>JAYRBT010000139.1:25381366-25396036 GCA_036023395.1 Myiotriccus ornatus | reverse complement strand
AGGCCTCAGCCTTAGATAAGCGAGACCAACGCAAGGACCCACTGTTCCTGAACCTCGCCAGAAGAGAGCGAGATTTTTAATCTCCAACTTATTTATACTTTTGTTTACGTAAAAATCATATGGAATACTGGGTACATAGCCACTTCCTTGATTACAAGCTGGTCACCAGGAAGGCCTAGACCAAAACTATCACACCAGTCTTTTCTGAAACAAAGGCTTTGAGAATGGTCAGTCATCTGTAGAACCAGAGGAATGAACAGAATAATTCAGGTTAGAAGAAATCTCAGGAGGTCTCTGGGCCTCTGGCCAGGATCAGCAATGACTCACATTAGGTTCCTTCCTCAGGGCTTCCATCCAGCTGTACTTTTGATGCCTACAAAGATTCACAACCTTCCCAGACAGCCTGTTCCACTGCAAGGTTGTTCTCACAGTGAAAGCTGGAGGATTATTTTGTTGTTTTGTGGGGTTTTTTATTTGTTTTTATGATTAAATCTACTGGGTTTGTATCTACTTCTTATTACAAGTTACAGCCTTTGCATCTCATCTTCCCACCGCTGTGAAGAGCCCGGCCCCGATGTTCCTGATGGCCTCCTTGCAGGTACGAAGGGGCCACTGTCAGGTCCCTCTGGGCCTGCTCTTCTGGCTGAAGCAACCCAGGCTCCCCCAGCCTTCCCTCACAGGGCCTGTGCTCCAGCCTCCTGACCACCCTGACAGTCCCTGTGCTGGGCTTGTTGCCAGTTCATGTTTTTTCTGGATCAAGGACCCAAAACAAGATACAATATTCTGGATACTGCTAAGTAGTACTAAGCAGGGAGGAGTAATCACTTCCCCATAAATACTGGCTATGCTCCTATTAAATACAGCTCAGGGTAGTGTTGGCTGCCTTCACTGTTAATGCACATTGCTAAATCTCTTTTCAACAGAATCAAAAGAAATACTCACCTTTTTCCAACAGCCTAAAGACTCCCTTCTCCACTCAAAAATATGAGAATGAGAATAAGTCTTCTTCCTACTTAACCCATACTCTCCAAAATGAGACTGTTTCAGTATTTCAGACCTGCACAGAAAAGCCTGCTAACCTGAAGTGATACTTAAACTCCAAATCATCTGCTTTAGAATCACTATCACTTTAGAATCATTAGATCACTATCACTGCATATTTTGTAACATTGCAAAAACCACAGGGCTTCTGATCTTTTTCTATTTGTTAGAAAAGACTATTACAAACACTGTACAAAGTGTGGAAGTTACTGTACTACCTCAGTCTCATCAGGCAGAATAATGCCAGAGTGCCAAAATAAACCTCTGAATCAGATTTTATGCAGCATGCTTGCGCCTCACTGCTAATTGCTGTAATTCTGCTATAGCTTTACAGACACCGTTGAAGAGCCAGCATTCAAAGAAAGATGCTTCTCAATGAGAGCAAGCTCTCAATATTTGTTGAGAGCCTAGCAGCACATCTGATGCCCCACATGTCTTCTGGCTGACACAGAAGTTGCAGACACTGCCTGTGAGGTGGGGGGACCCAGCACAGAAGGCAGGAATGTTTAGATTGTTGTGTGAAATCCTCCACCTAGTTACCAAGGGTAAAGGTTGCACTTCTTAATGGAAAGTCAGACCCAGAGATTAGTCACCACTTTCAGTACAGGGTGGTGAGGAACCACAGTGACTAATCTGTGCTTTAAAGTGACTGTGCTACAGCTTATCAGCCATCAGGCAGCTAGAAGAGGAAGTTACACATTCTGTAAATTTATCAGTGACACATCCTAAAAATATTTGGGTAATTGTTAAGATGATAATGCCTGTTAATTTTTTTTCCCTATGCTACTCCCAAAAAGCAGCAGTGCCAACCAAAAATAAAGGGTTAAATTTATGAAAACATTCTAGTTATTTCCTGCAGCAAAACCCCTCTTCCTAAGTTTTACAGTGAGAGGACAGTAATTGCTTAAATATGCAGAGCATTTTACAATATTAGCAGTAATAAATATATGCACAAGTTGCACAACCCAGAGAAAAGCTATTTTAGCTCTGAGGTATACACAGGCTCATACCTCATAACTCACATTTAAAGAAAGCCTGAAACAGAAAGTAGTCCTTGCAAAGCATATGACATTAAAGAGATGTAATCCTCATCTAGTGATCCTCACCTAGCAGAAAGACCCCACACGAATTCTTAGGACAGGGCATATTTATAAATTATTAGTTTCATACCATAAGCTGGTTTCACGTATCCCTCAGTTCAACTGGCACATTACCAGTTGTGGCTCTACGTAGCAGCAACACTTGCCGTGTTCAGAGGCTCATGCAATAAAAACATCCCCTTTCAGAAACACTAATACCTACACACACCCTTGTCTCAGGGTATCCTGATCTAGGGTTGGCATAGAGGATAAAACTTTGAAGTCTAGCACATTATAAACCGTCAAAACGGGTCAGAAAGGAATCACTGAACAACTTCTCTCTTCCCCCTAAAAACTCAGACAGTTTTCACCTTGCTCAACTCTGATGCAGTTGCCTGGAAAGCTTCACGAATATTAGTTAAGAGGGATGATGCAGACCTATCATTTATCATTGACAGTGAACATATAGATTAATTAAAACTCATCATGAAACATGATCTGGTCCCTATTTCAGTCTTCCCCTCTACCTTCTTTCCACAACCACTAGTTTGCAAGCACACCCACCACCAAGCAGCAACAGTGTAAGGCTTTCATATCACAGTCAGCATACCCAGTCAAATAGGGATGGGAATACACAGATCCCTCTTTCAAGCTGTTTGTTTACAGGCTCAGACACCCAAATCTACATCCAGCTCACACACTAGATGGTTCCCTCCCCCAGCTTTTGTTGCCACACTTCCAGAACTAAAGTCAGGTAAATTTAATTTTAACAACAAGAAGTTAAGACTACTGAGCAAATTTTGGCAACTACCATGCTCAGTCTACAGATGTTTACATTGGGGGTGAAAATAGAAGCAAAGCAACCTTTATTATATACTCTTCAAGCTTCCAGTTTGCAACAAAAAAAATTATATCAAGCTTCCTGTATGTAACTGGGTTTTTCACTGAAGTTCTATGCATCAACCTGAAGCACTACATAGTTAAAAAAAAGGCATCACAACCTAAGCTTCCAGGGCAGTCCCATGGTCTGCCTTAAACTTGTTCAAGTATTCCATTGGCTCAAAATTTTCTATTAATAGAAGAAAATACTTTCCACATTATGCTGACAAGAAAAAACATTTCCTTTTTATATTATTTAATCTGTCAGGAAAGACACTGTTTAACTTTAAATACTAAACACTTAAGTATTATGCCCTTCAACACTTCTTTCTTCATTTCTGTTTCTGCCACAGACTGACAAACAGAACGATCCTTTCCTTAGTATAATCACTCCTCCTGCCTGGCACACTATCTCCCCACAACGCAGGGTATCATTGTTAAATAAATTTTCCAAGAAGATGGTAACAGTAGGACAGCAGTAGAAAATAATTACAATTATAATCCGAAATCTTTCTGTAATACCTCAGACATTTTGCTATCTCCATTTCAATCTCATCCTACAGATCAGAAAGAGAGGACAAGAATACTATTAATGCGGTTTTACTGTCTCTCACAGAGCTATTAGTTACCTCAGAACCTAACTAAATATCTCCAGAATAATTCAAGCCTCTCATCATTACTCCCTGCTAAACTACAGCCTTTGGTAAGAGCAACCCTGCATTAAATACCACTGCAATAACGAAATTCCTTTATGCCAAACCACTCGTGAGACTCAACATAGGGGCTTTCACCATTCATGTCAATCCTTTAATTTATTTTCCTTCCCATTCTCACCTAATGGTTTGAAAATTTTATTGCTTTCTTTAAAGCTTTTAAGAAGGATATGAAGATCCAAGTTGGTTAGAAAGGATTTAAAGAAGGAAGTTAGTGATGCTTAAATTCCCACTTACTAAAACTGCAAGATTAAAACTATTTCTGCAGTAAAACAGCTAGGTAGTATCTCCAGCTTTATTCCTGAAAAGCCATCATTGTAACATTAGACAACTGCTTCGTAACATTTATCCATTCACACAGCATAACTAGAAAGGTTCAAATGAAATTAACAATCTAGTCACTAGAGTTACATTGGTCTTATCCTACCAACTGATAAAACCTGGTGTGAAAGTTCTGAGGTTGCCCTTAATCTACATAGAATGATTTATGTTACACTGCATCACATACCTCAGGTAGCAACTTCCACACCATAAGCTACCTTTTATGCTCAAGGGAGGCTTCTATTGCTCACTGAACCTGCTACATTTAGAAGTATAGGAAAGCAAGTGTTCACTCAAACCAATCAAGCCTGAATGTAAAGTGGAAATACAAGCTGGTCGATCAAACTGCCTGCTAAATGGCATTTATATCAGTTGCACAGTGTGCTGCAGCTGAACACTGTTTATTTTCCTTTTCTTCATTTAAGCAACACTACTGTCATTAAATTTTGAGTAAAAAGTATTTTCAGAGTAAAAAAAAGCCACAAAACCCCACAAGCTAGAACCCAAGTCTAGTTCTGATGTTTGTCTTACTGTCCATGAAAAATTTGGGGGCAGAGGAAGAAAAGAATGAGTGATCAAACAGGATGTTTCAAAAAGGATATTCAGAAAAAGTTATTTCCAAACATATTTCATAATTCGGCATATTTTCTTGGGAGGTTCAAGAACTTATTTTAAAATTATTCTAAAGCTTTAATTTTAAAATAAAAAGCATTTTATAAAAAACTATTCAAAAATCATTTCATATAATTCTTGTCTCATGTCCAGCAGACATCTATGGACACACTGATTTGGAAAGACAAAGGGAGGACATAAAGAGGTGTCATGTGGACTAACTGAAGTGTTGAAAGACTAACTACAAGGTGACAAACAGATTCTACAAACTGTTCCCCAGTCAGAACTGCAGCTGACAAACCTGTTTCAGAGAATAAAGTCAGTCTCATCTCTAGACTCACGGAGACCAGTGATGTTGTGAATGTGCGCTAAGTAACTAAGTAACAGTAACTAGCTGATGAATCAACTAATTTCATGTGATCAGTTACAAAAGTCTAAGGAGAGTGTGTTCAACTGGAAAAGAAGAAATTTATCTGAAGTCCCAGAGCAAATCTATTTTTTCCCCTTCCTAATACTTAAACTTTAAAAAAGTAAAAAAAAGTCTTTATATCACAAGAAATGCAGAATGCTGTTCTACCATAAGATACAAATTGAGTCAGAATTCATAGTTTAAGACCTTCAGGAAGCAGAAACTATGCCCTACAGCAACTATATTATCCCTGAAACGTCTCAGATGAGCTCCACATCTCACACAAAACAGAGAACACAGAAGAAACACGTTTTCTACATAGTAGTGTTAGCATTTCAGCAAAGAGTAGTAAACAAGTCAGCCCCAAAATTAGGCCCAGCTCTGAGCAAATCTGATTACCTTTTAAGATAACGCACATTGTGAGCCATAAGTATTAAATACTCAGATGTGTGGGTCATAAACAGAAAAGAAGTACCACATCTTTTGAGTAAAGGCATCTGCCAAAGCCAAAAATGTTTCCTCCTACATTCCTAGGACAGCTTTACTAAAGCTTACACTCAAAGTTACATATTCAACTCAAACAGTTCAATTCCAACAGAGTAGCTACCCTAGTCTAAAAAGGACTCTGCTTCCCAAAGTTTCCTCATGCCTGACAGTAAGATCTATGAAATAGGTTTCAACAGAATTGACATCCATTCAACTCTGTTTCTATGCAATAAGAGCACAAGCTGTGATCTCTTATTCTGCAAGGAATCAGTCAGAGCAGTCACCTGAAGTGTCCAAGGCAAAAATTCACCATAGAGTTTCTTAAGCATAAACATCAGAACACTGAATATTCATGCACACATATTGTGACACTTTCCAGGAGCAATCTAAGTTGCTACTAACCCTCAACATTTGAGCTAATGTGCAGACATCATAGCAGGCAATTATAAAAAACCAAAACCAACAAACACGAAACCAAAAACCAGGAACAGTTTACTATTCAGCTTAATTATATATTTTCATCACAGATACAGGGAGGTAGAATAACGTTAAGACAAGAGGGTGCTCATACGCCTACAGACTTTACAATCCTGTCAGGTAAGAGACCACATGTTCTTTGATACGTACCAGCGTGAAGATCTACTCGAAGCACAGCTTAGTTAACTGCAAACATACCTCAAGGGCAATCACTCTATAGGTGCTGCCTGGCTAAGAGGTAGACAGACATGAAGGTCCTCCCAGATGAGGCTAGACTTGAGTTACATCAGGCTGTACATTAAACAACAGGCCAAAATTAATTAACTAGTTGCCAGTTAATGAACTTGTGCCTGGATATCCACAAGAAGAAGGTCCCATTGAGCTAAAGTACTGGTCAATTCATGGGTCCATGGGTCTACATGCCTTCAATTGCCCAAACAGATTTGCTTTGAGTGAAACACTTTAATATGTTCCCTCAGACTAAGTCCAGCATTTTACTCATAATGAGTTTATGTCAAGGATGGTGAGATTTAGCAGAGAAACAAACCACAGCCACTTCACAGTTCAAACAGTGCCCAAGGAATTATAAACTAAGAAAGTGGACTTTCTAGATGTGCATGCATTTCCAATTCACATGCCTGAAATTATGAAATGAAAAAAAAAAGGCTGCCTTTGTTTTTTAATTCAATCAATGAATGGTCCTAGACCTATAGAACTCACGAAAAGAAGAGACGAGAGGTGCGGAAACAGTGCTTTGAAATAGTCATAATAGTGACAAGACAAAAAAGTCACCTTACATAACAATAAATTTTCTGTCTGCTAAAACTGTCTATTACTCCATTGAATCACACTACTACAAATCAGACAGCAACAAAAATACTGTGTTCTGCAGTTTACAGGCTTTTTGATGACAGGAGAAAGGCTTGTTACCTGATTCTAATTGAAAACAGTATAGAATACCACTATTAATGCATGTGGCAGTACATTTTTCATGTTACATTCTCAGCAATGCACGACCAAATCACAACCTATGTACTATCAGTAACACCTGCTGAGTAATACAAACCATTAACATCAGAAGTAGCATTTTCATAATAGCAAGTGTCATGGAAGATTAATCAAGATAGTGGTTCTTTGGGCAAGTTATGGAGGCCTAAGTACAACACTCCTCTTTGTAGCCATCCTTGTAATTGCAATACAGACTTTGGTAAGAAAGAACGTTTTCGGCATGTTACACACATCACAAACTTTGACTAAACTGTGTTGCCTTCAACACATGTTCTAGAAAGGCTTGCAGTGCTAAAAGCTTTGTGTCTGGTTCCACTAGAGCAGGATGCAGACGGAGAATAGGAAGAAAGCACACATGCATGCACACTCAAAAAAGGCTGTGGGTGAGGTAAAAGAACATGGTTCTAGTGTTTGCCCTTAATACAGCCCCACAGAACAGAGAGCTTCTGCTTTCCCACCACCCTCCTCTGCCCTCCAGGCCTTTGAAGGGGAATAGTGTCCCATTTTAACTTCACTGAGCTCCTCAAATGTAAGAGAGCTAATGAGTTTAGTCAAACCGTATGATGATTAAGAGTTTATACTAAACTTTCTCTTAGTCCAAATTAAGGAAAAAGAAAAAAAAAAAGAAACCAAGCCAGAAACTGTTTCTGGGAACATTCATCCTGCATAGTAAAACTAAGCCAGGTAGCTACTTACCTTGTTCAGACTGATCAATGACTAGACAGTTGTGTACACGGGAAAGTAAACTACCTACAATCTGCAGAATTACACTTTAAAAAAATATCTAACAAAAAAAACCCACGAGCAAACAAAAAAAACCAAACAAACAAAAAACCACAACAAAAAACCAAACACTTTTCCAGCAACAAGTATAAATATTTAGATTTTTGTTAAAGCTGAAATTTAGCCTAACTACTTGAGCTTTGCTATTTGACAGGTATTGTGCCTTGTTCCATGGTTGGTCAGCATTCATCTCACTAAATTTAAAAGTCTGTACAAGTTCCCTAATTTTACCACAGAGATACATATTACTCCACCCTACTTTACATAGTCTATTTGCTCCACACATAGAAATTACTACTTATAATACTTATGCCTGCTTTACATATGAAAACAGCTAAGCTTCTTTTTTTTTAAGGCCTGCACAGAGAAAACTAATGACCACGGTTACCACAAAACACACAAAAAAAGGCCAACCAAAAAAACTATCCTCATTACAAAGCACTCGCCATTCAGCTATATAGCTGAATGTGTAATATTCAGTTTCAGGGTGGTAAATATTGCTAAGATGATGAATTCTGAATAGCCTGGAAAGTCAGGATATAGTCACTGCAGTGGACAGAAGTTTAAACCTACAACACTCGATTCTTCAGTAAGCTGTCTTAATACTAGACTTCCAAATTCACAGTGGCACCTTGGAATGAGCAATGCCTTTAATATTTCTTGCTTCAGAGCCAAACAGGATGCCACAGCCCTTCCTCTCAAGACTGAAGTCCATCAAGAAAGTTAACATATTTCTAGGAAAACAAAAACACTGAAGAGAGTTGTTCTTTCCATTTTGGTGCATGAGCACTTTTAATAGTCAATACAGGATTCAAACCATTTCAGTCAACGCTTTCTCACAGGACGGAAATAAACACAGCTTCACTTTGGAGGACACCTACAGCTTTCTGGCACATTTTCCACATCAAGTGGAGTTGACTGGGGTTTTTTTCCAAAGTTTCAAAATCACTCCCTATATCTGTGTGCAAAGTATACATATGCTTTCAAAACAATTTGCAAACAATTATGTGAAAAGCACAGCAGACTGAGCATCTGCACTTCAGTAACTGCAGCTTTAGCAAGTGTATCAAGTGGACCTTATTACTTATTAAGAAGAGCCAAGTTTTGGCATCTGCAAGACTAAGGTGGTATGCCAGAAGAAAGGAATGAACTCTTGTCAAGTGACACTCAAAATAACATACAAAATCTGAATGAAATCAAGTGAAGACAACCTCATAGTTCTGAGACTGCCACCGTAAAAAAGTCTTACATTGCATCCTTACAGGTTAGTAAAGTACTATGAAGACAGGAAAAAAACCACAGGCTTTGGCAGGACTTTTGCAGGCTCCAAAACCATAGGAGCTAAAAGTAACATGAGTTAACTGTTTAAACTACAACATATATATACTCCTGAAATAGATAAGTAACCAGAAAAACAGTATGAACTAAAGTAGAACCATAACAATTAATTTCTCTCAGTATTACACAAAAAAAAACCCAGACCAAAACAAAAAGTGCTTTCAGAATTTCAGTTGAAATGCTTCTGGTTCTTCACTGAAATTGTAATACATAAATTTGAACCAGAATAGCTGGCAGAGGATAAAACGGAATCCTTCATGGTGTTGTTTTAGCGCTGTTAAGACAGTAACACAGCATTCCAGCTTTTAAAATGTCCTTTTGAGGCAATGGCACTGATGGGAACAGTTTGCTTCAATATAATCTGTGTTCAGTCTCAAATCAAGACAGAGCAATGGTATTTGGCACCCTTATAAAGCATCCACAGACAGCAAGTGATGTTTCCATTTACAAGGTTGATGTGAGGGAAGTAAAAAAAAAAAAAAGAAAAAAAAACACAAAAAAACAACCCCCACCCCCAAAAATAAAATGAGCAGTAATTACTGTAGAAGTGTACTAGAACCATCAACAAGCTATAGGATTAGATTGTGCCCTCCAGATGGAAGAAAGAATTAATGACTGAGGCACAGCCTTCTCTACTGCTGCAGCTTCTCTTTAGCAAATTATGTCACCTAAATAAGGAGACTGTCTCATTATTTCTGATTTAGCAGTAATTCAGTCTTAAATGGAGCATACAGAGTTGAATTCAGTTTCTTCTTCTTTAAGCATATCATGGCTGGAACTAGAAAAAAAGCCGGGAGACTGTCTCCTTATTTAGTTCTGCTCCACTAACCAGCACTAGAGTGAACATAAGCAGGAACTTGGGTGTGTGCATAAGTAAATATTTTGTCACTGTTATGTACATTTCACATGACTGAAACTAATTGAGAGAAGTCATTCAGCACTCATCACACAACAGTTTGAGATCTTAGGAGGCTAAGCAGATCCCAAACTCTAAAAAGAGAAAAATTAAGAAATCCGAACGTATTTCAACATGAAAAAACAAGCACTGAAAGTAGGTGACTTCTTAATAAAGGACTTTTACAGATGCAAGCGTTCTACTAAAGCTATACTGGGGAAGTAACATATGCCAAACCACTTGTAATAGTACTTCAATAAAGGAAAACCATTACCTTTTGCTTAGGTCTCTAAGATCTTTCTTACAAGATTCAGGTTCTAGACAGGCTCTGCTGGAGGCTTGTTCTTTGAGGCTGGACAGATTTCTACACTCTGACAGGGTTAAATTCCTATTTAACTTATAGTTAACTGAAATTTTAAAAGAAAAACAACTAAATTTAAGTTCTAGCATTAGAGGCATGAATATCACTGACCTATGAACAAGCACAAAAAAAAAAAAGCACACACACCTCACCTTTCTGTAAGTTATACTCTACCAAGGCAAACTCCAGTAAGTTTTGCTAGAGCTCACAGTGACACTTTGCTAGCAGAACTTGCATAAAACCAAAAACTGAATCAACATATTAATTTTGGATTTCACTAATATGGATTTTTTTTTTACTCGTCTGTATTAGTACTTAAAACTTCACTCTTGCAACTTTTCAAAACATTCAGTGCTGCACCCAAGAGGCTCAGCATTTCCTCAACGAAGAACAGGTGATCTGCTTTACATAAGAAACCACACACGCACACAAAAACATTGCAAAGCTTAGTGTGAAGCTTACTGCATTGCACAGGATTCCAGTAAGACTCAGCCTAAGGAAATCTCAATATATAAAGAAAATGAAAACTACAGTAGGAAGCAGAAAGAGATGAACTCTAAAAGCCAGGAACAGGAAAACATTGCAACATGCGGCTGCAAAGCTCAGACTGTGGAATCCTCACAGGTGCACTGAGAGTAGCAACTTCAATTTTGTTTAGGAACTTCATAACGAATAAGCAGGATGTTCTTGCAATTTATACACGGCAGTTCCAAGTTAACCTGCATCAACTGGGGAGGGTAAATGACAGCAAGACAGCTGCTTTCTTGTTCAGATACCTTCAAATGCACAGGATAATCTCCCATTCTAGGGTTACAAATCTGAGAAACCTGAACACTATTTCAACAAAAACCATTCTATTTGCAATGATTAACTCAAAAGCTTCAGATACTTGGACAAACTATTTCTTCACCTGTAAAACAGAGTAGACTTGAGTATATTTTTTTTATGCCATCAGATTACAAACCAGAGGACCCACTTACACAGTGAGGCAGGAAATTTTACTCAGCAACTACAAGGACATCCTGAAAGCACAGCAGTATTACAGATACTGCATATATGTTAGCTAAGTGGGTAAGTAACAGGTTTTCCTAAAGCTGATATCATTTTAGTATACAGTTTGGTCCTATTAAAATTCCTATCAAGAGCTATAAAGTAGACTTCCAAAACTATAATGGTAAGTACTTTATTCTTTGTATTACTCATATCCCTACAAGATCTATTCTGGAGAAGAGAAAGTGGTAACTTACACAAGCATCCTTGTACAGCAGAGACTTGTGGTTATTAACGTTCTGGAGGTTCACTAGAACAGTCAGGTTTCAGTATAGTTAAGAAATATCTCTCAAACAAAGTCTAATCTGGACAAGACAGAGCTATCTCTGTTACATAAAACTTTTCCATTAGCAGCTCTTAAGCTCTTCAGAATCTGCTGGGACAGTGGTGCCTGGATGCCCGACATTCTTAGTGTTCACAGCATCTTTGGGGACAGTGGTGTCCATGGTACAAACAGTTCTCCCAGCAGAGAGAGATCTCTGAAGACAGTGGACCTAGTGTTACATTAATCTTCCCAGCATCTGTTCAGACTCCTGCAATACCATATCCATACTAAATAATATGTTACAGCGTCTGTATTGTCCACTCCCCACGAATAGTATAAAATAACATTGTAGGCCAACAGCCCATCAAAATTAGGGAAAAAAGACAAACAGAAGATGTATGTAATTTTATTACAAATATCTCTATCTTCAAAGTCCATTTCTATATTCAAAGACTTAACTGTAATGAGCCATTTCTTCAAAAACCTTCTTTCACATTTTCTGGTCCTTAAGAAAGACTACTCATTTTTTTAAATCCATCACTTGTTTCGATATTTATTTTGTTAACACTTTAAAAAAATAAAAATAAAAATCAATACACTACTTTTCAGTCTTCCTACTTTTTATCTGGCATACTAATATATTGTATATAAAGAACTCTGGTGTTTAGAATAAAAGATACTTGAGATTATGTCTCTTATTCAGCTCTCCCAGATACAGGCAGGTATATGTGCAGGTTGGGGTTTTTTAACTCGATAAGGAAATACTAAGTTTTTCACAGTACTGCATCCCTTATATAATACTTCTGATGTCTACTTAAAACATTAAATTTGGAATTAATTTGTCTTAAAATATTACAATCACAACACACTTATGATACAGAAAAATAGATGCTTACTAACATGCCAACCAAGGCTCAATTTCTAAAATTTGGCGGTAGAGTTATTCTTAATTAGTCAATCTAATTCAGATTACCAACCCAAGAGTTAAAAAAAAAATCCATCTTTGCTCTCTTCAAGTTCTTATTTCTCCATTGTTTAAGTTCACTTCAAGGACAGCATAGACATCAACCTCATTAGGGGCCTTCATCTGCCATGTTATTGTCCCCTTTAGATTTTCACCTAAAGTTTCTCCCCACCAGCACTTCGATTTGTCCAAATATTCTTTGAGACTGCACATACTACACAAGGTACACTTGAATATTTTTTCTGAAGGACAGAGACAAGTATATGTTTTCCAGTAAAATGTGATCATCCATGTCTGACTTTAGAGAAACAACCTAAATGGAGAAAAAAAATACAGAACCAAGCCCATTGACCTTTCTAGTAAATTAAGCCCTAGATCATTTAAGTTAGGGTAAGTAAAGAATAAGAGCTACTGGATTCACAAAGAAGAAAATACCTAAGCCTATAAGTCTCAAAAAACCTGCCAGGTCAAATAATAATACGCCTAAGCAATGACATGAAATATAATGAAAAAAGGCAGATTGGTTTGGGGCAAACCATTTAATAAACACAACTTAAAGTGAGGCTTGCCAAAACTCCTCTAAGGCCTGGTGTCTCAGACATAATATCATGCACCTGCTCAGTTTATGCTACTACATCTACGGAACCATTCACTTGTATAATTAAATGTGTATAAACTAATAGCTGACAAGTGGTTTGAGGATAGACTTATGTTTGATTTTCTAAGGTCTTCAAATAAAATAAAATGTTTAGAAATGTATTAAACTGAACAACACCTAGTCTACATTGTCTCCTATATTATCTTGCTAGAAGATTATGCATTAACTACTTTCCACAAGGATTTTTCGCTAAATTTAAGCCAGAAACCAAGTACTGTTAATAGAAATGTACTCTGCCATTAAGTCAAGAAGTTTACTTTAGCTGCCACTTGAGGAAGTTTAAGACTGGTTTCAACAGAGCAGACATTCGACAACAAAAAAAACCCCAAACGTACAGCAAAACACCTTTATAACACCATTATGATTCTTATAATAAAACTTTATCTTCCTGAGCTGAAATTACACATTTTGGATGTCCCCTCATGTCCAACTAAGTATCTACGTAGTATGCACATATCATCCATATCAAGAACATACAATTTTACAGCAAACTAAGTATGTTCTGTAAATTAGGTATTTTCAAGAGAAATCAAAACAGCAGGTGTCCTCCCCAGTTAGAGGGGCCTCTCCAGGACTAAAAATAAGATCATTTTACTGGTAAAACAGACATACCCTAGAAACAGAAAAGACCACAAGTATAGGATTGCTATTCCCAGTCGCTATCCAGTTCACACGTAGAGGTCTTCCGTGAAAACAGCTAAGAGCGTACCTGTGGTATGCCACGCTTTTAATCCACCTTTGCCGTTCCCAACTTACCTACTCAGCTTGTACTGCTGGCAGTTCCTCCTCCAAAGGCAGATGGAAGTCTTTTTTGGAGCCTCAGGGCTCTCAGGGTTTGGGCTTTGCAGTTCCTTATGGCCAGACACTCCCACCACTGGGTCAGCAGCACGCAGAAGCAGCTAGAAAGTTTGCCACAATCTCTACCTTCCCCAGCAATTCGCTCCTCTCCCAGCCGCAGCCTCTTCTCCCTCCTGGCGAAAGGGACCGGCTTTAAGGGCGTCAACGGAGGCGACACTCCTCGGAGAGGTTTCCTGCCTCAGCAGAGCCGCAGCTGGGCGCGCTCCCCCGCTGGAGGGCGGCTCCGGGCCGGGGGGCGCCGGGGGCAGCGCTGGCTCGGGGCTGCTGCGGCCGCCGCCGTGTTTACCGGGAACCTCATGCTCGCCGCGGTGCTCCCTGACATCATTCATTCTGTTACACGCACGCCCGCCCACTCCATTTCCAAACACTGACTCACCCGGCGCTGCCGCCGCCGCTGCCGAGGGGCAGGGCCGGGCGGACCGGCCCGAGCTCTGCGCAGCCCCCGCCCGCCCACCGCGCTGCCGGCGCGGCCC
>JAYRBT010000139.1:25369729-25381306 GCA_036023395.1 Myiotriccus ornatus | reverse complement strand
CAGAGGGGGCTCCGCGGGGACCGGGGGGGCCGCTGCTCCCCCCGGCCGGGCATCCCCTGCCCGGGTCCCCTCTGCCCCGCCCGCGGCCGCCTGCTCCTGGCCTAACCACGCGCGGCTCCCCCGGCGGGGGGGGGGACGGCTCAGCCACCGGGCAAGGGCCAGGTTATCTCGCAGACCGGGACACCGACACCTGCGCTGCCCCCCACCGTAAAACGCTGGCCATGGAGGAGCAGCGCCCGCCCCCGCAGCCAGCCCGGCGGCAGGTGCGGGGGGCCGCCCCCGCAGCCAGGCCAGAGCCCAGCGTCGCCGCAGGGACGCGCTTCCCGGCTTGGCCGGGGGATTTGATTCCCCGAACTGTGGGCTCACATGACGGATGACTGTCGCCGGAACCCCCTGCTTTTCACAGGTTTCACCCGCGTCTGTGGACTCGGGTTTTGTTTGGATTTTTTGTGAGTGTCTTTTTATTGCTTTTTTTTCTTTTCCTTTTTTTTTTTTCTGGGGGGGGGAAGTGTTGGAGGGGTACTTTTCCCGCCCCCCCCGTTTTTCTTTTCAAAAGAGTTCCCCCATAGTTACGTAGCAGCCAGATTTTGTTGAGAGTATCTCCAGTGTAACAAACACGTGATTGGCGGGGGAAGGGAGGGGGAAGAGGGTGTCAACTCATCCTCACCGAAACTCGCCGTGGCCGATACACACCTGCCCTGCCGTACTGTGACCCGGCTGCAGCGCCGAGCGGGCACATGACGGAGCGGCGGCCCGGGACGCAGCCCTGGATTCAAGGAAAGCACCTGACCCTCTGTTCGTCACACCCCTGGAAAGCCCCCTTCACCCAGCTATTGGCTATTCTGCTTGGGTTGCTCGCACTTTGTTTTTTTCCACAAAAGCTTGGGGGAAGGGAAGGGTCAATCTGCTCTATTCCAGCACAGGGTGGAAACATTTTCTGCACTCTCAGAGTTCTGTGGGACAGTGAAACTACCCTGATCCAACAGCGACAGGCAGAGCACTGGTACAAACAGGATGCCAGGATTTCTAAGTTTTATCTTCTGCAGGCTTAATGCAAACAGTCTGTTATAACCAGATAAACAATTCAGCTAGGCTACTGCTGTGCCTGTTGCTAGGTAAATGCACAAACACACCTGTAGTGCTGAATCAAAGAAGCCTGTTGGAACCTCACAGCGCTCTTTACTGCCGCCGTGATCACCCACCACCCCCCTCCAATTCTCATAGCTGAGTCCTTTAAAATGAAATCCAGAAAAGCCACAGGGGTACCATGGGTAGGGGTTTCATCTGGTTATGAAGCCATCTACATATTGCATACACTTAATCACATGTAAGCCCTTGCAGAATTGTGTCTCACTTCAAAGTGTTATACAGAGAGGATAAAACCTGACAGTTACAGTTCAAGAGTAGAAATAACGATGAGTTAAAAAAAAAAAAAAATCACAAGCTAATATACATATAGGTATAGCAAAGGCTAAACAGAGGCCCCCCTATTTTTCTTAATACAAAAAAGCCATTTAAGGAAGGTTAAAAGGAAAGACAAGAAATTTGAGTGCCATTTTCCCAAGTTATTTAGATATAAAAGCAATCTGAAATACTGCCTTTACTTTCAAATATTATTCCCACTGCATTTGAGCAAAAAAATAGTAGTACATGAGTTCACTCTGTTCAAGGCTACACTTCACCCCCAACCTTTAAGCCCATCCTTGCAGATGACCTGTTCAAGAGTAGAACTTGATCACAGAGCTCCTGTTGAGCTCAGAGGTGCATCTGTGAGGAGCAGCTTGCAGGAGAGTGTCTTCAACTAATCTGGTAACTATTGTTTACAAGTCCTACATAACAACAAACGTTTGAAAGCAAGTGGCAGATTTGTGAAGTCACAAAGCTTGTCAGAGGAATTTGCAGCACATCTCTTTTCTTTAAACAAGATTAACTTCACAAGAACGTTTTCAGACAGGAATTATGAGAGAGAACATAGGACTTGCAGAACGTTAACTTACTTTATGAGGAAAAAAACCTCTCATGCACATACATGATTCCATGGGGAGACTAACATACAAGCCACAATCTCCCTCACCTCCCAGGGAGGCAGATGGGAGGGAGAGAGTACAGAAGTGAGTTCTGAGGGGGAAAAAAATTACTGTTCTTTCAGTTGGAACAAACCCAGTATCTTTTTCATTACTGTTTACTTTTCCCCCCTTTCATGAGATCAGCAGGGATATTATTGGAAGCAGTAATTCTATAAACGAACACAGCCAGCCTGTGCATTAAAATTCTGACTATTTCCAAAGAGACACCCAGGCAGTTTTCAAAAGCAGCTACCATCAGAATCCTGCTTAGTTCTACCATGGGGAGAACTGAAACTGCAAGAGGGAGTTTGTGGGGGGGAGGAAACAAGAACCATATAGAAATTTCTAGTTCAAGCTGACTTTACAGTTTATGGACTGAATAAACAGTATTACAAAAAAAAAAAAAAAAAAAAAAAAAAAGAGCCCATAAGCCCATTTGTGTTGCCAAGCCATATCAGACATCTGTGCAGAAATTTGATAAGGAAAAACATGTACTTGTGCTCAGCCTAAGTCGCTTCAGAACTAATTAATTGTATAAGTACACATGTTCTAAGGAGCTCACACATATTTGTAGCCTTCATTGCAGCTGTGTTAAGGGCAGGTGAAAACATATATAGGTATTTTATACTATAGTATACCATAAACTCCCATAATTATAGTAAATTGTAATTCTTCCTTTTTCTGCAAGTAGCATATAGATAAGAGCAATCCTGAAAACTATTTCTATTCTGATCTAACATTATATTCTGTACTCTGGTTCTCACAGCAGCCCTATTATATCTTTGAAGGTGGTAGTTGATAGTCCTACCTTGAAACAGACGAACTAACTCTGAAGTGATTTATTATTCCCATCCAATTATGAAAGAATAAAACACACTAAAGCCCAATGTTGGTAGAATATTAAATCAGAAAGAGATTTTTCCATCACCATACACTTGCTGAATATTTAACAAGACCTAACAAACATAAGTTCTACGATTTTGGAATTAAATGTATTTCAGCAATAACATGAATTCTAGGCCTCCAGATTATTATTTCAATCATTCACTAGTTTTTTTTCTTCATCAAGGGTTTTAGAACAAGATCAAAAAAGCTTACCTTGTAAGTTCACAAATAATGTCACTATTTTTTTGGCAACTGAACAAGTGGATGAAAAGATAAGCCACAAAAGAAATCATAAGACAAGTTTTTCCATTACTACTTCGTAAGCACCAACCCCAAAGTACACAGTACTGCCCTACTACTGCCCGCTACTACTAGGGCCTTAAGAAACACCTTTATAAATCACCACAGCTAGCCCAAGCACTGGTTCATCTGCTCAGATAGCAAGCCTACCTTAACAAGCCAATAGAAGCTGAACCCAAGTAAGCATAAAAAAGAAAAAAAATAAAAAAAAAAAAAGAAAAACCCTAGAGAAGTCTACTGCTTACTATAAAGCATGAAGCTGCCAAGACGAGCACTGCCATACTAAACTAAGCACGCAAACTTCTTTTAGCGTTACCACGTAGTACGAAGAACCCACAAGCAAAGAAACCTCAGTGAAGTTCACTCAACCCAACCGACCCCACCTAGAATCCCCACGAGTTAAAACTCCGGGAGCAAAGGCTGCCCGACGGGCTGCCCGGGGTTACCTGCGGCGTCCAGCGCTCCCGGCCTGGCCCGGCCCGTCCCTGCTGCCCGACTGCCGAAGCGCCGCTGCCGCCCGCCCTTCCCAAGCTTTCAAAGGAGGCGGGAAGCGGCGCCAGGCCAATGGCAGCGGGAGCCGGCCCGGGGAGCCGCCCCGCAGGTGCCCGGCCGGGATCGGGAGGGAGCGGGCGCCGCTGATCCCGCTGCCGCTCCGAGCGGTGTCCAGCTTGGCGCGGCCCGAGGCAGCTCCTGAGGGCAGAGGCTTCCTCCAGCCACTCTCTTTCCACTTACGAGATTTACAAACCTGTGATTATCGTGTCCCGTTTGCCTAACCTTGGTGCTCTATACAGTTTACATTCCTCAAAAGTTGCTATATTAGCTGTTTTCATAATCAGCAGCAAGGCAGAGATACTAAGTCTTTCAAACTATTTTTCCAAAGGCTTATGTACTATTGAGAACATCCCTGGATAGCATCAGGAAAAAAACCCAAAACACAAAACCTGAAGCTTTGTGGATTTATACTCCCTGCAAAGCTCATGGGAATACCAAATTTAGACTACTGAGATTTTTTTGTTTTGTTTTAACAAAACAATAAGTTAAAACAAACTTTGTACTTTTCCATCAGTATTTCACTTACATAACCAGAGAAAGCTGTATCACAAAGTTATCCTATTTTTTCCTTCGGATGCTATTGTGGGATCATAGAATCATAGAATAGTTTGGATTGGAAGGGAACCTTGAAGATCATGCAGTTCCAGCCCCCTGGCATGGGCAGGGACACGTTCAACTAGACCAGGCTGCTCAGGCCCCATCCAACCTGGCCTTGAACGCTTCCAGGGATGGGGCATCTATAACTTCCCTGGGCAACCTGTTCAAGTGCCTCACCACCCTCACAGCAAAGAATTTTTTCCTAATATAATTAGAAACAGGATGGGATGGACAGGGTCTGTTTTCTTGTTTGATTTTGGTAATTCTTTTAGTATTCAAACTATCTGGAGTCAGACACACTTCAGAAGCTGTGAAATAAGAGATCTGGTTCAGTTTCTTTAAAACAGCTTCTTTTATGACTGAAGCCAAAAATTGATTTTCTATCTAAAAATATGTGCATCCAGAATGACCGAGTCTGGCTTCAGAGCACTTTCTATACACAACAACGGCACATGAATTAAATGCTTTTCTTGTATGAAACAAGGCTTCAGAAGAAATAGCAAGAGTGCAGGTGCTTACTTGACAGAGGGTGTAGGGAGGAAACGGGAGATCAGAGAAAAATAAAAATAAATTCTAGTTTACTGTCTCTATATGCAAGCAAGGTGATTCTAGGAAACTGCATCAAGCAGAAGTATAGGAAATATTCTCAGTCTCTTTAGGAAAAGACATAACATTTTTGGAAACAACTAGAAGATCAGAAGAATTATGGCAGACAGCTAAAAAGGCTTATTAAGGCTTTTCTGTAACATCATAAGGATTACTGGATATGACATTAAATGCATGAAAATTAAGAGAAGACTGCTGTGCTGTAAAAATTGTCACAAAGTCAACTGACAGGTGAACTGGCCCATTTTCTTTGCTACTCGGCCTTATCTACTGTATCTTCTCTTCATGCTCCTGAATAGTTTTCCTCGCTCACTTCTCTGATCCCATCTTTCCCACATAGCTTCCTTTTAATTTCTTGGCCTTAGGACTTTTCTGCAGCAGGCCCATATTCTGAAACAGAATAGTTGGGCTAAACTTGTGACTGCTAGACAACATCCTCTTCAACAAAAAGTTTACAGGGCTTTTCCCCAGTAAAGAAAAACAAAGACCCCTAAATTTTAATAAAACTAACAGTAGCTGAACAGGACTTGCTAGATGGTCTCTATTTGTCTCTGCATGCCTCTGCTTTTTCTATGAAGGAGAATTTTGTCTTATTCAGCTGGAAGAGGAGAAAAAATTAGAGGGAAAAGGAAGTAAGACTGGAACGTGAATGAGCAATACAAAACTGCTAAGATTTACCCCTCCTTATTGAAGTTTATGAGCAATATAATTTTTATCTCATTATCTTACATTTTAGGATTCTATTAGTATGAAGACTTTTTTTAATCAAAAATTATTTTTAAACCTAAGCAGCTGACACAATTGCTTGAGGGACAGGTGGCCTACTTAAAAAAAAAAAAAAAAAAAAGGTGACTGCTGTTACATCTCAGTGTAAATTCAGTAGGAAACATACAGACAGATCTATCATATTAGGGTAACCTCTGTCTAATCTGCTGACCTGGCTCTGGTAGCAGGCAGTGGTAATATCAATAAAAGCTGGATAAAGGACAAAAGGAGTAAAGGATCCTTCTATCCTAGCTCCTTATCTACTTACCCTTGCAAAGGAGAATCATAGAATTGTTAAAGTTGGAAAAGACCTTTTAAGACCATCAAGTCCAACCATTCACATAGCACTACCACCATGTTCACCATTAAATCATGTCTTCAAGTGCCACATCCACACATTTTTTGAACACTTACAGATAGTTCCACCACTTCCCTGGGCAATCTGTTCCAAGGCTTTACAACCCGTTTCATGAATTTTTTTTCCTAATATCTGATCTAAACCTCCTCTTGTGCAACTCAAGGCTATTTCCTTTTGTTTTTTTTTCTGTGTAGCATAACAGCACATGCATTTTCTCCTTTTAAATTAAAAGACCAGCAACCAACAAGCAAGTTTTAATGAAGTTATGCACTGAACACCAAAAAATTGCTGGTTTTGGTGTTTTACTTTGTTTATATGTTCTGATACTCCTCTGTTAAGTAAGATCTTAATACAATCCCATTCCTATTTCTCTGAAAGTTTAAAAAAGTTTGAGGAAAACTACAGAAGGTATACAAAATAGTCTCAAATGAAATTTTGCTATGACTTTGTACAAGACTGTGGAATAAAGTCTGTGAAATGGCTAAAGACATTCTGACAGATATCCTTCAAGTAAGTGAATGAGTCATGAACCTCAGAGATAAAGAAGCAAAAGACAGAGCTGACATATATCAATTATGAATTCGAAATACGGCATGCTTCTTTTGATATTCTCTGTATTAGCAGGACTTTAACACGTCTTCTTTTTCACAGGACTCAAAAGATAAATGAGTATGGTAAAAAGATGCACATTGGCTTTTGTTCCACTGTATTTGAAATGTATTCAGAGTAGTTTTGGGTTTATTCTTATGTGGAGGCAAAATGTCTTTGTGCCACTTATTAAATTCGTAGCCAAGAGATTTAGTGCAAATGCCACAACTGAGAAAACACTGTTTAGTGAATGATTTTTTAGACTGAAAAGCCTAAGTCTTTATTGCAGTTTCTATGTATCATCACACAGATATGATTAGATGGCTTCCAATGGCATGAAGTCAAAGTGAAGAGATCAAGGTATTGTTATGTCCTGCCAAATGCACATTTACCATCATAAAAATGTGTTCTAGAGTGTCTTTTCCTTTGATTCATATTTTCAAATTGATTTGGAGGAGGATGCAGAAAGGGTGAGTCATAATACAGGGAAAAGGGCTCTTCCTATAATCCTCCGAGAAAAATGTTCTCAAGTCTGTAGCTTGAGAAGAGGGGCAGATCTCAGAACAGATGAAGAGGCTGACAGTTTTCCATGAAATGTCTCAACGGAAAACACAATAGCATAATCTTGACTTTAGGTACTACAAGTTTATATGTAGGCAGACCAATGAGATGTCTTCATTGTTAAGAGTCTAGATTCTTGTTCTGCTCTTAGAAATAAACCACAAGGAGCTGTAAATATAGATATCTCCAAGGCTGCACACACTAGGAAAAGCAAGAGAAACTAAGATGGAAATGGAAGTGTATTGTGCAATCTGAAGTTGATAGGAAACTTCTATCTAGCAGGAATATAATTTATACTCATTAATTATGCACTGAGCTGATTTGGCATTCTGCCAGTTCAGGGATAGGCATAAGAAGTATGAAAGTATTAAAAATTTACAGTGGGATAGGCTTTGAAGAAAGAACTGTACTGGCACCAGAAATATGAGGATCCTTGTCTTCCTATCAGAGTATGAAGAAAAGCAAAGCAAATATAATCTGACTGGAGTGTAGTACTCCCTTCTGACTCAGGAGTAACTGAGTGACTTGTGGAAACAATGCTGATCATGTAACTACTATGAAAAAGTGTTACCATCCACAGCCATGAAGGTAATACCGCAAGTAAGTTACTGCCCAAATGTAATTAATGAAAAAAAATAAAATTAACATATTTCACTGAACCAAAAGCAGACTTTGTTGATCCTCCCATAGAAATAATTCCCAGCAAGCATTTTTCTAGTCCATCTGGAAAATCTGCAGTACCTGTGGTCTTTTCTGAGGCAAAAGAAAAAAAAAGAACAAAAAAACCTGCTGCAAATATCCACTATGGACTCTCATTCAAATCCCTTTTTTCTACTCTGCTTGATACTTGGCATTTTCTAAATGTTATTTTACAACTTCGCTAATTTCTTCACGAAAGTGTTGAGGGAAAGGCTAATGAGAATAGCAGAAAAATATTGCAACAACAGAGAACTATGCCATAGTAAGCAGTCATGGCTAAACTAGATATTGTAGCCACTGGGAGTTAGTTAATTAGCACCTTCTTCACGTTTCTGCTAGGGCCTGGGACACATGACAGCTGGGGATGGCACAATCCACAGTGAAAAAGTATTTTCACATCACCTAAGAGTCATAAGTAATGATTCTATGTAATGAGTCTATGTAATAATTCCTGAAGATTTCACGCTGCAGTGATTATGCAAGTTAGTCAAACACTGTATTTAGAAGTACTGAGATTTTTTTTAATCTCTTTTTAAAACCTGTTGTTACTGAATTCAAAATGCCATTCTTTACATCTTGAGGAGTTGTTACTTTGCTGTTATATGGAGACAAGGAGAAGGACTAACTAGAAACTGTCCTTAGTACATATGTCCTTATTTGTGATTCTGACTCCTCTTACAGAGAGAAAGAGGGGGAAACCAGATTTTTACAGTAGGCACGGGATACCTCCTACAGCAAAAAATACAAGATCTGGAATATAAGGTGGAATACGAGTGTCTTATATTCCTTACATCTCTGGAATCGTGGGGATTAACAACCTTTCGCTAAAACATCATGATCTAGCTTCCATGGGCATCCCAAGAACAGAAGAAGAACTGGAACCCACCAGTGGCCAGTGTCAATCATTTCCATTCCAGTTTTTTCCAATACACTACAGTCCACATGTTGATCATAGCAGGTTTATGACCATGCTGTCTTTTCTGCAGACATCAGCTCTTGGGATAATTTTTGCTTCCTGCATATTTCTCTTAAAACAGTCTCAATACTTAATGGTCACTTGTAGAATTACATTTTAGTTCTCATAATGCATTTGTGGAAACAATTTTCTAGCGTGGTGAAGGCTTTATGCCACTGTCCTTTAAAAAATGCCAGGCAGACTAGGGCACAAATGGGATGAATGCAAATACTGCTGACTGCAAATGCCCAAAGAAGCCTAAAGGAAAGCTGTGCCATGTTCACTGATTTTCATTTTGGCAGAGGGGACTGCAATTTGCCTACATTTGCTCTACTTACATAAATTTTCCATGAGACTATCAGCGTTACATCTCGTTTTCTGTCCTAAACTCTTAAGCAGTGTTTCATGCTGGCTGTTAAAAAGTTGTCATATTCAGTGCCAGGGTTAGCTGCAAATTGAATCAGAGACTTTATCAGCCAGGAATAGACCTCTTGTGAACCTACTCCTTGAAGCTGGGTCAACGCTCAGTTCAGGCCAGACTGCCCAGACCTTTCTCCAGCTGGGTCTTGAAAACCTCTGAGACCCCACCTCTCTCTCTGGAAAACCTGCACCAATACTCAAGTATCATCATACTGAAATATGTTTTCTTTATATCTAGCTGGAACTCTCTTTCCCAATTTCTGATTGCTGTTTCTCATTCTCTTTTCTTGTCCCTCTGTAGAGAGCCTGGCATCAGACTTTTGGTCAGTAACTTCCTCTTGAGCATTGGAAGGCTGCTGCTACGCATTCACTAGGGCTTCTCTTCTGACAAATTTATTATCTGCTTTAACAGACCTTCTGCTAAATCTGTAAAGTGTTTAGGGAGATACTGGATTAACAGTTTTGGTATTAATGTAAATTCACAAAGTTCTGCAGGTCACTGATAAAATCCTTGAAATTCTACTAAATTTCTGTCACAGAATCTTCTGAACTGGAAGGGACCCACGAGGATCAAGTCCAACTCTTAAGTGAATGGCTCATACAGGGGATTGAAACTGTGACCTTGACATTACTAACACCAAGTTTTAACTCACTGTATTATAAAGCATTAAGAAAAATGTTTGTGGACTTAACTTTTTAAGAAAAATCCAACATTTTTAAGAGAAATGCAGAATCACATTTTATTTTAGTCCTTAGCAACCAAGTAGGTGGTGGGTCATAATCATGAGCAATTTTTGGATCAAGAAAGGAGTTTCCAAACTAAAATGGAAGAAAGTCCTATATCACTTTTTCTGTATGCTGAGATAATGTGAAAAAGGTTGAGAATAACAACAATTTCTCTTCTGCAGGATTTAAAATGACTACTTAAATTTTCTTAGTCAAGAATAGAAACTGTAGTATGAGAATAATGGTTATAAATATGTCATTTTCATCCTGACTATTCAGTTTTAAAAAATTTAATTCTTACTGATGGTAAAATCCAAGCCAGTCATGAATTGCCGAACTCAAATTCTTGAGAGATATATAAAGTGACTGCTTCTCTTCTGCCTAAATTTACTATAACTTTCCCTGTTCATTAGTATTTTCATCACCCTCCTCTCCTACTCCTTCCCTGTGCTGTGCAAATTTTCTCATGGCTGAGGCGCTTTCTGCATATTCTCGCTTTTATTCAAAGTTTGTATGATGTGCCTTCTTTCTTTTACCTGACTCTCAAGGTGATGAAAAGTAAAGATTTTGTTGAATAACTTACACACTTAAGTCAGTAAGAAAACAAAGATATGGTTATTTTTTGAATACTGTAACAGTGTCTTCTTTAAGTGTTAACCTAAGTTTTACATAATTATAATGTTTTCAATCCTTCTTCAAATATTAGTATGTAACAGATATTCAGTTGATTTTTCTAAGCATTTCTTATTAGTAATAAAATATTCAGTATTTTTATCCATATGCATCCAGGCTTTGTAGAAAGGAAAGTATTATGATTTTTCCCAGTTATTAAATAGAAATAGGATTGTACAGTGGTGGCTTCTCCAAAGTTCAGCTGCAGATCAGAAACAGGATGAGGTTTTCTGACTTCAGCTCACTGCTCTATATACTATAAGCAAACATCACACTATTTTTTATCAGTGGGAAATCTAGTGTGTCTAGAATAAATAAATCTTGGAAATTTCAAATAAACCCAGAATGAAAACATGTTGGTATAGGGGGTGTGGCTGTGTGCACGGTTGCACAGATGTGAGACCGATCAGGCCTCTGGTATATGGAGTATGAGAAGAAACTTCAGAATCAGAAAGTGATGGAATAAGCCTTTTAACATCACCATATTGTAGGATTGTTCCAAGAATATTACAGAGGGAAAGAAGGCCACAGAAGCCCACAGTGTTATGCTAAACTTTGTTAGCCTGCCAAAAAACATAAAATCTCAAACTGTATAGAAGACAGGGAACATTGTAAATCTACTGTTTATCTTAGGATTTTAAAATAAAAGACTGGAATTCTATCTTTGCATTGCAATATTGGGCAAGTTGCTTCTAATTATATTCTAATTACATTTTATACATATTTTCATTGTTTTTTGACAGCCCAGTTACATGGAACCTGTGACGAGTCTCCTCTATCAAAGATTTTGATGGGTTGGAACACTATATATATATATATATATATAT
>JAYRBT010000139.1:25334497-25369629 GCA_036023395.1 Myiotriccus ornatus | reverse complement strand
ACATGGAACCTGTGACGAGTCTCCTCTATCAAAGATTTTGATGGGTTGGAACACTATATATATATATATATATATATTCACATACAACTTTTGGGACCCTAATTTTTCTTCCCATTCATCTGTCCATTTTTAAAATACTTTTGAGATTCTCACCTAAAGGTGAAAACCTTGAAAACTGACTGTACGTCTGCACATTATTACCAAGTATGGCAGAAAAGTAAAGTTTCTGTGTTATATATTTATTGACTTCCCAGGCTTTTGCATGAATACATACTAAAGAGGTTGGTTGTTTTGCTATGCAAGTATGTTCCTTGTATTGTTTAAGTACTGCTAATGTTAGCTCAGCTAAGGTATCCTAAGTCCTAATGGATGTGCACTTGTATTAGTTGCAACCATTACAGCTTTTAGAAAATCCCCTCTTAGATTACAGAAATTAGCTGTATAAGGGAAACTGCAGGGACCTCTGTTTCAAGAATACATCCTGTACAGCTTCTAAGTAAATAAATAATAATTTTAAAAATTATGGCATCCCTTATACCAAATACAAACATCAATGACAGTAATGGGAAAAATGTGGATGAAAATACTGTTCCATTCCATCTGAAAACTTGTATTGTACAGCAGTTGTGTGTATTTCCTAAAACTTATATTGACAGCAGCACTGAAAAAACAGACATTCACCTTGCTAATGACCTCTGGTTTTGGCAAGGTAATAAGTATGAAAAAAGAGAAGATCTGTTCTTACCATAAACAGGAAAAGATGCTTTTTAACAGCAGCATTTGCTAGCACCTCCAAAATTAACTCTGGGTCAAACTTTCCATGACAAATGCTTTTTTTTTAGAATTAATACAGAGCAACACAGCCTATAGACACATTAAAGAATATATTTCAAAAAAATCAGTCTGGAAACCATGTTTTAAAATAGTACGTGTGGAAACAAAAACATAAGTTTGTACTGAGTATCTATTTTCTCTTATAAATTGTCTGGCCTACAGTTTCATCTTTCCCTGTGATTGAAACATAAGTTAATTTAGGGCACAGACAGTTGTCTTTAAACTGTAGCAGAGTTAGATTAGAAAGCATCTCTGGAGGTCACACCATCCAACATGTTATCAAACCAGGGCTAGTACTGTCCGGTCAAATTTTGATTATCTCCAAGGATGAAGAGTTCATAGGGTTTTTGTCAGGAAATTCCAGTGCTTAACCTCTTCACTAGGACATTATTCTCCTTCTATGTATTTGGCATTTCCCTCTTGTACTTCTAGAAATCCCCATTTGTAATCATGACCAGACTACTGAAGTATGAAGGAAAAATTATTTTGCACCACCTTCCATGGTATTTTATGCAAACACATCTTACTAAACACTGCAGCAAGCCAGGAATGTGTGTTTGCTGAGTAAGCAGTAACCCCTCCAACTTCATTACCTCATGTCGCATCTCTAGTCACCATCTGATCAAAACATTAATCACTTTTGATCATAAATTAATTTGTGTTAGGTGATACAAAAATATTGTCCAGTAGTTAAAGCTGAGGAAAGAGCTTTGACAGACGTAATAACTAATAAGTTTTCTTCTTAAAATGGAAAATATTTGTTTGGATTTTAAGGTTTTTCTGAAGTAGGCATACACGAAACAGCAGGAGAAAATGTTAATGAATGGAAAAAAAAAGAAACCAAAAGCACAGCTAACTGTGTGCATTTTATGTACTTTGCGTAACGCAAGTGCAGAAAACAGTACAGGTAGGGAAAGATGATTTATTTTTTTAATTATTCAGTTTTAACAGTAATTATTATCTTTAATGACCAGTAAGGAAGTCTGCTGTGCTTTGTCAAGTTTTCTCAAGTTTTGTAATTGCTAAAGATATTCTTATCTCTAAAAACTAGATACAAGGTAAGGGTAAAAATGCTTTTACCCTGCTAGTATTTCATACCATTAACTAAATTTGGAATAAGAGTTTCCTTGAATGGCAAAGTCAGTTGAAGAAGTTTTTGCTACCTTCTCCCCCAAACCTCTCCTTCTCTGGTACTAAATGCCAGTCTCATCTAAAGGCTACAATTTAATGCTTCTTTTGCTATGAGAAAAAAACCCAAACTGTGGTGGTTTTTTTTTTTTCCCTTTAATTACCAACTTCTTCAATCTCTAATGCAAAAGTGTGACTGGCTGAATCAATTCCAATTTGTCCTGGAGTGTGAAAACCCTCCTTCCACCCATTGCTTTTGGCCAGTGTATGGCACATGACATGTTTACCTCTTCTGTCCACCTGATCCTCTTAAGTAGTGGTCAGGTGCTTTTGTGCTGACAGAATCGCTGCCACAAGGGTCTGCCCATTATGGTTTAGGATGCCATAGCCCATGCCTGAAGCTGAGCTACCACTAACACTGCATTTGAAGTATGGGGAACTTAGCTACGTTATTAGAAGCACATTGTGCCACAGCGCCTAAAAAGAGGGTTTCCTGAGCTGCAAATCTGCGTACATATATAGAAACAGAAAGCTTAGTACCAGCAAAATGAGGCAATAATATATAGATAAGGACAAGCATGGAAAGGAAATCAGTTTCAAAAAGATTAAAATATCACAAGAGACCAGACACAGTAGAATCCAACTTCAAAACAACTGAAAGGCATTAGTTGTGCAAGAATTGTTCATTTGCCTGATAATGATTAAAACATTTCCTTCTATTTCTTTCATGTACCATGGCAATTAGAAAATGTAGGAAATTGTTTGTCCTTGGTATTCAAGAAACAATATTCAACAACTTTATAGGCATCGGATTTAACTACCGTAGGACAAGGTAGTTTAGCACACTGCAGCAGTATTGATAATTAATACATTTTATCACAGCTGAAGTGAAATCTAAGTAACTTCTTGAAAGTGTACAAGACTATGGCAGGGCAAATGGAAGACTTTTCTAGTCTTACCATGTCTAGTATTTAAAAATATTGTCTCTTTGGTATGAAAAAAAAATGGTAGGACTCATTATTTTAGTGTTGCTCATCAAGTCATACTTTCTGGTCCATCTTCAGAACAGGAGTTTCCAATGGGAAATTCTGTGATATGTGCACTGGTTTTGGTCAGCAAGTGATTTCAAAATGATGCAGAATCTAACACAAGGACAAGAGCTGCCAGTGATGGCCTGCTATCACTGCAGCTATTGCTACACTGAAAAGGAAGTTAACTAATACCTTCCAAAGCCTTGGACTTCTCTGCTGACATTGCAAATTAAACTGTTCTCTTCACTATTTCGAGTGAAAAGAGGTGAGGTTGGGCTTTTTAAATTTTGTCCTCCACTATAGATAATGGAAATGGAAAGAGGTCAAAACCCCAAATGATTCTGAAGGATATGTTTAAGTTTTAAAGAAAAAAGTAGAAGTTAGACACATCACCAGATCCTAACAGCAACTGCCTAGGTTTTAAGACACTGCACAGGGAATGCTGAGTCATTTTAATACTATACAGTAGAATATCCCCCATGAGGGCAGCTGGGTAACATTAGTTTTAATCCCAAAACCAAAATGCACTAGAGAATCTCTCAGGAGCAGAGGCAGTAGACAAATGTATTTTAAAACACTGACAGCAAGCAAGGTAAAATGAAAATGTGGATGCATATTACTTTGTTATTTAAATTTTAACAACAATGGCCAGACCTGAGGAAGAATAACTTTGTATTGTACTGGAGTACAATACAGTACAATACAGTACAATAGGCACATCCTCAAGGTTATATAAGGGTAAATCCTGTGTTGTTCATCACTGAAACTTGAAGAGAAGAACTAGTAAAACCTGTCAGTTTGGTAAAAGTTACATTTTGATTATAAACTAAGCATAACTTCATAATATTTATTTTCTCCAAACTTAAAAAAATATTAAAAATATATATTTATGCTGGTTTTGTATTTAGACAAATCTTGACTATGACATTAGCTTGTGTTGGTGGGTAGTAAACTCTGCATATACATGTTCTAGAAAAAAGTTTTGAGGTTTCAATGTAAAAACCAAAAATGCTGGATGTGTGGTAAATGTAACCAACCTTAAGACATTGCTGTTTACAGCAACTAACCACTTACAGTGGTTTCTGTCCATTTTTTGAGATAATCAACTAGATTCCAGTTAGATATTAATGTCAATTAAATTTTCAGATTATATACTCAGGCATCACTATATTCTAGATTCTCCTACATTCTGCTAGGTTGCAAAACTTAAGTTGCAAATGTAGAACTTCAAATCAGATCCAAATAATTCTAGACAGAGCTATCATCATTCATATCAACATTAATTTTATTACAAGTATAAAGTCTAATCTGTGTACTTTGTAGAACTTAAATATTCATAGAAAAAGGCCTTTCTATGCATTTTTCTGCCTACTTGTACCCATAGAGCCAAATAAGTGTAGGCAATCTAAATAACCACATTTCCTTTTGTCCAATTTTCAGTTGTGCATAAAAGCAAAAATATGACAAAATATGTGCAAAACGTCTTGCTATCCTCATTATGGAAACACAAGTTCTAACTATAACTATTAGCATATATACACAGATTTAAAATAGAAATAAACTCTGAGAAACTAATACCCATTATTGTTCCATAAGCAGAGCACTGAAAAGCAACTTTTTATTTTTTTCTTCTATGTAACTTTTTAATTATAAGAAAAATAAAAGAAGTAAAAATCACTATTAACTACTTATTAATGGGTAGCTTGTATGATTTAAAGAAAATAATCTGTATTGAATTAGTGCATATGTTTACAATTTGTTCTACAAAAAGAACACTGTGGCATTTTGCAGTAGCTGCCATATACAGCAGTGGGTATGTTTTATATCTGTATTGATCCTTTGTGGTATCTTGTAAAACAGATCTGTAAATTATTCATGTCTAAACCAAATTAGATTCTAGAAAAATACCCTTAGTGAAATCCATTTTAAGGGCAGCAGAATTTTAAGGTCAGCTGGCTTAGCTATAGTGATTTCTAACAATCATTCAGTTGCTAGTAATACCTGAATCACCATGTAAAAACCACCCTCAGACACTGAATATAAAAGCAGTGGTGCAAAGTAAGTTTAGATAACAGGTCTCAGAAGGCACCTTAATGGTATATCTCATTGCCCCAGAAGTACTAGCCTGCTTATGTTTTTTCAGGGCAGGAAACAAACACATGTGAATAATAAATGATCAGTCCTAGAGCCTTGAGACTAACACTCTTCAACACACTGAACAGTGTCTATAGGAATAAGCATCTGTTACAGTCTCACATTTTTGACCAAGAGATTGCTACACAGTTACTCATAAAGAACTGGTAGAGTTTTAAATTTGCTTTTCTTTTCATGAGTACTTCCAAGCCTGTTGAGCAAGCCATGGAGCAGCCAACGGGTACAACTATGCTGTTCCTTAGGCTGAGGTCATCCTGAGTGGCACATAAAATAGCTGAAGTAGTGTAACTGTTGTAGCACAAGACCTCCGTGCCAGCAAGTTGTCCAAATATTTACTTACCTTTACAGGCAGCTTTTACAGCTGACACTGAACTGCTTGCTGCCATGGCTACGCTCTTTCCAGTAGCTGAACTAGTTCATTTGAATCTAGTTTGAGTTTCCCTTTAAAACTTTGCAGATAGGACTCTGTAGCTCTACAAGGCATATGACCTTAGTTACCAATATGCAAATTTTTCTATTCACTTTCTATAGCATATAAGACATTGGAGGATTAGGTCAAATAGATCAATGAGAAAAAAATCTTACATATAAAGCACAATTACTCCGTGATGACGGTAAAGGGATTACATGCTAAAGCACATAAAACCAGCTGAATTTAAACGTGTTTCTCAAAATGCCTTAGCACCGCTAACTTCTCAGGAAACATTCAAGGCATTCCAGGATTTAAATTTGGGCAATAGACAGTCTTCTGGCATTTAGAGTCTGCAAGTAAAATCTACATTGTTCCTTTTTTTTTTTTTTAACTTTCTTATTATGTATTGCTCCAGATCTAGCATAGCCTTTCCTACAGCTTTGACATATTACAAATCATGTTACAGTAATTAAAGCTGTACTGCTAAACTGGTAAGTTGATTAGATGCTGGAAAATGGAGTTCAGCTTAGACTGCTTGATTTTAGTTTACTACTCTGTACCAAACCCAGATGTATTTACTCACCCTCCATTTTAGTGAAGCATGTCTGTAAGGAGGGAGGAGATCAATAAAATTTATAATAATAATTGCAATACCAAGCACCCTGTTTTTCAGTTGCCTCATAAACTCCCATGTAACTTTCCTTTAGATAGATCACATTTATAAAGATAAAAATAGATCAGCCTTATTCAAATAGTTATGGTTTATTATTTAACTTAATTGTCCTATTGCAACCTTCCCTTGGATTGCCTGATTCCACATATTCTTCACTATAAACATCTTAAATATTTATATATTAAATATTTGTTATTTTATCTACATACATACGCACACACACATATATACACACACAAACTCATTCAGCTAACTCTTGAGGGATTAAAGCTGTGCTACAAAATTGTTAATCTTCGTATAAAAAAGAAGCAGCCAAGTTGCAGACTATGAAGTTCATCTTGTCTTGTTTGGCTCTCAAAAGTTTTGGTATTTACTGTATTTCTGTATTTCTTCTATTTCTATACCCAATGTAAAAAGACAGAAATTAACACATGCCACTCAAAAGAAGCTTGGATAAATAATTTCTCTACTCTTTCTTATCACTGTAGAAGAGCAGGCAACTTGCTTAGTTTTGATATATACCCAACTAAAGTTAAATGAGATGAATCTTACCCTGTTAGACAGATCTGGGTTTTCTGAAGAGCATGTCAAACGTAATTTATTTTCTGTGTCCTGAAAGAGGCAATGAGGTACAGGTTCAAATTAAAATAATCTGGCGCTGAAACTAGTGAACAAACAATCTCTCATTTTGAATTTAGTCTTATTTTTTCCTCACAGTCTGCAGCACTCCCTCAATTTTTGCTATTGAGAAGAGACTCTAATGATCTGGACTGCTGTTTGTGTTCAAAGAACCAGCAAAAACATTTCTTTTGACTGTTTTTAAAGTGGTTCATCTTGCACATACACACCCCATAACGTTTTGGCTGCACCTATTACCAAGTTGAGAAGTTTTTAGGCTGGATCAGTATTTGGAGGAGTATTACATTCCAAAAAATACCTATTTCAGGCGTCTAATAAGGAACACTGAAAGGCATAAGGACAGTACTGTTCCTGAAGTCTTTCTTTCAGCCTCATAGAGGGTCATCTTTGTTTCATCTTCATTACTACAGTTATTAAAGTTCAAATATTCCTCAACAATTTTAGGCAGTGAGCTGATATGCAGGATTAGTAGCATGCCATCGTTCCATTAATTCAGTGCTGAGCTTACTACATGCATGGTGCAGGGAAAGCCATACTCTTGGAAAATTCTACTTTCTTCCTTGGAAACTGAGAGCTGAGAGCTCCTTATGGGTATGATAAATCCTATGGCTCATTCACAAATACCTACACTTATGCTCCTGAGTAATCTCAGTACATTATTTGAGTAACTGCAGTTGGTTTAGTAGTTCAAACTGGTTCAGTATTACTCTCTTCTTTTCTAAAATTACAGAAAAACAATGTGTGTGCTCTTTGCTAGCTGCAACTTTTCATTGCAGAAACACTAAATTTCAGGGTAACTTTCCTATAAATACATCCTTTTAGAAAAATCCCATGGCGTACAGGTATGCCTGGAGGACATACCTATCAGTGCTTCTACACACCTATGCTCATTTCACTAGGATTTTAATAATTTTTAGATTCAAAGTACAAATTTTACATGCATAGACAGTAGGGTAATTGTCAGAACTGCTTAAAATGTGGCAACATAGCTTCTACTAATATTAGGAAGAATGCTTTATATAATACCATAGAATTATTGGCACTAAGAATTCCATCCAATGCCTTCTGATGGAAAACATTTGAAATTTACTGTTAGTGCGTTTCCGTAGACACAAGACTTCAAACAGGCATCATAAGCTCAGTGTGGTTTCTTCTGTAATTAAAAATATTTTCGTTTAATAGCAAAATATTTTTGTTCTTGTTCCAAGAACACACCACTGCAATCCAGTGTTTAAACCAAATGTTTTCTTTTAGCTTTCCTCAAATCCTTAGCAGCCAAGCTACACATGACTTCAGTGGATTCTACTCAAGCTTTCCATTATAAACTGAAGAGCTTTCTTATAAATGTAACAAAGAGGAAAAGCTGTGTTACACGGTAAATATCAAGTCCTCTCCTACTGGAAAAGTGTACTGTTTGTATGAGAAATTAGGATCCTGATCCTTCAGCCAGCACCTTGCTGAGATAACTCAGGTTCATTAAGGTTTTTCCATAAACTTCAGTATATCAAACTACGCTGGTAGAGAGCTAACTCATACTGAGTTAAATGTGCTGATAATACTCTAAAGTGAAATCACAGCATAGGACGTCTATCTGAACCAAGAGTGCAACTCTGCTTAGGTTGGTAACATCACAGAGAACTGCAAACGAGATACACTATGGAAAAAACCAGATTAAAGTTCAAAGTAGGCAACCTGACAAACTCCTAACACAACAACAACAGAAATCTGGTCTTCAAATATAAGTCCATTGGCTGCAATACTGGAATCTAGTTTTGGAGCACATGACGCGCTGTAGTCTGGATCACAGAGAATTTAAATAGAGAAAGGAAATTTTCCTAATCCTCTGTTTTGCTTTATTACATCATTTGGTTAAATTAGATCATCTGTATCGACTGCTGCCTTCAATGTGCTCCCAAATGAGCAGAAATAGTACTACTAGTTTGTCTTTTGTGTTTTGATTTGTTTATTTAATGGGACCTGAGGTCAAAATTACTTTTAAAAGTTTCTTGCAAGAATCATAGGATTAACATTCAGTTGGAGGAAAATAATTAAGGAGAAAATAGGTGATTCAGATCAAAGGCTTCCTCCCTCCCCCCAAAAAAATAACAGATTAAAAGAAGATTTTGATTTTATCATGCAAGTATGAGTCAAAGATACATTGTTATCATGAATTTTCTTTCAGTTAATGTTTTTGTAATCCAAATAGCTTGAAAATACAACTCCCCTTAATACTGTTTTTCTATATAGCAAACAAATGGATTTAAAAACTTGCTGAGGGAGTGGCAGATGGCTAAATAAATACATAGAAATCCCAGTGTTTTGTCATATAACAAACTATAATAGCACTTCAAAGTTTTGGACAGATTTCCTCATATTATGGGTTTAGGGTGTAGCTGTGTGGAAAACTGTAAATGTTGTCTTTTGGTATTTACTTTACAACCCTTTGTAATCTTCAGCCCTATTTATAGCTTCAAGTGGGAAGAAATCAAAATTAAAGAGGCCTGTTTGAGAACCCCTTGTAATCAAACGCTTTTCCCATTTCTCCTTAAAATAAAAGCGCAGCGTGGACATCTGGCTGCCTGAGGAGACCACCCGAAGGGTTTACAAGCCGTGGCCTGACAGTGAAATATTTTTGTGCAAAAGCATAAGAACACACGGAGAGGAGTCGTGGATAAACCAGACGATTTCTTCTGAGGGGAGAAGGGGCTGCTTGGTTTCGAGTTGGAAGGGTTTAGCTGGCGATAAAGAGGGAAGGGGCGAGGCTTTCATGCCCGGGGACAGCACAGGAGAGGCGGGTTATCCCCGAGGTGCTGGGATCGCCGCTCACCGTGGTTGGGTGGCGCAGTCGGCCCCGGCCGGGCCGGGCAGAGGCTGCAGCCCCCGGCGGCGCCCCGGCCCCTCAGCGCGGCCGCTGCTCCCGGCCCTGCCGCGGCGGGGGCGGCAGCGGGGCCGGGCGAGGCCGCTGAGCCCCGAGCTCGGGAGAGCTGCCCCCCCTCCACACCCCCTCCTTCAGAGCCGCTGCCCGAGACGGGCACCGACCCGAATCCAAATGAGCTCTGTGCCTACCCTGGGACACCCCGTGCCGGGGAGCCGGGAGGAAAGGCCGCCCGCGGGGAAGTCACTCCCGTGCGGGCACGGCTGTTGCAAGGGCATGAACGCAGCGCAACCGGCAGCGCAACCGTGGCGGCTGGCGGCAGCCAGCGCCCGGCCGAGCGAGGGCAACAACACGCAGGGCCCCGGGCCGAGGGGGAAAAACCGGCCAGCTGGAGTTAGCTTATTCAGACCTTTGAAAATTGTTTCCGAGCAGCGACAAGCACCCAGCCAAACAAGGGGGGGCCAAAATGCAGAGGCCAAGGCCGAGGGGTGAAAAATTGGCTGTGAGTTAGACTTTTGAATCAAAAAAAAAAAAAAAAAAAAAAAAAAAAAGGACTTCGAGAACTGCTTTTGGGTCTTAACTTTCCCTGGTTGCTTACTCTATACTCAAGGCAAGGTTTATGAACAGAATTGCTTTTTATTGGACTAACTGTGCTTCTTGGCAAAAAAGTAGCGCTAGGACAAACAAAACCTTCAGATCTGTGCAGCTGTGGAAAGGTGTTATGGGTACCTAAATTACAGGAGCTCCCTTCTGTGCTGCCAAACACTCTTGAGCTGAGACCTGAAAACTGTTGCTACACAGGGAATATCTCTGGAGAGCAAAGTGGGGTTTCGGGGGTTTACAGGAGCCTTACCAAAAGAATTTCTGACTCTGGACTATCAGTATACCGAAAGCAGGCCCTCATTTACTGTAATTGAAACAAAAGTAGAACTGCCTAGAAAGGACACAAATCTGTCTCCCATAGCAGCTTTGGAAACATCCCAGAACTGTAGTTGGAAGAGCAGCTAGGTATGCTGTAAAAGAAACAGAATAGCAACATTTTCTAGAATTTCAAGTAAGAGAGTTTGCCTTATTGCCAGTGATCAGATCACAGCTGTACTTTGTTTAAATTTTGTTCCTTTACATTTGGACTGAAATGTCCTTGTCGCCTTTTGCTTCTGTTATTGCTTAAGCCTTCTCATCTGCTTTTTTTCTAAATGGAACACAGGATCAGAAAAGATTTCATGGACTAAAGGGTCTAGTTCCTTCCTGCAGCAGTTAAACTGGTCATATAACCCCTCTTGTAAATTTATCAAGCTTTCATCTTAAAGCAGTTTTGGATTTTTTTGCCTCCATACTCCTATTGGGAAGCTGTTGCAGTAGTTTATGTCCCAAACAGTTGGAAACTTTTCTAATCTCCATGATAAATTTTCATGGCAATTTTCTTAGCTGATCATATGCTGATACTGAGTTCTACTTCAAGTATTTTTTTCTTTTAGTGTTTCTCTTGCCCTCCTTTATTCCCAGTATATCCGGAGAGCAATAATAAACTTTTTCTCAGATTTTTATTACATAAGCTAAATGAGGTAATGAAATTAAGGTAATAAGCTAAGTGAAATAAGGTAATAAACTGAATAAGGTAAATCCTTTCAATCTGCTATACAAAGATTGTCAGCCATTTTACATTATTTCAGAAAAGGTCACAAAAAGTTCTTACATAATAGGTTGTACACGTGTCTGTTTATATTAAATCTGTGTGGAGTGTTTAATAGCTTCATCTCCCTGGCAGTACATAGTTGTGCTGCAACAGCTGTATAGGTTTTTACCTAAATGTCTAAACTATGAACTATCAGCTGGTAATAGAAAATTCCTGCTATTAATTCCAAGGTCTGCAACCTTGCACTTTGTACATATTGACCTCATCTCCTTTCAGTAACTGAAGTTCAGTGACCCGTATGATATTCTGAGCCTTTTCTAGTTTGATACTGACTCCAGACTTCGTCATCAGAAAATGTCATAAGCACACACTTACACTGTACCAAAATTAGCTATGATACTATCCGCTATTTTTAGTTTCCAAACTAATCCTTGAGAATTCTGCTGGTAACTTTCCTCCTAACATACATTTCCCCTTTCAATGCAGTAAATTGAATCTTCCTATTTATGAAGATAGTACAATCAGTCCAACACCAAGGAACTTGTGTTTTTTTATTTGATTCCAGTTAATTTCCTGCCTCTAAACTCTGATTTTCTCTCACAGTGAAGCCTTCCTCCTATTGTGGGCTAATTTTTGTTGGACTAATATATAAATGGCTTAGTAAGGTAAACCACAAAAAGAAGGAATTGTTTTTATCTGAAAAAAAAGGCAACTAGGTAGTTCTCTCATAGTCCATTCCACATAAAATATTCACTGTTTCGAATTTCCATTTACCCAGATGTGTTTTCTTTCCTAAGCTCTGTGTTTTAAAACCTTTCATACTACTAAAGTCAGTTTAATAGGGTTGTAGTTTACTTAGTTGCTTTCTCTACTCTTCCATACTCCATTTGCTAATCTTCAGTAATACGATACAATACTTGCCTCGTTCACTTAATTAACTAACCCTCTGCTTTTCAGTTCACCATTTCAGGCAAAGGAAAAGATTTTTTTAAAAATGTTGTCATTCCAAAGATAAGCTTGGTAAGGAGTACTGTGCTATTAAGAGCAGAACTGGGGTGTCTGAAGCAACAGCTATACAGGACTCATTTGGCTGCCTGCCTAACGGTCAGCAAATCCATGGGCGTTGTATCTAAACTCGGGAATAAAAGAAGCTTCGCTGTAACTGTATCTCATTTAAGTTAATTGCTGAAATGCCTGTTTTCCTTGTCTTTGTAACTAGAAGTCATTGGGATTTACCATAACAATTGCTAATCAGTTTGGTGTGAATCATTCTTCTCTATCATATGCTCTGTTCTTAAAAAGTGTTACTTTTTCAGTTGTCTATATTATCTTGACCTTCACAAATATATTTCCTAATTAACACGTGGGGTTTTTTCCTGTATCTACACCAAAAGATGCATCAACTTTGCAATATTCTGACTGAGCACCATTCTGGAGAATGTTGTCAGAATTTCCAAAGAGCAAAAGCAAACCCAAAGATCAGGGTATTCCCATAAAGTATGTACAAACAGTACAAATGGCACAAATCTTACTGCATAGCAAATATTTAAAACTGAATTTTTCTGTGTTGGCAGAGCACTGCAGAATTCAAACACCTAAAGCATCTGAAACTGTTGTCCTTATATCCTTTATTTTAATGTGAAAAAAACGACTTTCCATTTAGATTCTTATATATCACAAACTTGTAAAGCAAAGTATGCCATTCTATGATGAAACAATAATTTCATTATTTTCCCTATGCTATAGAAGGGGATCAAAAAGGAGAACTGCAAAATTTTCGAGAAGGAATCTGAACTCCTGCTCCTTGCATAGAGACTATATTTTTCTTTGCGACATTCTCTGTAAATGAAGCCATTTACCATTTCCAGTGATTCCTCCAGAGAAATGTGATTTTTACTTAGTAAAAAAAAGCACTTCAAGTTAGAATTTCTGAAAACTATGGGTTTAAATTTTGACCATTTATCTGGTAATATGGAAGGCCTTAATATTTGCTACTAGGTTCCGACTCACCCATACGTTCGTATGTCTTACTGTGTTAACATTGTTAGTACAAAGCCTTAGCCACAGATACTTTGGAGCTGTTTCTCTTGAAGCCAAAGAATATGAAAAGAAAGCTAAAAGAGGTATTATTCAAGGAGATATGCAGTAGCTTATTCTACATCTGTGAACACAATATCTCCTCATCATTGGTTTCTTTGGTTAATGTCCTCCTGAAACGTAAATAGGTGATCAGTGTAAACCATGTCTGCTATTTCAGGAACATAGTATTAAGATGAATGAAGGCCTCTGCTTTCCTAGGCATCAGACAGATGGATCTAAAGGGCCAGGAGCGTGTGGGTTTTGTTATTGCCAAAAAATCAGTTTGCTTCAAAGTTTTATTTTAAACCACAGTGAATCAAGGGCTTCAAATATGAGCTCTGAAGTGAGAAATTACAGATTCTGAAGAGAGGACTGGCTTGTATAGATATATCACAAGGGTTGCTATAACAGTCAGGTCTACAACAGAGCCTTTCAAGCCACTGGCCAGAAAATTGTAGTCTTAGATGGAAAGGGTGAGGCTGAAGTGAGGAGTAAAGGAAATTATCCAAAGCTGCCAAATTGTATAGTTTCTGACAAGCATGGATTGTGGAGGAATGTGACTGAGTTACTTTGTATGGGGATTGTTGATCCCATGTTTTACTTCAGTCAGAAGATACATCACTGTGTTATCTCAGTACAAGATGCTTGCTCTTTTTGTTCTTTGAGCTGTGAGTCTTATGTTGTATGAAGCCATAGAAAATCATCTGCTGGATCTCAATTCCTTTTTTCTGAGCTAATAACATGAAAAGCTTGCATTGTTTAAAGTGCAGAGGAAAGTCTGTGAGAAGTTTGTTTGTGTTCACATGTTGAACAAATTGTTCTTCTTTATGAAAGATTTGGCAGCCAAAGGTTCAGGTTCTACACTTCCCCAATATACACAAACAGACACAGGGATTGTTTAAAAGACAAGTGTGTAAGTTGCTTATCTTGGTTTTCTCTTTTTTCCTCATCTGTTTTTGGACAGGTTAATCTATCCCTCCTTATTTATACCTCTGAAAAATTTTCCAAGAAACCTATGAAATTCTCTGAGAGGAATGTGTTCTCTGAGCTAAAAAAGATACATTAGACTGTACTTCTATGTTTTCAAATTACAGAGGAAGATTATGAAGGTCATACTCATATTTCAGATCTGAATAAAATTTTATAGGGTGTTGTGTAAATATACACAGAGTGGTTCTTATGTGGTTTCCCACAATAGTTGCTCTAGGCTTTCATCTGGTGCAATTTGTACTGAGTTCCATAATGACAGGTTCCACAAAGGCACCCTCATTCATTTTTAGCTCTACCAATCCAAAACAGAAAAAAAACAGAAGAAAACAGCCAGTATCTAAAACCAGACTCAGAAACAAGAACTTCTGCTCGTAAATCCTGTCTCCACACACTGGGGACTCATCAATATAACTCTATTGAAAAACTGTATGTATAGACAAATACTTAGAATGCAAGTGAATGGAGATAGTTCCAGGCCCATGAGGCAAGGTGGATATGACTGGCAGCAAGAAATTAAGTGATTTTATGGTACAGGTCAGTTTAACCAGATCAAAGGGACTAACTAAGCACAAGGGCTCAGGATCCAGTGGAACCTCCCCCACAGCAGACAGCCAATTGTTCATGTGCAGCTTTGAAATGTTCTGGATGAAGTCAAGTAACAGCTTCACCAAGCTAAGCACCTAAAATCAATGTGAGTTGAAGTGTAATGAGTTTGCTGTGAAGATACTATCCCTAAAGAAAGGAATTTTAATAAAGCAGCAAAGATGCTCTAGAGGATAAAGAAAAACTTACTAAGCAAAATTAGAATGATTTGGTTAGAAGGAACTTCATCTCTGTCTGAGCTGTATTTTTGGTTAATTGGAGGATATTGAAATCATGAACAGAAATATATACAAGAAATGTGTATCTCCTTCTCTTGATCACTGCAGGTTACCTTTCTATGACAAAATTCGGCATGACAACCTCCTCCCACACCCAAAAAACCCCCAAGAAAGAAACAAACAAACAAAAATAAACGAAGTGTTTGTTGAAATACACATAAAATAGTCCTTCGGCAATATTCCACCTTTTTGTTTTAAGATCATGCTCTTCACTCTGCTGTACTGCCCTGCGCCCACAGAGAGGGATTTTAAAGCCACCTTGCCTCAAGGTGTAATTACCGTGGGAAGTTACTGAAGTCAAAGTTCTATGTGGAAGCCTTTTGGCTTAGAACGTAACCAACTAATCCTCATTCTTCTGCCGCTCTGTACAGTAGATTGAATTTAGGTAGAATTCTGTTTATTGACTGCCAATTGAGATATACTGATTGTGCCTACATGTGGCAAGTTAAACCTAGATGTAACCATTTTTTCTGGTCAAAACAACCACGGTGTTGAATTGTCAGGAAATATGTAAACACTGTTAAGTGTTGTAATGATGTTTATAGAGCACTGATGTTTGTCTCTAAAATTTCCTCAGGAAGGAAGTTTTCCTGAAAAGATGACTCTCTATATGAATGCTTGCATTTCAAGTAATTTAATCTTGATCATCTGCTTTGATTTCCAGACTAACAGAAGATGAGAGGTTTTGTATAAAGGAAAATTTGGATATGAATACAGTGATGATTCTGGCAGAGGTACACCTTGCTTTACAAATTCAAAGATTTCTTTGTTTTCTACATTATTTAACTTCTTCTGTTCTGCTTTCTGTTAAAATGTTCTTCCCATTCAAATGTTGTCTTTTTTTTCAAAGTACTGTGAACTTTATTTTTCGTTCTCCTGTAACATCCTGAAAAATTATTCTGCAGCACAGTTTTCTAGAGAACAAAAGCACACTGTTGAAGCATTCTTCTTCCTTCATGACTGTATTTTATATAATTACAATCCAACTCTGAGTAATAATGTTAACATGATAAATTATTCATCACCATAAATAAATCTCCTAAGGTTTCTCTAATTATTATTAGGCATTCTGTTGAACATTACCTGAGTCCTTTGTGGAAATCAACTTGTAAGTAAATACATATTAAACCATAGGTTTCAAGGGCTATATACAGACATAACCTTTATAAAGATTTAGAAATGTCAAACGAACTGCAGTCACACCTGTCATGACCAAATAAAACACAATGTATTACATGAGTTAATGCTGCCACAAACCAGGTCAGTCTGTCCCTTGGACACTTACCAAATTGTGTTGTTTGCTCTCACTCCACTGGGCCTGGTATGTGCTAAGCTTCTGGAGTCTGAAGAGACTCCAGGTGCTTCAGTTGTGTTTGTATTGTGAGGTGCAAACCTTAATGCTCCCTTCTGAAACTGAACGTACAGTTCAACAATCTGATTCCTGTGCCTGCTGTTGGCTCTTCAGGCTTTTTTTGTTAAAGCACACTTTCGAGAAGAATTTGACATTTGGGGCTATATTTCAGTTCTCTGGGCATAAAATAGAAGTGAAGACAAAGAATTAGTGAGCTGGAAAAGAACTAAAATATGACCTGTCTTTACTTACAAGGTAGCAGACTTACTGTTTAGAAAACAGTATCTAAAGGCAATGTACTTTTTTATTTCAGATTATTAGAAGTCTATCTGTTCAATGTTACAGGACTCCTTCCTGCAATTCTTCTGCCTGCTTTGGGTAAAAATGCCCTTGTAGGTTAGTCCTTATTATTTTTAAAGTTTTCAGCCCCTCTTCCATAATGCTATGATTAGAACTGTTTAAGGCAGCAAGATATTAAAGCAGAGAAAGATTCATGATAAGGACACATGCTTACAGTGCTCATAAAGTGATGATTCACTTTTATTGAGACATTTTACAGGCTGACATTTCAGAAAAACTTTCCTGCCAGGAATATATCTTCTCTCCTAGTTTCTTTGCCTCCTTTTCTCTCTCCATCCTTTGCATGATGAAAGGACCACTTTTTATTCTTCTCCTGACTCAATATGTCCTGTTCTGAAGGCTTCCAAGGCATCATTCTTAGGGTTATGATTTTCAGGATTTTTCCCCTCAGTTCAAAATTTAAGCTTTGCTAAGCAGACAAGTATGAGCCTGGAACCATTTTCTGCTGTCGCTGAATGAAATGTCAGATTCTGGATGCAATCCCATCTGGTCTGCTTGTTGAAGGGTTTGTCCAAGATATTGCAGTCTTTTTCAGACAGTAACAATAATTCCAGATGCTTTTCCAGAGGTGATCCTTGTGATCTCATTTAGCTCTATGGTTAGCAAACTTGAGTAATTCAAAAGATTGATCCAATGAGTTTTTAAAGTTGAAAAGTTCTGAAAGGTCTCTGTTTCCAAGACCTTTACAAAACTATTCCTCCAATTTTTTACATTGTTTATAGTCACAAGAGAAGATTTTTAAGGAGTCTTAGAGGAGTTAAGGTGACCAGATAAATGTGTCTGACCAAAACTGACTTCACCCACAGGAAAGAACAGTTAAATTGCCAGCACTTTTTTGCTGCTTTTCTTCTATTTTGATTTTGCTGGTGTGTTTGTCAGCACAGTAAAGAGCATTGTTCTTGGACATCAAAGGGAATAAAAGAAAATAAATTATTACTCAAGCATTTAGAGATTGATCCTGTTAGCTACTGGGCTGAAAGCCTCTTAAAAAGGGCTAAAACCTTCAGCTCCTTTTGATTTGATTAAGAGCACTAATCATCTGTTCAGCTTGAGTCAGTGAGAGATCATGGTACAAGCATTCACAGGCTGTTCTCTGTATCACTGACCAAAGCCGTGGTAAAGTCAGACTGAGAAAAGCATCTGTCCGAGGCACTGAGCTGAGAAATTGCTCCTTGGGAACCAGGTTAGCTGTCAGTTAACAAACCAGACAACCAACTGGTGCTGCTGCCACCCTGAACCAGAAGGAGGGGGCACAGGAAGTGACCAGCTCTAGGGGTATCACCAAGAAAACATGCAACATCTCTGCTTGTTATGCTGGTTGGTTACACGTCCCGTTGGGGATTGAAGCAGTTATTCTGGGAAAATGTGAATTCTAAATTCCTTGGAGATGTCTAGAAGAAAGTATTTCAGTTAAAGCTGCTTCAGAGTGGCACATCTGTTAAATAATTCAATACTTTTAGCCTTTAGGAAAATGTCTGTAGTTTGATTAAATATTTTAGATTAGAGAAGGGCTTTTCCTGTTCTTGAGTTGCTGGATTTAACCACCTTTTGAACTGAACCAGAAATGTGTTGAGTCTCTGTTAACTTTGGCCCTTAGGTGTTCTCCACCAAAATGCATTTTATAATTCTGTACTAGTAAATGACACCATGGTAGAATAACTTTATTTAATGTATCCACATATTTATGGTATATAAAAAATCTTTGGTTTCAAAGACTTTCCCTCAAATAGCTACAGTAAAAATAATGATTATTCATATGTTACAGGATGAGAAACCGAAACACAGAATGACAAGCCAAATATCTTTAGTCATGTAGTAATCTTGCAAACCTATTATTAAAAGCACTCATTTTTCAAGGATGGTTGGCGTCTACGTGGCTTTAGTAGTTCTGGGTAGTCCTCCAAAACTTATGTCAACAGGTCTGATACTGAACAACAAATACTGGAGGTACAAAGTATAAATTATTTTTTTCCCTTCCAGTTTTCATTTCATGATACTTGTCCTGTTTTCTAATGAGCAGATCATACTTTTCTGGAAACCTTTAATTTACTTTTTCAGCAGTTATTCTTATGAAGCTACCTTTCAAAGTCTAGTAATTCTGTGGGAACTCACCAGTCTATCTTTTAGTATACATGTGTACAACACTTTGACACTTTCATACAGAATGTTTTTCCCACCTTTTAAAGTTGTGGGCAACATTCTATTTAAAAATTATCTCGGAACTTGCTAATTCCATTTAGAAAAATATAGAACTTTAAATTATGTGGATTTACCAAAACTGCTAACTAAACCATCTGCTAACTAAAGCCAACTAAAGTAACTTTTCTGAAGATTTCTTTAGAAGAAATAATTCCTGGGGTAAACATCAGTTAGATTCTCAAAATGTGCCATGGTTTCAAGGGCAATCAGATAGTGGGACTGCTACAGTTCTTTCCAACAGAGGGGTATGTGTGTGATACAGCTCTCTATTTAGCAGTATATTTTGTGTTCAAGATGAGATAGATTTTTTTTTCTTCTAAACATGTTATTCTTAGGAGGTGGATTTGCATGCAGAGAGCAATAAATTATTGAAAAGCACCCTAATGGCTCACTTTCCATTTGTAACAAATCAAATGACTGAAGAAGAAATTGTATTACAAATAATTCTGAGAAAGGGCCTTCGTCATTAAATAAAATTTGTTTGAATTCTAATGACACAAACGATCATTAAGATAAATGATGTATGTAGTGAGTAGCAAACAAAGTGGTAGAATACTTGTCACTGATGAGAAAGCAATTCCATAGTACAGAGACATTAGAAATTACTTTGCAAATCTTTATGTGCAATATATTGATTTAATTAAAAACCATCTACTCTTGGAAGGAACTTCCTTTTCAACAGTTGTGATTTGGCAAAAACAGCCCTAGGGACATTATGTCCTGGGATTGTTGACAAGAATGAAAGTCCTCTGTATGTTCTCATCCCTAAGAAAACAAACTGTTAGTTCACATTCACTTTCATTCTCAGCTTGTCTCTCCTTCTAGGACCATAACTAAGGAATGCTCATCCTTCTTTGCCTTTAGGATAAGAATTGTTGCATAGAACTTCTTCATCTTTTGCTTATCTGACAGGAGGTGTAACTGCTGATCCTTCTCCTAGTTTTCTTCTCCAAGCATCTTCTGATCTTCCTGCCTGACAACCTTCTTCTCTTTCATCCCTACTTCAGAGATCCCACCAGGTTTAGCTTATTTACAGGTTTGCCATGAGATTTTTTTCCCGCACATATAATGTCACATGTCAAGATGTGGAAAAAAAAAGGGAAAAAAAAGTATTTTTCTTCAAATGTTGAACAGAGGCTTTAAGAGAAATAGAAAGGGGAAAACACTTCCAAAGTTGTACTGTCTTTAGTTCTGAGTTCACTAGAGATCCCTCTATCTAGAGTTTATGAGTTTTACTCCCGATGTTTAAATAAACAGTACATGTGTCCTTTCTTCTATTTGCCAAAGACAGGGAGAAACTATATAGTACCTAAATTTAAAATAGACAGTTATGTGGAAAATAGACATTTGTCAAACAGATAAATATTTCCAAAGTTTTGAACACTGGAATTAGGACCAGATATTTTAAAGGTGTTAATTACTTAAACACACAGAGAAGCACACAGCAAAGTATTCAGGTTTCTAGGTATATTTCTAGTTCCCAATCAAATTCATTAGCACTCCTGAAAATGTCAGCAGTCACATAGGGCTACCTACAGTCACTGAGTACCTGTGAAGAACATGGATAGTCAGTCATCTTCAGAAATCTAGTACTTAGTTCTCTTGTAAAGTTCACTCTTTCTTTATGTTAATGACAAAGAACAAAATAAATAAACCCCAAGTCAGCAAACCACCCAACTGAATGCCTGAATTATTTCTTATTCACTGAATGACCTCTAGTGGTCATTCATCATAGCTTTTACATCAGTTGAAATGCCAGCTTGATAGAGGTGACATGCATTTTTTTGCAAAAGATGGAGCATAAGGATCCATTTTTTTTTTCAAATCTGTGCTCTATGCAATTTTGCTCTACCTCTGTCACAGTTAAAATCGTGTTTTATTTCACCTTACCATGTGTACACCCTGGGAACCCTGCAGAAGTTTTAAGCCTGAGTTCTAGCATCTGCACTGCTCCTAGATGTTACTCTTTCCGAGCCAGTACCTTCCTCAGTCTACCTCTTTGAACTTTGTCAGAGACACCCTTCCATCGTCCACCACAGCCTGGAGTATATCCTGTTACCTTGATGACATCTGTTCAGCTTCACATAATACATCATTGTATTACCTGAAACTGGCCACCAACCATCATCTCTCACTTCTGGCCAAAACAGACCACTTCATTCTGAACACTGATGGCACATGGAGTGAGTTCATTTGTCTAAACAGCAAACTCAGCAGATGTAATACTTGCAACCTAATTGGTAAGAGAGTTCTAATCCTCAGTATTGTGGGACATGAAAAGAAGTCTGAGTTAAACATTCAGCAGTATGTCAGAAAACAAGTGGTATTCTCATCACTCAGGGTTTTTATCAGCATTTCTGCTGATCTTTCTTTGTGGCTTCTTTAAACAGCTGTGCCACACTGTTCTGCTGGACATACATATCAGTCCAATTATTAAAGAATTTATTACAAGCTTTTGCTAAAGACAGAAAATAGGTTCCCAGAAATATCTCCTCTATTCCCATCTTTGACCTACGGGACTTATACAGGACTTCCTATATTTTATTTTGAATGCAGATGAGCATATCATGTTTGCAAGCCAACCTGCATTACAGGGGAAGTATCCACATGATAATTTTTTTAATCTCGAGTAGCTTTTGATGGTCATATTTTCTACTACACAAACCTCGTGAAAGAGGAAAAACAGCACCTCCAACAGGAGGCCAGTGAATAAGGAGTTTATGGTTAAAACCATTAGAGATTGTTTCATGGTTCTGTTTCTAGCGTTGAGAGATATTTGAAAGGAACTTGAACAAAATGTTTAATCTGTTTAAAAGACAGTCTAAAGTTCTTGCTTAATAGAATGGTGTCAAAAGAAGAATGATTATGTGAGAAATAAAGTTTGGAAACTCTGCTGACAGAACAGTGATGAGCCTTTTCTATGTAGGGAGCATAATCTACACTGAAAATGCTCTCTTTCAAAAAAAAAAGGGGAAGGGGGGAGCAAAACTGCAGACAGCCTGCATGACTACCTGAGTTACTCTGCTCTGGATATTTTGCAAGAGAAAAAAAAAAAAAAAGAACAAATGGATCTTTACATGAGCATGACATGACAACAGAGTTCGATCACTGTGCTTACCAGAGGAACAATTCCAATATTAAATGAATTTCTCCCCTAATTTCTCATTCATTTTATTGTAAGTGACAACTGTAGGTGGATTCTAGAGAATGCTTCATTAATACTGTTTTTCTTCCTGGAAATAAGAGAACATGCATATTAAAGGTAATATCTATAGATAAGGCATTTCTAGGTTTGTATATCAGTCATATACAAGTAGGTGCTCAGTGTTTAACCACTGAGTATTAAACAAAATTATTAGAGAATACTTCATCTGTAGTCTGTAGTCAATTTTAATACAGACACTCCTTTTATGTTATAATTGATGTTTAGAAGGTATTCAGAATAATCTTACAGAATCACAGAATCACTGAGGTTGGAAAAGACCTGTAAGATCATTGAGTCCAACTGTTAGCCCAACACTGCCATGCCATTTAGCACCACTAAACCATGACAACAAGTGCCACATTTACACATTTTTTGAACACTTCCAGGGATGGTGATTCCACCACTTCTCTGAGAGGCTTGTTACAATGTCTGAGCAGCCTTTCAGTGAAGAATTTTTTCCTAATATTTAATATATTTGAATATTTCAAATCCTAAAGCTTGATTTATCTCTGTTATTTCAGTTGACATCTTGGGACAGACTGTCTGGTGACACACTGTAGTAAAAATAAATATTAAACATCATGATTTTTTAATTTTGTAACTAAAATTTTTTTTCTTTAAAAAGCTGATTTTCCCCTGAAAATTTATACATTTCTTTGGAATATAACCCAAGATGAAATCTTCTTATCTTTTTCCTAATATTATCAGTAGTTCAGATTTTACTGGAGATTGAAACTGTATGGTACCATGTGTCTCTCTCTGCTTGATAATGTTAAATAATGCACACTGTGAGTCTCATTATATATCTGGGATTGTTTGGTATTAGATAGTATAACTGGCTATGCAAAAACGAACTCAGTAGAGAATTTTTTCTATGTCATTGTCCCTTAGTAGAATTGAAAGGATTTCCCTGAGTTGGTCTGGTCAGCATGTCTGTATGTACAATTTGTTCTTTGGCTGAGAGTCTTTCAGTGGTATCATGTGGATGTAGGGTGCTTTGTCTAAAACTTCACCTGTGCTCAAAGACTGTGTTTTCCCAGCCTTTAAGTTGGAATCCAACATAGTTTCCTTAACTAGTCCCTGTGCTATGTTTTCTAGTACCTCCTTTTTAAAAAATAACTCAATTTTTATGTAATTTCTCTTTTTGAAATTAAGCCCAACAGTAGTAGATATTTTGGATTTGTTGCTCCTGCAAGAACATTAAATCCAAATTTATTATCGTCATTTTACAGAGTAGCTCTTTGACAGGAGTATTCAGCATCACAATCAACTCAGGGATACTAAATCTTGGTGGTTCTTTCAGAGGCTGAGTGAGTCTTTTTTGGGGAGTTCAGACTGGCCAAAGATTTATCTCATAGACTTTTACTCAATTCTGCCTTCATTCTCTGACCACACTGACATTTAGCAAGGGCACAGGCCTTAGCTTGGTAGCTTTATTAGCTCCACAGAGAAGGGTTGCAAGAGCACCTGCTGTCATGAGAACAGTTTTTGAACTCAGCTTGGAAGAAGCAGACTAAGAAATGACAGCAATCCATATTGATTTGAGTTTCACTAAGGGCTCCCACAGAAATTTGCTTTTGAAGTTCAGAAAACACCTGGCTTGGATATCAAAATCAATGCAATCATTAAAGATTTCAGGAAAGTGGAATTGCAACTTACCCCTTAATAGTCTTACAGAACTTATACACTACGTTACAAAGAACTCAGTGGTTGCTAATTTTTCCCAGATTCTTCATATAAATTAACATATATTTTCTCCCTATATTTAAAGAATGCTCTTCTCATGTCCCTCTTCAATAGTTTAAGGAGGTTAAGAAGTTAAAGAAGCAAAATGCATGGGTAGCTCTGAATGGACTTATATGTCAAACTTCTGTACAACAAAATTATATTTGCACTTCCACTGAAAGAGCATTGACAAGAACTGATGAAATATGACCTATGCTTGTGACCTTAGCCTCTGTAAAATATGTAAATATTGGTTATTGCCTGATACATTGCATTAGGAAGAGCATTGCCAGCAGGTCGAGGGAGGTGATCCTGCCCCTCTACTCAGCCCTAGTGAGGTCATATCTGGAGTGCTGAGTCCAGCTCTGGGCTTCTCAGTACAAGAGAGACATGGAGCTCCTGGACCAGGTCCAGTGGAGGGCAACAAGGACGATGACGGGACTGGAGCATCTCTCTCATGAGGAAAGGCTGAGGGAGTTGGGCCTGCTCAGCCTCGAGAACAGACAACTGAGAGGGGACCTCATCAATGTCCATAAGTATCTGAAGGGAGGGAGGATGGAGCCAGGCTCTTCTTGATGGTGCTGAGCAATAGGCCAAGAAGCAACAGGCAGAAACTGATGTACAGGATGTTCCATTTGAATATGAGCAACCTGGTCTAGTGAAAGGTGCGCCAAGACAGGGGACTTGGAAATAGGTGATCTTTAAGGTCCCTTCCAAACCAAGCTACTTTATGATTCTATGATTCTATGAGGAAGAACTTCTTCACTTTGTGGGTGAGCAAGCACTAGAACAGATTGCCCAGGGAGGCTGTGGAGTCTCCCTCACTGGAGATACTGAAGAACCATCTGGACACAATCCTCTGCAATGTATTCTAGGATGACCCTGCTTGAGCAGGGAGGTTGGACCACGTGAGCCCACTGGTGGTTCCTTCCATTCTGTGATGTACCTCATCTACATGTGCGGCTTTACTATAATGTTCTACTATACTATATATGCATATGTATGTATACATTACTTTATAATGTTAGTATAATCGTAAAAGGTGATCTGTTCTAGGAATTGCTGTTCAGAAACAGTTTTTCTTATCATCTCTAAGATTATGTCATTGTCTGACCAATAGTGTCTGTATTTGCAGACATACTTCACATTTCACTAGTATATAGTGCGTTCATCAGGCTTTTTTCAACATTTTCTGGAAGGAATCATGCAGCTCCCTGCCTTCAATCCGTTTGGGCAGTATTGTGAATCTATGCTAATTAACACAACTGCATTTTCTTTTTTGATTTTTCAAACTCTAAATACCACTGCCTGAAACTTCACCTGTGCTCAAAGCCTTGTTTTTTCAACCTTCAAATCAGAATTAAACAACATTTCTTCAGTAAGTAGGTGGCAAAAAAAGATGCCATGATGGGATGGGACTCCTTGCTGGCAAGCAGCTGACCAAAGCAAAATGCCTATGCAGACCATTTAAAAAAACCTGCTAGTTTGCTCCCAGCCAATGAGTATTACAGGGGAGGCCAAATGGACCTGTAAGAAGTCACTGCTGCCTAATTAGGTGGGCTGCCTTTATTTTGGATTTAATTTACAACTCTTGCAAACCACTGTCTTTCCACTGCTGTCTCTCAAACTGCAGAACGAACAGTACCTACCTAGATAAATATAATGAAATAACAGTAGAATTTTAAAAAGAATGTGACAGCACATAACTTTGAAAATTACTCTCAAGCCATGTAAAACAATGTTGTGCAAAGCACAGGTAACCAAGCACACCCTACACATAACTGAATAGTCAGTGGGGGAAGATCTTAACTCACCCTTCCACAGTACTGTGCTGGTTCTCTTTCCATACTTGGGAGAGCATTGTGTGGGAGATTTTGCTGATTAAAATCCAAGCCCTGGCTCTGTCATTGTTTGTCATGGTCAGAATACAGCCAATCTGTTCAATCTGTTGAACAGTTACTTGCAGAATAACATGTGGTATAATGTTCTAGTCAAGCCTAAATAAATAACTGCAATTTTTTAATTTCTTAGTTACAATGTATTCATTCCATCTGACCTTCAAATTGCCTGAGAGCATTTCCAACTATTTTTTCTCGATTTCAGAGACATCATCTACCTTGCATAAGGATTTTAAGCTTTTAATCAGAGTATCAATACATGCTTTTAAACCAACACCTTAGTTTCTTTGGAAGGATGTCTTTCTGATATAGCAGGAGTAAACATTGATCCACAAAGAAATCCTTTTTATTTTCTGTTTAAGCCATCAGAGAACAAACATGCTACAGATAGATTGTGGATAGACTAATGCTTATACAATACATGTAATTCCTGTAATTACAGCACCATTCCACCTTTAAGTGCTAAAGCATTCCCTTCCTGGAACTAACACAGTTTTAAGTTCTAATATTTGTACAGCAAATGCCACTCCTGTTAGCATGCCATCATCTCCACCTTAAGATTAGCACCTGATTGCTACAGCACTTCAGTTCTGGAAATAAGTACCCAAGAACTTCTGGTTCTAAATTCACAGTAAGTGACATTTCCTAGAGCGCAGCAGGGGATTAGCTTTGTTTGCTGGGGAGATCTTTCTGAGGCGGGAGATTCAATCGAAACAATCCTTGCCTTTCCAGTCAGCCAGGACAGCACCACCACTGATGCCCACTCTACGGCTTCTCAGTTTCATCACCTCCGAGCTAAGATTTTGCAGCAAAGCCCCCTCTTTCTTCAAAGGCAGGGGAAAGAGTGCTCTGCTCGGGCTGTGTCTTTAGCTTGCCCTGCCACAGAATAACGTGACGGCCACTCCGCACCTTCCCCTGGCCCACAGCTTTTCCCGAGGGGCGGAACAGCCTCTCCTCTGCGCGACACTGGAGAAGGTGGGGAGCACCACACGCAAGAGAGAGCACCTCCGCTGTGCAGCCCACGCTTAATATCGCAGTGGAGGCCGTCTGGGAAGCAAGGATCAATTAGACTGGAAAAGACCTCTGGGGTCGCTGAGCCCCAGCACCACCTTGTCAACCTAGACCACGGCACCAAGTGCCACGCCCAGCCTTTCCTTAAACACCTACAGGGACGGCGACTCCAGCACCCCCCCCGGGCAGCCCATTCCAACGTCGGATCACCCTTTCTGTGAAGGAATTCCTCCTAATATCCAGCCTAAACCTCCCCTGATGCATCGTTAAGACGGTTGTCCTCTCCTCATCGCTCAAGAAGACTGCGTCCTCTCGAATGAAGCCAGCAGCGTTGGTGGGCGCAGGGCCGGGTGGCGGGCAGTGGCGGGGGACACGGGCAGGGACGCGGCCAAGGGCAGTGGCGTGGACAGGGACACGGACACGGACACCGACCCCACAGTGCCAGCCCCGCCGGCAGCGGAAGTGGCGCCTCGCGCGGCCCCCGCCCACGCCGGGCGCGTCACGGCGCAGCGCACGCGCGTGTGGGGCTCCGGCTGCCGTGCCTCCTTCCTCCCGTCCCCTCCCTCTCTCTTTCCCTCCCTCCCTCCCTCCCTCCTTCTCTCCTTCCCTCCCTCTCTCCCTCCCTCCCTCCCTCCCTGCCGCTGGGCCGCGGCTCCTCCCTGCACCACCTTTGGCCGAGCCGCGGGTGTGCGCAGGCGGCGCAGCTCCTCGGCGGCAGCGGCTTCATCCTCGCCGAGCATCAGCCGGGAAGGCGCGTTTTCCTCCCTTCCTTCTGCTCCTCCTCCTCCTCCTCCTCTCGCTGCCCCCGCGTCCATGGAGCTGCCCGAGAGCCAGTGCAAGAAAGTCAAACTGAGCAACAGGGTGCCGAGCTGGGTGAGCGGGCGTGCGGGCGCCTGCGGGCAGGTGGGCGTGCGGGGGGAGAGCGGAGGGAAGGAAGGAAGCGAGGAAGGAAGGAAGCAGCGGCCGGGCTCCGTGGTGATGTGGCAGTGGGCGGCAGCGGCAGCCGGGGCGGGGGGCTCCCTGCCCCGGGCGGGGAGGGATGCGGGGCGGAGGGCGCGGCGGTCCGAGCCCCGCAGCGCAGCGGCAGCCCGGCCGTGGGGGCTCCTCCGGGGGAAGGGCAGGAGGCCCCTCCGGAGGGAACCGGGCGTCTGGGGGTTTCATCCCCGGCTCTTCCGCCGTGAGCCCTCGGCTTCCGACGTCTTGGAAGAAGGAAGACTTAAGAATGCGGTGTACAATGTGGCCATTCATAAACCTGGGTTGGCCAAAGACTGAGGTTCTTTGTATGGCGGGTGTGATGTGGAAAACTGTCGAGACAGGGCTTAAAAAAAACCTAACCAAAGCCTTCATTCTTGTTCATAAAGATGGGGGAAGATCGGTTTACAGCAGAGACCAAAATGCAGCTATTTAGAAGATACATTGGAGGCTTTTGAGAACATTTGATACATTCGATGATGCAAGACAATTGGAATAAAAAAAAAAGAATATACGATTTCTTTCAATCAGTGCTGAGCTGAAACAAGCAAGACATAAGATCCAGAAAACATTTAATATGAACATAAGAGAGTAAATCAGTCTTTGAAGTCTTCCTGTGAGTGGTACAGGCCAGACCTTTCCTATTAAAAGGAACTCTTGCCTGAAAAACAGGGAAGTTGGTATCGTGCTAAAAACTGTTTGTTAGATGTTGTCCCTGTCCAAGCCTCCTCCACTGTGTACGAGTTCAAACTTGTTTACATAAGAGGGTAATTGGTAAGTTACATTCTTTCAATTTCCACAAGGAAGAAGCAAAATCAGATGTGTAGAAGATAATGGACAATGTCTGGGTGGGGTAACAAAGTGTATTAGAAAAGTTACTCTGTATTATTTCATTTGTCATAAGCAAAGCCAAGATGGATTTGTCTAAACCAGGGAAATACGTTACCAGACATTAAGTATTTGCTGAGTTCAGCTGAGGTTAGCAACCCCCTCTATGTTACGTGGCAAGCAGAGGAAGTCTTCCCCTTCTTCTTTTTTCTTGAGAGGATCTCAACTGAAATGCTCTTTATAAACCAGTAAGCTTCACCAGGAACAAAAATGCTGCTGATTCACATGCTCCACAGACACAGTATTCTGGCACTTCTGACTCTGTGTCTGTTCAGCTGAGAGCGAAGTCAAAGCAACCTATTATACTCCGATGGAATTGGCAGCCCCTAGGAGAGCAGGCAGAGTCTTGTCTTCCAAAATTTCTCTGTGCATCCAGTGCCATTCAAAATACACCTCTGTCTATGGAAGTGCCCTTGCTGAGCCCCCCTCTGAGCACAGCAAACTCCCAAGTTGCAGAGCAGCACATAGCGTAGCTGCAAACACTGCCACTACATTAGCTTGGTAGGAAGACATTTGGAACACTTTCTTTAGAGTGGCTCGAATTCCTAACACGACAGGTGTTGCATCATTTCGCAGCTAACCCCTAAAGAGAACTTGCTCCAATTCTTGTTCTTGAGAGCATATTCCGTGGAGTAATTTCTGGCTTTGTTTCTTGTCCATCTCCTTTGATGCCAACTGGTGAATAGGCTGTTTCTGCCTCTGGTCATTAACACTGCTGTTAATGCAGCAGGTGGCACATGAAAATACACTTCTCATAGTATGGTCAGCACTGAGTTGCTTGTATACACAGTGCTGTAGAAGATTCTGGCTGATTTCTGCTGCTGTGATTTTTGAAACTGTCCCAGCTTTAGAGCATCTGGCAAGGGTGATATAGTCTCTGTGAGTGGCAGGAGAGTGTGCATTTGGCACACCACATTGGGTGGTGCTACATGCAGAGGTGTTTAGATGACTTATTGTATTGGTATCACTGTGGCAAACTGCTTTTCAGTGGGCATTGTGAGGATCAAAGTAGGAATTTTTGTTATTAGTGGGAGAAAATGTAGTGCTGTAGGCTATGATAGAAAGTGGTTTGGGGAATTGTTAGGTTTTTGAAAGACTAAAGGATCTTATCGCTCAGATATAATTTCTGGGCTTGCCCTCTTTTCCCAAGCACAGTTGTCCAAGTCAAAGCACAAATTTTCAAACTAGAATTTGAGATAGTAACTCTTGGAAGGTATTTCTGGCACATCTTTTGGTGAGCAGGTCCTGAAACCTCATGTAAATATGCGTTTTTAGCCTCAGTGGTAGTTGAATTTTTGCCTTGGAACTATGTCTATGCTCCTTGCTTGTGTTTGTACATAGACAAAGAAAACTGACAATGTTCTGTCTGTTTGATTTGCTGTTTGGCTATTGAGCCAGTTTGGAGGCAAAAAAGAAACCTTTGGTTGAGTTATCAGAGCTGAAGAATAAACATCATAAAAATGTGTTGTTATCAGGGTATCCCTGGCTTATAAGAGGCATAAGGTGAGCAAGTTAGCAAATAGCTTAAAAAATTTTTTTGATGATTGGGAAATGATAAGGGCATTAAAAGTAAGACTGCAATTCACAGATGAGGCTGCATATGTGCTTTTGTGAGCTTATGGGAGTTCTTAGCTTGGTGAACCAACAATCATCCTAGAGGATTGGAATTAGTCACAGCTTCTTGAGTAGATACAGTCTGTATACACAGTTCTTTCCTGATACTTCCAACCTTAAAGCTGTCTCAAGTTGGTGCTGTAGGTTGGGGTGTCTCTGCTTGCTATGGAAAGATTTACTTCCTTCCCCAGAGGTCTTGCTTTGTGAAAAGTTAAAATTTGATGTAAAGTGACTGTAGAAGCACAGTGTTTCATTGTTGCCCTGAAGTAATTAAGAGTAGCTTCAGTTTATGGCAGTGTATATACCATCAGTCTGTTAACTATGAAACAATATATCAATAATCTCTTATTTTGGCTGTCTTTTGATCTAGGCATTGCAATTTAGGTTCAGTTTTCTTCGTCTGGATTCCTATCTGAGTTCTTACATCAGAGGTATTAGGCGCTAATAGCCTGATTTGGCTTTGGCAAAGAAAAATTGTAGATGGAACGTGGCAAAATATCAAGAAAGATAAGAAAAAAATAGGTCATCTATCTCAGCAAATCTGTACATAGAGAAATTGACAGAGTTAGTATTTCCTTTTGACCTTCATTATCTTTCTTTTGTTCCTGTAGTTTTTGGATGTCTGTGTTTATTTCCCTGGACAACTACCTGCAAAGCTAAAATTTTACCTTTATGCCAGAAAAAGTAAACTGTGCAGTTGTCCTTCCTTGCTTTCTTATCACTGCAGCTCTCCAGTGCACATCTATGAAACACTTGTTTCTTTAATGCTCCTTTTTTACTTCAGTACAAAGATATTAACCTATTTCAGCAATTCAGATTTCATGTGAAACAAACCATAATGAATCACAGTGGAGTAAAGCATTTTTTGTGTTTAACATGGTGAGTAGAAGGGAAAATGTTAACATGCAGTATTTTCTAAGTAATGGAAATGCACTTAAAGTGTATCTCAGGGTGGAAGACTTACTTTTATGGGCTTGTCAGAGAGGAAATATCCAATCCTTGTAAAAAAAGCAGAAAACCTTAGTGATTAATGAATGCCTTTTTCTCAGTAGCATTTTTACAAAAATGTAGTGTGTCCTGTCAGTAGTGACTATTACAGTGAGTATAATTGGGCTAAGAATTTTAAAATAGCTTTTTCAAAGAGTACTCGTACGTTACACTGAGTTTTTCTATTACACATTTTCTTATGTTTAATTTAACATTGATAATACAGATCTCCAAGGTGAGTCATGCTTTGATAGTGTGTAAAAGGAAATGACTGTTCTTTATTTCTGGTATCATTTTAGATGGCTGTTTAATTTCATCAGTTGATAGTCATTAGATTTTATGTAGTAAAATTTGAAGACTGACTAAATAATTAAAGAGCACAGCCAGTATGATCCAGTGAATACTTTTCTGTGACACATCAGTATTGGTAGTAAATGTTTATATCAAGGGTAGTAACTAAAAACTTATGTTGTTGAAGATCCAGTGTTCAGCTAGTTCAGCTTTAGTTGCTCAGTGGTGGTAGCAAATTGTTTGGTAGCAAATCATTTAGTAGCAAAGTGGACATGATTAGGCAACTGCTTTTTTTTCCCTCAGAAACAGAGAATGGCTTGCTAAATTATTAACTTTTTGGAGCACATCTGTAAAAAGTGGTTTTCTGTTGGAAGATAAGGGGGATTTTGTTTGTGCTTTGCCCAGGAGTAGCACTGAGCTGTCTTGTGTGTGTGCTCAGATATACAGATACAGAAGGTGGGGTGGCTGGCAGCAGCGGGTGTGTTTTTGTAGGCATGCAGACTGTTTGGGCACTTTAACTTTTAGCCTTAGATGCTTCTGAAGTACAGATGGATTATTGTCCCACTGCTGAGCCGGCTGGCTGCTCTGTTGCATTTGTGAGCCTCGTCTTTTAGCAGTCTGTTGGCCTTCTCCTTACTGTGATTTGTCATCTCTGCTAAGTCGTCATTATTAATACCTTTCTCTTTTTTTTTTTTTAAGTTGTGTCTTTTTCATCATTTTAAGAATCCCTCTGGCCTGCTTCCTCAGGTTTTCCTGTGTTTTGTAAACCTAGTGTAGTACCCTGGTCGGTTTCTATTACAGCCCAGCTACGAGTACTGGAAAGATCCACTCAGGAGTTCGAGACAGGTTGTAGGTCAAGCAAGAATGAACACTTTATAAAGATGACTCCCCTTTATATAGGGGAAGCAGTGAACTTTCTAGAACAGTGGGTGTGAACATAACAAATATGGAAAGGGAAGGAGGGAGTTTGCCCAAACTAAGATAATATGGGAAAGGTTACAACTTTATATGGATAAGGAGGGAAGGGTTACAACCATATAGGGAATCAACCAATGAGCAACCAGGGATAAAAAGGGGTAAACAGTTTAAGGGAATTTTAACAAAAATTATGGGGTATAATAAGTAAACTCTGTTTTAACAGTAATCTAGAACTCTCTTAGTAAAGTCCATTGTCTCTAATCTTCGGTTGACTTTTCAGGGCTTCAATTCATCTTCTGTATTGTTCTTCTTCCTTTTGCCTATCTTCCACAGGTTTCAGAGGTGCTTTCTAAACAGAGAAAACTGATGTAACTTATGGAATATGGACTGGAAGAGGTCTCCTTGGATGAGACATTTGACCTCCGAAGTATGAGTCTGATAATAGACTCGTTGTCAGGAGTCAAAAGCAAAGCATGTGTGTTTTTATGTATTAATGTAAAAGAGCTAACTGAGACAGTGGCATGGGATCTGTGCTTTGAGACTGTCTGCTGTTTATCCAGTGCCTGGTACAATCCAGTACAATTGGAATTAATGAGAAAGAATGTTGCTATTACTGTATTTGTTTGAATGCTGTGTACATTCATTATGCACAGTATATCTTTTAACTGAAGTACTTAAATTATTTTTGTTGATTTTAATTCCACAATTTATGCATTTGCTCACTGAGATCTTTGATTTTATGTAGTGTGTAATTGCTTCTACTATAAGAAGAAAGACTTCAATTTTTTTGACTTTTGGTTTTAGCTGGCTGTATTGCAATGACTTTGGGCACAAAACAGTTAATTGAAGATAACACGATCAGCAAATATAACTTCATTTTTTGTGGTTATAACCTGTTTGCAGGTTGTGGTTTCTTATGGGTGCTGGGGTATCACAACTGAATTATAGAGTTATTGTATTTAAATCTTAAACATTGGTTCCTATGTTGAGTTTCTGTTTGTATTAACTGTGAGCCCAGTTGTGTATAGAATTGGGGGCATACAATCACATAAATTCATAACTTCCAATGAAGTTATAAACTTTTGGGTAGAAGAATGATGTAGCAGCAGTCCTTGAAGCCACAAGTAGATATCATTTTTCTCTTAGCTCTGTTTTGTGGTGTCTCCCTCTAAACCTATGAACAGCTCTCTGTTAGTTCTCCATAGGCGAATATATTCCCTTCTTTTATATTTAATATACTATGTGTTTTCATTTTCAACTAGCACTGATACAATGATGAAAGAGAAGACTGCAAATACCTTGCAATATGTTTGTAGGCAAGAGAATTCAAAGCACCATTACACATACCACTAATCCCTCTCACCCCTCAAGCACACATTCACCCCCTTTTTTTTAAGCCCTCCATTTTGTTTGATTGTTCATGCTCTGTCTGGCTATCTAAGGTCTTGATCTTTTACAAACAAAGTTCATATAGTTGGATACCTTTAAAGCCTAAGGAAATGCCAAGGCTGATCTTCTGAGGGCTTCCTGACTTTGGATTGTGAAATGTGTTTGACAGTGATGTCATCTTACTGAAGATATTTGTAGAGCAAGTCATTATGATGAATAATTTTAAGAAACTCAGTAACCAGCTTTGTTTTAATTAAAATTATGTTACAAAAAGCCCATCTTTTAAAGTAAATTCTTTAATAAGTCCCTTAGAAATAGTAGTTCCTTTAAATATTTAGAATCTATGATAAATATCTCTTTTCTGGAGACTGAAGATACCATACATAAAGGCAGAGTAGTTTGGAAGTGTTGCTGAACTGAAACTTTGAAGAGACATGCATAGTTTGCAATGAAAAGGCCTTTTGAGAGTTAAAAGTAAGCCAGTGCTTGGCTGTTTTATGACAGAGACCTTTAGCTCAAGGGAAGGGAGAATCCATTTGATGTTCTTTGATTTAAAATCATAAAAACAGAGACTCTTTGAATGTATTTGGTTAGGAAGGGACCTTGAAGATCATCTAGTCCCAACCCTCATGCCTTGGGCAGGGACACCTCTTACTAGACAAGGTTGCTCAAAGCCCCATCCAAACTGGCTGTCAACACTTCCAGGGATGGGGCATCCACAGCCTCTCTGGGAAATCTTTTCAAGTGCCTCACCACTCTCACAGTAAAGAATTTCTTCCTAATATCTAATCTAAACTACCTTCTGTCAGTTCAAAGCCATTCGCCTGCGTCCTATCCCTACATGCTCTTGTAAAAAGTCACTCTCCAGGTCTCTTGTAGGCCCCTTTTAGGTTCTGGAAGGCTGCTGTAAAGTCTTCCTGGAGCCTTCTCTTCTCCAGGCTGAACAACCCCAACTATCTCAGTTTGTCCTCACAGAAGATGTGCTCCAGTCC
>JAYRBT010000139.1:25298700-25334397 GCA_036023395.1 Myiotriccus ornatus | reverse complement strand
TCCTGGAGCCTTCTCTTCTCCAGGCTGAACAACCCCAACTATCTCAGTTTGTCCTCACAGAAGATGTGCTCCAGTCCTCTGAGCATCTTTGTTCCCTCCTCTGGACTTGCTCCAACAGGTCTGTGTACTTCTTTTGCTGGATGCAGCACCCGAGATTGGGTCTCACAAGAGCAGAATAGAAGGGAAGAACCACCTGCCTTAATCTGCTGCTCATGATTTTTTTGATGCAGCCCAGGGTTCAGTTGGCTTTCTGGGCTGCAAGTGCACACTGCTGGGTCATGTCTAGCTGCTTGTCATCCCCAAGTCCTTCTGTCTAGAGCTGCTCTCAATCCATTCTCTGCCCAGACTGTGTTAGTGCTTGGGATTGCCATGACCCAGGTGCAGGACGTTGCACTTGGCCTTTTTGAACTTCATGGGGTTCACACGGGCAACCTCTGAAGCCTGTCAAGGTCCCTCTGGGTAACATCCCTTCCCTCCAGCATGTCAACTGCACCACACAGCTTGGTGGTGTTGCCAGTCTTGCTGAGGGAGCACTCAGTCCCACTCAATCCCCTGACACTGATGAAGTTGTTAAACAGTTCCAGTCCCAGTACTGTCCCCTGAGGAACAGCACTTGGACACCGAGCTGTTGACCGCAGCTCTTAAGAGTGTGACCGTGCAGTTAATTCCTTATACACCAGGTGTTCCACCCATCAAATACGTGTCTCTCCAGTTTAGAGACAAGGATGTCATGTGGGACAGTTGTGTGCTTTGCACAAGTCCAAGTAAATGTTATCAGTTATTCTTCCATTATCCACCCACACTGTAAAGCCACTGAATTTGTCAGGCATGATTTGCCCTTAGTGAAGCCATGTTGGCTGTCACAAATCGTCTCCTTATTTTTTTTGTGTCTTAGCATAGTTTCCAGGAGCTTCTGCTCCTTGATCTTGGAGGGCAGAGAAGTGGGGTTGGTGGATTTGTAGTTCTCCAGGTCTTCCTTATTTCCCTTTTTAAAAAATGAGGTTATGTTCCTCCTTTTCAAACATGACCAGACTTCTCAAATATGATGGATTGTGGCTTAGCCACTTCCTTCATTAGTTCATTCAGGAGCAGCAGATGCATCTCATCAGGTCCCATGGACTTGTGCACCTTCAGGTTCTTGAAAGGGTCTCTAACCTCATCTTCTCCTACAGTGGGCAACAGTTCTTCATTCTCCCAGTCCCTGCCTTTGCTTTCTATGACTTGGGCAGCATGGCTGGAGCACTTGTCAGTGAAGACCAAGGCAAAAAAGTCATTGAGTACCTCAATCTTCTCTATGTCTTGGGTAACCAAGTCTCCTTTTTCCTTCCAGAGAGGGCCCACATTTTCCCTAGTCTTCTTTTTATCACCAAGGTACCTATATAGAAGCTTTTCTTGTTGCCTTTGACATCCCTGGCCAGATTTAATTCTGTCAGGGCTTTAGCTTTCCTAACCTGATCTCTGGCTGCTCAGGCAGTTTCTCTCTGAATCTCCCAGGCTACCTGTCCCTGTTTTCACCCTCCCAGGAGTTCTTTATTCCTCCCTGCTGGTCTCCTGGCTTTTTTTGCCTGACTTCCTCTTTTTTGGGATGCATCACTCCTGAGCTTGGAAGAGGTGATCCTTGAATATCAAACAGTTTTCTTGGGCCCCTCTTCCATCCAGGGCTTTATCTCATGGTGCTATATCAAGCAGATCTCTGAAGTTACTTCAGTAGAAGTCAAGTCTAGCAGCTCTAGCAGTTCATCTGTCTTTTTTATAGTTGATTTTTCTTAAATAAGTTGTATTTGGAAGTAGTAGTTGATTGGTCTGTCAATCCCAAGCTTCACAGAAGGAGCACAAGGGATGTGGTTTCTATGGGTGACTTTTCTAATTTCATGTGTCTCCTTTAACCAGTTCAGCAGCAGATGGAATGGGTATTGTTTTTACTTCCATTTGCTTGTCTCCAAGTCTTTATTTGTGCCTGTGAATAAGTTTCAGTCTGGTTTGCCAACTCACCCTTTAGAAGTTGAAAAGACCTAATAAACTTCTTCTTTTATAGGGAATGCAAAGGGCAACCAATGTTACCTACCAAGCTCATCATGTCAGCAGGAATAAAAGAGGCCAAGTGGTAGGAACAAGAAGTGGTTTTCGTGGATGCACGGTCTGGTTGACAGGTACAGTCATGGATTTCTGAGGATGCTTTTGTTTTAGTTACTCTTCTGAAAAGCTACTTAGCTGTAGCTCCTTTTTGCATGCAAAGTTGAATGTTTGTGAAATCTAAGGCCTTGATGCAATTTTATTACTATTTTTAGGTAGACTAGCAGAAAATTGCTTTGGGACAGATAGTAACTTGAGAATGTATTTTGTTCAGTGCGCTGGGAGGGTTGTTTTTCTTGGTACTGTCTGCTGCTTAATTCTGGTTGAATTTTGGAACGTTTGGGGGGTTTTGGTGGTTTTATTTTCTGTGTATGTGTGCTTCTTTTATTTTCTTTTTTTTTCCCTGTGTTTTAACCAGTTCTGGCTCTTTCTACTGTCCATTATTAACAAATGAAACCTACTTTTTTTATGATAAGAGTCTGTATTTCTGAATCGATTCTTTAAAAGCCTCTTCTCTTTGGAATATTCTTGTCTCCTTGGGTTGAAATAACTTTTTGGTATAAACCCGTGCCTTTGGAAAGTAATTGCATGTTGAGGCAATGCATACTAGGAGCTATTTTTGAAATCAGCTCTGTGGTTTTTTTTCTCTGAATTGTTTTGATTGTAAAAAGAGGAGGTAAATAATTCTGGAAGACAGTTTTATTTCATAACTGTGAGGGAATTTTTTTGTTCTGCCTTTCAAAGTTCTTGGAACCTTTAATATATTTCCTTTAAAGTTACTTTTAGTTAAAACTGAAAATAAAAAATAAATCTAACAAAATGTGTAATGTAATTGGTTTGTAAACCATTTAAAGCACTGTTGTATTGTGACACAAAAGATCTTGACAGAGTATTAGAGAAACTTACTAAGTTAAGTAAAATTTGTTTCCACTAGTGTTAGTGAAGTGTAAAGCAGTAGTTGATAACAAATTGGTGAGAGTCGTTCCAAACAGATTTGATACAGCAGCTTGCTTTCACCTATTTCTTTGGTAAAAGAATGGAGCCCTTTCTCTCCCTATTTCTGTCACATAGCTCCAGCCTGTCTCTCAACGCTCGAATGGTCTGGTAGGCTGCCTTTCTGTTTCTCCTGGTAATTCATTAATACCACTTCGAAAAAAGTAATGATAAAAATGTTTTCTCAGTTATCTACATGGCAACATTTTCCAGTCAATGTTCTTTTTAAACAAGTGTAATCTTAATGCTCTATTTCCTTTTCTTGAGGAAGAAGGGTGGTGGTAAGGTATTAAGAGTGTGTGTGGGAAGCAAGGTTATAGAAAATGTTTGAGCAGTAATGTTAGGGAGTGAAAAGGACGGTAGGCATGGTAAGCAATATTTACCATTCTAGAACTGTGCAAACATGATTTTTCAAAACTCTGTGAAGTGTTGGAATAACAGATGAAATGCTGGTATACTCCAAGATTCTCTCACCTCGTCAGCACTCATGAGGTAGGAGTGTATGGAAAGTTCTTTCAAAGATTGATTTTCATTTTTAAGCTAGCCTTTATTTGAGAGCTCAGTTCTAATGAATGTTGAGCTGACTCAACAGGGTCCTAGTAAAAAAAACCCAGAGGAATGTGCCAAAAATATGGAAACCCAGTATTTCCATGTGCAAAATAATATGCAATTTTGAGAGTGTAAGTTATTTTAAAGACTTGTCAGCTCCAAGACTGTTTTGAGAATTCATTAATGTATAACCTTAACTTTTGCAATTCATTGCATATAGGGACCAAATGGTGTGTGAAAAGCATTTGAGTGAATAGCAAACTAGATGTGGGGACAAAAATGACAAGTCAAAGACTGCATCAGTGCGGAGTAAATGACAAAGTTGCTGTAATCTTATTTTGAACTATCACGTCTATTTTCTGTGATGGGGGCGTACTTAATTGCTGCCAAAAGAAGATTGTTCTGTGTTCTGCCTTGTGTTCCTTCCCTTGTCTTGCAAAAGTGGTAGTGCTTGCCCAAGCAAACCTTGAGCTGATTCAACTTGCTAAATCATCAGTGAACTTACCACAGCTTCCACACACACGAAAGGGGAAAAAAAAGAAAAAAAAAAAAGGAAAAAAAAAAAGATGAAGAGGAGGGAAGGCTAGCAAACTGACTTGGCTATTGGTAGTAATGGGCACCAGAGGATACAATGCAATGACTCCTTTTCTTTTAATTACCCTAAACACCTTAAGTTGTCAAGGTTTCCTTTGCACTTTGTGTTTTCTTAGAATGTGTTTGTTAGCATGGAAGTAATACTAAACTGCTGGTTTGTGTGATTTTTTTTTTTCTTCTTTCTTTGATAGTTGGAATAAATCTTAATCACCACTAATAAAGATAAAAACATTTTTCTTCACCCATTTGGGCTACTTTTTTTTATACTACCATTACCTTTTTTTATTTTTATTTTTCCTGCTTAAAGGATAAATGTCATCTTATGAAGATCTGAATTTGTGCTCCATTTAGGAATTGACTTCTTGGTATAAGCTGAAGCATGTGCTCCAGCTAAACTGAAATCTAGTCTGAAAAAATATTTAAATAAATTTCCAACTTCAAACAGTGGACATTTTAGAGCCAGCAAGGCTTCTCAAATATTTAAAGGTTTGTTGCCAAAGATTCTGAATTGGACTAGAGTTTGATATTATAATTTTCTTTTCTTGTTGCTAACACATGCCACTTAGTGGAGCATGTGTGAGAGTGTGAGAGTTTTGAATGACTTTGGTTTTGTCTGTGATGTCTAATTCAATGCTATTATTCTGCAGGGAGTAAGAACAAAATGTGGTTTTGGCTTGATTGCATTTCTTTTGTTGACTAAATTTACTTAAATATGAGGTCTTTCTTTTGTCACATAAACATAACACCTTAACTGTGTTTGGTTTCTGAATTTAGTGTGCGCAGGTAGTAATAATTGCCGGCAGCAGCACTGTGGAAAGTGCATGACTTCTATAAGCAGCTCTCAAGGCCAGACTCTTTGACCTGCTTCAAATTACACTCTTAACTTTGTGCCTTACTTTCCCCATACCAACTGTCTGTGTAAAAGCCTTGGCCTGTATTCCAGGTAAGCATGTCCAAAAGGCATTGCTGCTGATGCCTGTCACTTTGGGATTTTCATACTAGCAGCAGTATGTATACTACAACTTGCCTTAACTTGTTTCTATGCTTACCTATTTATATTATTATTGAATATTTTAGGTCTGTCTGGTGCTGGGAAGACTACAGTGAGCATGGCACTGGAGGAGTATTTAGTATGCCATGGTATTCCATGCTACACTTTGGATGGTGACAATATTCGCCAAGGCCTTAATAAGAATCTGGGTTTCACACCAGAAGATAGAGAAGAAAATGTCCGTCGTATTGCTGAAGTTGCTAAATTGTTTGCAGATGCTGGTTTGGTGTGCATTACTAGTTTCATCTCTCCTTATACTCAGGTAAATGTGAAAAACAAAGTGAAAAACATCTAGATGAAGTGTAGGAAAAATACAAAGCACAAAATATCACTCAGAATTTTAGTTACAGAAATCCCTCTCTGAACTTAGCCAGAATCAAATACTTGCTTAGTTTTTTTGGTGACAGTTGTGCTTTATGGAGATTACTCAAATCAGAAACATTAGTCTTAAATGTGAAAAAAGTTTACATTAGTTGTATAACTAGAACTGTCCTTCAGTCTATTAAGGCAGAATTATTACTCTGGTATTAGGAACAAGGCCAAATGATGCTCCAAGTAAGACTCTTAAAATGACAGTATCTTGTTTGATCCAGTACTTTATAAATACGAAGACTAGGTATACATTTAACTTCAAGACTCAGTTAAATTGTTTTAAAAAGTATTTTTTTTTTTCTTTAGTGAATGAATAGTGTGAACTTTATTTTTGCTAAGTGACTTAAGGGAAAAATGTTTTAATTGCCTGTAGTTCTTTTTACTTTATTTCATTCTGTGTATACAACATGACGTTATACAATACTGAAAATCAGCCTAAATCCATGTTCACATTGTTTTGTCAAGACCATTTTCATCTGTGTATGAGAACATAGATGGGAAGGACAAAAAGGATATGTGAACACCCAAGTATCTTGAAGAATGATCCAGGGGCTTTAAGCTTAGACATTTGTAACATGTGTTATTAATGAAAATAACATGGTATTTCTTTGGTTATAGTGGTACAAACAGTTCTTCCCACAATAATTCAGGGGACTCAAGATCTTCCAGTTAAACAGACGTCTTTAGATATGAGGGAAATAACCTTATTTAGTAAGAGATGGTTTTAGTGGATTTTTGAAAGCTTTTTTTTTTCTCTAAGTGCAACTCACTGATTGGTTCAATGCTTGGCAAGCCATAAAAATAATATAATAGTTTGACTACACAAGTCTTGTCAGATTAAAGAATGTAGAGAAAACTGGGGCTCTGGAGAGGAGGATGGTTATATCAGGAGCAGCAGGTAACACCTCCTCTTGACTGTACTCAGTTAGGTGGCTGTAACTCCAGATATATATATATATGTATAGAAAATCCTGTGCTCTATGCCTGGATTTGTTTTTTTTTATAAATCAAGTTAATGTAAAATGACTCATATCTTCATATCATCTTTTAGCATGTGATCCACTGTAGCCAAACTGATGCAGCTTGCAGGGCATCAGTTGATCAAATCATGTTTCTTTTTTCAAACTTTGAAAGCTTATTTAGATTTTGCTGTCTTCTTCTTTAAAATGAACTTCAAAAGCAGAAGGACAGTAATAATATGTGGGTGCAACTTTTAGGATTTTTCTTCTGTTTTCTTTCAGGATCGTAATAATGCCAGACGAATTCATGAAGGGGCAAGTTTGCCTTTTTTTGAAGTATTTGTGGATGCTCCATTGCATGTCTGTGAGCAGAGAGATGTTAAAGGACTCTATAAGAAAGCCAGGGCTGGAGAAATTAAAGGTGAACCTAAATGTAGTCACATCCTTTCTACATAAGTGGAACTTTAGTGTAATTTGACTCCGCGTAAGAGGATGTGCTCAAATCTGTGAGTGTACCTCTCTTAAAAACAGCATGGACTCAGGACAGGACTGAGAAGAAAATTGGGATCGATTTCTGACTCATGGAACTGACTATTTAAAGATGTAGGACAGTAAAAGGGCAAAAGTGTCTGTCCTCACACTGAAAAACCTTGAGCAGATTACATAGTTTCTATTGCAACCTCTTATGACTGAGGATTAATCTGTCTCTTCTGTATGTCCATTGACTGGTTAAAAAAGAGCCTGATTCTCTCTAAAGTCTATAAAGAGTTGCTAGTTTCTTCTAGAAAGTAAAGCATGATCACTATTTCCCTGTAAAGACCATTAAGAACACTTCTTAAGAGGCAAACTTTTACTTTGAAATTAAGGTTTTATTCTAGTGCCCCTGAAAATGATTTCATATCCCCAGCCTCGGGTCAAGATTTAAGTATAATCTGCAATAAAAAGAAGCTTAGCTATGCAATCATTTATTGCAAGTATTATTTCAAGTGCTTCTTTGCTCTGTGTTACATTTAGTTTGCAGAGGTTGATGATAGCTCTTTTAACCCATATTTAGTAGCAAAGCAGTTTTTAAAGTAATCGCTTTCGGGGTGGAATTTGCAGGTGCTGTAAGGATGATACCATTAATCAAAAGTGTTATAAACTTCAAGAAATCTAAAACATTCTACATGAGTGGCTGCTTGATTCTTCAGAACTAGTGGTTGCTAGTACTCCAGAATATCATGTGAAGGCCAGAAATAAATAATGCTGAACTAAGGTTTGTTCAGATTCAAAGCAAGATGGCTCGAGCTTGCACAATACAAAGATACAGCTCTGTACAGAATCCTTATTTGTGCTGTAAGAAAGTCCTTTATATTTTGTTAATTTTACAAGCCCTGTAATGGAACTGTGTTAACTGTAGAAGTGGTAGTGAAGTATACAGTGCCCGAGTAAGCTACTAGTGGGTCTAGCAGTGGCTGTATCTTAATGACCTCTCTGATACACGAAGGATGAAAGTTCAATGAACTTGCCAGTTCCCAAGGAACGTCAGCAACTGTCATCTTCTTTTTCTCTGGCAACGGTAATGGGACACTTTCTTTGCCTCCTATTCCCACTCCTCCAGTAATCAGATCCTTCTATAGTATACAGTTTTTGGAAGATACCAGTCTTTCTTTATCACGTGGGCTACTGCAGCAATTGATATTTTTTTTAGGTGACGAATTAATCTACTAAGTTTGAGGGTATTTAAACCTGAAGTGAAAAACTCTAATGTTTGTATTCGCACTCGTGGAGGATGCAGATGCTCAGTTCTGTAGCCCAACTGATATTCCTGCTGGAGGTCTGACTTGTAGTGCTTAAAGTCTTTGCCTTTGGCCTTGATTTTTCCTCCTTGTTTATGCATGGGTGATCAGAATCTCCACTGTTTCAAAGCAGATTGCTAGCTAAGTAGGCCAGAACAAGTGTCACTGGTGGCTTGTACAGTCTGTGACAGTTGTTATAACTATAATATAAACACAGTCATCAATATCACATTAGCAGCTATCTTGAGATGAGTATATTAGCTAAACTAATGTAATAGGTCTTGGAATTCCTTACTTCTGAGTACTGCTTGGTGGTATGAGTGTAAATTTACATATGTACTGGAAGTTCATAATATTTTTATTTTTATTATTTTTTTTAAAAAGAGTGACAATGACAGCTAATGATGAAGGACAGTGGATGGCTAACTAACTCTGGGTTGACGTGCACAGTTCTTCTGTGTTCTTTTTCTTCAGTGCTCCTTTTGTATTCACAGTATAAATCAAATAGCTTCACCAACAAAAATGTACTTCGTATGTGCTACAGAATGCCAAAGTTTGATGCAGTCAGCAGGATTAGCAGATAGTCTGATAAAGAACTAACCTGCTGATTTCCCTAAGAAATCCTATATTAAGGAAGCTAAAACTCAGGGCTTTTGGCCTGTTTTGTTGGGTTGTATCTAAAAAACTGTCTGTGAACCGTGTTAAAATGGAGTAATCTTCTGGAAGAAGTCACCTAAGATTTTTTTTTTTTTTATGTTCTCTAGGTTTTACTGGGATTGACTCAGAGTATGAAAAACCGGAAGCCCCAGAGCTTGTGCTGAAAACTGATTCCTGTGATGTGAATGATTGTATACAACAAGTTGTGGAACTTCTTCAAGAGAGGGTGAGCAGAAGTGGAGACATATCTCAGGAACTTCTTTTGAAGTATTTGTGCCTTCAGTCTGAATGTACATGCTGGGACAAGCAAAGGCAGTATTTAAGAGTTGAAGGCTTGTACATCTTTCAATTCCAGCTTTTAAACTTGTCCTATTACTTATTTCCTTTCTAAATATGAACTTTGCCATAACATTGATCTCTAAGTGAAATAGGTTTTAAACAAGTGGAACATTAATTTATATTAATTGTCATAACTAATAAATGGAATGGAGAGAAGGCTGTCTCAGTTGTTACGGAACCAACAATGAATACTGACTTACAAATGCTACCAACCAATTTTAAAGAGTCTGAAATTTTTTTAGTTTGTCTCTATAGCATAGAAATTAATGTACACTGTAGGTATGAAGAGGCAGGGATGCATTTACGCAGTTATTTGAGCTGACTTAAATAGGGTCTGCTGTGCTTGTGTCTGGTTTCCCTTGTTTCCACTGTTTTTCTTGCACTAGTAAAAGAGGTCCTGCAATTGTGTAATGAGCAGTTCAGGAAGCTGATCTTCTTGACATGGCTGAGTTGAGTTTGTTTCATAGCTTCTGAAAAGGTAGGTCTCCTTCCTTGTTCCTTTCTGCAATCTACACCATTCCTTTTGAGGGCTCTGGGCCCTATCCTGTTGTCTGATAAGTGGATTCAGCCCATTACTCAACCCCACTCTGAACAAACCACAGAAAACAAAACAGACAAAAAACCCCCAGATCCAAGGCTAAACGTGAAGGCAACCGTGAGATGGCTTTATCCTCTTGAAACAATACACCCAGAATTTGCTAATCCTCATGTAGAAGAAATATACCTCCTTACATTTTTATCTATAGTCAAGGGATAGTGGGATGAAATTTCAGACAACTATTTTAATTGAGATACTCTTACAGAGGATTATTCGTGCTTTTTGTTTTTTTTTTTTTTTTGTGAGGTGGATATTCTGGAAAGTTAGGGTATAGACAGTAATTTGAGTAAAGCTCCAATAAGTATTGAACTTGATAAAATCAAAAGACCTCACCATGTAGCCAGCACTCATCAAAAGAAAGACCTCATCGCTGTGCCAGTACAACTCTGGAGAAATATAGTCTCTTGTATTGAAATTTTCAAGAAAACTCTTCATAGATGATTGCTTGCTCAAGATTACTCAGGAGATAGAGAGGGCAGAAAACCACAGGAGAATTCTAGATTTTTATCCTACTGCTCATATGAATATTTTGAACTGTGTAGGAGTCATAACTCTGGGGGGCCCTGCATCTCCTGCTCCGAAGAACAATTCAGTATGTTTCATAGTTGTAGAAACCAATGTTACATGTGCCAAGACAGTGATCCCTCAAGTCTTGTATTGGTACACAGTGCTGAATGCTGGCTCCTAGCCCAGTCAGCTTTTCTTAAGGCACATTTTAGCACTTTTTTTCCCCTTTCTTTGAAGACAACAGTGTCATGAATGGCAAGATATCTTAGTGGTTACTTAGTTCAGTGAGAGACAATGAAATTGAGGCAAGGCTAAACAGGCTTGTCTTGTTCTTAGACCATATTAATGCCATGACATCTTGAGAATGTAATTCCTGTAGATTTCTTATAGTTTGAAAAAGCCATGTCTGTGTTCTTTAGTAATCCATTGTGATTAGTAAGGCAAAAGACCGTAGGCCAGCAGCATTAAAAATAATTTGGGATGTTTGTTTTGTTTCAATAACAGTGAAAAAATTTGGGAAGAAGTCTACTCAAAGTATAGATAAGGACTGTTTGTATACTAGTTCAAACAATAATGGCATTAAGGGGAAGACACCTGGATATGTTGAGACCAGCCCTGGGGAGAAGAACTTAGGGGTGTTGGTGGATGAGAAGCTCAATGTGTCTCAGCAATGTGTGCTTGCAGCCCAGAAAGCCAACTGTATCCTGGGCTGCATCAAGTGTGAGCAACAGGTCGAGGGAAGTGATTCTCCCTGTCTTGTGAGACTGTGCCTGGAGTACTGTGTCCAGATCTGGAGCCCCCAGCACAAGAAAGGTGTGGACCTGCTGGAGTGAGTCCAGAGGAGGGTGACACCAAGATGACTAGAGGGGTGAAGCACCTCTCCTATGAGCAAAGGCTGACAGAATTGGGGTTGTTGAGTCTGGAGAAAGGTCCAGGGAGACCTTATAGCAACTTCCAGTACCTAAAGGGGGCCTACTAGAAGGCTGAAGAGGGACTTTTTATAAGGACATTTAGGGATAGGAAAAGGGGTAATGGCTTTAAACTAACAGAAGGTAATTTAAATTAGATTTAAGGAAGAAATTCTTCATTTTGAGGGTGGTGAGACACAGGAACAGGTTTCCCAGAGTGGCTGTGGATGTCCCATCCCTGGAAGTGTTGAAGGCCACATTGAATGGGGCTTTGAGCAACTTGATCTAGTGAGAGTTGTTGCTGCCCATGACAGGGGGACTGGAACGAGATGATCTTTAAGGCCCCTTCCAACCCAAACCATTCAGTGATTCTATGATTCTGTGAAATAAATTGTTTGGCATTATAAAGCCATTTGTCACCATTATGAAAACATGTGCCTGTGCTGCCAAAAGACTGCCTGCATACTCTGCTGTAATAACAAAAGCATAGCCAACTGCTCAAGAGATTCAATTTTGCTATTTCATGTGACACTTGTGAGACCTTGTCTGGGTACCATCATCAGGTTTATGCCCTTCTCCCTCACCCAGTAGAAGACAGACATTGATGTCCTTTTGTGAATCGAGTGAAAGGTCACCAAGATGGTCAGAGGCTGTAGTATGTCACTGCAGAAGGAGAGGCTGAGGGGAAGTGGACTTGTTTAGCCTGAAGAAGGGAAGGCTAAAGGAGTTCTTGTTGCTGTTTTATCATCCAAATAGGAGGGTGTAGAGAATACCGATGAAGACTTGTCTCAGAGGTGCACAAGGGTAGGATGAGGGGCAACAAACATGACATGAAATACAGGAAATCCAAACTAGACACAGGGAAAAAAAGTCTTCCACTATGAAGATCAATTATTAGAATAAGTTGCTCTGAGTGTTTGTGGGTGCTCTGTCCTTGGAGATACTAAATATGTGATTGGTCAAGTTCCTGAGCAGCCACCCTGTGCTGGGACCAATTTTGAGAAGGCTGGACTAAGGCCATCAGCATCAGCAAAGAAACTACTACCACAGTGTGAGGTGGCATTTAAAAACACTGTAAAGACAACGCAGTCATTGGTCACAGCCAGCATGTCTTCATGAGAGGAAAGTCCTGCTTATCAAACCTTATTTCCTTTCATGGCAAAGTAACCCTCCTGGTTGATCAAGGGAAGCCGCTTGATGTAATCTTTTCATGTTTCAGTAAAGCTTTTGATCCTGTCTCTCACAGGATCCTTCTGGACAAAATGTCCAGAACATCTGGAAAAACACATCATGTGGTGGGTGAGCAACTGGCTCACGGGTTGAGCACAGAGGGTGATAGTGAATGGGGTGACATCAGACTGCTGACCTGTCAGTAGTGGGGTTCCATAAGGCTTCATCTTAGGCCCTGTGCTCTTCAACATCTTCATAAATGACTTGGACACAGGACTGGAAGGGATACTAAGCAAGTTTGCTAATGACACAAAACTGGGAAGAGCTGTTGATTCCCTCAAAGGCAGTGAGGTCCTGCAGAGAGACCTTGGCAAGTTGGAGCGCTGGGCAATCACCAACCATATGAAGTTCAACAAGGAGGAGTGCCAGATTCTGCACCTGGGATGGGACAACTCTGGATATTCATACAGACTGGGGAATGAGATGCTGGAAAGCAGTGCCACGGAAAGGGACCTGGGGGTCCTGGTCGATGGCAAGTTGAATATGAGTCAGCAGTGCCCTGTCAGCCAGGAGGGCCAACCGTGTCCTGGGGAGCAGCAGGAAAGCATCTCCAGCTGGTCGAGGGAGGGGATTGTTCCGCTCTGCTCTGCACTGGTGCAGCCTCACCTTGAATATTGTGTGCAGTTTTGGGTACTGCAATATAGGAAAGATATTAAGCCATTAGAGAGCATCCAAAGGAGGGCAATGAAGGGCCTTGAGGGGAAGCCATATGAGGAGTGGCTGAGGTCGCTTGGTGTGTTCAGCCTAGAGGAGACTGAGGGGAGACCTCATTGCAGTCTACAATTTCCTTTGAGGGGAAGAGGAGGGGCAGACACTGAGATCTTCTCTGTGGTGATCACGGACAGGACCCAAGGGAATGGCCTAAAGTTGTGTCAGGAGAGGTTTAGGCCAGATATTAGAAAGAGGTTCTTCACCCAGAGGTGGTTGGGCACTGGAACAGGCTCTCCAGGGAAGTGGTCACAGCACCAAGCCTATCAGAGTTCAAGAAGCGTCTGGATGATATTCTCAGGCACATGGTGGGACTCTTGGGGGTGGTCCTGGGCAGGGCCAGGAGTTGGGCTTGATGATCCTTGTGAGTCCCTTCCAACTCAGCATATTCTGTGATTCTGTGATTCTTATTATTTTGCCATCATTTATATTGAATGCACTGAGAAATAATTTAGAAATATTGTATAACTTGTCCTTTGGTAGAATTAAGCTTCGAGTAAAATTGCCGCCTTAAAATGGTCACTAGATGGCTTGCTAGCCTAGTGTTTTCCCAAAAATTCGTTCAGTTGAAGACCTATGGATTCCTTTTGCTGCTGGTTTTGTCGGATTTTTTTAGATCTTAGTTGTTGTAAATACCACTTTTATGTGTTCAAGGGAGTCTAGGTTTACTAGAAAACCAGAAGTTTTCTAAATGTCAGACACAGTGTCACTGGAACTGTCTTCAAGCTGTTTACGTATGTATAATGAAGTAGGTTGTTGACAGAAACTGCATTGTGAAACCTTTGTTTTGCCCATTAGTGGGGCACTAAACCCATGATAGTCTCTGAAGAGATCTTTTTAATAGGCACGTTTATTTTAAGCTATTGGTGGTTTGTAAAATTAGGACATTCTAGCCTGGTAATGAGCTAGTTTCCAGAGGGAAATCTTCTTTGAAGTAGCATAATGTGTACTTGTTGATTATACTGTTCCTTACAGGAGGCAACACCTTCATTTGATTCTTGGTTTATTGCTGTGGCAGGAGTCTGCTGCAGCTCTTCTAGGCTGTCTTACTGTCTAATAAAATCTGCCTCCAAAATTATGTCTGATATGTAATGGACTGAGCTTTTTCTAATAACACACTTTTTCTAAATGCTGGTTTAATTTGTTTTCCTTTTATTTGTCTTTGAAGATACGAATTATTTAACAGCCAGTGAGACTCATCACATCTCTTAACTCCTGCAAGTCATTTTATCTCCCACTTGCTTTCATCATCCCACTTCCTTTGTTTTACTTTCCATGGAAGTAGTGCCTGATATCTGATACATACATTAAATTCCTGAGCTAACGGTGTGTTATTAGGGGTTGGTATATACTCTCCTGTAAGGGTGAGGTGTTTTTCTCAAAAAGTAAAACGTTACTTTACAAAGGTTTCCAAAACACTGAAAAACGTGTTCTAAAAAGAACCATCAGCCTCTTTTCACTCATTTTTTGCTACTGAACATCACTGGAACATTTGACTCAGTTTTGACATATTACAGCATCTGTTGTTGGGAGGAGACTCTTTACAGTTCTATCATGATGTCCTTCTGTTTTTTTTTAATTATATTTTTATCCTTGTGTTCATAGCTTATGAGAAGCATAAGGTCTTGAGTTTTGAGCACTCTGGAGCAAGAATGTCTTGTTTAATACACATGGAAAACTGATTTTTTAAAAAAGAAACTGATATGGTTATAAAGCTAGATTTCAATTCATTGCATATATATGCACAGATGGCCTCGCACTTAAATATTCAAAGTGTTAGTATATAAGTTAGAATACTGGGGTTATCATTAGCTGTAGGAAATACATTTAATTTGTGTTTCTGTATTAATAATTTTCTGTTGAGAAGGGGCTTTACTTTTTTTACGTTCAAGTTACCGTATCTAATGTATCTTGTATAGTGAATGACTTAAATTTTTAAATGCTCAGTCTCTGAATCTTTTTTTACTTCTTCAGCCTGTATAAAAGGATAGTCTTCCTTTCTGTTGTAGATAATTTAGGCATTAATAAGTCATAAAAATGGCACTCAATCCAGTAGTTAAATATTTACTAGGTAAATGTTATACTGGCTACTTAAGGTTTAGAAAAAAAATCTCTTGTCAGAATTTTTCACTTTAACCAATCTGCTGGCTTGAGTAACTAGTTGTGTATCATAATCTTGGAACAGCGCTGACTTTTAAATGAGTAAAAATTGCATAATGTATAAACTCTTGCTACTGTCTAATGCATCATTAGAATTTTACTTGTTGATCGCGTGTTCGTTGTCCAAGAAACATTCTGAGCAAACATTAAGTTTTGTTTATTCATTTTGTGCAGGACATTGTACCAGTGGATGCCTCTTACGAGGTGAAAGAGCTTTATGTGCCAGAAAACAAGCTACAGTTGGCCAAAACAGATGCTGAGTCTCTGTTAACCTTGGAAATAAATAAGGTATTGTGTGTTCAGTTGTCTTATTGCCAAAGTTGAAAGACAGTCTAATCTGCTGCTTAGTGTAAGTAGATATAGTTGAAATACCTGTGCTGTTTACAGAATATATCTTGATATACCTTTTTCCCCTCTTTTCTTGAGAGCAAGCATAATTTCATGAATAATATCTAGTATAATGTTACTTTGTTTATCCCAACCTTGGAGATTAAATTTAGAGTGACTTCCTTCTACACCCCTCCTCATCCATAGACCAAACCATGCCTGGCATGTCTTGTATGAATAGTTGTTTCTAGTAGAAGGTTTGCTAACTTTTTTTTTTTTACAGTTTACTTATAGAAACCATTTTTTTTTGAATTGTAATTGCCTAGAAATATGAAGGAAATCAGTTACTGCTTCTTGATTCTTTTTGTTGGTAATCTTCAGATGAACAGCAGTAAACTTTTAGATATATACTGAGCTCAAATAATTGCAAACTCAAGTCTATAAAGGGATGATCAGATCTATTTTACTGCTTTTTTTTCTGATTAGAATGTGTTCATGCTACTTTTCTGGTTTCCAGCAGAGAATGTGGAAAAGTATGGATCAGCTTGATCAACCCTGTTCTTATTTTGGTTAAATGCATTATTTTTCAGTTCGGATAAATTGGATGAAGCTGCTTCAGGCTGTGTTTCTATTCTACCTCATTCCTTTTTCTGAAGAACTAAGCCTTAACACATATATATATGTATGCATATATATATATATGCATATAATGCATGAGTTTTTACATTGGCTTTTTCACAGTATTACCAGAACTTAAAGCTAAACATTTGTTCTAGGAGGTGACTAAGCTCAGAGCTGAGCGTCTGCAGCGATTAGACTTTGAAGGATTGAGATGACATACTAAGCACTGAAGTAAATAGTTTTAAAATTTGCCTAGTCTTCTACTACTACTAAATATTAATGCTTCCTTTCACTGTGTTTTATGAGATCCTTTTCATATATGTGTCTGTAAAACTATTTGTTGCTTTGGTGAGCAATAATTAATTATTAATAATTAATAATGGTGTCACCATTATTAAATTTCTGTAGTGTCCCATTCTGAATTGCTCCCTCTCTAGAGAAACATATAATTTCTCCTTCCACCCCCAACCAGTGTCTTGTTAAATATCAAGCAAATATATAACATATGCTTGGGAAGAAACTGTGTTTTGTACTTGCCTCGGCATAAATTAAACAGTGTAATAAAATTAGTCATGGTCTTTGCAAAAGAGACTTTCACAAGCAAAGTCTGTCCTTGTCAAAGGCCTGACCAAGTCTTAGTAATGCAGAAATAATAGAGGCCACACACTAAGTCGTAGTGTGGCTGTTAAAGTGCTAAGGAAGGAAACTCTCTGTAAGCTGATATCTATTAAACTGGATGAAGTACTAGTCTAGAGATAATATTACTTCTGCATTGTATCACTAGTTTATGCAAAAAAAATTCTTTCTAATTTTTTTAAAGGTTATATGTCTTAATATTCACACCCATAATTCTGATATTTTTGTGGTAACTGTATGTAGTTTTTTTCTTTTTCATTTTTTTACCTTTTTGTTACCTTTGTTAAAAAAATAAAGGCAAGTGGGACTCTCTAATTTTGTGAAGATGAACTTTATCAAACATTTACAAATAAAGTTTGTTGGTTTTTGTTTGTTAGTTTGTTTTTAACAGATGGAAATTTGATCCAATGTAAGACTGGAAATAGCCAAAAATGTGAACAGTGAGGAGCAAGTTGTTCTTTTTTCCTTACTTACAGAAACTATGAATTATTTGAAATACTGAGAAATCTTGGATTTATACTGTTCCGCATTTTAGGATTAAATAACGATCTATTATGATTTATATATGATTGTGATTATTACCTGTCAGTAATTAAGCAACAGCTTTTACCTGCTATAAATTTATTTCTCCATTTTTACAAGGTGGATATGCAGTGGGTGCAAGTGCTAGCAGAAGGTTGGGCAACACCCCTGAATGGCTTTATGAGAGAGAGAGAATACCTACAGTGCCTTCACTTTGACTGTCTCCTTGATGGTAGGGTAAAATACACCATTTGTAAAATCAAGCAAACTAATCCTACCTCTAAAGTATTGTTCATGCTTTGCTTCTTAGTGGTGGGGGGGTAACACAGTTTCAGGCTTGTGCACAAACTGGGATGTGGGGTAAGAGAATAGAATATCATAATAATCAGTTTTAAACTTGATGGTTTTATTCTTTTTATAGCTACCATCGTGTTAGAATTTGAATGTTTTGTCTTTTTGGCTTTATAAATTCTACTTTTTCAAATATTTTCATTTATGGAAAGCATTTAATTCTAAAATTCACATTTCTAATTTGTTTTGAAGAAATTGATTTTAGAACTTAGAATGGCAATTTAATTGCTGTTTAGCTCTATGTGCCAAAAGATTTGTTCTGTATTGGTAAAGACAGAGAGGACAGCAAAAACTGACTAGTGTGCTGGAGCTGTTGCAAGTATGAATCAGAGTTTGAGGATGTGGCTTGAGTATGAACAATTGTCACAAATAATTGAATTACTGTGATTTAGTAATTATCCTGTGATGATTTAAATGAATATTTTTTATTTTGCATTACCAGTTGACTAAGAACAAGCATTAGTTAAGGTAGTGAATAAGTGATAACATTCTCAGGTTTTGGAATTTGATTGTGATCCTCTGTCAATTTGCATTTATTCCTCTTTGAAGGCTCTGTTTTACTCCAGCCTTCTTCCTGATCTCCATGCTTCCTTTTGCATTAGTCTTCTCTTGCTAGAGACCAAGTAGCAGAAACAAAAGTCACCTGTCTTTCAGTTCTATGATACAGATGCCTGTTGTCCCTCCTATATTTTCTGATGCCCTTTTCTGTAGGTCTCTCAGATGCTCTCCTAGGCAGCATAATGCCATCCTGTTATTTTGGATCTAAAGTTTACAGTATCATTTTGGACTGCTAGTTTTGTTTTCATTCCATTTGCCTTCTGTACATCCATCCAGGCGAAACAAACTTTTAAATCTTAAGTTACGTGAAAAACTCTCATCCTGAACCTGCGCTCATATGTGACTTAAACTCACTTAATTACCTTGCCTCGGTTTCTAATTTGTACAGTGGATGAAGCAAAATGTAAGAGATATTACGCATTTGTTACTGGTCATGGACAGAAATTTAATAATCAACAGGTTTGAGATATATTCCTAGTTTGAAATATTTATTTACCTGTTTGCAAAGCAAAAGGGTTTTTTTAATTATCAATTTTGCGGTGTCAAACTACTTTCTCTGTGACTGCTGCCAAACTCGATTTTTTGACCTAGTTGCTTGAAAAGTCACTCTGAGCAACAAGGCTTAACTTAGGAGGAGCAGAGCTTGCATTATGCATTTTGCATTATGAAGGAAGAGGGATCTATTTTTCTCTTAAACTTTTCATCCAGCTTCATAATTTTTAATTTCCTAACAATTTTAATTTCCCTGTAAAATATGCATTGCTTAAATAATGGTGAAATTAGCCTTATTTAGAGTCTTGGCAAACAGCAAAACCTCCATTACCTTTAAGGGGTCCATGATTTTTCTCCTGGAGGCCACCCAAAAGTTTTGCACTCATTCAACAAGTCTATGCTCATTAGAGTTCAAGCCTTGGTACGAGACTTAGAGTAATTACTCCACTGGGTTTCTCAAATCTCACTCTTGTAGTCAAGAAAAACAAGACTTCCAGCATCTGGTAGTGAAGTAGGTGCTTAAAAATGAGGATTACAGATAACCTTAAAATTCAGATACACTGGCTTAGTTTTAGAAGTAAAGGAACTGGTAAGCTTTCAGCTGAACAAACTATGCAAAATATTTGCCTGACTCAAAAGGCTTTTTTCTGAAATGTATGTGCTTGAATCTGAGTATAGTTTTAAGTAAGAAGCAAAAGTCACCTTTTGAAATAGTTGAATTACGTATGCCAGCTACTTGGGTACATTTGTCTGCTTCTATCGCACTGAATTTTTCTTATGGACCAAAATTATGACTACTGACTATGCTATTTCCTTTTTACTAATCCACTCCAGAAGCAATTTTGCCTAACAATTTAGATGATCTATTTAAAAATGTTATATATGCATTTCTACCTTCTATATAGATTCTTGAGCAAAATATTAATTTGAGATTCCCAAGAAGTAGTATCCTTAAAGTCTGAATACTTGTGTGCAGCTATAAGTACTTGCTGTTTTCAGTACTGTGTTTGCCCTTTTTCAGACCTCAGTGTTTGATGGATTTTAGAGCACATGTATCTTGTACATGAGTTCATTCTATCCGTTGCTTTTAACCCATGTTAAAATAAGTGCTTGAACTGCCTGTTATGTGATACACTTACATCCTTAAAATTAACCTGTTAGATTAGGCAGATTTTCATGATATCATTGATGACCATTACTAAGGATAAGGTTTGGGTTTTTTCCTCTGCAGGGGGAGTTATTAATCTGTCAGTGCCTATAGTGCTAACGGCTACTCAAGAAGACAAAGAAAGGCTCGACGGGTGTACAGCAATTGCACTGGTGTATGAAGGTTGCCGTGTTGCCATTCTCCGTAATCCCGAATTCTATGAGCACAGGAAAGAGGAACGCTGTGCTAGGCAATGGGGAACGACATGCAAGGAGCATCCCTATATCAAGGTGTGTGTTTAAAAGCTGAAAATCTGCTCCTGTGAGCTGTACTGTTGTGGAGCTGCAAATTAAGTGAAGGTCGTGTCTGTGACTGATGCACTTTGACAACAGAACCACTTTGAAAATTAATTAAAATATTTTAGCAGAAACAAAGGTCTTGTTTTTTTTTCTATGCAGCTGTTCAATAGTCTGCACTTAGTGTGAAAATCTAATGTCAATATGTACAGATGAAATGAATTTAGAATGTACTGTAGAATCTGTGCTACAGAAGAAGGAACTTTGCCCTCCAGTGTGCCTAGGAAACACATCCCTTTGTGCAGCCATATGGATCATCAAAGCTCCTTAATCATCAGATATATGCATTGTGAAGGATAGAAAACTTCTATTCTGCCTGCATGGGGAGCACATGAGACCTGCCTGGTGTAGATGTTTTTGAAGCAGGCCCTGTTCCTGGAGAGTTCATCATTTAACTCTCTGGGGAGCAATTTCCCCTCCGTTGTGTTCGTTATGTTTTTTTATCTTGGCCTTCCGTGTGTATCATACCGAAATGTTGTAATTGTAACGTACTCATCACAGTGGTGTGTTTGGTTATGCAAGCTGATGTGAATGTTGCATCTTAGCTCTGCAGAGCCAACATATGTTTCTTTCCCCATTTTTTCTCTGTAGTATCTTTTTGTTTACAAGTATGTCTTAAAATTAGATAAAAAGAAATCCACTCTTAATTTTTTCTGCGTGTAGTATGTAGTGTCTTCTACTATAAAGATGACAACATTTGTTGTCATCTTTAAATTACATAAGGCTAAAAAATTAATCAGAAATGTGTATGAAACTTGAATGTTTTTTGTGGTTCCATCTTCAAAAGCAAATGCATCCTCAGAAATTTTCTGGGGCCACTGCTAGAGTATGTTAAGCAGCTTGCCATAATGAGTTTTTGATAAAGGGTGAGGTGATAAAGATACAAAAAGAATTATAGTGAGTGTACAACATATGTTGCTTCTGTAAAGTGCTACCATGAAACAAATCCAAAAGCTATATTACTTCCAAGATTCTGATTTTATTCCAGAGTTAAAGTGGGTGAATAATCAGAACTGTTTACTTGTTACTTAATTGCTGACCAGAATCTTGTGAATTATAGGGTGATATTGCAGCTGTGTTTGCTTTGACCATAAAGTGTGCCAACTTCATTGTATTAATATTTTGTAATTAAATAAGAAAAAATTGTAACTAAATAAATTGTAATTTTTGGAATTGGAGAAACCAGAATAATTCTGCAGAAATTTCAGAAATTAAGGATGCTGATTTTTTTTTTTGTATGGTTGTTTTTTTATTAGTTTTGCTTATTAAGTACAATGATTTTGTAATAATTCATAATTCTTCAATTATCTGTGACTACTGCTATTATATTAATGTAATATATAAGGCTTTACAGACACTATCTTTGTTATGTAATAATGTTGGTTAAGAATACTGGTTACTTGCATTTCTATATATTAAAAAAATGCTTTGTTTTGAAAGCAAGGCGTGTGCCTACTGAAGATTTGTGCATTTCTCTACATGTCTGGACTATGTTCCTGTGACTTTTAAAATTTTTTTTTAATATTGATGCTTGACTTGCAACTGTCAAATAAAATTAACCTGGAACAATTATTTGGTAAAGATGTGTTCCCATTGCGATGCTGTAGATGCTCAGGAAAAGCTGTCAGTTAACCCTAACAAGGAATTTCCTTTCTTTTCTTAGATGGTTATGGAGCAAGGGAACTGGCTTGTAGGTGGAGATCTGCAGGTCCTTGATCGTATTTATTGGAATGATGGACTAGATCAATATCGTCTCACTCCAGCTGAACTAAGGCAGAAATTCAAGGAAATGAATGCCGGTGAGTAAATTTGTTTTGTTTTGTTTCTTCCTGCAGAGACTTATCCAAGTGTCTGCTGCCACCGCTGAGACTAGCACTGTTCCAAGGATGAAAATTTTGAATGCTCTCTTAGATGGCATTCTTTGCTTTTTACTGGTAATAATTTTTATGATCTCAGCCACTGCATTGTCTAAATACATAATAGAAGTTGCTAATGCCCAAGCTTAATTTTATCTTTCCATAAAACCCTGTTCTCTAGATTTCGTTGGTTTCTTCTTGGGAAACTTCTCAGCTCTGGTGATTTTGCTGGTTTGCAGGGTACTTTAGTTCATCCTAATCTGCAGAAGAGAGAAATCCTGGCTGTGTCGGGTTTTCATTGAAGGGTTTGTAACAATCTGGAATAGCAGTTAGTCTTGATTTGTTCTTACTGTGTGTAAAATCTCCTAAGCTGTTAAGGTGAAGGAAACTTATTACGGAACATTAAATCCCCTTGTATTTGTTTTGTTGCAAACACGTCCAGTTGTTCTCTTGATGATATACTGAGCCTTTAAGACAGGTAGCGTAGTTTGATTTCCTCTTAGAATATGCTTATGCAAGCAAAACATCCAAATAGAAGATTCTAGCTATTGGAGAAACCAGAGTAATTTTGCAGAAATTTCAGAAATTAAAGATGCTGATTTATCTTTCCTTTTTTTTTTTGTATGTTTATTTTTTTACTAGTTTTGCTTATTAAGTACGACGATTTGGTAATAATTCATAATTCTTAATTACAATTCATAATTGCTTTTCTCATATCTTTTGTCTTGTTTTTCCTCCATAGATGCTGTCTTTGCATTCCAGTTACGCAACCCGGTGCACAATGGCCATGCTCTTTTAATGCAGGATACTCACAAGCAACTTTTGGAACGTGGCTACCGGCGCCCGGTTTTGCTCTTGCATCCACTTGGAGGCTGGACAAAGGAGGATGATGTTCCTCTGATGTGGCGCATGAAGCAACACGCTGCAGTGCTGGAGGAGGGAATCCTGAATCCAGAAACAACAGTGGTAGCTATATTCCCTTCCCCCATGATGTACGCTGGACCAACTGAGGTGAATACATCAAGAGTTGAAAACAAAACCAAACCCTTTTGATAGTGCACTTAAGTGTTTAGTGCTGTGTCTGATGTTGGTGTCTTGTGGGTTTTTTTGTTGGAGAGAAAGGAGACTCATTTTCCTTGGGAAACCAGATTGTCAAGCCTCTTTCTGTCATCAACCAAAACATTCTTTTATGAAAAAACTTCTACACTGGAGGATTTTGCTGGAAATGGTGGGAGAAAATATTGGGTTTACAGTTATAAGGGTATAATAATAAATTAATCCTTCCTCCTTTTTTACAGTCTTTTTCAAAAGGATTTATAAGATCTGTTAACATAACAAATGGTTGTCCTCAATGTTAAGATACTTCAGTTTTATGACTTAAGCAAAAATTTTGTATGTTAGAGGGCTATACACAAATTAAACAAAAAACGTCTTTGTTTGTTTTTTGGCAAACTTAATTCAGGGAGAATTGTTTCAAGGCTTTTGTATGAAATAATTCCTTGGCAACACTTTATTTAGGAGCCGGGTCTTGAGTTGGAATCCCTAGAGGTTTGTGGGAAACATCAGAAAGAATAAATGTTCTTATTTGAGGTCAATTCCTCTAGGGGATATTGATTCCCCATCTTGTTCTCTTTTTTTTCCTTTTTTTTTTTTTTTTTTTTTTTTTCTTTTCTCTGCCCTTCTCTCCACCTTGAGTCACAGAAGTTCAAGTTTTGACCAGGCTCAGACGTTAAGTCTGTGGTAGCTTTTTGGTAGGTAGGAGATCTTACTTACTGAAATTAAATTAGGCACTTACGGTGTCTAATTTAGAGACTTAAAGGTGTCACTTATTTTCTGCTGGCCAGTTGACTGATCAAACAGAGCTTGCACTGCCTTTCCATTCGGAAGAAAAAACTGCAGCCCAGCTCCAGTTGAGGCATGTGAGTGAGTAACTGTGGGGAATCTTGTGCAGTTCCCCACAGACCTTTTCTGAGAATTAACAGAGACTTTCTACTTCATTCCTGAATTCTTGAGAAGGAACAAAATCCACAATCCTTATTCTGAACAGAAGTTTTTTCTTCACTTACATGGTATTTCCAGTCACTTCAGAATACATTCTGACAGTAATGTTTGTTGAAGTTATAAAAGAGATTCTTCGTTTAATAATTTTCCTTAGGTCAATTAAAAGACATTGGTACTAGATCTGTTTCTGTAGCACAAATGCTTTACAGAACAACAAGCAGCTGTTAATATGCTTATCTGCAGGGTGGATGTGGCTTTCCAGTCTGTAAAGATCTTAATGGACATGTTTCAGAAGCATAAATTTAGCATTTTTTATTTTTTTAAATTTTTTTTTATCTTTTAACATTCCTTATAAGTGCTTTGGAAAAAAAAAGAAACAGTTCTGTTCTTTATCAAAATGCAATAAATTCACCTGCTTAGGAAAGTAAATATATTCTAAAGTAGTATGGATGTATAGAAATCTGTCAAGAGCAGAGTGCCTTTGTGGCCAAGAAGAGCATTAGGAAGAGCATTACCAGCAGGTTGAGGGAGGTGATCCTGCCCCTCTACTCAGCCCTAGTGAAGCCTCATCTGCAGTGCTGTGTCCAGCTCTGGGCTCCTCAGTGCAAGAGAGACATGGAGCTCCTGGAGCGGGTCCAGTGGAGGGCAACAAGGATGATGAGGGGAGTGGAGCATCTCTCTCATGAGGAAAGGCTGAGGGAGCTGGGCCTGCTCAGGCTCGAGAAGAGACAACTGAGAGGGGACCTCATCAATGCCTACAAGTGTCTGAAGGGAGGGTGTCAAGAGGCTCTTGATGGTGCCAAGCAATAGGACAAGAGGCAGCAGACAGAAACTGACCCACAGGAGTTCCACCTGAACATGAGGATGAACTTCTTTACTGTGCAGGTGATCCAGCACTGGAACAGATTGTCCAGAGAGCTGCTTTAGTGCTTGCCAGATGTTTTGACAGATATTTAGTATTATTCAACTATGAAACTGTTTTACATTATGTAGTTAGTGGGTAAGACCTTCAGCTGTGTGTGAAGGTAGGGCTGCACGTATAAGAAACCACTGTTATATACTTGCTGGTTTGTAAAACTGAGTATTCTTTGGCAGATACTAAGTCATGCAGATGGAATGACATTTCTTACAGGGGAATACTTCCCAGAATGAGAGCATATTGACATCTTCCAAAGTTGAGTCTTACCTAAAATAATGTAATAGTTATTTTGCTTTTCCTGTACTGTACAGTTAAATTTGATATTGAAAATATTAGATATAGAAATAATTAAGAAAATTCTACAACATCCTGTGACATGGTAAGTCTAAAAACTGTCGTAAGTGTAGCATCTCTAACAGTTGTATCTAGTAAATACTTCAAACAGTCTTGAGGATAAAAAAATCCTCTCATCATAGTAAAAGAGATGGATTTCTAAATAATTCAAAAGCTTTTCTTTGATTGTAGGGTGATGATGATTCAATAGTCCATGTGCAGAATTTCCTTTGAAATATATATTTTTTTTACCTTCAGTAGTAACTGAACTATAAGAAAAAAAGGTAAAACCCAAGTTGTTAGTTATGAAACCACTCATTTTGAAACATATAGCACATTTTCAGTGTCATATTCTGAGCATTTTCTTCTGTTAACTGTTTTCCCTTGTCTCTGTTTTAGGTTCAGTGGCACTGCAGAGCACGGATGGTTGCAGGAGCTAACTTCTACATTGTAGGGCGAGATCCAGCGGGGATGCCACACCCTGACACTGGGAAAGATCTGTATGATCCGACCCATGGTGCCAAAGTGTTGACAATGGCTCCAGGCCTCCGAGCACTGGAAATTGTACCCTTCAGGGTTGCAGCTTATAACAAAAAAAAGAAATGCATGGATTATTATGACTCTGATCAGTAAGTTGTATTTTCATCTTAGGAAAATTTTGAGCAACAGCTGCCTTTTACCCCCTTCCCACATAAAAAAAATTGTTTATAACTAATTTCATATTGTTCAAACATGGCAGTGTTTGGATGTGGTTTTAGATCACTAATGCAGCTTGATTGCAGCATGATTTGCTTCACAGTGCAACTACCTGATCTAACTTTAGTTGACACATCAAGGCTTAATTCTCCTAGGTACTGGGGTTTCTCTAATTCTGGAATATAGTGGCACAGATTGCTAAATCCAGAGAAAAATATTACTATTTATTATAATGTTAAGATTAGCTTTCTGCTGCTTTATCTTTCTAATTATGCTTCTCACGTGTCAGGTATGCATCAAATATCAGTGAAGAAAAGCAATGAGAGTGTGCATCATGGAGAAGAAAGTCGATAAGAGGGGCTGACAAATAGCTATTTTCTCTGTTAAATAATAATCCAAAATAATGCCCTAAGACCATTGTGTCCCAAGGTTTTCAGTCTGCATCGTGCGCACGCTTTTATCCTTTCACTGCATCTGTGAGGCCTTGGTTTGGGCAGTTTTTTCCCTGTTTCTGTAACTGTCATGGAAAATAGACCATGCTGCTACTAGTGTGCAGTTCTGCTGACGGAATTTGTCCTGTCCCGTTGTGCCCTACACACTGTTGGTAGATGGACTGGAGTGTGGCAGCAATCCTCTAGGTGGCAATGTGGACACACGCAGACTCCCTGGAAAGAGAGCCGGTACTGCTTCTGCTTGTCAGAGACAGAACACTCTGGTAGGGTCCAGACAGTTAGAGCTTGGGTGGGTGCAGCTGGCTGTGTTTCAAGATAATCTGTGTAATGCTGAAAATGTGGCAGAGTCCTGGACCATGTGATGTTTGACTCTGTAAGGAGGATGGCAGGGAAGAGAGGATTGCCTGGAAATATGAAAGGATCAGTACTGGTGGAAGACCCTTAGATGTGAAATGGTGATGTTTGTGGAAATATTTTCTGAGCTTACCACTTACCTGGTAAAAAAGGCAGCTTGAAAATTTGGGGGAGAAGGTTCTATGCACAGAAGCATTGCTGTAACTTGTTTTAGAAATGGGTAACTTAATTTCTATTGCACCTTTCTGAGTTCTTTGAGGCTTGGAGACTTGACAGCCAACTCAGCAGTTCCAGAATTTACGTCACTAATGAATGTATGAAAGATTATGGCAAGTGGGTTGCTCTTGGACAGAGCTATAGATGAGCTGTGTGTCTTAGCTGCTGGATGTAGTTATTCTTTCCCCATGTGGTCATCTGTTCTTTCAGGTCCCCTACACTCCTCCGTTTGGGAAGGTGCATTTGAGAAATGGTAATACACACCATCTGCTGTCTTGAGCACCTCTGTAATTTGGCAGAGTAGCACCACACCTGGCTTGGCAGCAAAGACATGCAGAGGTTATTGCAGTTGGGCTCTTTGCTGATGTTAGTGAGTTACCTTTCTGTTTCTGAAGGCAGTCCCAAGCTGTAGGGATGGTGGAGGATGAATCTTTGGCTAGTGCTGAGAGGTTACCCAAAGCTTGATCCAACTACCAGAAGGACGTCTGAATAGCTGGGGCTACAGAATTAGTAGGGGCAGAGTTGCTTTGCTTGTAATACCGCTAAACATTCATGCTCAGCCTTTATGAGAAAGATGTAACACTTGCTGATAGCGTTCCTTCTATGCCTGTGGTGGTAGGTGCTCAGTTGCTGGGTTGGCACTGGCCAGCTACATACCAGAAGATACTGGGCAACTGTGTGATACCTTGCTGTGGATGAGCTGCTCATGACCTTGGTGGCTAGCCTGGGAAGCACCAAAAAGCCTGCACTGGCCCTGCCTCCAAATTGGTAACAAAGGCCTTTAATTTTTCTAGTGTGCTGCCTTGATTCCATGAGATTGTTGTGCTTAAGGCCTCCAACTCCCAGAGGTGTCCACACAAGTGCAGTTTTGTGGAGTTCATCTTAAAGTTTAGTTTGTTTCTCATTCCATTAGTATCCTCCAGAGTGTGGGCTGTCCTTGGAGTTTCAGTAGACCCAATATCTGCTTGGGAACAGTCTGCAGAACATGACTGTTTAATTTTTGTGTCAGGACCTCATGCTGTGCTGCTGTGGTGCTGTGTTTGAGCCGAAGTCACTTGGAAGAAGGTGTATCTACATGTGCCCCTGTTAATAAGGAAAGGCAGAAACATCCTGGTTGCATTCAGGGATAATCATTGAGAACTGAGTGTGAGGAAAGGGAGTAAGAAAAGACTGGTGTAAAAGTCTTTGCAGTAGCTGCACAGCAATTGTATTTGCAGAGTGATGCACAAAACTTAACTTGTGTGAATTGTTTAAACAAAGTTATCCTTTAGAATGTTAGGACATGTGAACAACCAGGGACTTGAAATGATATTTGTATTTTACCTCATGAAGCCAGCACAAGTTTTGTTTCTTGGACATCTCAGAACTAGGTTTAGCACCTCATGAAACTGAAATCTTAAAACATGTTTTTGAAAAAAATCTAAGATCTAGAAAAGGGATTTGAGGAATGCATTTGAAGTGATGTATAGCAACACAGGTAGAGATTATTTTGTTTTATTTCCCCTTGGCCTAAATGATGATAATAAAAAAAAATAATTGCCCTTTTTGCTCTTGCTGAAATCAGTTAGCAAGCCTAATCTAAGTTTCTGTGGAAAGCTGGAGCATTTCCACTTGCATAGAATTCTGAAGAAGCAGTGCATATAAAAACTAGTATGAATATTGTTACAGTCCTTATCCAAGTTTTTACAGTTTTGTATTTCATAGAATTTTGGATCTATAATTGAATATGTCCAAACATGATTTGGAAAAGTTTATAGGAAGAATAATGGAGAAATTCCAAAAGAATGTCTGACCTGTAAACCACTGATAGAGTGAACTGTAAAGACAGCAATGAAAGAACAAAGCAACCAACAAATAATACCCCCACTCCCCAAAAAATCCCTACCCAATGCTGAAATCCCTTCAGAAAAACTGTTAGTGTGTTTCCTCAGCCAAAAAGGCCTCACAAACAATTACCACAGACAAGTGTAATTTGGGATTGGTGGTTTAATAATAGTAGCTGTTTTTGTGAGCAGAAATTCCCAATTCTTTATGGAATATCAGTCCTATAAAATGCAGCCACAGACTGCTGCTGAGAAAAAACTCAATTAAGAAAGGAAATTAGTCTGGCAATTAAAAAAGCCACAAAAGTGTCTGGAAATAAATTGTCACTTTTTTTTTTTTTCCTGAAAGAAAACTGATGAGAACATTTTGGCTAAAAGACATCCATAAGTCAGGTGACTTGAGCAGATTGTTCATTCTCTCTGTAAAATGTGAATGAAGCATGGATATCTGTGAAGAAAAGAGATTTTAACTTCATATGGTCTATTCTTAGGACCTTTAATATGGTTGCCATGAGTGCTTTAATACTATCAAATCATACTTACAGGATAGCTGCTCCAACTAAGTACATATTGTTCTCAAATTTGTTTGGTTTTTAAAGTGATAGTGGGAGGCTGAGATAAGCACACTTGGCTGTTCTCCTTAATTTAGTTATGTGAAATGGGGTTCCTCAATTACCATTAGTACTTAATTTAGGATACACTGAAACACTGCAGCAACTCAGAAGACTTAAACCCTCCTGCTGGTCAGAAAGGAGTTTCATTCACAGCAGGTAAAGGATTTGGTTTGCAAATGTTGATATTAATCACAATATCGTGTTCTAATTTCATAAGGAGTTTGTTCATGATGAGTTGGGATTTGAACCTTGCTGGCACTTGCAGGTTCATTCAGTGTCGTGGGGCTTTCATTCCCAAGGCATAACATAGACTGACATATCAAAGACTTGACGCTATAAGGGACAAGATTCTGTTCCTGTAGGAGTTGTGGCGTAATTCATGACTTGATGCTACAAAGGCAAATTTAAATTCAGAGAAAATCATTCTAAAAAGGGTTTAAGGTTAGAATTGGACCCCAGCTAAGGAGGCTGTGAATTGACCCAGGAATTAATTAGATCTGAAATTTACCAGCTGAGTAGAAGATGACAGTTGGCTTGAAGCCAGACCAGGGTAAATGAATCATATTATTGTTTTATTTCCATATGTCTGTTAAAAAAAAATGAATTCATAGGCCAAACTATGAATGAATGGTTTGCACTTTTATCATGTATCTTGTGTTTAAGAGTAATTTCTTAAGACCTTGAGAGCATTAGACACCATGGAAAACGGGAATTCCGAGAAGGTCATTTGAACAGTCCTGAATACTCTAGCAGAAGGTCAGGGTTCCCAAGATTATGGCTGATCTTTAGTGCTCCCAAATAAAAAACCTATTACGTAATGTGTTCTGTATTTAGATTAAACCTGTAGGTCATAATGTTGAAGCAGAAAAATTACTCACTTCAGTCACTGTATTGCCACCTCGGAGGTACAGCAGAGGAGGTTTCCTGTAGGACTCTGGGCATCTTCATGCGGTTGTTTCCCACCTGCAAATTGGTGATATCTTCGTTTTGTTACAAGAACTATGAGGTCTCTGAAATCTCAGCCTCACACACTACTCTTAAGAGTGTTTGAGCTCGTAAAGCATTAAGAGCTCTGATGGTTGCTGGGGTCACTTGTGATGTTACAGTAAGATAACTACCAAATGCACAAAATAAAAGGGAAAGCCATTTAAGAGATTAAAACATTAGTCTTTGTAAATAGAAGAAAGGAAAGAACTGGTCTATGAATTCTTAATCTTCTGTGTGTGGTTTGTAGTGTTCTTTGAACCCAATGCTCAGTTACTGTGAACAGTTTGAAGATTATTTAACAGCACAAGTTTGTTGCTATGTTATTTTGAACAAATGCCTTACTGCTTTCCAAATATAAAATACTATCTTGTGCACCTGTGGCTGTCTGTATGCATACTGTCTGTATGGAAGGAGGGCACAATCCGGAGTGTAAGAAAAGATTCCTTATCTCCTGTTGCTAGATGTATGAGAGCTCAGCAGACTTATGTATTTTCTACTTTACCCATGACAGCCTGTCCTCTACAAGAGAGGAAATTTCACTGTAAGAGTAAGGCTTTTTCCACACTGTGAGTGTAGTAGAGTTCTAGGATGCTATGGCAGGGACTAAGTACCAGTCTTCAATGTAATATGTTTCAGGACTGTTTTGCTGTTGACAAATTTTTGTTTTGGATTTCTTTCTGCCTTCCTTACCTCTTTCTTTTGGAGAATGCTTTTAATTGTATTGGCACAAAGTCTTATGTCAGTACTATTCAAACTCAATTGGTAGTAAAAGGGCAAATCAGTGTTACAAGAATTTACTAGCATGCAGTGTGGCTCAAAGAAAATTAATTCCAGCAGCCGCTGAATAAAAATTTCAAAAGCACTTAAATCCCATCCTCAGAAAAGTCTTGGATTAAATTTCATTGAGAGTAATTTTAAATCTGACTTGAGAAAGGAATTTGTATGGCTTTGGCATGTATATTTCATAGTGTCTTAAATGGTCAAATATTTCCCCCTCTCACGTTCCACTCAAATCCATCTTATACAGAGCAACTCTTAATATCCTCAAAATTCACTATGAACAAAATTACTTGATGACTGTTTTTGTCTTCTCTTTCTGCTAAAGCAAATTACTCATACTGATATGTTTTATTTCAAAGTGCTTGTGGTTCACATCCCACCACAGTGGTGACAGTGCTGATAAGGTTTTTCTGCTTAGCAGAAATCTCTGTTTCTGATATTCAAGAGATTTGATTTTTACCATTAGTAAAGACAATGAGTATTGAGTGGTTATTCAAATACTCTGTTTCATATATGAAAGCAAAGATTAAAATGGAATATTGTAAATGCTGTAATTTTTAAAATTGCAAAAAATACAGTATATTTTGCCAAAGCTCCATTCAAGTCACTTTAGTGATTACTAATTAAAGTAATCCATTCAAAATAGAAGTTTGCAGTAATGAGTGGGCATCATTAGTATTTTTGTGGTTTTTAATAGTATTTTGGAAACATTTCTAGAAATGTTATGAGGTGCTGAATGTACTATATTTCTGAAATGGTCCTTACTCTTTTTTTTTTCCTTTCATTTTCTTATAATTTCTGTAGATCTCCTTAGCTTCTTTTCGTGTTTCTCTCTTGATATCTCAAATTCCTAGCTTGTTTTTGTGTTACTAGGAAGCGGCTAAAGGAATTGTCTTATTGACTGTCTGTTGAAGCAAACTTACATGACTTATCTAACTTCAGTGCTTTAGTACCTTTATTTCACTTGTAGGGCACCAAAGGAAGTTGAGTGGTTTTCTGAAAACTTAGCCGACAAGGATGGTATAAAGCACCTTTTTGGTTTTTTAATGCTCAAACTTCGGTATTGCTACCACACAGAGGAGAAAACCACATATGGAGAAACTTTATAGCACTTACCTTACTCTGCTTTTACAGATCATTTGAAGACTAGGTATTTTTTTGACAGAATTAGCCAGGCTTATCACTTACCCATATATATTTTATAGAAATAATTCTTTGCAGAGAACACAAGTTACCTTCAGGCAGTGTTAGTGAAGGGTAGACATCTCTCTGCTAAGGAACAAAATTTTCCAATGTTATAAATAGCAGTGACAACTGGTTCTCCCATGGAATTACATCAACCTTTAAGTTTTCATTTTTATGTAATTTATGTTTTGCAGGAGTGAAGTACAGTAGGGATTTTTTGCCTTCTTGTGATACTTCAGGAACCGGCAGTCCCAAATTGAAAGCAACAAGAAAAGAACATGTATGGAAGGGCATACAATCCAAATCAAAAAGTTATGGGGCTAGTGGTGTTCTGAGAGGGAACTGTGGAATGCTTTCTGCATCTTGCTAACTCCCATACCCTACTGAGCGTAGACCAACACTTAGAGCCAAGTTCTGCCCTCTGATATGCACACTTGGCTCTTGTTTTGGTCTAAGGCATGTGCATCTGAGATCAATACTTGGGTTTTATTTCAAACAGACAAGTATAGAATGAGTAATGCATACATGCTGAAAATTGAGTGAATGGCGTAAGTAAAATTGCTATTTAATTTAAGAATACATAATTTTTTCCTTTGGAGCATTTGATAGAACTCTGGCTTTCTTGTCTTGCTTTTACTGTCTCAGTCCTGTGAGGAGTAATTTAACTTGTGGAGCTTTTGCTGCTTATGACCACATAGCTGAGAAGTTAATGATTTAGGTTCTTATGTTAACAGTGGTAAACAATTCTGATCTGTGTTCATTTATGCATTTGTCCAACTGAATTCTGAAACATCTTTAGGGGAAGGTATTTTTATTACTCCCATGCTTTTTGCTTTATTCTGAACTGTTTGTGCCACATTATGGATATGTATATATATGTATATCTGTACTCAGTGTCTTGCAATGGCCCAGCTGTGGAGCTTGCCCCGAGATTCTGAGTCTTTTGCTTTCTCTGTTCTGCAAATGATCCCTCACTAAGACTTGGTGCAATCTTGTTTTTAACACATTCTCTGGTAGCACTGAAATGACTTTCTTCAACCAGCACAGGAACGTTCAACCAGCTCATAGGGCTGGTCTCCTGCCATGGCAAGGCAAGGTGCGAAACAGGATGGCTGCTGTTGCTTTAATGAAGGGCTGAGACAGTAGGTAGAGTAGATGGTTCTCCCTCAGCAGGAGTTCTGTTTCCTCAGAGAACAAGCCAGGCTCAATGGAAGCACAGACTGAATTCAATCCACAGTAGTTCAGTTGGGCCATGCTGCTAAAACCTCAGGAGTTACCTACACTGAATATTGTAGGGGTTGTATATTCTTGGGATTTACTGGCAGTGCTGGGCAAATGTCTGGAAATTATAGTTGCTATACAGCATTATACTCCCAAGAAGAAATGTATAAAGTATCAAGAAAGCAGAAGGAATATGAGCATCTCTGCCTGCTTTTAAAGTATATTCTTTTTTTTCCTCCCTCCTTTTGCCCCCACTCCTACTCTCTCAGCCATGAAGACTTTGAATTTATATCGGGGACGCGCATGCGCAAGCTGGCTCGGGAAGGACAAAACCCGCCAGAAGGCTTCATGGCTCCTAAGGCTTGGACCGTGCTGACAGAATACTACAAATCCTTGGAGAAGGCTTAGGCCTCTTATTAACTGCAGATCAACCTTTGACGCCTGATTTATTTACGAGAAGGGGACCACACAGTCGCCATTCATGTTGCTTTGTTGTGGTGTCTGTCAGGAAGTTCTCTGAAAACAGACTCTTTCTTCCTAACTTAGCATCATTCTTTGCCTGTCCTTATGGGTTCTATTATGTCCTGGCACCTAACTAGCTGCTGGTTTTAATGTCTTCTCTTTTATTACAGTTGATATTCTTGCAGTAGGATTTTTAACTCTTGTATTTTTTTTATATTTTACTGCCTCTGTCCTGAGTTCTGCAGCTGTTAAATAGATGCAGCTCTCTCTTATGTTATTTAAACTGCTGGCTAGTGTCTGGTTTTAGTAGTCTGTAGGACAAAATGTAATGGTTAGTCCCTTAACTATGGATAGATTATCTATAAATCAAAAAGGTAAAGTAAGTTTCAAAACATCTGTAAAAGTGTCCTCATCTTTATCTCATCATCATCTCCAGAAGCACTTAAAATTTATTTCTCGTTATATGTAATCAAAAAGCGGAAGGTTTTTTTTTTTTAATGTAGCATAATTAAAATTTTGGTTTCTTTGTTTAATTTTGGAGTTCATTGAGTTGTATGGTGATTCTCTTCTGCTGTGGACCTGTAAAGATGGCCAACTAATTAATAAAATATCTGGTTTTCACTTTGAATTGTTAAAAAATTCAGATATTGTTTTTGTATATGCTTGCTGCCATAGGTGTCAACAGGGAATATTTTATTTCATTTGATATAAATTGCCAGTTTTTGGTTCTAGATATACTTGTTCGGCCTACTACAACTTTAAAAAAAGCATGACAGACCAAACTTCAATTCATGTTTAATTATTGCAATAAAAAAAATAAACCCTTAGGTCTTGGCATTTCCTGTGCTAAAAATGCTTAGTTCGGAGATTAATTTTCTGGCTATTTTTCAAGGTCTCCAAAGAATAATCTTCTTCTTTTGATTGAGCTTTGCTTGTTTGAAAGACAAACCATATGGTGTTCTAGGATTCTTCAGAAATCCTGAAGTTCGTTAATTCAGTATGTGAAACATTAACTGCTAAAGGAAAATATAAAAAAATAAAAATAAATTGCTTTTTTAAAGTGTGAAGTGACACTGACCTTTTGGTATATTTTCAAGCATTTGCAGGTAATCAGCGGAACAGTCATAAACTCTCTTAGCCTCATATCCTTGTCACAGAAACTTAACTTTTTTGTTGTTAAACAGCGTATAGAGGGGGAACCGGCTCAAAATTGCTCTTAGAATGTTGCTACTGGATGAAGCACGCGTTCATCGAGATTTTTTGGATGGCTGGAAGGTTCTTGTGGGAACAAGCTGAGTCAGCCTGCACCTGC
>JAYRBT010000139.1:25282318-25298600 GCA_036023395.1 Myiotriccus ornatus | reverse complement strand
TGAAGCACGCGTTCATCGAGATTTTTTGGATGGCTGGAAGGTTCTTGTGGGAACAAGCTGAGTCAGCCTGCACCTGCGTTCATTTAATTAGAACCAAAAAAGGAGGGTCGACCTTGACTGGTGTTTTGATGAAGAGAGCGCTGTGTTCTCGAAGCGGAACAGTGCTTAGTGATCTGCATGGTCTGCGTGGCTTTTATCGCAGCCGAAAAGAGTCACAACGTGATACGAGTGTGAATGTGTGGAACCAGAACACCAGTTTGGCGAGATCCTGGGAATTCTGGTTAACTAAAAGGCAATACCAGGTGCCGTTTACAAAAGGGTATGAATAAGAGGGAAACGCAGAAAGAGATCTGTGGAGAATCCCAAAGACCAAATCGTGTGTGTGTGTGCAATCCCATTTCTTCACTGCCAATAGTTCTAATGAGGGGACCTGTTATGTATGGAAGTAATAATACCCTCCATCTGCATGGCAATGGACAATACAATCTAGACACAGCTTTTCAAATTACAAAATTAATGAGGTAGGTGGAGATTAGCAAATCCTAATCCTTAAGGTTAAAAAAATGGTTCAAAATTGCTGCATCTCCTAGGTGAAATGATTCATGCGATACCAGTACCAGTGCTGAGCAAGTTAAGAAAATGGAAACTTTTTATGAAGAACCTCACGGCTGAGAATTCATCTTTTCTTGTGTGAGTTTCTGTATGCCTTTTTTTGATGAACATTCAGGGTGACTTTTCAGGTAAGGATCTTCAGGTTGTGATCTAAAGATAAATGCTGAGAATGTTGACTTCTGTCTGATTTTTTTCTTTCAGTGGAGAATCTGAGCAGTAGAAACTCAGTAATGCATTTGAGATGCAAAATGGAGAATGTAGACTAGGTCACAAGTCTTTTTTTTCCAGCTAATCAAGCTTCTATGTCTGGAATAATTCAGTAGAAGTCAGGAGGGGGAGGAAGTGTGGGGCTGTTCTGGCATGATGATGCTGGACATAGAAAAAGGCTACCATGACCTGTGTAGCCTGTAATGTGCCTGAATTTGGACCTCCCTTGCATTTCATGTTTCCTTAATTTCAAAAGTTTCCCAAATGGGTCATAGAGGGTAAACTTACTGTTTTTCCATGCTAGAAAAAGAACAGAAGTTACTTTGAGCATCCTAAACAAATAATACGACTGAAGCCCAGATTCTTTTCCCTTCCTAACAGTTTAGGTGCTAATCAGTGTTTATTCCCATTCCCTGTAAATGTTTACACCTTCAAAAACTCTGTCTGTGTGTGTGTCTATGAGAGAGAGAGAGAGACTTTCAGTACTCACACACACATCATTCCTTGTATCTCTGCTCATGAGCCTTTAATCTTTTGTGCTAGGCATTGTAGGAACAGAAAAAAGCTCTCATCTCTGCTTCCCTGTAAGTCAGAAGATCAGTTTACTGCATCTACGGCATGGTCTTCAAAGACAGGGAAAGGAAAAAGTATTCCTTCATATAGTACAGGAGAATTGATGGGAAAAAATAAGATAGAAACTGAATCTTCATTTGATTTTGCATGTATGTCTGTTTTTCCATCTATAGGAATGTGATTTACTGTGGTGCTTGAACACTAGTAGGAAATGTGTGGGGATGGTATTCTACTCCTCAAACCCGACGCAAAATCTTTCACCATCACCCATAAAAAAAACAGACTTCAGCGTGGAATGATTTGGTCAAATTAAATTCTAGAATGAAAGCAACTATAGTTAAGAATTAGTATTTTGTTGTTCTTTACGAATTGCTTACTAAAATTCATGATTTATATGCTGTTAGAGAGAAGAGTGGCACTGGTTCAATTTTTTTTTCTTTTTTTTTTTGGATGTTTAGTTATTTAAAGATGGAGCTGAGAAGCTAGATTGCTAAGGGGAAATTTAAAGCCTTCAATGGCCAGTTCATTGGATATGAGATTTCCTTGCCAGCAGCCAAACAGGTGTCAGGTACATGTGATTTAAAGGAAGACTGTGCAGAGGTTTTTGCCCATTTGTGTTGTTTTACCTTGAAGAAAGCCTGAGGGCTGGAATACCAGTGCCTCTTTTAAATTTTCTTTCTCATTCACAAAAAAACTTTTTTATTATGAATATGGCTGGATTTTTACTGGGCCTTTGAGGTGTCCATTGAAGGGTTTTCTTTGTGTCTCCTGCAAGCTCTGTGTCTGCTCTTGCGGTATTAGCATTTTTTTTTACCTATATCCCTTTTCATTATTTAGTCTTTATTAAAATCACTTTTTTGTTCTCTATGGAGGTTACATATGCGCATGAGCCAGAATCATGCCTTCGATATTTCCAGAGCTGTTTGCCTTAGAAACCTCATCTTGATACAATTTTGAAGTTGAGGGGGAAAGGCAACTACACTGAAAGCTAGAAAACAGAGCTTTAAAGCCACATCTGGAATTCTTAGACTGTTAGTGGCTCCAACTTAAAACAGAGAATACAGAGATTTTATATGCCATAAAACTCAAGAAGTCTTGGATTCAGTATAAGGGTAGTCACCCGACCCTCATGTCAAAATCCATATACACAATGCTTTGAACTATGATTGTAGTCAGAATGATACCTGTCTATGTATAAAAAGAGGGGAAAAAAAATCACTTTCAGTATAAACTTTAGTGGGCTCGAAATAGTGCCCAAATCTTGCTTTTATTCTCTGCAAGCAAAGCTGTTTCGTCAGTGGCGTCCTACTTTCATCACTCTAAATTGTATTGTATGAGAAGAATATGAACATTCTGGCCATATCTGCTTATTTTCACCTCATAAGAGCAGTTATGATTGCAGTCTAAGCGGTGAGCTTTTGGGTTTTTGCTGGGCACCTGCAGATCTCCAGGCTTTCCACTAAGATGACTTGTGTCTGAATTGTTGTGGTTTAAATCAATTATTTCAGTAATGATTGATAGCAAAGTTCGTTGCAACAATTGTGATGAGACAGATGAGAGTCACCAGTACCCATGTATTAATAGTTCTTGATTATTGTTGATATGTTTTCTTTATTACAAAACACGACATTTTCTTCCGGAGGACAAACCCACTCTAACATGGAAACATTTTTCTGATGTCAAGAGTGCTCCTCAGAGAATGAGAAATTGTTTAGGCTTTTGTATTATTAATTTGATTTCATCAACAGCTTTCTCAAAGACAGATGGAAGCAGAAGAGATTCTTTGACCCTTAAACATTGGTTTCAAATGGGTTGCCTGCTGTACAATGGAAAACTGCAGTTGGATAGCCCATGGAAGGTTATTTGCAGGATTGCTCATGTGACATTGAGTTCTGCCTGGTTTACAGTTCATCTATGACCTGTGAAAAACAATATTTTAATAATTTGATTCAGTTGTTTCCAGACAATGAAGACAATTATGAGACAAGATCATGTTTAAGCATAACTTTCCACTAGGAAAAAGTTTGATGCTATTACTGTATCTTAGTTCAAATATAAACTGTCTGAAAAATCCAGTGTTATAATTACATGAGCAAAAATTTCCTATCATACTATGTGACAGCAGAGCAATAAACATATCATCAGAGTCAACATTGTAAGTACAGTGCAAAATGCACTTTATTATTGACACTTCTTCATTAGAGAGAGTTATTTATAACTCCTTTGTTCATTATTTCTTCAAGGAAAAATACTGCTTTCTGAAAACTGAAAATGTGTATGCCTTACTTGGTAGTTAAGCGACACTCAGAATAGCAGTGATTCTTCACAGTTTTTCTGATGTGCTGTATTTTTAAATAGATGCACGCTTCTGAGCTCTACCACGAAATGGCTTTGCAAAGAACATTCAAGTTTTAAACTTTTTCTTTGTAAATGTTCTTGGCTATTTTGCTTATTGTAGTTTGATCATTTTGCCCTCTGTACAAAGTCATCAATCTTATGTAGAGATTGGGTACAGAATTTTCATCAGCTATTAAAACAACTCTAGCTCGGTTGTTTTTCATACAAGCCTTTGGTTCAGGGATGTGCTTCATTCCTGTTGTGAGGATTTCTTGTCAAATACAACCTCATTCAAGCACTGACAATGAAAAACCACATCTTGTAATAATGTGGTTTAACCCCAGCTGGCAACCAAGCCCCACACAGCTGCTCAGTCACTCCCCCTGAGTTGGGATGGGGGAGAGAATCAGAAGGGTAAAAGTGAGAAAACTCATGGGTTGAGATAAATACAGTTTAATAGCTAAATTAAAAGCCTCACACACAAGTAAAGAAACCAAGGAATTTGTTCACCGTTTCTTATGGGTGAATGAAGCAGGTGTTCAGCCATCTCCAGGAAAGCAGGACTGCATCATGTGTAATGGGTACTTGGAAGACCAACACTATCACTCCAAATGTAAACTTACTTCTTTTTTCTTCTCCCAGCTTTTTATGCTAAGCATGCTGACGTGCTACGGGATATCCTTTGGGTCTGCTGGGATCGTCTGTCCCAGCTGTGTCTGCTCACAGCTTGTTGTGTAACCCCAGTCTCCCCTCTGGTGGGGTGGCATGGAAGGCAGAAAAGGCCTTGACACTGTGTAAGCACTGATCAGCAAAATAATGGAAACATCTCTCTGTTATCAGAACTGTTTTCAGTGCAAATCCAAAACATAGCCCCGTAGCAGCCACTGTGAAGAAAATTAACTGCCAGCCAAAACCAGCACACCTTCAAAAGAATATTGTGCCTTTTCTATAATCATAATTGGGGTGCAAATGCAACTTTAAAGCAGCACGTTCTGCCTAAAAGATGCGCAGAAAGAAATAATGGAAAACTAGAAAGTTTTTGGTTGAAAGGGACCCTAAAGATCACCTGGTTTCACCCCCTGCCATGGGCAGGCACATCAGATTGCTTAAAGCCCTACCCAGCCTGACCTGGAACACTTCTGGGGATGAGGACTCCACAACTTTTCTGGTCAGTCTGTGCCGGTGCCTTACCACCTTCACAGTAAAGAATTTCTTCCTAACATCTTACCTATATCTCTTCTGTTTTAGTTTAAAACTGTCTTCATGTAAAAAGTCACTATTCTTATATTTTGTAAGTCGCTTTGAGGTACTGAAAGGGCACAGTAAGATCTCCCTGGAGCCTTCTCTTCTCCAGGCTGGCCAACCCCAGCTCTCTCAGCCTGTCTGCACAGGAGAGGTGCTTCAGCCCTCTGATCATCTTGGTGGACCTGTTCTGGACTTGTTCCAACAGGTCCACATCTTCCTTGTGCTGGGGGTCTCAGACCTGGATGCAGCACTCCAGGCGGACAAGAGTAGAGGGGGAGGATCACCTCCCTCAACCTACTGGCTTCTTTTGTTGCAGCCCAGGATAATGTTGGCTTTCTGGGTTGCAAGCACATGTTTCCAGCTCATATCCAGCTTCTAATCCACTGGAATGTTCAAATCCTTCTTCACAGGGCTGCTCTCAATGGGTTCTTCTTCCAGTCTAGACTCATGTCTGGGATTGCCTTGTCACAGATGCAGCTCTTGTACTTGGACTTGTTGAACTCCATTAGGTGAGAACTTCTTAAACCTGAGCCCACTTCTTAAACCTGTTCATGTCCCCCTGTATGGTATCCTGTCTGTTGTGTCAACTGCACTGCTCAGCTTTGTCTCATCTGCAAACTTATTGAGGGTACACTTGATCTTGCTTTCTGTGCCATTGATAAAGATATTATAAAGCACCAGTCCCAAGACAGGGCCCTGAGGGACACTGTTTGTCACTGGGCTCCATGTGAATAGAGAGCCATTGAGCACAACATCAATGAATATTCTTCAGTCAGTTTTCAGGAGAAAAAAAAAAGAAAAGGCATCTTTTTAATCACATTTTTAGTGTGCTTGAAAGATTAAACATAAGTGTCCTGATCTTTCAATTTCCATGCTTAAACGTGTGTCTTAGTAGGAGACCAGTGTGTTTTCTCTTTCTTATTCAACAAATTGCATTGTATTCAGTTTGAGGACTTGCTGAATGAGGATTGGCAAAGAACTGAAAATCCTGGTCAATCCAGACCAATCCTGCACTAGACAGTTTTAAACAAGCCAACTCATCTTTTTGTTTAGACATACATAATTAACTTTTTTCACCTGTAACTTGCAATAACTCTTCATTGGAGATTTTTCTGCATAACTATGTAACTAATGGAAGAACTTTAACTCTGGAAGACATCTTTGATGTTCATCAATGTGAACCTGAAGAAAGATCTGTCTGTCTGTGGAGAAATTAGTCTGATTATACTGAGAGCCTCCAGAGCGTGCACTCTTTGCTCTTTCAGCCTGTGACAGAATGTTAAACTACACAGAGCCTTTTTTTTTGACAGAAAAGGGGTAAGACACTGTTTTTTTTAAATGTTTCACAATTGGGTTTTCAGAGGAAACAGACTTACCTTAGCTAGCCAAATAAAGACAAAAATGTGGCTTACAAAATGATCAGTACAAATTAAAGAAGGTCTGCCCAAGAAAACTGAGAGTTTTGTGTCTGTGTATGCTCCCCAGGGAGACTACCATTAACATGAAGAATTCCAGCACTGAAGAGGATTTTTTTGCAGTATGAATTTATTATGCATTTCATGGTTCCTGTGGAATTTTCAGTGTCTGCTCAATCTCTACGTGCAGTTTTAATAAAATATCGTACATTCATACGATACTGTAACATCATACATTCTCCTCTTGTATCATCTTCTTCCTTTTCTCATAAAATACTATTATTGTTTCAGGCTGAAAATTTTCTCAGCTTGTATGTTCTGAGGGAAACATCACAGTTTGAAAGAGAACTCATGCAGTTTACAGTTTTATCAGCCAGTTGTGCAAACTGTGAGAGAAGGGACTGTAGAGTGTTCTGTGACAATAGAGTTTCTGATTTTGGTCATGGTCAATATAGCAGAGGCTTATGGTCTGGTGTCTTTTTGTTTACAGACTACTACAAATGTGTAGGGTTTTTTTTTTGTTTGTTTGGGTTTTTTGTTTTAGTAAACATTAGTCAGATTGACATCTTGTTACTATGTACTTAACTTCTAAGGGTATTTTAAGGGTAGTCTGAGCCTTTCTGGGAAGCACAGCTCAAAAGTTCAAAACCACTCCTCTAGAATAATAGTTAATTTTTTATTAATTTTGTCTGTATAAAATTAAGAAGTATAAAACATTCAAAGAAACAAGAATAAAAAATAAAAGAAAAAAAAATTATGAATGGAGTAGGCAGTATTTGAGGGGTTAGCATGTTCCTTTAGGCCAAACTCCATTTTCCATCTGCCACATACAAGGAAGTTTCTGGTATATATTGGCTCTCTGGGTTTGAAAAACACAGGTAAGAACCCAGCAGCTAAGACAGCAAGCTCTGAAACAACCAAGCTTTGGCAAACATCTGAAGGAAAGACAACTCTTGCCCTCCAGTTAAAGTGGAGTAAAGGGGAACTGAGACCCTGAAGTTTGGGATTGGATCTTTCATACACTATATAACAAGTTGGAGCCGAGGCAAATATCACTACTTTCTCTGGTAGAATGTTCATCTAGAATAATCTTGTGCACACAATATGTTGAACCTTGTCTGAGTAAGAAGAAGTCATATAGAGTATTAATATTCTTCTATTTGCTTTTCTCTTTAGAAAAACAAGCATTGTCTGCTGTGTGGTTGTGCCTTAACCTTGGTCCCCTTGAGATCATTGGTCTTGGACCTGACAGCCTTGGGGTTTCATATTTAGGATTCACCTGGACTCTAGCTAGCATTGTGGGACTCCAGGAGTTGGTTCTCTTTGGGCTCAGCTGCTTCCTAACTTGGCAGATGCTGAATCTCTTTCACAGCCAGAATTTTTGGGTTTCCTGAGCATGATTTTCAGTGAGCTCTGCTATTTTTATTATCACTGGAGCATGTTTTCGTGGTCTGTGGCTTTGGGCATGTGGTTTCCCTTTCTGCCTCCTCATATATGTGAAGCTGAAAACAAGTTAGTGTAGTATGAACCAAAGTGTCCTAGTTTACCATCTCTCTATACTTCTGCTGCTGCTTTTTATGTCACAGCTTCCAGTCAACAGTCTACTTGCTGAGAAACAGAGAATGCCTTTATATTGTGCAAGCACACAACATCCAGCAATAGCCCAAACGCTGGTGTGTTACCAGTATTGTTACAAATACAAAACGCAGTGTCATATGGGCTACTGTGAAGAAAGTTATTTCTATCCCAAACAAACCCAGTAAACCTTCGTTTCTCCGCAAGAGCTGGTAAGGTTGGAAAAGCTGCAGCTCCAGATTTCCTGGGATATTTCCATACTTGGCAGAAACTTCTCCTCTGATGTAGCCAGATAGTAAAAACAATTGCAACTGCTTGTGACTGCTCTGCTTCCATATGCTTTTACTGCTAACTCTGTATGCTTCTACCTGTGGAACACCAAGTGGCAATGTACATGTGAAGCCTGCTGAAGGAATTTGTACCAGATCTGCAAGTAGAGCACTGCATTTACTTGTAGGAGGCTATTTATTCTTGCCATGATATATCACAGTGTTAGTGCAACAATCAGAGTGGTTTCTTCTCAAAAATGAGGAAAACCAATCCAAGCTTAAGCAACATGGAAGCAGCTGAAATTCTGCACTGAAGAAAGTGAAGAATTCTGAATTACCTTTTTCTCTTAATGTCTCTTATTAACATATACTTCATCTTTTGACCTCTCCATTGTTCTGTATTTTGTTTTCTCCAGTGCTTCCCTGATGAGCAACATAGATCAAAGAGATTAAACCTTGTTTGCTACTAATCTAACATAAAGGCTGTGATTCTTCAGTATTTCAAGGTAAATGATACATAATCATGCTAGTGAGGAAAGACTTTTTTTGCAGTATGACATAATTAAGCTGCATCTGGTAGCACTTCGTTGGTGAAGTGTTCAAGAACTGTTCTACCACCATCCATAGTACTGATACACAACCTGGGAAATAATCAGAAAAGACTTATTTGTTACAGGTTTCATTGGAAACAAAAGAGCAAAAGAGAAGCCAGCAGTTCTCAAGTAGAAACATGCCAATCCTGCAGTGAGGGCAGGGGATGGGAGAACATCAAAATTTCAAATCAGCACGAGACAAAATACTAAAGGAATTTAATGCTTTAATTGATACTGATCTTAAGCAGATTTACATATTAAGCAGCTGATTGAATAAAAGTTGCAAGATTAAACTTGTTCAAAGAATTGAGTATCATCTTTTTTTGTTTATAAACTGACTTTCAGTTATCCAAGAGTGGCTAAATTTGTTTTAATTAATAGCACTTTTAAATTGTAGGAGGTTAGAAAAGGGCACTTGGAAAGTGACAAGTTTCTTGATGTCTCAGAGTTTTCCTTTCTTTCGTACCCAGGAGTGTTTTCAACCCAGCCTGAAAATACAATGCTTAGTCTGCACATCGATGATTATTACACACGAGCGTGTCTCTGGCTCTGTCAGAACCTCTCTGTGGGCCTGTTGACTTTGCAATAATTAGAAGATGTCATTCCCAGCGGGCTAACAGCAGATCTGCCCTTACCGCTCATGCTCTGGGATTAATTTAATGGGTGAAGTGCAAAGTGCTACACAGATTTCTGTGAGAACAGGCTACTATGGAAACAGCTGGTTTAGCATGTTCTTGCCTTGGTAGACTTTCAAGACATTTGGACTTTCCTTCTGTGGCAGTCAGTGCTGGCAGATGCCCTCTTATGTTCAGAGGTGAATCTTGTCATTTGGAAAAGTCATTTTGTGAGGGAAAAGAAAGGGCACTGCGGTTTCACTGCAGGAGTCAGGACATGATCTTTTCCTGATGCTGCTGAACAGGCCTTGCTGTCTTGTATATTAAAATGACTTAATCTGAAGATTAGTATGTTGTTGAAAACTTAGTGTTTGCCCTTCTGTCTTATTTTGTAAAACTGAACATTCTCTGTAAACGTGTGTAGAAGAACAAAAGTCTTCCCTTTGCAGAGCTCTGCTGAACAAGCGGGACTGTATCAGTTTCTCTCAAAATTAAATACCAGCTAGACCTGTTGTTCATATGTGACATGCTTATTTGCATTTGCTCTGATCTTTTGCCCAAATAAAAAGCAGGAACAGAATAGGGTTTAATTATGGGCTTACTTAAGCTTTGTTTTATGGAGACAGTTGTGGAGTGTATATTTATCTGTATAGAACTTTTGAAACATGGTCCTTTCTGCTCTTCATTTTATCTTCTTAAGAAAGAAATATCTAGCCACCGATGAGCATTTTGCTGTGTTTCATTTTGTTTCCTTCTGACAGAAGCATACATTTAGTGTAATGACATCAGGCTACTTCTGTCATAAATAAAATAGTGAATTAAATTAATAATTTTTCTCCCACTGAAAGTCCTAAGCAAAAATATTTGCAGTTCAGTTTCTAGGGTATGTATTTTTTTTAGGGTTGTGTTTCATCTTAAAGAGTTCCTATTCATCGAAACATGAGGAGATATTTTAGACTGGTTCATCTTTCTAAAATTCAATAGGGCTTTTCATTGCTTCTCAGAAGAACTTGCCAAATCTTAACTTTTGGTTTATTGGTTTCTGTGGACTTCTATTAAATGATAGTTATCACCCATGAATCAAACTGTTTTGACTGTGGCATAACCAGTTCAATTAACATTAAAACTAGACATAAATCTTCAGATTTATAAGCAATTTAGGAGCAATTCTTTTTTTTTTAACTAGAATTTTATAAATTTTTTTCATGTGGTGATAATTTTCTCATTTACTGGAATTATGCACTAGATATGTAAGTCTGTTTCCACAGGACAGGATGCCTAAAGGGTGATCAAGGTGTACTCAGTGTGGTGAAATCATCTTACTAGATGAGTTTTATCCCTATTTATAATCAAGGGGTGAGTTTCTTGCTGATGCCTTTTGGCTTACAGAATTAGTTCTGTAGAATTCTAGTCCTAAGTGGGAATCACATAACAGGAAATAAAAGGTATGCCTGTAATGAAAAGATTTTTTTAATGTGAAGTGACAATTGAGAGGCATGTGTTTTTTCTTCAGTGTTGTTCCCATTCAAGAGATACTGAGGTATTTGTAAGTGTTTCTATGTACATGTATAGTGATATAGAGAGACAGAAAGCATCTTAACCACAACATATGTTTCTCTTGAGTTTCATCTGTTTTCTTCAGTGACAAAGCCATTCGATTATCCCTGTTGGGATTGCAGGCTAATATAGCTATGGAAGAAGGAGTTGGATGCCATATTGCTAAACCAGCCAAGTGGTTGGTTAGTCTAGCTTTTTGTGCAGAGGACAGATGTCATAGCCTCTGGCAGAATTAATATAAAATGATTTTTCAGATCCCATCATTCTTTGCTGGCAGTTGGGAAAAAGATGTTTGCTATACAGTTAAGCTTTGCATATTGGAAGTCAGTTGTATGAAAATCAGTGAGGAAGGAACAGTATCTTTTCCAGTGTTGAAATGTTTCTTGGAGATTAAGGGATTTTGCAGAATGTTGTTTTAAGCACTTTCAGGTTACTTACTTCGGTTGTCAAAGAACTTGACAAACTTCCTAGGCCTCTTAATATGGTCATTACAGAACAAAGTCAGTAGATGACACATAAGGGAAACTTTATAGAATTCAGAATAGCATTCTCCCTGCTCAGAGAAACACTCAGTGTGGTTTTGCAATAGTTTGTTTTAACTCAATGGTGCATGTACAATGGCAAAGAAAGAATAGTTAATATCACTGTGAAGTTTTCCTGCTAAGCCAAAAGTAAAAATACTTTCACCTCTATTAGGTTTTATTGCTGTTGAGGATTTCATAGAGGCCATTTTAGATTCAAGCAAAGCTCTTAACATTTTTTCTCTTGTAATACTTAGAATGGAAAAATCCTGGTTTGAATTAGGTTGATATTCACTAAGAGTATAGTAAAGGAAAAAGTCCATGGTTAATTTTCATTTAATCACTTGTAATTCAGTTTGGTGTCATTTAAAGCAATTAATTGTACTCTATAACACTGGTAAGTTCTGCAAGACTTTCTTCACTGAAAGGGCTGTCAAGTGTTGGAATGGGCTGCCCAGGGAAGTGGTGGAGTCACCATTCCTGGAAGTGTTCAGTAAACAACTGGGCGTGGCCCTTAGTCCTATGGTTTAGTTGAGATGGTGGCATTCAGTCAAAGGTTGGACTTGGTGATCTTGGAGGTATTTTCCAACCTTAATGATTCTATGAATCTACAATTAGCTTTCCAAGTAGTTATAACTTTGTCCTATGCTTAGAAACATAAAATCTTGAAGACATTGTGTCCCTGCTGACACAAGGGTATTTTTCTCTAGTTTTTTTAATTAAGTTGCAACACAAGTGAATGTTCAAAATCTCATAGAACTGGATCTTCCTTTTCTCTTATGCTAGAGAATATGCTGGCTGTATTATCGAAAAAATGTTTCATACTTAGAAGTAGTAATAAAGGAGAAAATAGGAGACTGATATGAAAGAAAACTCATGAATATATGCATTTGTGCATACAGAAAAATGTCTGTTCTATTGTGATGTAACAGAAATGTCATGAATTGAAAAGAATCCATTAATTGAAATCGCAGGTCATTTTGGAAACAAGTCATGTAGAATAGTCTGTAACCTCTCAAAAAAGAAATCAGTGTAGTTTTTCTGGAATTAGTTTAGCTTAGGGTCCTAACAGTAGTTCTGGATAAACCCATCCGTGACTCTTTTCCATCATCTTCTGTCAACCCCGTTTGCCTCTCTATTTTAAGCTCCTTGTTTTTTGTTCTAATGTGTTCCTATGATTCTACGTTGAGGACTATTGTCGTTGGGAGGTAAGAAACCTGTCACTTTGTGCAAACTTAGTATGGGCTGAAGTAAAGCATTCTGCTCTTGATTATGTGCTGGCATTTAATGGCCATCATTATATTTAATACCTTAAGCTGTTAGAGCATGTCCTTTGAATACATTATTTTTGTAGCTCTCTCATCCCTATTTTAACTTCTGTCTGTATGTTAAACTTTGGAACTAGATAATCTCAGAGTGAACGTTGCTTGTTCAGCAATAATGGCAACAGAACATTCTTGGAACCAAAGTGTTCCAAAGCCTAATGGTCGTTAGAAGGAAGCCTGTGCTTTTCTAGCTTTAAGTGCGATGGTAAAATCTATCCCTGAACAGCATGCAAATAAAGGCTTGCTTACCACTTAAGTAAAAAACACACAGTGATGGAAACAGGAGCATTACAAACACACACTTTTGGATTTGGCTCAGAAAGTGATGTGAGTCCTTGAAGGTTCAAGTGGAGAACAGTCCTTTTAGCCTGGTCTTTGCATAAGAGATTCATATACCCTGGGTGTATGGATTATCCTACATAAAAGGCCTTCATCAGTTTTTACCATATGGTTAAAACACACATACATATTTTTGCTGTTACATCCAGGCACTGTGAAGCAGCTGGTATTAATGAATAAAAATAGCCAGCGAAATCCTGGCATGTGGTTGCTAGAAGGAACAATTTATAGCCAGGAGTCTTGTAGATTACTAGAAAGAAGAAAAAAAAAGGAACAACCCCAAAACACATGACCTCTGAAAGCATGTATGAACTCCAAGTTTCATCTGCATTTTGGGCACCTGTGTTGCTCAAGGCAACAGAATATGGAACTGATTAAAAGATATTAATTCTATTCCTATTGCTAGAAGTTATAGTGAAGTCAATTGAAGAGTGTGGTGTTTTGGATTTCCTTTTTAAACACCATTGCTGTAGTTAGTCTTTTAGTTGGTATTAGTATCAAAATATTCATAGCTTCATGGAGAGCTTTGGAAGAGATATGTTTATCGGAATAAATGAAATACAACTTACAAGATGAGCCTTGAAAGGTAGCCTTACCGTAATGCAAAACTATGAGTTCTAAGAATTCATTAGCCCTGGTTTAGATTTTTACCTTCTAAAAAATAAAGTTGACCTTCCTTCTCCAAGTGCAAGACTCTTATGTTTCAGAAAATGACTCTTTAGTAGTCCTTAGTATTTCGTAATTGATAGTTACCAGTGGATGAGCAGCAAATTTTCTTTAAAGTGTTTTTTTTCCTCTTTTTTTTTTTCCCCTCATAGGGACTGTGGTTCAAATATTGGGAAGATCAACATAGTATGCAAATGCTGTAGAGTGCAAACACTGAAAGGGCACATGGTGTTGTAGTGAGAAAAATGTTGCAACTTTATTTGCAGTGCAACTATATTGGCTACTGCATTTCTTAATTGTTATAAACAGGTGAGATACTGTAGGTAAGAGGAGGAGCTGTACAAAGGCATACAGCTGATCCACAGGAAGCTACAGAATATGTTAATCTCTACTATCATTGGTCCTGAATGAGAAGACCCCAGACTGTGTATGTCACACTGACTGCAATGACAAAGGAATAAGACTTGCAGTAGCATTCAGATGTGACCAAATTCTTCTTCCTTATAAGGCTGAGGGGAACATAAGACGGATAATGATGTCAAAAGAGGAACAACGTATTTCCTGACTGTGCTGCTTCGCGGATCTATGAACTCCAGAAAAGCCAATAAGGGTAAATGCCTGGTGGTTTTGTGGCTTTATTACAGAAAACCTCTTGGAATAGGGAAATCATAAACAGCAGGCAGGCAGGCAATTCTAGTGAGAACTCGTTTCACAGTTAAAACTGCTAAACTGTGGTTTAGCTCTTTTTCTTTCGAAAGACAATGCTGCTCACTATTGTTAAGTTTAAATTTTTGTTACCCACAGTGGTTGGTAATGGCTTATTAGAAGTCTGAAAGTGTGTGTATTATTAAACAGTAATATCCGTTATACATTTCTGTTTGGCAAATGTGAAATGCACATGGATGGATGGTTCTAATACACTGCTTTGGCTTTGTGTTTGGAAGCTGATCACCTGTGTGTTTTGCTGATTTTCAGTGACTAGTGTCAGCAACCATTTGCTGTCAGTATCAGATGAACGAGAGAACCTAGGAGAGGCATACCTTGATTTTTCATCAAGAAATGTATGAAGATGGAAGGTACTTCTAGTTTGGATGTTTACCTACTCCTAACAGAAGATGTACTTGCAAAAAACCCCCCCAAAAAATAAAAAAAACCCAACCCCCTTTAAGACAGTTGGGCTTTTTTTTTACCAAGATATTAATATAAGCCTTAAACAGAAAATAGTTCATTGTAGTTTGTAAAGATGGAAATAAGTATCTGTGATAGTGAGGGACTTTAAAACATACTAAAACAAAAGTGTTTGCACATAGAATTGTTACATTTTTGCTAGGCAAATTCAATTCCTAGGCTCCCACATGTGAGGCATTTCTAATTTTACCCAGCTGAAACTTAGCATGTCAGCTGCCAGCCCTGATTGGTGGGGTTTTTTGTTGCTTGGAGAGTGTTGGAACTCTTCATTTTGGGAAAATTCTTGCTCATAAGCTGCAAATTACTCTTCATTGTGTCTGAAAAATATCCTTGAATGTTCTATGTCAAAAAAATCCTTGAGTGTTCTATATCAAGTGGTGTGAACATCCTCTTAATATACTCTTCTTACCAGTGTTTTTATGTGGAACTGCTGCATGACAGCTTGTATTATAGAAAGTGTCTTCAAAACGAAAGAGTTGATTCACTCGCAGAGGTCAGTGGTGCGAACTGGCAGTTGAGAGCAGTGGTCTTATCACAGAGAGAGCAAGTTTCCCCCTGGAAACTGCTTGTGTGTGCAAGTTCTTACTTCTGTTGCCTCATGGTAAGTTGCTTCTCTTTCAAAAAGGAGTAATCCAAGTTAAGTGTGCACATCTGTGGGTCTTTCGGAGTAGTAGACTTCTTGTAACCACAGCAAGTCCAGCCCCTATCAAGGTGACTTTTACCTGGTGGTAGGAAAATGTGTAGGAAATGAACAACATTTAAATAAAAATTGTGGAGTTTATGTACCGTATTATGCCAGTGTAATATTATTACAGAGGGTTGTAACAGTACAAAGTAGGTGTAAGACAGAGATGAGTGATAATTCTTGTCCCTGCCATGGTCAGAATACCTTTCCTGATTGATTAAAGGAAAAACTTCTTTTGCATTGCAAACATCGTTTACAAGGAATCGAAGTATTTCCATTGCTAACCTAACACTTCGAGTAAATCCTCAGATATGGCTATTTATCAAAATCCTCAGACTTCTGAAGTATGGATTTTGATGTTGCCATTAAACAGTTGTCTCACACACAAATTGGTATCAACTGTACTGTAAAGAATACTATAGATGTTTAAACATGCTGTTAATTCTGCAAAGGAGGGAGACCCTGGTGGTCTAGTGGTTAAGGGGCGGCGCTGTCACTGCCGAGACCCGGGTTCGATTCCTGGTCAGGGCCACTCCCCGGGCAGATGGAGCTCGTTAGCCC
>JAYRBT010000139.1:25260785-25272207 GCA_036023395.1 Myiotriccus ornatus | reverse complement strand
CACCTAAAAAATCCAATGCGCAGGTTGGAAGGTGTAAAGACCTTCCCCGGTTCTTCGTTCGCGAAGACTGGCCATTACTTTTGATGACATTTTTCCCTCTCCTGCTTTTACGTCCAGCCAGGTATGTCCTATTAATGTAAGACTCTATCCTTCCACAGATTCTTAGAAAACTCAAAAGGTGTCTGAGAAATAAATACTGAATAAGATCAGCTGGAAAGAAAATGCAAAAGAATCTAAACAAAATACAGGATCTTCCTGCACTAAAGGTACAAACTTAATTTTTTAGACCCTTTTTGAATGCCCTTACACAGGCTTGGAATATTACTTTTTTTAAATATTAAGAAAACAACCAAAACTTTCCTCCTTTATATGAGAAATGAAATCTAATTTATCATGTTCATAAAGGCACAACATTACTGATATTTGAGACTGATATTCTATTGAATAGGAGGGAATTATGGCTGGGTTTGGGTACAACCATGTAACTGTCACAAACTGCCTGGGATTCTCCATTAGATGTAATAATAAAGGCTTGTGCCTTAAGGAAAAAGTCTTATTACTGTTTCATTATGAATTTCTTAGTCATATCTCATTTATTACAATAAATATATTTATCAACGTGGGTTCAGTATAATATGTAGAAAACTCCCATAAATGTCCTGTTCTGTAAACCTCATCATGATTTAAAGAATAATTCTCCCTAAAGGTCAGAAGCTGAGATGATGAGGAGAAACATATAAAATGAAGAGGTGGATTCCAGTAATTCCTTCTTCTTTCTCTTTGTCCAGGCAGGAATGAAAAACAACCATCATCTCTCCCTTTCATTTGATTAACTTTGTAATCTGCTGCATGCTGCAAGCACTGGATGTATTCTTTGGGAGACCACCAGAATTATATGAATGTATTTCTGTTAACTGAGTATGAAATGAAAAGATAACAGGCTCAAAAGAGAACATTAGAAAAACTGGAAAATTCCAACCATTCCCATTAAACCTGTTAGAATGCAGTGACATCCTAACACAACTCAGGCCATAGGCTGAAAAAAAAAAAGCCAAACAATGCTTATGAGCTGCAAACTGCTAATGTTTTTGTGTTATGTTGGTAAATCTGCCCAATCTGGAGACTAAAAAAATCTAGAAAATTGGAATGTCTCTGTTAAATCCCAGATAAATTATCATTCCTTAATTAGGATGTTCTTTAGTTGGTACATGTTTAATCAGAAATTAGACTTCTATTTTTATTTTCTTTGCTCTCTTGAAGTCAGATATCAGGATGTTAAATAAAATTAAAAAACAAATCCTGCAGTAGGAGAGGCCATTTGTGTTCCTTAAGATTCTTATGTTTTAAGTACCTACAGGGAATGCTTTTCATTAGTTGAAGAATGAAAGAAGCAAATGCTATTCTGCATGCCCGTGTTTGTCATTTGTTGATAAGCAGTCAAAAAGTCAATGTGACCCATAAGTCCAAACAATATGCTGCTGGATGTATTTTTCCTAATGCACTGCAAATGAGATCATGCATTGTGTCACTGGCATATGCATTTATTCTCTTATATTTTTCTCTGAAGAAAATTAAAAAATAATTTTTTGCAGAGTAATGTAATAAGTTTTTTTCTTTGTTAGTCCTTTGCATCGAGGGCAGAGGTAATGCGATTGGTCCCCTCCCTGCCAGCTATTGTCAGAAAGATGGATGAGAAATGATCATTGTGAATTATTATTATCTTGGTTCATGTTCTAGACCACCTGTGAAAATGGAAGCAAATAGTGGATAGCAGAAGTGATGTTCCTAAATGTGGTTGAATCTGTGGCGTCACACAATACATGAGTCCCCAGCACTGGTGAGGCTACCCCTTAAGTATGGTGTCCAGTTTTGAGCCCCTCACTACAGGAAGGACTTGGAGAGGCAGGAGCATTTCCAGAGACGGACAAAGAAACTGGTGAAGAATCTGATGTCTTATGAGGAGCGGCTGAGGGAGCTGGGGGTGTTTAGCCTGGAGAAAAGGGGGCTCAGGGGAGACCTTATCGCTCTCTACAACTGCCTGAAAGGAGGTTGCAGGCAGGTAGGGGTTGGTCTATTCTCCCAGATAAAAAGCGATAGGACAAGAACAAATGGCTCCAAGTTGTCCCAGGGAAGGTATAGATTGAATATTAGGAATAAATTCTTCACTGAGAGGGTGACCAAACATTGGAGCAGGCTGCCCAGGGAAGTGGTAGAGTCACCATCTCTGGAGTTATTTAAAAGACATGTAGGTGTGGCACTTAGGGAGATGGTTTAGTGGTGGACTTGGCAGTTTTAGGTTTACAGTCGGACTTGATGACCTTAAAGGTTTTTCCAAACTAAATGATTCTGTGGTCAGATATGGGCATCTGATCAAGAGGCTTAATTTTAACTTAGTGGATTTGAAAACTGAGCCTTTTAATTAGGTGCCTTAACATGGATTAGAACAAATGCATCTTTTCATTCCTGAATGAAGTTTGATGGGCGTTGTTGAACTTTGCCTTATGGCATTTTATATTATTACACAAATATGTATAAATGTGTGCCTATACATCAGTGTATATGAGCTTTCCCCAGTGTAATCCCTTACAGTTTTGGAAGAGCTGAACATGAAAATCCCTCATCAGTGACAGGGATGGGGATGATTGAAGATCATTCACATAGTCAGCAGCTTTCAAACTCACGCTGAGAAAAGCTTAGAGGAGACAGAGATCTCAGAGGACCGTGGTTAGAAATACTGTATGATATGCTAAAACTGGCCAAAAGTTGATGCATCTCTTAGCTGTGTTTTACTTTGGACTAGGAATGAACAAATGCTACTCTCAGTTTTACTTATGCTTTTATGAACAATTCTGAAAAATGTAGAGAGAACATGGGTACCAGTAGTGGACTATGTGCTCCCTTGTGCTTTGTTCCATGCAGAGATGAGATCCTTACTTGTTTCCCCTTTTCATTCCTTTCTTTATACATCTTAAAGGCATGACAATCTCTTAAGTCACAGTGTACCTCTGAGAAGTTGGTTTTTGTTAATTCCCTTTCCTCCTGACTGTTGGTCCTCATTTTCTAGGTATGGCCTGTGTGTCATATTCCCAAATGCATAATTTCATGTTTCCCATAATTGAAATTAATATCCAGTGAAAGGACGCAGGTTACTAGGAAATTCAGATCTGTCTTGAAAACCTGTCATCCTTGTTACTGCTGTATTTTACTATATCTACTGTCCTTGTCATTAAGGACTTCTGGAGTGTATAGACAATGCTTATTTGAGTGAGACTTAATACAGTAGAACCCAGCAAGAGTTATATAATTTGGTGCTTTTACTAATACTGACTACAACACTTTGGTTTCAAGCATTCTAAGGTTTATTTCCCTTATTCAAGATTTAAACTGAATGTGAAGTCAGAGAATGTAGAAGTCAGTGTAGAAGTCAGTGAAGTCAGAGATCTTGTAGAAGTCTGTACCTGTTTCATCCTTGCAGTTACTTTTTCTGTAATAACCCTGGAGAAGGAATTCTGGGTCTTTGACAAGAGTATTGCTTTCTAAAACACTGTCAGCTGGCATTTGTTACCTTGGCAAGTTCAGTAGATGTCAGCTGTACACAAGTGTACAAAGACAATCTACAAAAGGGGATAAAGAACAAAAAAGGACTTTTTCAGAGGTCTTAGGTTCACTACCAAGGATTCTGAGATTTGTTGTAAAATACATATGGATATGAAAATTAGAAAAGGCAGAGGATTCCGTATTAACTTAATCCATATAAGTTTTTCTTTAATGCCTTGATGTGCTGTCAAGCTATCTGGCCTACTGATACCTTGTCTTCTGTACACAGCAAAGTGAATGAAGCCTTCAGGGATTTTTTTTGCATTTATCAAGATTTCAAGATTAATTAAAAAAATATATAATTTTAGCATTTACTAAAGGACTCATTAGAAATCTTTTTTTCTTTTAAATTCTTATATGTTGCCTCACATCCTTGCTTTCTGAAGTATTAGATGATAAAAAGGGAACAGTCTAAACTGCTGGAAATTTGATTCCATCCATCTTTTAAACACTTTACTGTTTCATTTTGTTCTTTGCCTATGGCAACAAAATATCCTTTACAGTTTAAACTCTGCTTTCAAAAAACCCCAGTTGTGATGTAGTTCAATAGTTTCATATGCAATAATCTTTTGATAGAATGTTATCAACTGTATTTGTCTTCTCTTTGTATACTCTTTGCTTTTGAGTCTCAGTTGAAGTTGTTTGGTTTTCCTTTCTTGCTTCTGGTTTCCTGTTTTAATATTTTATAACTTCGTAAGTAGAGCAAAATGTTGGGAAATATTAGTAGATACTCCCAAAACATATTATTTTGATTTTCTGCATGTTAAATTGCTTTTTTTATTATTTTCTAAATAAGTATGTCCCAATTTTTTGTTAGGTTAAAATGCCAAAATATGAACATGAGATTTAACTGAGAACCCCAAAATCCCTATATTTAATCCAACAGGACGATAAGTTTTCAGCTGTTCAACAGTGTCTGATTAATCACTAAAACCATCACCCTCGCCAAATTTGCCCGTTATGCCAGTGAAATAAGATCAGGTATTAGCAGATTTGTTTTGTTTTCTCTTTTTCCCTTGCCAGGTCTTTCCCTCTTTCTTATCGTGTCATTGTATTGCTTCCTACCTCTTTATTTTCTGCCCTTACACTATCAGAAAATTATCCTCTTGGATTCACACTCTTGGTTGTGCACTTTCCAATCTCTTTTGTGTTTGTACTCAGCCTCTTAGTTGCTGAGGTTTGGACTGATGGAAGCCCCTGAAAATAGAATGTTCCTGGATTAAGGGAGGCATAGCAGATATAATGTGCAGCCCAGGAAGAAGGGATTAACATGGCAAAAATATAACTGTAAGGGAGAGAGAGAGGGAGAACAAGAAAGGTGAGAAAGACAAGGCAGCCTTCTCCAGGTGTGCCTTCATTAGGTCTGGCTAGAATTCTGTCTGGCATAAAAATCTGGCATTCTGTGGTCATTCAGCATTGGGAAAAAGATAGAAGCATGGATAAAATAACAACTATAAAGTGTGACTTGCTAGAGAAGAGATAAATAGGCCTTCTTCTGCAATGATGCAATGATGGGCTTTGCCGTGTCCCATACCTTACATAGTTTGGACCTCCCAGAGGTGCTTGGCACTCTTGGCTACAGCGCTGACTTTATATAATTATTTTTTATTTGCCAAAAAAACATCTGGCTCTAGAAGATAAGATGAACTCCATAATGTAGATCCTTAATTTAATTCACAGACAAAAAAGGTACCATGAGCCATTTGCTGAACTGTGAAACAGCATTCTTACAATAAATGGTAGGGGAAAAAAAAAAAGCTTCTGTTCTCGCATTTTTTCATTGCTTGGTATTTAGTCTGTTTGTAGTAGGTATGTTAATAGTGGTAGCACTATGGTAGTGCTATTTGCTATAAATTAATAGTGGTAGCACTGTGACTTTTCTTAGTTCAAATCCCACATGAGGTTATTAAAGAGACTGACTTTGCTGCAGTTGCCCTAAATGTCGTAGGTTTATTATTGGAATATACTGGTTAAACAGAGCGCAGCGTTCTCTGTGGCCATCTGTTTTTTAAATATTCACTCTGGACATATGAATATAAATAAAAAGTAGTATCCTTCTTAACTAAATATAAAAACCAAATTCAAATGCCAAAAATGATTTTCATGTATTGTTTTCTTCCTGAGAGCGAGTCTGTTTATGTGTCTTATAACACAGAGAGATAGACTTATTGTTTCTGTATCATTATATTGGAGATAAATACTTGATTAGGCAGCCACCACGCAGTCTTTGACAGGTTGTTGCAATCCAGTCATGGAAAAGTTCATTGCATCCCACTTCATGAATAATTCCCACTTAGGAATTTGAATGGAAGGGTTGCACCTTAAAAAGAAAAATCGTGATGTCTCAGATTAGTTGCAGTTGCACTGGAAGGGCTGAATGTAAAGGCTTTTGATTTCCCAAAGTGAGTATTGATTTTGAATGTCTTGTTAAGAGTGTGCAAGTTTCCAATGTGAGACACACAGAAGAAACTGAGTTTTCTCAAAATTTTCAAAGAATCAAGTCCACATCATTTCTCTTACAGACTGCAAACACACTGAAGAAATCAAAATTGAAAAGAGTTTTTCCTTTCATTTCTGCATATTGTGAAAGGAAAATTTATCTCTTAAGGTTTTGTTTTTCTTCTTCTTTTTTTTTTTTTTTTAACAAAATTACATATTATGAAAAAACTACTGGTGCTAATGAGTTTTTCCCAGAAAAGATAGAAAGGGAGAAATCTTTGGGTGAAGAAGTTTTTAGTATGAACTACGACATTCTGAAACAATCACGAATGAATTCCTGTATCTATTTCTGACAATGACTTTGATTGTGAATTTTATTCTTTTTTTTTTAAGCTTTCTGCCAGGTGTCTCTTAGAAATCACAAGTAAGTCACTGTTTGCTCCTGCTCAGTTTCTGACTAGTTGAGCAGGACACCGCATTCAGTGGAATGGAAAAGAAGAGCTCAGTTGCAGTGTTAGTGATTTTATGTTTTAAATTAGACACAGACCATATAGAATGCATAAATAATTCAAATGGTGCATATTAATTTGTATCTATAAATAATCTTGAAAACTAGATGTGTTTCCAGTTTTATTTGGATATTCTTCCAAAACATTTGGCTTGTGAATATGGGAAGGAACATGCCTTCATTTTGTTATGGAGCCTTAAGTTTCTTAATTATAAAAATACCCTAATATGTATAGAATGAGGGAGTTTTTCTGTATGCTATCCACAATAACATTGGATCTATTCTTACTAAAACTGTCTCAGGCAAAACAGTTTATTACAACCACAAAAGTACTATTGGTGCACAAGTTGTAAGGAATGAAATTTTAGAGATGTGTCCTGGCTATTTTCACCAACTAGAGAGTTCAAGAGGAGGCTAATGTAAAACTTTGATTTATTTTGGAGGAGCAGGAGAAAATGAGGTTAAGCTTTATTATTATTGTTATTGTTATGTTTACCATTGATCTTATGAGATATTGAGAAAAAGCTATGCCAAGCCTATAAATTATTGAATTTTGCTTTCAAGAGGATGAATTGCAACAAGAAGTTGTCTTTTTTGTAGATGCTGTCAATGGATAGCTCCAAGGTAAGCACCTTCAAATATCTGTTTTAACTATTGTATATTTAATATTGCTAAAAAATGAATGCATTTTGAAAGGAAGTGTTTGTGAAATGTGCATATAGTTAATGTGAGGTAACAATAATTGCATTCCATTCCATTCACAATAAGGTTCAGTCTTCTACTTGTTTAATTTTTTGGTCCAGTGAATTTTTTTAGGTCTAAACCAGTCTCAGTTGCTTTCAGTCTGCTTTTACTGTACATGTAACACCTCAAGGTCAAACCAATCACTACCAAAGACTTCAGTGAGAGTTAAATGCATTTTTATGTCTACTGTTATGACATTCTATCCCACAACCTGCTTCCACTTTCTGTAACAATAGTCTCCATGTCTGATCCAACAAGCTAACATATAAAAATATGTCAAAATTATAAAGGTGTGTCTACCTCACTTTTTATAAGGGTTTTTAAAGACCATTTCAGAGCCTTCTGCATTTCCTCACTGTAAAAATATTCTGTTCAACTATGGTTAATTTTATCATATTAGTTGGAAGTAGAAAGAGACTAACAAACTCCAGACTGGTAACACTTTAAATGAGCCAGCAGTGAGCAAGTAGAACAAGATCACAGGAAAAATGAGTAACTTTGTAGCTCAAGCTATTACAGTTTTAATAAAAATAGATTTATGTAATTCTTGGTCAGTGTAAATTGATGCTACTACTTTGAAGTCAACAGATCTAGACCATTTAACCTAATACAGGAGTATGAAATCATTGCCTTCTATATATGAAGTGTCATCTTTAAAAAAGTAAACTGACATCAACCCACCAAACACACAAAAAAACCCTGTCCCAAAAGAGCTCACTCCCATCCCTCTTTAACTTGCTGTTTTACTTCTGAAGTGTTCTTCGGGCCAGTGTCGTGTATTGGCTGCTCTCTACCTGCTGGCACTGTGAGAACAAGCTTATGGGTGGTCTCTGATCTAAACATATGTGCGTGGCTCCCAGCCTTGCTGCCCACATCTCTCCACAAGCTGCCCCATCAGCAGCAGGGAACAGGGCAAACAGGACAAAACCACCTCTGCTGGTTCCAGCTGCACCTTGCTCCCACATGCAAGAAAGAAGATGATGAGAGGACAATTTCAGTGCTTTTGGTGGTGACTAGCCTACCATGTTTTAAGTTCCTAACCATCTGAAAACCTTTTTATTTCCTCTGAACATATTCTCCAAAGCCAAGGTAAAAAGTTTCTTGTTAGCAGGTGAAAGACAAGATAATTGGCACAGTGAGTTAATTAATAGCTATACACCCTTCCAGGACCTTATTCTGTTTTGGGGAAAGAGTAACTTCACCGCTCAGTTGTGCTTTCCCCACACCAGATCAGGCTTTCCTGTGTCCTACTTACCGATCACATTTTTCTCTGTGTTTATGTGTGTAACATTCCTTGCTGAACCTGCGTAGTATCATTCCACACATGTCAACCAGAATGTTGTTCTCAGTGTGGGAAAATAGTGGAAAATGGAAAGATCACTGTTGGAATTTTGGAGTTAATGTTTATAGCTGAGAAACCTGAGGTAAATCTTTTGTTACTACTAGGCTAGGAGGTCACTCCGTTTACATCAAACTGCTCTTTGCAATGCGATATGAGCCATTGTTCTGCTCTTGGAACAGATAGGCAGTTTAAAGATAAGGCTGTCATTCACCTCCTATCCCCTAATGCAGTGTGTTGGAGAGACAAATGCACATAGTGGAGAGATTTCTGATCATGAACTAGAGAAAGCATATTTCAATGTAATTAGCATTCATCCATTCTGACAAAACTGTGTAGACCCCTAGAACTAAAGTGCCAGCTGTGTTCTCTGAACTGTACTTTGTATTGTCTTTCATGGGTACCCATAACTATAAGTAACAAAGTTTGTTTAATTTATGCTGGCAACACTGAGCGTCTAAGAAATAATATATTGGTGATGAGTGTATCTCAAAATATCCAGAGGTTTATTCTAGTTTGGATAGTAGTAAAAAGTACAGATGATGACCTGAACATATTGCATCTCTCTGAAAAGATTGGGGACCCCAGTAGAGAAGAATTTTGGCCACTGTGAGAATTAATTTTGAACTGGATTGAGCAGTGCCCAAGGCAGCTGAAGTCAAATGGTAGCAATCAGCAGCAAATACAGTGAAAGAGAAATGCAAAAGGTACACAAGTAATGTAGCCAGTTTCATTTCATTTTAACTCTGGCATATTTTTTCTTATTGGTTCTTAAATCTCTTGGCATGTAGATCAAGATGTCCAAGCAGTTTGAGCAGAGATTTACTCTTCATCTCTTTGAAAATGCATTATGCCTGCAGTTAAGGAAGTTCAGCAGAAACCTGTGCCTTCAAACTGAGTCCAGTATCAAACTCTGCTCTGTTCCCATCCATAGCAGTTCCACCAGAGCAGGTTGCCTCCAGGCATCATGCTCCCTTCAATATTTGAAGGCACCAAAGGAGTGGGGAACTCAGACACTGGGTTAGGGAGTTGTCTGCATAGCAAATAGAGTTGGCATATATAGCAATAGAGTTGGCATAAAGTTTGAAACACAAAAACATTGAAGTTTAAGGAGCTTAACTACAAATTTCTGGATGTTTCGATGTTTAAGAGATGTGTATTTTAAAGAACAATGTATTCCTAGCCTTAATTCTGTTTTACCTAACCATTTTTGTTACGAAATGCTTTCATTTTTACTACAAGGCCACTTAGGCACTAAAATGGAAAAAAATGACTTCTAGATGTAGTGAGACCTCACCTGCATCAGAAGTTCACCTGAGGCTGACAAGCCTCTAAGGCGGCTGTCAAGAGCCTGCAACTTCAGCGAGCATGCTCCATGCCTAATTAGTGAGCCTTTTAAATTCTTTGAAAAAACCTGGGCTTAAAAAAAAAGACTAAAATAGGTTTCATCTGGGATACCTAAAGCAACCACATATTGAAGAAACTCTTTTTGATTCTATGATACTCAAGGAAATCAGTGTTATTTACATATGGTAGTTTTTCTATAATGAAAATTAGGACCAGGGGTCCTAATCTGATTTTTCAGTGTTTATCCTGAAGAGTTCCACTGGCAAAATTCTTTGGCCTAAATATTCTACTGTTAATCCCTGGGTGAATTAGATTTATTTTTAAGTGTCAAGTAAATTGATCAACCCTTTCCTGTTTTTATTACAGAACTTTCAAAATTGCCAGATGCTGCTGGTGAGTGGTGGTTTATGAGGATGCTTGTCAATAGCCTGAGTTAGCATAAAAATGCAAGGTCAGGGAGGTTATTTTTTGAATGTGCAATGTGATGTTTTGTGTTTCACATTTATTTTAAGAGAGGCAATGGACTGTGTGAGGGCATTTTAAATGCCCACCTTTTTCTCCTAATGGTTTTGGTTTTTTGTGTTTAGAAGAAAATTTTTTTTTTATTTTTTAAAATGACTTATGATTGTCCTCTTCAACACTACAGACCATGTGACACTGGAAGAGGAAAACCACTCTATAGGGCAGCAGTATTACTTCTGGGTGCCTGTAGTTTAAGAAAATATTCTCCCTATCAGACCCTCCCAGCTGGCAGAGGCATTGAAGTTGTTGGCAGTGTTGGTTAATGCTCACTGGGAAAGAAGAGTTTGTGTCTTTGGGTACAGATCTTTCTGATCACACCCACTGGGAATCAATGAATACTAAACATGTGGTAACTGTCTTGCAAGTTTGTAAAAAAACAATAGAACTTGGCCTAATTTCTTAGACTTCATGCAGTAAATTTGGTTTTGGTCACTTGTACCATCTGTGATTCTTGGGGGGGAAAAAAAAACAGTGATGGGTTTACCAGTTGAGCTGCTCGTTATATGCCATAATTTACTTCCATAATGGAAAGTTAACAGATCATCTGCCTGAAGTTAGGCCCCTAAATATAAAAGCAAAGGTTTCTTTTTCAAAGAAGCTGAATATCCAGATTGTTCCCATGATTTAAGTGATACAGGAGCTGACCCTCAGCTGTACTGACACAATGCACTACTGTTTTTGTAAGCAAACCTGTTCTAGAAGATAAAACACACAAAAAAAAATTACATAGGGCAGGGTAAAGACTGTAATTTTTTTCAAATTTTTGGTGTAAATAGCTCTTCGTGTCCACTGCAGGCTCATTTGCATAGGAAGTTTTTTATCTCTTAAGTTGTTTAGCCTTTGAATGGTAAGGGTGGAGGGAAGAAGGAAGAAAGAGAGATTATAATTTTCAAATAGCACCCCTCAGCTCCAAATGTTCAGATTTT
>JAYRBT010000139.1:25246724-25260685 GCA_036023395.1 Myiotriccus ornatus | reverse complement strand
AAGGGTGGAGGGAAGAAGGAAGAAAGAGAGATTATAATTTTCAAATAGCACCCCTCAGCTCCAAATGTTCAGATTTTTCAGTGTCTCATAATTAAAAATTTTTTTGTCTGATTGTTTTGTGGTAAATGTCATCCTCTGAATACAGTCTAGACAGAGAGACTTTAAATGGAAAGGTACCTCTAGAACTGGTGTTATGGTTTAAAGGAAACTCTTACCTCTTGACTATGGAATTATTGGCACGGTCTCATTACAATGTGTTGAACAGGGGTTTTACAGTTGTTACGTTCAGGAATTTTTCTGGTCCCTCCACTTTAGGGGAGGAAGCGAGATTGCTCAGGAAACTTGATGACTACATTGGAGAAGCTGGTGGGGAAAGTCCTGGTCCAGTTGTTCTGGCACATGCATGAGCAATAAAGGATGCAAATGAGACATTCCAAGAAGAAGTGATAAATTTGGCAGCACTCATGTGGCTAGGTCTCAGTGAAGGGAAACAGACATCAGAAAGCCAGAACAACTTAGTTTAGTCATGATGAATCTTGAATAAGATTCTTCTTGTTCCATTAATTTAAATGCATTAAAAAAATTAATATGATGTCTCATATATATGTTCCCTCTAGCAACGTAAAGCCAGCATCTACATTTTAGCTACTTAATCAGTTTATATATTTAACTGAGTGGTACTACATATAGAAAAAAATCATCTGTGTTACATTATAAAAGGCAAAATTTTTTGTCACCTCATTCTTTACAGTGTAAACTGGCACAGTTTAGTGAGGGCAAAGGAAGTTATCCAAGGAATGAATTTGGCTCTACATACAAAAACCAGAGAGGCAGACCTGTAACATAAATTTCATAGTTATGCTTGAGAACATATGCACCGGAATGAAAAAAAATTTTCATTCCAAGTGACTGGTTTTATGTCCACTAACTGTTCATAGTGTTTGTCCACTCAGCTGTGTACTCCTGTTGGGAGTTTCCACCGCAGCTGTTGGTTACTTCCAGAAAGCTGATCTATATTTCTGAAAATACGAGACAGATCCTGCCACCCTTGGAGGAACATGACTTTATTACTGCCAGTAAAGTAAAAGATACCATATCTTGCTTAGGAAATAGGACTGGGTTTTTTTTTGTTTCTCTTCACAACTACCTGCACTATACAGCTGTGGTTAATTTGCCTTCAGTGCAACGTGGCTGTGCTTTGCCTATCCAAAGTACACCTTTGGATATATATAAATAAATATAAAAATTCAGCTTTAAATTAAGATGTACTTTGTATATCCAAAGTTATCCAAGCTAACATTTTAGTAACAATGTAATAACTATTTATATGTACATAACCCACCCACAATTTAAGATTTTTTTTTTTTTAAATTTTAATTGTTCCTATTTAGTAACGAACTTTGAAAATTTTTGTTTAGTGTTTCACATAGCTGTAATGTGGAACTGCAGTTTACTCTACTGTGGTTTTATCACTTTAAACAATCTGGGGTCGCTAGAATCAGAGAAGGTCTGAACCATAGAGATTTTTGACTGTTATATACTCTCTTTTACATTATATTTAGGAGAGGAATATGCCCAGTGGTAGCTTTTGAAGACAAACAAAAGACTGATACCAAAAATTGTGTTTGTCCGGTAAACGTGTCTGGGACCAGAAGGGAAAGGTAAGACTAGCCACAAGCAGCTGTCTTAATTGAATTGTAACAGGTTTTTTATCAAAATCCCATAAATCTTAATTGTGTTCATGTGCAATTGTATTTTGTTTTCTGTGAACCTGAGGCCTTAATATACCTGAGTTAAGGGAAATGGGATTTCTGTCCCACATTATTCTTGGCCATTGCCACCCACAACATGCTCCTACAAGAATAAAGTCTAAAGAGGTATCACCCAAAGTTTTGGTGAGTCCATTTAATAAATCATGTTAAAAAAAAAAAATCCCTTAAGCCAGAGGGAAGTGATAGAATGGACTGTGGGGGTTCATCTGGTCAGAGTCTTGTAAAACTGTGTTTACTCTTCATTTTACATACACTCTATGTGTTGATATGACATCATTCCCTATAATGTTAGGAATACTGTGCACACATAACCACGAGATTGTATGAGATGCAGTGAACATCCCATGAGAGAGGGAACATGACATAATAAGAAGTTGGAACCTGGAGTGATTTATGGCAGTCATTGTCTTACTGATTCAGATATTTTCCATATGTTGTTGTAGAAACTTCATTTTGTATTGTATGTATAAAACATGTGTAGCAAATTAGTTTCAATACAACTTTCTTTCTCTAAGATGTTTTGGTTTTAAAATGTTGATATGTGTTTTATCTTTAGTCTGTGATATCCCACTATATTTTTATTGGAAGAATATTTTAAAGAGAAAGATTTCGAGGGGCCTGCTAAAGCTTGTGTGGTGGACAATAAACCTGGAACTGCTTTTGATGCTAAAACATCCTATTGCACTGGATTTATGGCTTGACTTCTGTATCATGCTTAGGTGATATAGAGTATGCCCTGTATCATGCTTGAAGCCCTGAAGGTACTGTCCTAGTATGGGAGGAATAGAGGAATTTTTCTCTTACCAGCTGTAGTCCATTATAATTCTATCTCATTTTATTTTTGAAATTATTTGGAGATGGATCTAGTTACACTAAAATTATGTGATGGGAACATGATTTCTAAAAATACATTACTGCTTGAGGCATTAAAAGACTCAATTTAATTTACTATAATATATAAAATACTTTTATTGCTGGGAGACTTTATTTCAGTGGTTGCTTAGTAAGTGAATGGACATTTATTAATCAAATAAATCAACACCACCCATGGCAACTTGCCCCAGAAGTACCTGCTGAGGAGAGATGGATGAACAAAGCATGAGGAAAAGATTATCTGGTTTGTTCTGTGCCTTTCTGCTTGCAATTTTCTAGAACTTATTCATTATTCAGCATTATTCACTGAACAATGTCTGCAGAGTAGTTTGTCTTATAGCTTGTTCAGAAGCAATTTGTAGTGAGTATTCAACATAGACTTCAAACAAAGATTATTTGTCATTAATGTGGGGCTCAGGTTTTGTTCTTTGTGTATGCTCCCTCACTCAAAGAAGTTCATAGATCATAAATGAGGCTGCTAAGTGCTACTGTGATGCACATTAATAATAGCATGAAGTATGATAATCCTTTAGCTTGATTTTAGACCCTTCCTAATGATCTCCAGAGAATTCAGTAGTATTCAGAATAAACTTTAAAATAAATTCTTTGGGACTGACACTTTAAAATACATTAGGCACACTTTCTGTATTCCTTTTTTTTAGAAATCTTTTGGTGGCTTTGTGTGTCATTAAAGTTTTCTCTAAAGTATCCATAGAAAATAAATTATAAAGAAGATACAAATCCACCTGAAACAAACTACTCGAATATCTTTAGAAATTGTGAACTTTCTTTTCCTGCTACTGCAAAACAGGGACTATGTTTTTAGACCTCCACTCACCTATCTATCTTGTAAAGCTTTACAATGTGAGGTTGCATAAGATAGCATAAACTGCACTCATCAGTACCAGGAGCTCACTTTGTCATTTAAAAGTCTTTTTCAGAAACATAAAATACCATCAGTGCTGAAAAACAGTAATGGCAATTCAGTTCCTTGATTAAATGAATCAAAAATAAGCATGCAACTGGAACAACAACTGCATTTCTTTGATTTGTTTCTTTTCTTGCTGTGTAGCCGTGAAGCTGCTGAGAGTGCAGAAGGCTGGGCTGAGCATGCCGGTGAATAGCACAGTAGCAATCGTTTGGACATCCTTTACTGTATCCTTTGCACTCTTAATGTATCAGTCCCCCATTGTTCTCCAGAATTCCATGCTGTGCGAGCTTGCTGCTGGGAGGGCAGAACAAATGTGGCTGTAAAGTTTTTAACATCTGCTGTAGCCATGAGTGGTTTGCTGGATGAGCTCTCCAGCAGGTAGGACAGCCTATTCTTCCGCTGACATCATTGGCCAGTGCCACTTCTGCTCACCCCTGAGGATTGCTAATGTATCTTTTGGGGCTTGAGAAAAGCCAGTCAAACAAACATGTATTTTCCTCAGAGCCTAAGTGGAAGGACAAACAACTCTTTTTTAGGCAACTGTGGAAGCAGCTTCTGCATACATAGGATATCAGGCAAACTTGCTAGGCAGTATGAAGTTTGACAAGGGGCAGGGTACTGAAACAAGATGCGTGGGATTCTTCCACTCTCAGAAGAGGATCTGTGGTGAAAACATGAAGCGAGGGGACAGAATGCTGACTCTCTGAGTAGGAATTGTTTTTACAATTGTCATCTCTTATTGTATTACTCTTGCCTACAGGGAAGCAGTCGTGAGTCAGTGCTTGTGCTCAGGCCTACTGACCACAGATTAAAGAATTATGAGAACATCAGTTGGCAAATTCAAAATGAGTCTGGGGTTGCCTCTTCCAGGTTTATCTTGGTGCTTAAAGCAATTTATCATCAACTGCTTTCTTCTGCTTCTCTGGAAATCCCATCCCAGTCTACCTCTTATTCTAATTAATGTCAATCAGTTTCACTTCTTTTCTTTTCTTGGATGATATGACTAATTAGAGAAATGGGAACCTGCACATTACAACCCTGGGACAGCTTCTTCCAAGCAGAGTCCTCCCTAGACAAGGACTGATCCTCTTGTCACTAGTTTGAACTTACCTTCTGCCTGATGCTTCTCTGTTTCAAAGCTCTGTGTAACTCCCCTCTTTTTCATTGAGGCACATGGGCACCAGTTTTTCTGACTCTGTAATGAATCTTCTTCACTGGATTCATTCAGGTTCTCAGCTGAAATGCAAGTGGAAACCAAATGCATCTGCAGCATGGAATAATTCCTATTGTCTCAGCTGAAAAGATTTATTTTTTTGAAGGTGCTCTGTTCATTCATGAAACTGGCGGTCATTCTTTGAATACCTTTGCCTTGACACTCTGTTCCTGGAATGGAAAAATAATTTAAGTTGGACAGGCCCGCAGAAGGTTATCTTATCCAACTCCATGCCCATATGGACATTCCCACATGGAGAGAGGGAAGTTTCACCCCTGACCAGTGCCCCTCATTTGGTTCCAGGGTGCGCGTAGCCCTGCTGCCACAGCAGGTGGAGCCCGAGTCCCTGGAATTCGTTCTTTTCCCAGCGTTAACGCGATTTTACTCCTGCAGGCTCTGCCCGGGAGAGGGAAGGTGCCCTGCTAACATCAGTGTCATCTAATACAAGTGCTTTCAAAGAGGAGTTATAGTCCACTAAACAGGAGAGCCAAACATGTATACAAGATTTGATTCGTCTGGTACTTCTGGTCTGTGCCTTCTCCACTGGAGACACACAACTACATTTTTGTATCTAACTTTGCAGTACTTGCCCCCTGTGTATTCTCTCATGGCTTGGAATGGAGGCAGCCTGGTAATATGATACAGGACACTCTACTTGAAGGAACATGATCTCCTGGATTCCAATTTTCTGGCTGTAGTGTTGGCCAAATACATATTAATGAACTTGCCAGTCCACTGAAAACAAAATATTGCTTATCATTCTCCTTTTAGAGGAAAAGGAATGAGTAACTTCTGCTTTTCCTTTTCTGTATTCTAGAGGCTTAATACCTTTGCCTGGCCTTCCTTCATTGATAATACCATGCTTGATTCTCCTCTAGTTTTCATTCTCTATGGATCTTACCCACTGTCCTGAGAAGCTGAATTATATTACCATGTCAGAGACAGTAGTATTTAAAATCTATTTATCAAAAAAACCCAAAAAACCAAAAAGCATGATTTGCCTTATCTATTAACTTTCCTCAAAGCTTGTGCTCAAAAAGGACTTTGCCCAGAGCCATAATATTGCATTAATGGTATAAATACAAAATACACAACCCTCAAAACTAAGCTCAAACAAATAAATGACATTGTACATGTTCTATTAATGAAAGGATACAGAGTAAAAAAAAAGACCAACCCCCCAAATCCATGCTTGTTGTTTGTTATAGGTGGACACTGCCAGTCAAGAATGGCTTCAGCGTACAGAAGGTTCTAAGAATAAGTGTTAATAAATTCCAACTTAAACATCAAATCTGTACCAAGGAAAAAACTGTATGCTATGGTGCACGGTTGAAACTTTGAGCTTACCACAAATCCCAGAAGCTCACATTCCCGAAACAAATGCTTTCCAGCAGATACCAAACAAAAATAACTTTTCAACAGAAGATGTCTCTGGAGTGTAGGAAAATATCATCTCTCTTAGGACAGTCATGCAGGAGAAAGTTAGTAAATAGTCATCATAAACTCCAGCTTCTTCTGTGGACTCAGCCAATAACCATCATGCCTGGGTGGTGGCGAGAACAACAATTTTCATTTTCTCTATGTGACAAATTCCTCTGTTCTCCAGATTAAATGAAATAAAGCCCTTCACTGCATCTGGTGTCATAAAATTACTCTGTTAGCCCCTTCTAGTCCAGATGAGGCAATCAGAAATGAACACTTTTCCCTTACAGCTGCTGCTGCTGCTTCTTTTGATCAAAATTGCTCTGTGTTCTTAGTGACTGTAAATCTGAGGGAGGAAGTGTTTTTAGGAGACGGAATAGATGTGCATCCCTCTCTTTGGTAAGCATTCAAGGCTTTCTGTACTCTGGGGATTGCAAAAAAAGCGCTTTGCATATTTCTAGGTCTCAGATGTTGTTCTTTATTAATGGGGTTTTCCACATCAAAATCTCCAAGTGTATCATGGATTTTATTCAGCCCAAATGAATTCATAATTAAGAGTTCAAACAATGCAAACTCCAGGATTTTTTTTTTTACAATCTTAATAGATCTCACATTACTAAGCTGTTACCAGCCCAATCCAGAAAGGAATGAATAATGCCTAAACCACTAAGCCAATAGGGTTTTTGAGGAAATGGAAAGTATCCATCCTGTCTAAGAAATCAGTTCCACAGAAATTGTTCCATTGTCAAACACTCTGGGAAAGCAAGTCCATTAGTTTGTCGTGGTTTTTTAAGTTAGCAGGACTTCATCAAGACAGTTTCTTTTTTAGCTGTGCAGTATTATGATGTTATTTCAATATAAGCTGACCTAGAATATTTAGAGAGGGTATATGGATGGCAGCTGCTGGCACATAGGCTGCATTCCCAAATTAGTCCATTCTTATTTCTAAACCATTGGTGCCCATGACTCTTTCTTCTTACTACCTGCTGCAGTAACACCTCAAGCTGTTTATCTGGCTCTCTGCCACCTCAGAGTCTCCAACAAGGATGCTGGGAGCATGCTAGGTCTGAATGGAAGTGGGATCACAATTTGGCAGGAACCTGGAAAGATGAAGATAAGGAGACTTATTGCTCAGTATAGCCACATAGATTCATAGTGGGTACCTTGGATTTCATGAAGTCCCAGCTTAGAAGGAAATTTTAAATGTTTTTGCCATATCTCTCGTTTATTACAGGAGATACACTTCACCCAAATATCCCTTGATTCTGTACATTTCAGTTTGAGCTTCTCAGAAAGTAGCCCTCGCTGGTGGAATATTTGAGTTCTCACAGCTAATATTTTTTCTCAGAGTAGTTTGTACACATTATGTACATTCAGTCTCCTCTTTATTCTCTCTCAGCAAGGAAATTGTCTCTAACTTATTCAGGAGGCAGTTTTGAAATTCCTCCTGTTAAACACAGGGGTTAAACATACCTCTTTGGAGGTGTGAGTGTCATTTTAACCGGCTCTACATCTCTTTCTGTGCATGACTGACCTGCATAACATTCTGTTACTATGATTTTCGTTTTGCTTCTTTGAAGCGGTTTCATCTAGATGCAATATTACAATCAGACACTTAGATGCTGAAGGCTTTGGGAAGACCAGCACCCAGTACTTTTTCTGAAACAGTGAGAGTAGAGATGTACCTGAGAGAATTCCCTGTTCACTTCAGGGAACCAGGTTGGCTTGATGCAGTGTCTTGTCTCTGGCAGTATTCCACATCTTCTGCTTTTGAAGAAGGTAGAAAAACCCCCCCATACCATGAATATCTGGCCAAATATATGTATGTTTATATCACTGTGAAGCTTAGGATAGGGAAGTTACAAGCTCACTGAAGGTCATAAGAAGAGAAGGATGTGCAGTGCTCCCCAAGGATGGGAATTTAGAGTCCAAAGGGGAGATAGAGGTTTCTGGAGAAGTATGGGTTTTGAAAAGCCTCAGACTTAAAAGCAAGACACAGGACTTTGTCTAATGCCTCTCAGTGTAAAGTTCTGTTTGGCCTACTGCAATCTTTTTCATCTGGGAGACAGTCCTTTTCATCTTTTAATAGAACTTTTAAGGAAATTAGGTAAAATAATTGGTAGTCTCATTAACAGGAGACTTTCAAGACATAGTTTTGTGCATGCAAAAGGAGGAAAGCTAACCTAAAATCATAATTGACAATAATTTTTAGGGTTTTCAGGTCATTTAAATATGATAATCAATTTGTCTTAATATCTTTTCTCCCCAGGCTTGAAAATGAACTTGTTCACAAGTAAACACAACAGGTAATAGTATAATGCTTATGATTTTTGTCACGTCACTGCAAAGTTGCATCTTACGTGTTTCCAACTTATTTGTTGAAGGAATAGCTTTAATGCAAAATTATGTGCTACTGTTTCCTACTGTAACTATCAACAATATTATCTTCCTTTTTGAATTACATTGATGACATTTGAAGTAGACATCAGTACTTTTATATTTTTGTATAAAAAGCCCCCAGCTACCTATTTCTAATTGTGTCTGTTCCAGATTTACTGTCAAAAAATAGCCATTTTCCATAATTGTTGTCTCATATTGTATAACAATCCCCCAGCCTCTCAAGCAACAAAACCTCTTAAGAATTGTTTAGTTATGAATTTTGTTTTAATATCTCATCTATCTCATACTGTCAATCTGGAAATCACCTTGCTCTTTTTTTACCCCTGTGGTTTTACAGTTAACCTCCAGTGATTAGATCTGTTTCATAATGAGTCTTATGTCTAGAATGCCTACAAGTTTCCTCCCTTTTCTGTGTCGAGGAGTGATTTATACCTGTGCTTTCCAGGGAGAAGAATTAAGACTGTACCTTCCTTTTCCCGCTGTTCCAGAAACTTGCAAATTTCTACTTGTTTCTACTCCAACACTGTTCAGGGCTAGATACTATTAAAAACAAGTATGATGTAATGGTTCTCAAATTATGGAATAGTTTTATGGATAGTGGTATCATAAAAGGGAAATATTTAATCCATACTCACTTTTCACTGTTGTTTGTTAGGGTCTTCTGTAGAGTAGAAGAGGAGGAACCCCTGTTGAAAATGACAGTATAATTACAAGAAAGAAAAAACTGATCTGAAGACCTGTAGCAGGTAAACCAGAAACTAAGTTTATCTTGTTCAAAGCGCTTACTAGATTTTAGGATTATGGTGACTGTGTGTCAGTTGTTACTAATAAATATGGTAAACGGAAAGAAAATTGAGGTGTGTATATTTGGGTTGTTGTATCGGATATGAATGTGTGTTTTTATTTATAGAGATGTGTACAGATTATGGACAGAAAGAATAATAGAGCTGCTGTCCTGTATGAGGTGTAAACCTTGGACATTGAAGGAATGAGGCAAAAATGATTAAGTTGTCTATATGTTACATGGACTATACTGTAAGACAGAGTATCTGTATTGAAAGAGCATAGGCCTCTATAGCTGAGAAGGTTTTACATTTGCTATGTTATTTACAAAGAGTGTAAAATGAATGTCTTAAACAATTTAGATTAAATTAATCAAAAAAAAAGATTTTTTTCATGATAGTCAACACGATAAAGATTTCAGACAAAAAAAATGTACAACTGGCTGCAATATCAAATTATAAAAGAATAAAATTTCCTGCAAAATGCACTGTCAAAAGTCTGTTATGAGATGGTATAACAATATGTGAATGCAGCTTATTTATCCTTCTCAAGATAGAGCAGACCTAATACAAAATACACCTTTGTCTGGTTTAGGCAAAATCTCACTGGAAAGATGGAAAGCCCAAAGTCAGCTCAGCTCGGCTCAAATTTTATGCACATGTGTGGTTGTTGTATATTAATATTACTGATCTGTAGTTAAACGAGTTTGCATCCTGGTAAACTGGGCTAGAAGGACACATTATTAATGATACTGTCTGCACAAAAATGGTTTTGGGGAAATCATTAAGGATGACAGATGACACTGGAAATACAGAAAGAAGATGATGACTCCTTTCTTAGAGAGCCGTTGCATGTCTGTGAGAACCTAACTTGTCCTCACTGCTTAATATGAGAGTATTGCTCAAGTGTGTGTCTGAAAAAAAAAATTATCGTTTTCCAGAAATGACACTTATGGAAGAATGTGCCCTGTTTTACTGCTACAGTGTTTCAGCTGAATGAATTTACAATTTCAGTGTGATCTGGAAGCAAAGTCACCCTCACTGTTAACTGAGATTCAACAAATGGAATTTTTATGTCAGAAGACCCTTCAGGAACATTTATTGCTTGCAAATTGCCATAGAAAACTGAATATGTAGGCTGACACAAGAAACTTTAGTCTGTGACAAGACAGAGGAATTTTTCCACAGGTGATGTTTCAATGTCTTAATCTAAGCATCATTACTGCACAAGGATAAAAACTTGACCTCTTTCAAGCATCTTTAGTTTTAATTTCTTCCTTTCTTTTTGCATAATTTTGTATTTATGGAAACTTGTTAATAATATTTTCCTTTATTCTAGACTCTGGTAGAGTCTGAAGATGCTCCTACAATGACAGGTAGTCAGAGACGTACATCAGGGAGAGGTTTTCCCCTTTGATTTTGTGAGGCAGCAAATAATGAAGTAGGCAGTGGTTTATGTGAGGACAGTGCTGCTGAAGGCAGCAGATGGAGGCAAAGTGCAATAAAAATCCTGTTATGTTGTACTTTAGTCTCCAGCCCAGAGGCATTCCTGACTATTTGCTGCAGGCATATTTCTGAATGCTTTGTAGAAGAAAATTTCAGCTTGTCCCCAGTGGCCATGACAAATCATAAGACTAGAACTGAAGCCTTTTTTTCTTGGCTGAAGAAAAAGGATGGCCTCTGGATTGGCATGAGGTACCTGCTGTCTACACATGCCTGTCAGAAGTACATACAGTGAATATGCTGGCAGCAAGAGGTGGCTGGGGTAGTAAAAAGTTCATGTCATGGCTGCCTTCCTTCCTGTGACTTGACTGTGGAAGGACAAGCTGGCTGCTGGACATGTGGAAGAATTTCAGGGGCATTGGCAGTTACTGGGAACATTGCTGGAACACACAATCCTGAATGTGAAAACTAGGAAAGTGTAGGCTAAGCTGTGCAATACTTGTATTTAGAAGATGTTATCTTATATATGTCAAAACATGTATCTGAAAATGCCTTGTAAATGTCTTCAAAGACTTTAGATTTTACCCAGATATTGCAGGTGAAAGAAAAGAGCTTTGGAGCAATTCAGAGATACTTTTTTTCATTATTATTTTGGTCAGAACATCTAAAAAGCAAAGGAAATAGAGGGTTTCTCAGACTAGCCAGAGGAAGAAGAGTTGTCATCATTCTCCTTTTGCCAAATACCTCACAGGGTAAGGAATGCTTTGAAGATACTGTCTCCTGAAAATGTGATGTAACCAGCAAGCTGAAGGAGTCTTACGACATTACAAACAAACATCTCCAAGAAACTGTCAAGGTTTCTAGAGAGTAGAAGTGGTGTGATACCTCCTAGCAGGTAATATTGGAGAGATTACCCCCTTGCACCAACCTACTTAACCTTTCTGCACAATCTTCTGCGTCTGTTGGGAGCAAATAACTCCCAGAGCTTGTAGGTTTGAGTTAGGAAGATGGGGAAAAGGGGGAAATGCTCTAGTCTGAACACACAAAGAATGTCTAAAATGTTTCCAGGACAGCAACCAATGCCCTGAGAGGCACCTTTTGGGTCAGGCTGGATAGGTTTCATCTGGGGATGGGTGGTTCCCATCTTCTTTCAGGACTTTCAGCTGCAAGTCGCTGCAGCCAATGTAGTAGTACAGTGTGGGAGGCTGAGCTATAAGGAGAGGCTTCATGTGCATGTCAGGAGAGGTCTGTTGGTTTTTATTTTTTATTTACTTCCTCTGTGCTTTGTTGGGTGGTGGAAAGGTGGCTGTTTCTTTTTGTACCATGGAACTGAATTAAGAAGCTGTTCTTAAGACTTTCTGCAGCAGGACAACACGAAAAAGGAGCTCAAGTTTGGCCTAAACTTGGATTTTGCTATGTATTTCTGAAGTTCAGGTTTTGTCCTCTTACAACTGTGTAAATTATTTGGGCCTTTTCAGCGTTTGGATATAACAGAGGGGAAGTTAGCCAGACATTACACTTTATTTCCTTTCTCACCTCATCTTTTGACATTTTGAAAGTGATTGACTGGAAAGAGTTTAAAGAGGATGCATTAATATTTAACTGTGCTGCAACAAATAATTGATGTTTTTAAAGGTTTCTTTCATTCAGAGTGGTCTGGAGCTCTCTAGCCTAGTTTATTTTTGATTATAGAAATTCATTTCAGTTAAATCATTCTTTTATCAGCAGGATCTGCCCACATTTGGTTAGACTAAATAGCTCTAGAAACCACAGTGTTTTTTCCAATTGCTTTGAATCAAAGTTGCATTAACAAAAAAACTTTTGCTGGGATTGGGCTGGATCTTAATAACAAAGAAAAACTGTATTAAGGAGTCTTTAATATGTAGTTGTGATGCTGTGCTAGTCACAGCTTCATCTCAGTTTTGAGAAAAGACTTCTGATTCTCTGCTTTTCCCACTTATACTCTTGTTTATGCTCGCGACCTGGAAGCATCTGCCTGTCCTTTCCTTTTGTTACTCTCTTGATCAGCATTCCCCATTAGTTCTTTTGTTGCTTCACAAAGCCAGATCTTTTAGCAGGTAAAGCTAACAGGTCAAAAATTAGGAAAATCTGTCTTATTTTTTCAAACAGCTGCATTTATGTTATTGATATATCTGCTTTTACTGAATAGCTTCATATTGCTACACAAGACGTGTTACATTATTTTATGAATCTTTCATGGGACTTGTCTGCTCTTGTATATGCCATCAAACATTGAGGGGGACTTGAGGAGAAGGGGGATGATGCAGAGTTGTAAAATTGGGATGGCCTTTGGGTTTTTTGATGTTCTGATATTTTGCAAGTTACTACAATGGTAGAAAGGCAGGTGCAACTTGATTTCAAGGTTGTTTTCTGTGCAGCTCTTCAAGAGAGAAGCGGTAAAAGATCTCAGGGCCAGTGAGAAGGACCTCTGAGTGACACTAAAAAGGGTTTTAAATGTATGTATAACACTACAGTCCAGTATATCATTCCGATATGCAAAAAGGTGATAAAAGCATTCGTAGATTTAGAAGGCCAGGTCATGTTCTGAATCACTTTGCTCCTACCCATACTTGCATTCAAGTACTGTAATGGATTTACAGGACTACATCTCTTCTTTTGAGAACAGCAGCTTGATATCATAAGTCAGACCATCCCCATATCATGTATTTGCTAGTTTATTTTCTTCTAAAGTGTTTTAGTGGTTCTTGGTAAATGAGCATATTGTCTTTGTTCTGATCTTCACAAGGCTCACCTGTTTCATTTGTGTATCTGATTAGTTCCTGTGTAAGAATGTATTCTTAACTCTAATTTTGGAAATGCAGAAATTTTTTACTGTTTTGTGGTACTGCTGATCATATACCATATCTATTGAAACGATTCCTCCCCCTTATTTTGTGACACTGGTTCCTGCTTTAATTGACTTAAGTACTCAATTAATATACTGTATCAATTTTAAAAATTTATTCCAGATGAAAAATAAATTACATTTAATCTCTTTGAGACCATATCTGTAGTGTATTAGTGTATCAGTGGATTGAACTCAGGATCTTGTAATTCAAAAATTATTTATAAAGTATTTCAAGTTGGCTTACCTTAATGGACTT
>JAYRBT010000139.1:25217258-25246624 GCA_036023395.1 Myiotriccus ornatus | reverse complement strand
TATGTATTATATTGTATATTGCTGAGTACAGTCCTCTTATTTCTGGTTACTCCTTTTAATGTAGATTTCAGGTTGGGAAAAGGAATAAGAATCATCATGCTCTATTCTTCATGCTGACATGTCATATTCTGCAGGCACTGGCTCTGTCTTAGGAGTGTAATGTGGCCCATTACTCTGGAGATTATTTCTGTCCTCTTGCAAAATAGTCCTATATCATGTTGGAAAATGTATTACTGCTTAAGAAATACATGAAGTGCAATTTTCTCTGTGACAGTCATAGCATTTCTAAGAGGTGATGGATTTGGATGTAGGAAGCAGAAATCACTGCATTCAAGGAAATTGACTGGGGTATGAGAATGTTTCTTGTGTCCCCATCACATAAAGCATGTGTTGTGATTTTACTGGGAGCTGATTGAAACAGCACCTTTTCACAGGTGAGCTGGATCTGAGTCATTATGAGAACACACACGGCACCTGTAGAGCATTGCTCTTGAGTTTTCTCCTTTTTAGAAACGATCAAAATGACCCTTCCTTAGTTTTAATGTAAACATACCTCTGTTTTCTTTGCTTGTTCGCACAAGTTCATGTTAATTTCAGAAACTCTATCCATGTTGCTGCACACCAGGACTCTGAATTCACATGTTTTCTGCACCCGCTTCCCCATATGAAGCATCTGGATCCAGATTTGTATCTGAAACTCCATAGATCAGTTGTGAATGCAAACCCTAAATCCATATGCATGTGTATATGTAAATACATCTATATATATAAACACGTGTGTGTTTGAGTTCATACGAGTGTATGGAATTCTGTAGGGGTGCATGCGGTACTTACAACCCCTAAAGGAGAAAACTCAAACTACACCTTCAGCTAGAGCTGAGTATGCCCTGCTGTCAGCAGAGAAATGATTACAGCTCATGACATGCCTGAACTGCCCAGTTTATACATGCAGAGCAGTAGGTTTGCAGCAGAGCAGACTTTAACTACCGAGTGTATGCTGGGGCTTTGTCAGCCTGCTGTACTACTGGGCTTTGCCATGCTGGCTGGGGTAGAGCTGGCTGCTGCAGAGCACAGTACTGACATGTTGTTTTGAAGTTTCCATGTTATAAACCCTTAATATCGCATTAATCCTTACAACACTGAAGACTGGACTCTAACCTTGAGACTGAGTGTTTTAAATGTGTCAGCCCACTGTCTGTGTACGTGTGTCCCCAAATAATTTCATCTGCCTTCCAGATGTTTGTTTTTTCTCTGTCTCATGAGTATCTGTTACTATGTGATCCACCTTTGAGACACAAGCTCTCACCCCTGTGGTACTGACTCTCTCCTTCAGCTCACTCCATCACCCAGTCCTTTATTTCTAGCACATATGTCATCAGTTTCCTATGCATTCACCATATGGAAATCACCTGAAGTAGTTAGGGTTAAGTGCTTCAAACAAAAAGGATAAATTTCTTTTTTGATATTGTTTTTGATTCTCATAACCAATGATCTCTTATCTATGAAAATATCCTTCTAAGGTGGTTTTGAATGCATTCTAATTATGGAGTTAGCTGGGAAAAAATCTGATGTTCTGTTAGAACGTTTTTCTTCCTTGCATTTTTTTACCTCTACTCTCAAACATAGCCCATCAAGATTTAAACATGCTCAAAGGGGTAGAAGAACATGAATGAGGAAAGATAAAAGCAACTAAGCATGAGAATGCTGGCCAAACAACATCCAAGGCAAGTGATTATGGCTTTGTATTTGTTACATAGAAATTCCAGAGAGGGTGAAGAAGTCAGACCGGGAAAGGGAACCATAACTGGGAAAAGTGGAACTGAAATATTGTAACCAAAACATTTTTTTTGGGAAAAAAAAGAGTCCTAGTGATGAGGGAAAACAGAGTTCTAGTGGTGAGATATGTGGGATAGTTCCTCCTGATAAAATCCTAATATTTGAGGTTTTACTTTTTTAAATAATAGTTTTAAAAAACATACTATGTACGGAAGAAATCTTGTATGATTGGGGATATGTTGACCTGAGTTCCAACCGTGCTCTGGAATTTTTTGTTTTGAAAATCATCAGTTAATTCAACTGTTATTTTGTAGATTTTTCGGGGTTCCAGATTTCATCAAGCATGCTTACTGCTTAACCACAGCCAGCCTCTTCCGCAAGGGATGTGACTTACGCAGAGATGTGTGAATTGTATCTGCAAAAAGTGCTTTATACCTGAAATGCTGTATCTGCATGCACACTGTTGTCCAGGCTCACACAGCCTGCCTCCCAGGAGTGTCCCAGTTAACTCTGTCAGTCCTGGGCTTCCGTGGCTATATTGATGGGGATTCATTTGAGTGAACTGGCGGCCTAAAATGATGCTCTGAGTTATGCCTACTGGTCATGAGTGCGTGTTAACATGATCTGGTTTGATAAACTGATCAGTGAATTAAACAAGTTGAAAGAAAAGGAGTTCCCCCTCCCCACTATAAAAAGATATTTGTTCCCCAAAAGTGACTGCCTGAAATATTTTAACATCCTTTTACTTAGGCCACATATTGGTTTTCATTTAAGTACCTGAAGGTGTAGTTACACATTCATATAAGAATTTTTGGTCCTTTATTTTAGTCTGTCAAGGTTTAAAAACTGAAAAAAACCTCATGTATTATTTTGAGTCTCAAATAGAATGCTTAAAATAACAAGAAACAGTTTTATTTTCCTGATATTTGTTGGATGCTATCAGTCTTCTCTTTTTTGTCATGCTATTAGATGTATAGATGTTATTTGTCATGGAAAGGAGCTTGGTCCAATTTGCTTGCCATCATTCTCACAGAGTTCTTGCTATCTGAGTTTCCTTTTCTGGGGAGCTCTGCACCTCACATGTGTTATCTAGATGCTGAAGTGAGTCGTAGTTTCTACATTTTAACAAGAAAACTTTATTTTCATTAAAAAAAAAAAAAGAAGTTGCCTGCAGTTAAACAGCAGTAGTATAATCTTTCTGAAGACTTGGTTCAGGAAAACAAAAGAAAAAATAGTAGCTGTCATGGCAATAATATGATTGACTTTTATAGTAAGGAAAAAAACAGTTTCTGTGTCCACATTCTGTGGGCTATATTTTTCTTTTTCCACTCACAGTCATGACTTGCATGCTACATACTGTAAGCAATCCAACCTCACAAATAAACCACATTTTGGGATTGATCTAGGAGTTTCTTCTTTAATGTCATGTACAACAGGAGCAGAGGAATAAAGCACACCAATCTCCAGCTGAATTTGGCATCTCTTCCTCAAAAATCCTTTTATTTTCCTTTGGACCCCCATGAAAGTCAAGTTTATATAGTAATGAACTCCAGAAAGGAGCTGGAGCTGATTTACTATTTGAATAGTAGAAAACCTTTCATAATAGGTTGACATTATTCAGTGTGCAGAGAAACAGAACTGGTGTATAACTGCTTTTTGTTTTGTTTTTTTTTATAAACACTTTAGTTGTTTGTTACCACAAGAAGAAGAGATTAATTTACAAATTGTTCATCTTTCCTATTCTCAATTCCAGAGCTTTTTGTCCACTTGTCTCTTGCTACTGTGTGCAATTACTCTGTGGGCTGCCAGGAAGAGAGACATAATGAAATAGTGTGTCCTTCAATTAACGATGGCAGGTTGAATGGAAAGTATTACTAAGAGAATGTTTCCCAGCCATTCTTCTGCAGAACACACAAGTGCGATTCGGGACAAAACCAGCGACATCCATTCTGCTGCCTGTTTAGGGCATAGTTATTTGAAACAACCTGCTTAGGGTAAGAAATAATCCCTACAAAATACAGCCCACTTATGAAACACAGAGCAGCCAGCCTGGAACTCTTGGATTTGCCATGCTTTAATAATTAACACACAGTGTTGAGTGGATGCCTCGCCTTTAGTGTGTTAGCTTTCAGTGTGTGTCTAGAGATAACAAGGTGCTATTTTTGATACTTAACCTGATTAAGAGGGTGAAGAGGTACAGAGAGGTCACCAGTGACTTGCATAGCAGGAAGTGGGACCAAAGCAATTCCAAGGGTAGTAGCTCCAAAACATGTCACTTTGACTCCTTGGCTGTCTTCTCTTTCTCCCTGTAGAAGAAAGTGATGGCACATGTGACATGGGGACGTGGGTACCCTATGCTTACCTAAAGCTCCAGATTTGTATGATCCATAACCAGAAAAATGAACCCGCAGCATATGGAATAGTAGCCTTGTTTCTTCAACATGACCTGGGAAATGTGCACTTGCAGCCCAGAAAGCCAGCCACATCCTGGGCTGCATCAAAAGAAGTGTGGCCAACAGGTCGAGGGAGGTGATTCTTGGGGCAGTTCTATATGCCTACAAACAAATCCTATGGGTAGAAAAGGTAACTGAGAATATTCGTGTAGACAAAAATTTATATCTAAATACCCATGTGCAACATAAAACGGTATGGAAAATAAAATCAGGACAGTGCCTGGGTGAGGTTTTATAATGAGATCTTTCCAGAATGTTGTCTCCAATTGTTTGATTAAATTACTTATCGTTCCTTTAAAAAAATAAAATAGTATTTAATTATTTCATGAAGCAAGAAGAATCAATCTGCATTCTTAAGAAACCACTTTAATCTGCAGTACAGGTCATTAGATTTACATCCTTTTAGTTGAAAAAAAAGTAATCTGTTCATAATTTTCTTGTTCTAAGACTCCCTGTATTAAATGACCTAAATTAATCAAGTGATTAGATCCACAACTACCTCTAATTATTTGTTTTATTCCTTTGGCTAATTCATGTTCTGTTTGATTAACTGATGTTCCAGTTTGATTTAATAACACCCCAAATGTGCAGAAATGTCAACATTCCATTTTTTTTGGAGACAATCTCTTAGCATCACCGTTAATCCTTGAATGTTTTTATTAGTTTATGGCAAACAGCTTACAAAAGGGATACACCTTGAGTACATCTTATAAAATGTCTGGTCCCTGATGAACAATTGTAGATCCACTTTGCCGGTCACACTGATAAAAATTAAAACTAGCAATGATTCATCAAAATTTTTTGGCAAAATAAAGACAGTGCAGTGGCTTAACTCCAAAAATTTTCACTGTTTTCGCAGCTGTTGTTTTACTCCATTTCCTTTTTTTCCAAAGAATATTGTATCTGAAAATATGACACTTGAAGATTCAGTAAAAAGTGACACCTCACTTATTAAGAATGTCTGTGCTTTTCCATTATTAAGTGGTATATTATCTTGAGAAAAAAATCTGCGTGGATGAGTCCACATCAGAGGACATGAGTTATGAAAAACCAAGAAGAAATATGGATGCTTCCCTGAGTGAAGGGAATGAGTCTCACACCCTTATCTGATGTTTTCTTTCTATTTATCTCCTGGGGCCTGAGTATTCTTGTTCTCGAGTCTGTGTTCTTCTCTTTGGTTATTGCTACAGTAATTGTTCAGCAATTGAACTGGGGATTGCTTGTCCTGTGCATGGCTCAGTTGTTTATGATTACTCCAAGGAGACTTGATGAAAATATTGTGGGTTTTCTATTGTTGTCATAACTCTGGGAGTACTCCTGTGAATGGGCTCAAGATGCCCAAGGACTCTGGCTAGACCTCTTCAGTGGAGCAGGATTGCTCCTTGGGTGCCAGGCTCTTCACAGAAGAGCCTTACTGGGTAGGAAGGCTTGACTGCTGATAGTAGTCTTGCAGGTATTGAAGTATGATGTGTTTGGGAAAAACACGATGTGGTGGTGACAGAGAATTATCAAGTTCAGGCCTCTTCCACCAGATCGACATTCATTATATTTAAGAAGTGTGAATATGTTGTATGATCTCTGGTGTCTTCAAGTGGGCAGCGCACTGGGTTGATAAATTGCACAGCTAAGGAGCAGTCCATGCTGTGTTAAGTATAAAATGTGTGACCAGCTGAAAGATCCATAAGGACTTGATCAGGTTGAAAATTGTAGAAGGAAGAATGTGTCTTAAGTGTATAAAGTGATCAGGACAACTTTCCCAACTATGTGAAGTGCATATTAAATATCACGAGGCAGCAATGGATTTTGCTCCTCCTGTCAGGTGCTGTCACCACTCCTGCTGAAAGTGCTTGAGTGATGGTGTTGGACACCAATTCTGATATGCTGGAGATTTTTCTGATGGAGAAAAATGACTTAAAGGCTTTCAGAAATAGGTTGGTTGTTACTTCACTTTTGGAGATCCTTGTGGTTTGATGGTAGTTTGAGAGAAATGTGTGGATGTTCTGGTGTTTGTTTTTCTTGCTTGATTTTTCATACATGCTTTAAGTATGTCAGAGTAAACACTTCAATAACTTGTCATATTTGAAAATTATGTCTTAAAATAGTATTTTTAATGGATTGATTCTGTTGTTACACTAAAATATAGGGTTATCTTTACACTAGCCAAGCAACGTAAGTAGAATAGTTTTGAATCCCAAGTAATGTTTATTAAAAAAAATGTAGCTCAGTAATATCACAGAGCTGCTATTTCTTAAAATAAGTATAATATCTATTTAGAGCTAAAACAGCAGAGACAAATTAATTGGATGAGCTCTCTTTGCTAGCATCTGAGTTCCGAGAGAATTTGATCACAAAGGTCTGTATTGCAGCATCTTTCCTAGAGGAGATTCTCCCTCTTATTCAGGGCCCTGAATCCAATCTGGCCCTGAAGACAATGGGAATTTTACCTTGGAGAAAATAAAGAGTTACGTACTTATATGCATGGCACTTGGAAATTTTCATGCCTCAGTTTCTCCTTGACAGCTTGTGCTGTCACATTCTTTGTATTGCATTAAAAAGTACGTCTCTCAGGGAATATTTTTTTAATGTTCTAATAAAGCTCCACAACTTCTTTCTGTTATTTTTAGTGTGTGAAATTATTATTCCTATGTTTTATAACAGGAAAAATAGCGGCAGTATGATGTGCTTTATGTATGGCTAATTTCTGTTGAAACATCCATAATTTAGAGAAGTTTTCTAGGGGTAAAACATGCTGAGCTTCTTTACAAAAGAAGTCTTGAGAGTCATTTAATTTCAAGATGTCTGAACGTTTCGCAGAGAATAATTTATTAGAGATGGATCTAAAAATCAAAATCTTGTGCATATTCATAAGTGTTAGGAAAACTATAAACTGATATTTGTCTTTTGCTGCTTAGGCGTACGTCTAGTCAAATGTACTGGAAAAAATTCTTGTAAAACTAAACTTTATGCTTTGTTCAGATTTATCTTTTGAAATAAATGGCCTTATTTTGGAAAGTTCCAGTCATGTACCAGTAACATTTCCTTGAAAATAGAGCTACTTTGTGTCCATTCATGAAGAACAATAGGGGGAGAAATAATGAACAACCAGCTGGGGTGGGGGAGTAGAAACAAGACATGGCACAAGTAGTAGGAGTCACAGGACATTGCAAGCCTGGTTGGGAGTAGAAAATTGAGACTTTACTGATATTTCAGTATTTATGATAAATTAATAAAATGGAACATAGGACCGAAGTGTCATCATTCTAGCTAATAAACCTAAACCTGCTGTCTTGCCTGATTATGGTTTTAGACTAGTCTAAATTGTAATTGAGTAGCTCAGGTAAAATAGAACATGGTCTTGCACCCTGTTTAGGCATTAATCTAACTGAGTGCATTCTCTTCAACCTATCTTCTTGGGCACCTGACACTTGTTTTTCTTACATTTTTATTTTTCAGTAGTTTCATTTATTAATTTGTGTTCTACATATCTGTATGTCAGATGACTGACTACTTCACATGGAAAAGAACCCAAGTAGAATGTGGTTTAAAAATCCACGCAAGTAATGCGTTTCTGAAAGTTTTCACTGTTAGTCTTACTCTGTATCACTGACTTCTTTAGAATCCAAACCAGCACGTGTACTGTTCTGAAGGGTAGCTGCTTGAGGGTCTCATTTTACTAAGCTCAATGGCATTTATGGATCTGTAAATTCCACCAGATGACTATATACTTTTCTTTTACACATCATTCTCATAAATTTTCAGAGAGCTCACAATTCTTCTGGTAAGTCGGGAATGTATCAGGCGCTTCATCCTTCACAAAGAGTTTAGAAAATTCTTATGTATGAGGGCTGTTCTAAATATGCAGAACTAGGGGGCATTGTCTTGACTGTGGTAAAGTTGCAAAAAAAACCCTTTATCTCTGGTTTTGAGATCAGGTTAAATTAGTATGCATGGTTATAGGAGTGATCCCTGAAGATTGCTCTGCAAAGTTTTTTCCAGCCAGAACTGGTACATCCTCTGATAAAGTTCTGTCTCCTGCCAGTGGGGATTTTGTGAGACCTGGTGTTAGCAGCCAAAGTGAGACATAAAGATCCCTCGCTTTCTTCTAAGCTTTTCCTCAAACATTTATAAAACTAGCTGTTGCAATAATGCACCCACAGTTATTTCACAGTTATCAAATTCAGCCCAGAACTCTCATTGTTCATCACCTATGAACATAACAGGGATTGCAATGCAGGCCTCATTTTGATATTTGTAAAAGGCATTTATTGCATGGTGCTCCATAACTCTGGAGGGTTAGACTTGGCACTAGTTACTTCTGTTTCATTTTTTTGTGAACTCTAGGAATATTTTACACTTCCTAGATATTTTACGCTTCTGAATCTCTTTTCCAAGGATTTTCTTCAGGTAATAGCAGCTGAAGAACAAGTTCTCTTCCCTGTTTGTACTGGATTTCTCATAATTCACCATTTTTCATTGCATGTGTGTGTTTTTTCCTATATCTTTGAACATGCAAATTCAGCTGAATGTGCTTTACATAATTTATTAGCCTGATTCTTTGTTTAGTTGCCCTGTGGAAGAGGGTCAGCAAACACAATGGCAATGGCTCCTGAGGAATTTCTTTGACAATTGAATAGCTCCCTAGTGACACAAACCATTCTTTCATCCCTCCAGTGCTCCTAGTTTGTGTATTTCCAGTGCACAAGGAACACAGTTCTATTACTTCTGTGATTCAACTATTCTGTTTTCTGGAACAACTTTATTCCATAGCAGATTTCTGCTTTTAATTAGATATTTGTAGCCTACACATAGAAGAGGATTAATTGACTGCCCTTCCCTTTCTATTTACACTTCCTAATGGATTTATATTCAGTATAATAAGCTGATAGTATGTTTTTCCAATTAAATTTGATGACAGACACCAACAGGCAGAGTGTAGTGGTAACATATAGAGTGGTAAAAATTATTTTCTGAAGAGATGAAGAAAAATAAAACAGGCAAGAAATTTAGGCATGAATGGATTATTTAATGAGTCTGATCAAATGCTATCTCCTATTCTCCAGAGAATTATAACATGGTGTAGCTGCATTCAATATATGTATTGATAGCATGTGCTGATTGGTCTAGGGACATCAAGATGTCACTTCGTGTGCAGCTCTGTCTTAAAATGTAAGCTGTCTGCTAGAATGTATAAGGGTGAAGTATCATATGGAAAATATTAAAGGCCTTTATAGTAACCTACTATGCGCTATCATTTAGAATAATTCTTTGTGCTAGTTATCTTGTGGAAAAAATTACTCATGCAAGTAAAAGAAATTAAAATGGAAAGGCTACAATTGTTTCCTTAGACAAGAGGGGAAACATTGCCATAAAACAGTAAAAAAGGTTTCAGAGAGAGTAGTGCAACAAGGGCACATTCATGAAAATTCAAGGAAGCAAATTCAAAACTGATGAAAAGAAATAGTGACAGAATGTGTGGTTAGACTGGGAACTCCACAATAATAAGTCAAGGAAAGGGGGAATTGAGTGAGAGTCAAAAAAGGAATGGAATGTTTTATACAGATGAAAAATGAATTTTCTGAACTGTTTTTAGTAACTGTAGAAGTTCTGTTCCCTGTTGAAGAGATAATCTGCAATTTTGTATGAAGCAGTAAATGGACAAAAAAATCATGGAAGCATGAACCTGGTCTGGGACACAGCACTGCTATCTATATATCCAACTATTGTGTTTAATGAAGTTGTTTGCTTTTGTTTTGGTGGTGGTGGTGTTGTTTTGGTTTGGTTTTGTATGCCAGCCTTCTGGATGTGTTCTTTACTAGACGGAGGTCCAGGTTAGAAGGGTGGCTGGATGGTGCTTTTTCTCCCATTGGGTCCCAGCTTAGACATTAATGACATTTTGCTGGGAGGTTGGAAGTATAAGTCTGAATCCTCTCAGTCTAATGAGTGGATTTAAGAAAGGTTTTCCTGCTCATTTGGTATTTTCTTTAACCTTTTTTTTCTTTAACAGTAGGCAGAAAACACTCCTCTTCTCTAGAAAATATATTAAATCTTTTAAATTCTCTGAAACAATATCTTTTGCAGTAGGCATGGACTTCAGGTTTTGTGCATGAAAGACCTCTCTACTCTCGATTCAGATAACTGAGTGCAAGAGAGGAAGAAAAAAAATTTGGAGTGTAAACAGCTCCTAAGTTTAGATTCTGTCTTAGGCATGAGCCAAAGGAGCAGATGCTGCAGTATACTGCCCGTGGGTGTCCAGACCTGTCATCTGAGCTGGTCCATCTCATAGGCAGTCATCCCGTATCTATTTTGCTCGGGGTTTTGGGATAATCTGATCTATCAGGTGCTGGTGACTGTAAATATTAGGATACCAGTCTGATGGATTTTGGGACCGATCCTCCATTTCAAAGTCACTTGCCAGGAATATACGGCAATAAAACTGAATTTAGCATTTTGCTGTTCATATACTATGACAATAAACGCACATATGAAACAGTCACAAACCAGTTGTTTACTCTTAATCAAAATCAAAATAAGGTGAAGTCCTTGATATGGGATCTGATCCAACTTTCAACACACTTGCTGGCAGTATTTCATTGATTTCAGAGACTCTTGTAGGGCCTAAGGATATAAGAGGAAATAACAGGAATAAGAGAAAATTACATTCATATTTTCCAAAATAAAAATAAAATCAAATGCATATTTTGACATTTTTAAATCTCACAGTAACACAAAAGTGATTATAGAGCTGAATGAGTTCAATAGACAATTGCTTGTTAAGCTTCCTGCAGCACAGACAAGGCAGCAGCAAAAAGAGTAGAATCTCATATCACTTTATCTTATCTCATTTTCCTAGAACCTTTTTTTTTTAAAAATTAGCTTTAAGCTATGAAAATTATACTACTAGCTATAAAATGCCTTCAATCAAACACTTCAGTTTGCAACAATGATGTCTTTTATGTAATCACCTTCTTCCCTGACCTAATTGTTTTCTCATATAACAGTGTTCCTTAATGGCCAGGGTTGTACTTTAAGCACAAATACAAATACTAGAGAAAGATAATAAAAGGAACTAAATATCAAGTTAATCAAACAGCAATGTGAATAAAATAAAAGCTCCATTTGGGAGTTTGCACATTTCTACAGCCTCAGGGTTGCAGTATACATTTCTGTATATGTGAAAAATAGCATTGACACAGTGTAATTGCTACAGCACTGTAGGAGTCACATATTTGGGCATGATAGCGTAATGTTAGGACCATATTCCTGTGAAAAAATGAAATAGAAATCTTAAGATATTTTATTTGGATGATCCTGTTACACCTTATACAACAAATTTTTTCATATAGACTTGGGTGTCTGTCTGTGATCACCCAAGGTTGCCCATTATGTTTTGAGCATCTGTCTGGTAACGAGCACACTGCAGGTTCATCAAGAGCAGTGTGGGTGTCCAAGATTTGTAGTCAGATTTCAGAGCTTCTGATCGTTCATCAGCTCAGCAGGAAATCAAGTGGGGAAAAAAAAAGCCCATGACAAAATTTTACTCTTTGGTACAGAATATTCAGAAAGCAATGTTTTCTTTATGGTGAACTTATTGTCCAGTTAATTTTGGCTTTGTTTTTCAAATTTAAATATTAGTGAAGAAAGTGTTATGTTCCGAGATGGAAAAAGTGGAGCAGGGGTTATATTTTTTTTAAAAATTTATTCATCTGACTAATAGACCTCATTCTTCTTCACATCCCCTCCCCATAAAAAAGAACCACAAAACAAACAAACAAAAAAAACACCATAAAAAGAAACACCAAAAAACCCACTCAAGTCAGTTGTGCTTTTTTCTTTTTTTTTTTTCTGTATTCTAGTGGGTGTTTCTTGGTTGGTTTTGGAGGCTTTGTTTGTTGTTTTGTTTGTGGGGTTTTTTGGTTTTTTTGGGGGGTTGAATTTCTATTTTCTTGTTTTCTTTTAAATATCAGTAAGCAGGTAGCAAAGCACAAAAAGAAAAACCCAGAAATTTTGATAATATAAAACGGTAGAAAACTTAGCACATAAAAATAATGTTGACAATCAGAAAGTCATCTCTTTTCAGAAGAGTTATTCAGCAATCTATTTTTATTGGTTTTACTTTTTTAAAGGAACCAGAGGCGTTTGGTTTCTAAACGACACGACTTGGATCTTACAAAGTTGTAGGTGTAGATAGTGCATCTTAACTGTACTCAACTCTTGCTCTTCTCATTCATTTTTGATCATACTTCATAATGAGGATTATGAGATGTAGTTTACCACTCCAATTATATGATTTCCAGTCTTTCCTTCTTCAAATATTCTCTGAACACCAAAAGAACTGGTGGTGAACTGTATGGTCTTTATCATTCAAAGCACATTACTTTGTCTGCCTTATGTTCCTTATAAAACATTTAATCTGTTTCACACTTCATTCTCCACTCTTTCATTAATCTTTATAAAAGTAGGCTTTTCCTCAAATAGTTTTCCTACTGTACCAGAAAATGAAAAGAAAAAAAATTTTTTTTTTACTGGTGTAGTTTTATTCCCCCCTAAGAGTGAAAAAAAGAATATTCCATTTCTACAGTTTCATATTTTTAGGGAAATTTTTTAAAAACACAGAAATTTTTGTTTCAGAGTCTCCTTTTATTAAAATTTATCCACTGTCAATACTGAAGCACTCTAGAGAGAGCGAGAATATATGTATGTAGTCAAACATTTTGACAATTAAATTAATATTGCTGAGTACCCGTGTAAATCTTAATTGGCAAAAAGGGGCGGTTTTGCTGCTGGTTTTTTTTTTCATGGTGTCACCTTCATATACCTAGCTACCATTACCTACAGACTGCTATTTTTGGCCCAATCCTGTGCCACTAATTTCAGTCATTAGCTGGCTGGGTACTGAGAGATTAGGGAGATATTTAAGACTGTTTGTCAACTATATTGTATTTTTGTCTATAGAAAGCATATGTGTCATCGAGCACAGTACATATATTATTTGTATTCTTTAAAAGTGGCAGGTTCATTATATTTACAATATATTGTAAATGCTGGAAATATGTTTTTAATACACAACAATAATATATTACATTAGAAATTCATGTTTCTTCCACATGAATACTTGAGGAGCTGAATGGGCACTCTATACATCAGGATTCATCACTATCCACATTCCAGTGTCCCAGCCAGGCACATGTGCCTGATTTGGCTGTTTCCTATAGCTGTACTATGAGGTGCATATATATCTAGTTGGATGTCACACTGTCATTAACACATGTGTGTACCCACACGTATCTATCAGTTTCTGCTTAGCTGGCTACTGTGCAGTTCACCTTAAAAACATTCTTCGTATATTTATTTTGTCTCTATGCAGACAGCCTAATTTGTCAGTGCTCCTTTTGGAATCTCGTCTTTAGTTTTCTTTGCTTAAAGCGTATACAAATGTCCCCTTGTTGTGTAAGCAGGAAGCTGAAAAGGCACTAAACCTTTCAGTAGTTTCATCAGGAGAAGGGTGGTCCATTGGTAATAAATAATATGCAAATCTTGCCCTTTTTCATTTTGCACTCTGTTGAAGTGCAAGGCATGGATTTTTATGCATTTGTTCCTTGGTTTGAAGTTACTGAGAGAACATTTCAAGCAAAAGCTTTTGGATCATAAGTCGTTTCCATATAATTTATTTAAATTGTCTTTCACTATTGATTATTTATGAATTGGTGTTAATTCATGCCCACATGAATAAAGCTTTCAAAAACTTTGGGAGGGAAATGGTATTTCTCCAGGGTGTGAAAGCATTTCTGGGCTGAACTTTCCCACATATGAGTATTTATTATTTTGATAACTCTGCAGAATCTATGTGTATCTAGTGTGTTCTGGTTGACTTCATGGAGTTATAAGACTTCAGTTTTTAAAAAATCTCATTCAAATGTATTTCTGGTGCTGCTGACCAGGGCTTAACCACATTCCTTGCAGAGCAGGAATACCTTGTGGCAGTTAGTTGTTGAGACGGAAATAACTTGTGACAATGGGCTCAGAAAGCCAGGGGTTTTTGCTTCCTATCTGCAGGCAGGAGTTTTGAAGTAGTGGAAAATTAATAAAGGCAGAACAAAGAAGCCAGATGTTGTAAGAAGGACTAGAGGAGGTTCAAAAAAATACTTTCGACAGAAGGAGAGAAGATACAGGCATGCATATATGATGGGAGGTGATTTTGTTGACCAAGGGAAAAGAGAATGAGCTAAACTGGACTGAAACAACTCTCTCTTTCTGAGAACAAACCCCAAAGTATTTGAGGTGGTTTCACATCCTGTAAGGACTTTCTCAAACTCACTGCAGCATAGTAAGTAAAGACAAATGGTGTTTGAATCCTGTGTGGGGCCAGCCGGGATGTCTGGAATGGTTAAGCATGCAGCATCCCCTAAAGATGGAAGTGGCCCAGATTCTCCTGCAGGCACGGAGTTCCAGAAAAATGCTAGTTTAAATTATGGAGTTATCTCAAGGACCTTCCTCAGGTGAAATCTTAGAAGAGAATCCATGCCCCAGAAATGTTTATAATTTCATAAGGACTAGAGTTTTGGGAGTTGTATGAAACCTGGTGGTCTGCCTAACAACACATAGGATGTAACATTGTCAGTTCTACACTACTTTTAATCCAAAACTGTTTACATTCAGACGCAGCAAGGGATCCACACAGTATGACTTAGATTTTCCACTTCTAGCCCAAGCTGACAACAGGTCTAGAACTGTGGAAGAGACTGTCTTTAAGCTATTGTCTACTTAACCCAGTTTAGACAGTTTCATCACTGAATAGAGTATAAATTTTAGATAATTCTTTAGGGAAGACAATACAGTTTTGGAACTGAAAGCCAATAACATCTGCTATAGGTGCCATGGATCTTGCAAGACATTTTACTTTGACATATTAAACTAATGCTATGAAAATAATTCATGTCTATAGGCCATACCTTTTCAATATGTGAGTAACATTTTTTGTATAATTAACTTTTGACTGAGTAATTTGTTTTTTCTAGAAATTTCCAAAATGAGATAGCTTCAAAAACTTCTGAGATTAAGCCAGTAAAAGTTTTCAAATTAATAACAACTGTGAGAATGCTTAATGCAGAAAAAAGACCAATTCAATGGCATGACTTTACTGTCTCTCAGATATAATTGCTAGTATATTCAGCAAGTAAATAAATCTAGGCTAAATCTGTTAAGGTTGTAGTATCTGTGGAACTTCTGTGTATTTATAAAGAGAGTAATATGAAAACAGTTTTTGCACACTGATACTAGTGTGGGATTAATGTATTGAACTGTGTGAATGTTTACATTTTACATGTGAGAGAATTGGTTTAATAAATGAATGATTGTCTCATGCACCCTACAGAAGATGCAAGTGTTTTTTTCAGACGTTTATTTGGAGTTTGATCTGAAAAAGAAAAAGAGATTTCAAGGAATCATTGATCTTTTTATGTAATTGGGTATATTTACTCTGGGATACTTTTAATTAGTGTCCGGATATATTGTTTATTATAATCTTATATGTTGAACTATTTAATACTCTAACCACTTAAAAAAGCTCTCTGTCACTTCAAAGAAAACTGCAAAAATAATTCAGTTTGGCAATAACATTTTGAAATCTTTCTCTTACAAAAGTCATATTTTGATGAGATAAGAACTCTAGCTTAACTGCTTCTGTCCTATTGCTTTATTACTTACTAAATAGTAGTATGTTTCTGTTTTTGATGACGAAAGAGAATTGATGGAACACAAGATACCTTAAAGGGCGAATGCAGAGCAGAAACTGACAATTCAATTCAAACAGCTGGGAAAGCCAGATTTCTTAGGAAAGGACTGTTTTTTCCCTCTCTTTTAAGCAAGCCTTGGGGAGTTGGGGTGTTTTTAAAACAGCAAGGGAGTAGGCACTCTTGAGAAGAGCTCTAAATCTATATAGCTTGTATATTTTTATCATACTCACTAGTATGTTCATCAGCTTTCCTGTAGTCAACTTCTCACTTTTTCGGTCTCATGTCCCTTCCAGGCTCCTGGTAACAAACTGCCTACTGTGCACTGTGTTATGGGGTCGGTTGCAGAATGTTTCTACAGCATGTTATAAAAACGTGAATTGTTTAAAGTACTAATGGCTGATAATCTCTGGGGAACGGGGTGAGGAGTAACCCCAAGGTTTAGTATTTTAGTGCTTTTCCAAAACGATTACAAGCAAGAGGGATGTAGTTCAAGAGGCATTCAGCAGACACAGAATGTAACCTTGAGATGTTTCAATACAAACTGGTATTTATTTAAACATGCAGATAAAAGCATTCAGTACAATTGTTTTTGCAAACATACAGTAATTATCTTGTTTTCTTTCTCTGGTGAGCTAGAGAGCAAGCTATGAAAATAGAGAATTGAGTCTGTGCTATACAAGGGTTTTGTGTTTAGAAATTACTGTGGTGCCAGTGAGAGTGTCCTAGAGTCTTTCTCTGTAGCGCTTAGCAAGGAATTAGTAAGGAATTGTACAGTTTTGCTTTGTGACAAGGGATAAAGGCAACAACAACAACCTGTGAGCTCAGCGTTTATCAGTGTAGCAGTCTGAGACACAGCTCTAGACTGTTGCCCAGCTTGTTGGTTGGGACTAACATGCATCCTGCTCCTGACTATGCAGCTGTAAAAATGTGTATTAGTTAGATGATTTGTATATGGAAGGTAGTCTGATCTTGAATGGAGTATGAATTACTTCTTAGACCATTTTGTGTGAGGTCTTTGAGTCACCCAACCATGCCACAAGGAATTTCACCTTCAGATAACTATTACTCTGAGTGACAAGGTAGGGTTGTTCTAAATTGAAAGGGCTATGCACTGAGCTCTAGCCAACCTCTTAAGCCTTTTAATAACTAATATCATTACTGAAAAAAGCTTTGAAATTATTACTAGCATTTGGAAGTTAGGATATGGAGGTGCTAGCGTGTGATTGTATAAGGCAAAGAATATTAGAGGACTTTTCTGTTAACTCCATGATGCCTGCAGTTAACCAATGACTGCTTATAAACCTGTAGACTCCTATCCTAGCAGTAAAAAATCACATCCACTATTCCTGGTAGGCCAATGACAGATATACCAGTCTGTGCTTATTAAAGAATCCACTACTGTGCTGTGAGCAGTATTATTTTAATATATATTTATTAACCAGTTATAGAAGACTTAAACTGACAGTAAAACTGTTAACCATGTTTTACTGAGGATAACGTGGACCTACACAGAAGATTTAGGTCAATGATTTTATAATTATTTTGGTTATATTAAAACTGCTGTATGTGGAATACAGAAAATCTCTTTCCTTGTACTCCTTGACAAAGAATGATTATTACAAGCAAATCTGCTGCTTGGGGCTTGTAATAACTAAATTTAATTTCCTGTATTTCTTGATAATTCTTATACCAATGAAATTATGGTGAAAGTCTTTTCCTGATTGCAAAGAAACAATAATTTGGGCAAAATATTCTCTGAAAAGTGTCAGCCTAGTTTTTAAAATGCATTCATGTGAAATGCTCGTCTTTTGGTTTGGGGTCTGTAGCTGACAGGTTCTATATTAAGCTGATGGCTTCAACTGCTCCTTGCATAGAAATTTGTGGATAAAAACTGACTTGAGTCAGTGCCCTGAACTAGCCTAAATGGTAAGAATTCAGATACACTCTCTGTATTTTTGTATATATTCCCCTTTAAATCATGTTTGAATATGTGATAAAGGAAAGGAAATGAGAGGAGAAGATGGAAACAAACCATCACTTCTCTAATTCTCAGGGCTCATGAGTCTTAGGTAAAAGTGAAAAGGAAAGATATTCATAATAGAGAATCTGATTAAAAGGTCTGGTTTAGATTGCAGTGTAAGCAGGAAATGATGAATCTTGGCAGAGTTTCAGCTGTGAAACAAAGCAGTGAAGAAAGCTGATGCTTTGGGTAGAGAGAAGAAAAAGAGGAGTCAGAAAATAGGAAATTACAGACATATTTCATTTTGGCAGAGCCTGAGAAATTCGTTATTACTACCACCATTGAATGAACAGTTACTTATTATCTGTTCTGCAGAAAAGTACGGGAAGGTTAATTATCTAACCTATGGGCTGAAAATGTAACCAGCAACTTGGGGATTGAGTGCTAGCATAAAATATAGATAGACTGCTTGTTCTCTTTCTGGAGAAACATAATTTTAGTGGAAAAAGTCATACTTGTAATTAGAAGGAAGAGGCTCAGCATGTGCATTGGGGTTACAGTGGACAAGTTTGGCAGTTGATATGTCTAATCCTAGTTAATCATCATCCTTAACACCAAAGGGACATTCCATGTAATGTATGCTCTTAGATTTATTAATGTTTAATTAATTTATCTTGTTCTCTCTGCTTTCAAGAAAAAATGAGGTAGTGTGCAGATGATTCTTCCTATTATTATATAGTGTTGTGTTTCTGCAGAGTAAGGAAATTCTAGACTTTCTCAAAATAAAGGATAATTGGTGACTCACCATAACTTCAAACCAACTCCATCACTTGCTGAAACCAAAGCAAGAGCTGCAAATAGTGGGAGATGACAGAGTTATAATACTCTAGGACATTTATGTTCTTCCATTATCACATGATAAGATTAAAACTGCTGATATGCGAAATCGTCTGGTGAGAAATGTTGTGAACCTGGTTTTAGAACAGCAAGTTCCTTGCCTAATTACCTGATGCAAAATGAGGCACATTTGAAATGTACCTGAAAATACAGCTGTAAAATATTTGTTCTTCTTCTTGATGATGTTTCCTACTGATAAAAGCTCTCTTTGTTTCTGAGTGTGATCTTGTTTGAAGTGCTTTTAATCTTTACTGGATGAATGGGACTTGATTTTATTAGTCATTTCGTACCCCTTGTGCATAAATGATACAATTTTAATGCTTGTTTGACATATTTGAACTAAAATCTCCTTTCTTTAAGCAGGGGAGAGTATTTTCAGTGGAATATTTTATGTCCAGGAGCTACGATTTCCTTCCTGCTTGCCAGAGATGACATTTGTTGACATCCACAATTTGTGGAAACCACAATCTTTCATCTTTTTAGGAAAAACAAGGATGAATGGTCTACTGCATTATGCAGGAGTGTTGGCTAAGGATAAATATCTAAAATGTATGGAACCTCCTTTTTTGTTTACTTGAGGAATTGTATTTGTAACTTTAGATTAACACTGTACTAAATGGTTCCTTCATTCTTGGAAACAGCAAGTACAGTAAGCAAGGTGTTAAAAGAGTTATAAATACAGAAAGAGTGGTATTCTTGCTGAATGCAAGAATTGTAATTCTCCTAGTAAACCATAAATGTGTGTGTGAGGTGTGCATTGGAAAAAAAATTAAAATATATGCTGGAAATTTTAAAGCAGAGGAATTGGGATTTTTTGATGCACGTGAGGTGAACGTTGAATGAATGTTGGTAAAGTCCCATCTTCATAAATAGTCTGTAAATGTTAAATACCAATCCATTACCCTAGATGCAAGTGCTCTATAGATCTGCAGAACAGACCTGAACAAACTCATAACAGTCATTCTGCTTTCCTGTGCAGCAGTGGAAACAAAATGTGGGAAGAAGAAAGTAAGAGAAGTTGTGTGAATGTCTGATGTGAACCAAAGAGTCCAAAGAAGCTTCATCTTTCTGAGTGTGAGTCTACAGTGTGCTCAGAGCCTGGTCAGGAAACACCCCCAGTGCCTACCCCCAAAACCAAACCAACCCCTATAGCCCTACTGCTGCCTTCCAACCCAGGCCTTGTTTGTGAAAGTGTTTTGGTCAATTAATCTTTTTTTTTTCTAGAAAACCTCTGTCTTTCAAAATTGCTGAGGACAAATATGTACGGTTTTCTACCTAAGGGACATGAGTTTGTGGTTTGTCCGGTCAAATCCCAGCTTTCATAGGAAACTGTCATATTACTATACTCCCTGGAGAAGTCTTTGCTCATGACAGCATCACAGTTGACCAAAATATTTGCTGCAATGGAGTATCAGTTCTTCATTTCTCTTCACTTGTATTTCATGGAGAATTTCCTGCTGAAAATTGAGAAACTTTCTGTTTGTGTATTAGCCTTTTCTTCAATCTCTGTGCTGGCCAGTATGACACCCCTAAAGGGAAAAGTTACCTCTGTCTAGTGCAAAGCACTCTTTGTGGCTGACCACCAGCCTTTGTATCTCTCTCCATCCCCATCCAAAGTTCACACACAACAGGAATGTTTCTTGTAGTCACAACACTCGTCTGGTAAGGTTTAATGAGGCATTTAACTTTTTTCTTCTTCTGAGTTGTTTCTGCCTGTTTCTGTAGTTATTGTACAGAAAAACGATTTGGTAAAACTTAGGGATTCTATCATCCTTGGGAAGGTTTATCTGCTTGTTAGTTGAAATCTTTGGATTAGTGTAATTTTTAACAGGAGTTTTAGAGGGCCTAGCTTTGAACATGGTGATACTTTGGAGCAATTGATCACTATTTTACTACTATTGTCTTAATGGTGTTGCCTCAAGCTTTGTTACAACAGTATCCAACTGGCTCTTTAAAAAAAAAATTCTTAAATTTATACGAAACCATGCCAGCTCTTTATGAGTCTCTCAAGAGGTTTATGGCTTTCTGAAGAACCTTTAAACTATGTCTTTGAGAAGCAGCTGCATTTGCCACACTTAGAAATCATTCCTATAATTTCCTTACTCATGCCAAGCTAAAATAAAACACCTCTGGTGCTCCCCCTGAAACTTTCCACTCCGGATAAGGCCAATAAGTATTTTTGGAAATGTTTCTTAGAAAGGTTGGTATAATTAGGCTTGCTTTCTTTTTTTCCCGCTCTGTTTATTTGGCAAAAGACACTTTTTCTACATTGATCTGAAAGGGCAATATTCCATCTGGCCTCAGACTCAGCATTCACTCCTCTCATCAGCCTGGGTTTGAGAAACTGTCTTGCACTGAATGAGAAAAATTAACCTAATTCATCTCTCTGCTTATAAATAGCTACTTTAAGAATACTGTTTTGTAGTGCATGTACTTGTATAGGTGGTAATTTCTTGAGAAATAGATTTTATTACCAACCCTTCGTTTGCAAACTCTTGTTGCCCCTGTTTGCTGGTTATGCTCAACATGAGCATAGCTGAGTCTTCCACGTGGTGGTCCGAGCAAGGGCCTTGATACAATTTCAGCTGATGTTAAATGGGAGTCCTTTCAGTGCCACTTCTGCTCTGGATGAAGTAAAAGGGGGGAAAGAGTATGATCCAGCCAATACAAGGGGTCTAATATTACATCAAGGTTTCCCATGAAGAGACTCTCAGAGCTGAAGTCTTCAGAAGACATTGTCTTTGGATAATGACAATAAATCCTTGTCTTGTGTGACAGTAGCCAGGAAATACTGTGACTCAAGATTTGACTTCAAGCCCTGCCTTCTGGCCTGTTCTTTCTCTGTGATGTCTGTAAGCTTGTCCAGAGCTGTGCAAGCTAGACTATGCCTCATGAAGTCTTATCTGTTACGGGTCAGAAGCTACATTATGTCATGGTCCTGGCTGCGTTTCCCTAAGAAGATATGGTAGTGTTATATATTATTAGTATAAATGGCTGATAGCAGATCTTTCTTTCCCCCAAAACTGGACAAAAAAAAAAATGGACAATTGGACAATTAGACTTTATTTGCTTCTATTGCGTTTGGTCTTCTGCATGCCTGAGAGTATTCTGTACTCTTCATATTTCTACTGAGCATTTCTACTTTGCAGTGTTATATAGAACTCCTTTATTTTCTTTTATGACCCTTGGAATAACTTTTTAATAGAAAGGATTAAGTGATTGGGATAGTGCAGAATGTAGCGTAACAGCAGTGTTGATGAAATGGTAGACTGTAGCTTGACAGCAGAAGTCAGTGGCTTCCTCATTTAGCTTTGCTTTCCCTACTCTAAAGTTGCTTCTATTACCTATGTTTTTGGGAATGTGACTGGCTAATCAGTTGTCTTCTCCACATCTAGACTAGGAAAGGAAAAGCTAGTGAGAAAAGTAGGGACTGAACAGTAGAGGAAATACTAATGATATAGTAAAGGGCTCTGCACCAAACTTGAAAGTTGCCTAAACTCAAGGTTCTAGGCAAAAGGTTCTCTTGAAATAACATTTTGGATAGTAAATGAGAAATACTTGCCTTATTTCCATTTTCTTGGAAAAATGTGTGGAAAGAGATGGTCAGTCATATTTTGGATCCAAGTAACTGCTTTCCCATATACAGTTAATTCCAGCAATTTGAAATAATTGCACTTGGTAGGAGATGCAAAGGAAATTCAGACCTTTGATTTGATGCCTTCATGTGGATTGAGGTGTCCAATGTTGCCCAAGTCTGAGTAGTTTGGATAAGAGATCTAATCTGTGAAATCTGAGATCAAATCCTATTTCTTTGGCAGATGCTGGAAAATTCCCGAATTAAAAAACCTAAGTGTATTTACATGCCCCAAGCAATGCAGAACCACATCAGACTCTAATTTTTCTGTCTCTCTCTGCAACTTGTTATCCTTGTTATCTGCAGTTTCCTTCCCTCTTCCCTTTCTCCCTCTTGTCATTCACACACTGCCCATGCTCACCAGAATGCATTGCAATAAGTGCAGTGAGCAGGAGATGTGAGATTTACCTGTTAAGCAAAACTGGAGAGTAGAAACAGCTGGGAAACCTGACAATTCAGTTTGGTTCTCTTTGCAGAACTAAGTGTTACTATGATGAATAGTGCAAGCATTTGGGCTTGTTTTACTGAACTCTTGCTGCCACTAATGAGCAGTAAGTTCTTACAAAGCTGAATTCCATCTCTATTTTTCCAGATCTGTCTTTGCTTATCCTGTATGGTGACATATCCTTCTTTTACATTAGTCTTATCTGGTTTATACTGAGAGAGAATTAATAATACCATGACTTACCTGTAGTCTTTGAAGTGACACAATAAAAAAAAAAAGAATTAAACAACCAATGACTGATTTCTGTTAGTATTCAGTGGCTGAAGTCATGCTCAAGATACTGTAAATCTTACTGAGCTAAGTCTCTTTGACTTATTTACCTTTGTAGTTGTGGCTTTGTTCTTTTCTTTGGTGAGCTATTTTCCACATTGTGCACTCCCTAGTTTTGGCACATGCATCCTTTCTAAGAAGATACACTCTGTTATGACTACAGCAGCTGCTCTACAGATACCTATTTGCCCTGGCCAGAGTGAAATCACCAGTCATGGGTGAGTAGCATCAAGTCTGGTTGTTTTATGGACAACATGAAGCTCTTTCACATTCATTGGTCAAACAAATGATTGATAGACCTCATTATTTTAAAAGAACTATTGCACTGTAATATTTCCAGATGTTTTCCAATAGAAGCTGTGTTATTACTATAGGGAAGTATCAATCAGTAAATAAGCCATGCCACTCGTTGCCCTTCTGTGCAATCGCAGTGTTCTGATCTTGTGGTTTGGCTTCACTTTCAAAGGAATCATCAATTCAAATAGATTATTGTTCTGTGTGTTACACTGCAGAGGGACAGCCTGAGTGCATGATGTGATCAACCTCCTATGAACTAAGTGGAATCAATTGTGATCAGTACTCAGGTGAAAAGTCAACAAGGAAAACTGAAACGCTGCAAAGAAATTGTTTCTAATGAATTGGTTGAGAACATTAGACCATCAGTTACTCAACCTTTGTTCCACTCATCTCTCCCTTTCATGAAGAAACTGTGATGCTTGTAATTAGAGAATGCAAGTCTATTTGTAGCAGTCTCTCTTATTTACTAATGCTGCCTTCAAACCTGTGATGATAATTGTAATGTGATAGCCAGACAACTCTGAAGTAAGCCAGGAAAAAGCATAGCTGCGTTGAGGCTTGGAGGGGTTTTACCGTTTGTAAATTTACTCCCAAATTAATATAGACTTCTAGGCTGCAATTAATTGAAATAAAATCAACTAAAACTATTGCTTTGGAATATTTTGTTTAAGAACATCCAAAAGTCTGTAACACCAAACCTGTCAATGGTGTAACACCAAACCTAAATGATTTCGTCCAAATCCATTCAAAACAAGGATTAGTAACCCTGCAATTTTTATGCAGAATTCTGTGACACTTACTGATATTGGTTTTTAACTCTCAGTCTTTAGAGCAGTTTTTAAAAAGCACATTTCAAGATATGTTGAAGAAAAAAATTACATTAGCATTTTCCAGTCATCCTGAGGTTGAAAATGTAAGAAGAATAAAAGGAACTAAATGTGCCTTAGTGAAAAAATCAGATTCACTTTAGCATTCAAATTCATGGGACCTGGCCCATGGATTTGCAGCCCTTGGAATGTTCTGCCCACAGAAATTGTTTGCAGAAGGAGATCTGCATGGCCTCACAGAGATTACTTGTGGAGCTTTTTCCAGGCTTCCTCTGTTCTGATGGTTCAGTGCCAGTTCCAATAGTTACCATTTTCTACAAGCTGCAATGAGGCATGAGTAAGCATTGCTGGTAATATCTATATTATCTGTGATGGGATGCTTTGCAGTCTCATTTACCACTGGTCTGTGATTTGCTCAGACCTCAGTTATTCTCTCTTAGCAGTATAAAGGGTAAAAGCAAGTATGTCTATTCAGTATCTTTTGAGTAATCATGTGAGGAGCAAATATTAATATGTCATGAGGCATGAGAAGCAAGTATTGATTTGATTGATTTGCCATGAGGAAAAGAACCTTGACAGAAACTTTGGTTGTGTTTTTTGGTTTCATCACTATAAGAGAAGGACATCCCCCCAAAAAACAGAATTCGACAACTAGTGAGATTCGTTGTAAAAGAGATGTTTTGAGTGTATAGATTTTTGTGTTACTACTGAGGGTCTCTAACCCAAGGAATCTGTAGCAGCAATTGCTAAATTAGATTAAATTAATGGAAAATGTCGTGTAAAACAATACTGAAAGTTTTTTAAACCAAATTTATGTGTGTGTGTGATTTAAGCTGCATATTTTTATTTTCATACTTAATAATGTAGGCTTAGCAGCTTGTTTAGTATGTTGGTCTTGTTTATATTTATTGAACTTTGTTAGCATAACTTTAATTGCTAGCGCAATTTCTGACTAGAAACAACCTTTCTGATAATTTTCTTTTATAAAGCAGTTTTGTCGAATTTCCAAATGTCTGAAATTAATACAGTGATTATATTTACCCAGGTTTTTTGGAAAGCCCATTTTCAATAATAATCTGTCTTCCTTTATAATATGAAACATATAAGTAGTTTGGAGGATGCTGACAAGCAGAACAATGACAAACTCAATCTAGTATCCAGGTGCAACAGATACACATCACATCAATAATAAATGAACTGGGGTGGGTTTGGGCACAAGGACTAAGGAAGCCTGTAGCTGGTGTGTGACATACCCTGAATCTGTTCAAGGACTACACTAGTATAGCAATGGGGAAACTAGAATACTTGGTCTTCCAGAATTGTAGTCTCTACCGTGTTGATTCTGGGTCACTGATTGTACCAGTTGCAGGTTTCTGCATGTGCTAAGCCATCTTGAGATATTATCTTGCTTCACTCACTGGACAAAATGACTCTTCTGTCTTGCCTGTCCTTTACCAGTTTTTGTCAGCCTTTCATTGCTCTTGGCTATCAAATTCAGCATTTGTTACATGAAGTTTTCACAGAGGTATTAGAATTTTCATTGCTGGGGATGGTGAGTTAATGTGTGAGGGCTTGGATATTTGAAACATGTAAAGTATTGATGCGTAAAATTTCTGTTCTTCACTGCTTTTTACTATTCACCTGAAAGGATCTCAGCTTCCCGTGTGCAGGGAAATGAATGGGATAACAACAACGTGGCTCACAGCATACACAACTGAAATGGATGGGGTGACCTTACCTGTAAGATGTCTGTCTGCATCATAAAAACAACATCTGGAATGCTTGCTTTGCTGGATTTGACTAACTTTAGTAAAATTGAAAGATGTTACGAAGGCTGAAATCAACAAGAAGAATTTTCATTAACAATAATCCCTGAACAAATATTTGTATATGGACGCAAACTACTTGAAACTCCATATAAACATTCCTTTTCATTAGACCTTTTCCTTTACATATTTCCTTTGAACTTGCTTAATAACTTTAGAACTTTGTTTCCTCTGAACCAACTGGGGCAAATGATGATTTCATTTACACTGGTTTACTAATATTACTTTGAACAAAACCAATACATTATGCTTCTTTTGCAAGAAGCATTTTCCTATGGTGCTTCATTACTTCCAGTATGGCCCAAAGCCAGAAATTAAGGATGTGTGTGTGTGTCTACGCACATGCACGAACAGCCCAATCAGCTATTCAAATATGTCAGAACCTGATGTTTTAGCTTGACAAAAACAGAGTGGGCTGTTTCTCAGAAGTAATATTGATTTACAAAGTGCTTTCCTTTTACCTAAGCTGATTCATGTTTCTGTAAGGAATCTCTTTGTTGTAGCCTTGCAATGAGTTATCAGCCTTCACTTACCTCTTGTGAAGGGTTCTTCTGTTTGTTGAATATGCTCTGTGGTTCCTTTTCAGAAAGCAAAGAATTTAACTTTCCTACCACTAGAACCTCAGTGGTTCTGTCCCTGGTTTTCTATATTAACTTCTGTATTTCCATCTTGTCACAATCTCTTTGGTCCTTGGCAGCGGTGATATCTTTTCTTTCAGGCATGCTGACCTCTCCCATTCCCTTTGAAGCACTTAAGATCCATATCCAAGAGCTGCATTCCAGCTGTGGCGCCTTTTGAGGTACTGAATATATTAAGATAAAAAGAAATAAGCTCAGCTATATTAATAAGAAGCTTAAATGTTTATGCAGGCATGAGCTTTGAGAAATTAGATACCCCAAAATAAGACTTTAATAGGAATGATGAAGTACCTAAACTGAAAGTACAAAGACCATGTTATGGTCCATTCAGTGGTCATATAACATTTATTACTACTGTAACTATTTTGATATCTAAGTGAAAAAGACTTTTCTTAGAGAACCTAACATGTAAAAATTGTAAATTCTTTAACAGTGTTTTGACTTACATTTTCAATTTAGTGAATTAGTTTTAACTAACATCTATTCTCATACCTCATGTCTCTTATACTTCAAAATAAAAACCCGTGTGGATGTAATTTTTTACATAATCATGAAACAAATGCAAGGGGATCTTTTTTCCCCCCCAATTTGAGCATTACAAAGGCTGTTCCCTGCTCAGAATTATATCTGATATAGGTAGGAGACCGAGGAGAAGAGAAAATGAGGAGTGGTTAAATAAGATGGCAAATCCAATTTTAGGCTCCCCAGTACAGGCTCAAGTATATCATTGATAGACATTATAATGGATCAAAGTTGGCCCAGAATAATTTCGCTAGTGGAAATGTGTTTGGAGAAGATATCTTTGCCCTCATGGGTTTCATTTCCTGGCAGAATAGGTGAGATCACAGAGATCACAGGTTATTCGGGTCTGTTATTGCTGACTTGTGTGTTCAAAGAGAGTTTGAGACTGAAAACTGCCCATGGCCCCATTCTTTTCTGTGACATCCTGGATGGCTGACAGGAGGCTCACATGCTTCCTCCAGAAGACGGTAGCACTCAGAACAGTTTCTCAGAGCTGCATACAAAGCAGTGATTTCTTTCTAATACGTAGATAAGCAGCTTAAACGATGAGGAATGTGTGTGTGTAGGTAGCTGTGCCATGACTAGCTACCTTCCTTGGCCAACTGAGAAGGTATCACCCTTAAGCCTTTATTTTCTGTACCTTATTAAATCAAAGAAGGTGTTTTTCTGACTCACATCAGAGGAAAGCTATAGGTACCTAAAACTCCAGTTTAGGGATAATTTTGTTTTAAACCAATTCAATCAACTGCTATCTTAAAAGTTAAGCACATCTAAGTGCTTCAGTGAACTGAAAACTTTCAGTGTTTCTCAAGACATTTAGTTGGAACAATTTTTAAATCGCTAGTCTTTAGTTTCTGTTCTTAAAATTGAAACAGTTGTATTTTCATCGTGGTAGGAATGAACAGAAACCAGAAATAAAGACTCCTCTGAAATTAGTTCAGGGGTGATATACAGAGCAGTGGGACTTGCCAAAGTCATATTCCAGCTCTATTTTACTGGAGGGGAAGATGGTTTTCACTGTTGATACTCAGGAAAAGAAAAACACATCTGTTTATAGATGACTAATTAGATTTTATTTTCCCCAAAACAATTTTTCTGGGAGGTCGAGGAGTTAGAGAGTTTTTATGAAGAATGCCTTCTAGAGAAGGACCACAAATATACAAAAGCAACAGGTGAAAGTCCTGTTCTGTATAGGTCAGTATGTACCTATGTGTCATGTTAGCTTCAGGTAACATGGGGATATGAGCAATGCAAATGGCCTAAACATTTATGTGAATTTTCCCATAAATGGTGCATTAGCAAACATATGAGGAAAGCAAGTAGAGAACATAAAACTTAATGAGAAATAGGTTTGCATATCACAAAATAAGTTTATAAGGTTCTTGTCTGAGGGATGTATAAGTAACTGCTTTTTTAAATTCTTTTTTGGCCATGAAGGATGAGGTTTTTTTATTTTTTGTGTGCTATTCAAGAATGAAGACCTTAGACTTCAGATGTTGCCTTCTTTATTTCATTAATGTTAATACAGGAAATCAAGAAAGATCACAAAAACACTATGTCTCATTATCAGGATGTTTCTTTTGATTCTGAACATGCCAGCAAAGAATGCTTGATCCAGCAACATCAAAAGATGAAGCCATTTGTGCTTAGTTGGTTTGCCTTAGATATTTTTTTCTTCAAGGCAGAAGGTTTAGCTTTTTTTCTTAAACTCAAAGCATGAGACTGCAAGTGGACATCTCTAATGGCATCTGTATTTTATGGGAATATCTTACTTGAAGCATAGCAGATGGACTCATTTTAGCCAAGATTTAGACTCTTCAAATGTTATAGTATTAATATGTGGATACATAGGCCTATACTTTTATTATTGAGAGGCAGAAGCTGTTGATTTTAGTGCATCTATACCACAAAAAACTGGCCAATAACAGAAGGCTTGCAGCATTACTTTTATTTTTTTAATAACAAAAATGACTACATGAGGAATAGTTGCTGAATCAATTATTCACTATTTTTATGTGGTTACTGTATT
>JAYRBT010000139.1:25206471-25217158 GCA_036023395.1 Myiotriccus ornatus | reverse complement strand
TTTTTAATAACAAAAATGACTACATGAGGAATAGTTGCTGAATCAATTATTCACTATTTTTATGTGGTTACTGTATTATAAATTTTATCCAACTGACCATACAGATCACTTGAAGTTGTTTTGGTAATTCAAGCTGTGCAGAAGTTTTCAAAAATTCCCTGTTAAGTTTCAGACCATGCATACTCCTGTGCACTAAAACACACAATAATATTGTAACTACCACATATCAAACCTACAAACGTATTATAATGAACAAATTTTAAATTACAGCAATACCTGTGTTTTACTTCCGACTGTAAACCAATGGCTGTGTTTCAAGTACTCAGAGAGCAGTTTTGATAGTATTGCAGATGAAAAAATCAGGTTTTTGCATAGGTGGCATAACAGACCTGAGAACTTTTATTGCGTGGACTTCCATGGATGGCTTGCAGTGAATTTGTACCTCAAAAATGAGCTGGTGCAGTTTTCTAACTTGAACTGTCCACCCTGCTTTAAAAGATGCACTGCGGACTAAGTGTACGGCATGTACACTGGCAGTAGAGTGTCAGTTCTACAATACATATTTTGTCATGATGTGATAAAATATATATCAACTGTAATAATATCAAAATTATTGGATTTTTTGTTTGAATGGCTTTGACCCTCGATAAGGCTTAAAAGCCTACCTGACAGGATGACTGTAGCTCACTGCAAGTCAGTATAAATGGTATAGGGAGACACCTGTGAGTCGCTTAAATATGATGAAGTGTTGTTTTGCTTATTTTGCCAGTTGGGAAGATATATATTTCAACTCTTGAAAGTTTTTCCATAATATTCTGTATTTGATGACAAATCCAAGGTGACAGTTGGAAGACTCTTTCTATTGTTTCATGCTTACCAGTATGATTGAAGTGGATCAAGGTTGTAATGAATTCCAGAAAACCAAGAGAGTTTTCATCATGCATGATATCAAAATGTGGATCTATACTCAACAAGAAATGCAATAACGAAATAGTCCGTGGAAAAGGAGAGAATTGGGGATTCATAATAGGAAATGTACCCTCTTGTTCACCTTTTAAAATTTAGACCATGTGAACAGCAGCTAATAGATTTTCCTAATAGTCAACTCCTGGGTGGTCTTTGTGAGAAGAGAGTTGTAATAAGGAAACAAGGAGGTTGAAGGATGGAGCATCCAGGTGATCTCAGACACATATTGTATACCCTTCTGTAGGTGGACCAGGGAGACCACAGGTGGTTTTGTAGGAACTGGTACTACTGTACTACACCCATCTTTGCCAGAAGCAGATGTGAGAGGAAGCAGCCAACCTCTCTCATACAGCTTGTGCAGGGCTGGTGTCCAGGTACAGACAAAGCAAGTAGAGGATGACTACCAGCAACTCCAGTGTGTTTTATATGCCAATGCTGCCTCATGGAAATCCTCAGTGTGTTGTCAGAACATGCAGGAGGCCACTAGAAATAGGGGTATGGAGGAAGCAGCACTTCCTCAAGCTGCCATCTGAGCTCTTCAAATTGTCTTTCTCCCAAATTCCCCCTTCTTTCCCCCCCCCCCCCCCATGAGTGCTTCTTGTATTGATAACTTGTTTTACTTTTGAATAAATACCACTTCATCCAAGTGAGATACCTTTCAGGCTCTGAAATGTTTATCCTGTCTCAGGGTTGTTTAAATTACCAGCTGAGAAGCGAGTGGACCGGTATTTTAATGCAGCTGTACTATAGAGTAAAATTCAAAATGTTCATTAATTCAATTAGCTAGTAATTTTAAAAATTTGTGCAAGCATTTTTACATATCAGACATGTTGTGTTAGTTTTCCCAATTCCTTTGAGAAGTAGCTGAAGATTTCCACGTCAGTACATAGCTTATGTTCCTCATGATGTGCATTTGCGGCTTTTCTTTTCAGGGAGTGACAAAAGAATGGCTTTCAGTCCGTTTTTTCTTCCTCTGATTACAGCTGTTTACAGAAACTGTGTGAATGACTCAAAACAAAGTCTGAAGTGCTAATGCTTTACCATGTACTACAGTCTGAAAATGGGTAAATTTGTCTACACTGTGAATTTGAAGCATGAGGCTGACTCCAGGAGGATCAGTATAGGCAAATGCTACCAACTACATACCTTCTTGGGCACTTGGGACCTTAAACCAACCTGGTCTTGTTATGATGCTGTGCTGATATGTTTTACTTGTTAATAGAACTTCTTTTTTGCAATTACTGTCCTGCTCTGACCTAAAGGTACTTTACTGAAGTCAACTCTGTTACAGGGAGCTTGGGAAAATTTGCACAGTGCTTTTATGGGGTCACTCTAAACTAAAAAAGACCCCAAAGTTCATGCTTTTTTGAGTGATCTTGGATAACTCTTTGACTGTACATGAAATTGTATTAAGTTTACATGGTTAGGTGGCTTGGACATTCAACTACACAAGATCTGATGTCTTGGCATTTTGAATTTATCAAGTTTAAGCTGCGAATTGAAACTTTTTAAGGGGTCCTGAGGAAGGTTTGTATGTGTGAGAAGAAATAAAATAATTTCTGCAAAGAAATGACCAAAGCAAATGTTTGCCTGAGTCCGTAGGCTGTCTTGCACAGTTGCGATTGCTAAAAGTTGAACAGATCTCATGAGAATTTTGTGATACAAACTTACCAATTAAATTTTCCTGTTTATACAGTGTACTTTTTCAACATTTTTTTCATCTGAAATGTCTTGATAAGAAGCAGTAAATGTAAGTTGGGGTCACAAACTTGTAATATTTTGGCAGTAGATAGCAGTGTGAGAGCAAATTTGAAAGAAAGTGTTAAGCTTTAAAGGTCTGCAGTTTGACAGGCTGTTATCTTTCATCCTTCCAGCACAAATCTTTAGGCTGACTTCTCTTGTATCCCTTCATTCCCTGAGGGAACTCGAGTTAGTTCGCATGTTGCTGGACAAGAGACAAAGAAGATCTGTTCAACACGTGTAGAACAGATGCTCAGGGGAGGAGGGGGAATTTTCCAGAGCAGTTACTGTAATATCCATTGCTGCTGTCTTGCTCCCTGTGTAAGCACTGCTGGCCTCTCCAGAGCTGGTCTTGGGGATTTTCCCATCTTGGAGACGGCCCACCCAAGAGAGCTGCCCCTGTAGACATTTGCGTATCAAAAGTACTCTTGCAGAGTGTCACCTGCTTCCATGCTTCCTTTTTAAGAAGGAAGAATAAAATCATTTGAAAGACTGAATGACCTTTTTCTCAAAGACGTGGCTTAAGGTGTGTAAGACACAGGGTGAGGAGAGAATATGGGCTGCTTGTGGTCACCCATAGCAGTGGTGATCAACTTTTGCATCCCTTTTTATGTTCCGTGATTTAACGAGATGTGGACAGCAGGAGGTGAGGAGGAGTTATGACTCATGTACTCATCTGAGGCATGTAGGTATATAATGTAGGCAGATGGACCTAAAACTATAGCTATTTAAGAAATACGGTAACTTCTTAGGGAAGTGCTTGATCCTGTGGAGCATGGAAAGGCACTGTGATTGAAGCTACAAGAAAGGAAAGGCATTTGCACCTTTCTAGCACCTTTTGTGAAGATCTCTAAAGGAGTTTTCTGCCAGTGTGGTCAAACAGGTTGAACTGGTTGTGGTGACTTCAGTCCTTGGAATAACAGCACTGAAAATACAAGGCACGGATAAATTCCTCTGTGGCATAAACCCTTGGCCAATTCTGCCTTATTTTTATGCTGTTGTTACCAACAGCGCATGGAAGCGCAGGAAAAATGGATACAGGACAGAATTTGCCCTTCCTATTCAATATCTCTAATGCTGGATACCAGCCCAGCCTAGCTAAAACAGTGAATACACATTCTGCTAGAGCTCACCAGAGGATCAAAAATTAATTAAAAATAAAAATATAGTCTACTTCTATACATCACTGTTCCCCAGGCTCTGCAATTGCATCTGACCACCAGAACAAGCAATCACACTTAAAACCAGCCATATACTAGGCTGCTACAAGAGTTGTATGACTGCTGAATGGCTTTATCACAGTGCAATAAGGCTCAGTTACTGCTTGCATAAATCAAGCTTTGGAACCCCTGATTAGAACAGGGATTTAGGGACTTGCAAAACACCTTTTCAGACACGACAAGTATTTCAGGTGAGGAAATATTCGCAGAAAAAGTTCCCAGGAAGGAGAGTTGTTTCCCCAAACACAAAAAATATAGGGGGGGAAAAAAAAAAAGACATCAGACATCTGGCCTTGACAGAAAACAGAAACGTCATTGTAATATGTTGTAGCCTGGCAAAACTGAAGAGTGTGAAAACTTACCACCCAGCCTGGAAAATGGTCCAGGCTGCTTCCCCCCTCTCTCTGAGGAAAGCTGTGCACAGCTGTATTTTCATATGTGTACAAACATATACAATAGGCCAATGAGTCTATTTAGTTCTCAAGGAGGGATGGAATGTGTTCTGCCCCCTCTAGATCATTTGAGTAGGCAATGTCCTCCTACTTGGAGAATATCTCAACCAGCCCAAAAGAATCACTTGTTTTTTTCTTCCTCAGTAGTCCTGCCCTTTTACGGTAGTTTGCTATACAATGTTGACTAAGGGCAATAAATGACATATACTCAATAGCTATAATAATTTATCTCTGAGATATCCCAGAAGACAATGCTTCCTAAATGGGGTACAGGAGGACCAAAGTTCAGAATGAAAACTGGAGTGGTATCCTGTGAAATCTCAGGTTAAAATTGTAGCTGTGGTATGCACTTTTTTACTTTATTTTCTGGAAATAAATATAACACAACCTGTAACCAGTGAGGCCACAGCCACTTGGTGTTGTCAACAACAGTGGAAAGTTTCAATAAATACAATATATTCTGGTGACTTTTTATTTATGTCTTATTGTTCAAGTGTCTGAGGACATTAAACCTGTGATGCTGAATGGGACTTCAGACTATTTACTTATTTCATATGAAATGTTTTAAAACTGGTAGGCTTAGGACCATTGAGTTGCAGTATAAGATACTGTAATGAAACTTATAAATGTGAACTCCCCTTACATAAGTACAGTGACCAAACAACAAATCAGGATCTGCTTTGAGTAATGAGCTGCTTCAATGATCTTCATAGTTTTCACTCACTTTAGGAGAAATTGTTTACGTTCTCTGTTACTGAACCAGCTAGTAGTTAAATCAGGGGGTTTATAACCTTTCCTAGGTAGTTTATGAAAATATGATTGTAAACGGAGCTTATAGCAAGCAAAAAACCCCAACAACTTACATCAGGAAAAGAAGCTGTAATGTAACAATCACCTCAAAGTTCAGTAAAATAAAATGGAGGGAAACTAAAATTTTGTAGAATATAAAGGATCTCTATTGCATGGAAATGTGTACATGTCTGAGTTGAGGGTTTTTTGGAATTTATTTTCATAAAATTAATAACATGGTCAAGTGGCTTTACTCTTATGGCTTCCTGGGCCTATTGCTGTTTTACAGGGACTAGTCCACTAAATATCCAAAGCTTCTTATTTTTATTGTTCACACTTTACATTGTGGTTTAGACTAAACAAACAGTTTTGGAAGACCTTCTCTTTACTGTCTTGCTGCTTCCTAGTGTTATTACACTATTAGTATCATGGTGAATTCAATTTTTGCAAAAAATAACTTGCAAATACAGGGTTTTCTTTTTATTATTCTAGCCTCCTCCACATTCAGTTGCTGCTCTTTTTTCTTTTTTTTTAAATTTTTTTTATTTTTTTAAACACAATAGAAACACAGTGCATATTAGTTGTGCAGTCTGCTTTCCTAATAAAGGTTCCTTTAGATGCAGAGGCTAAATTTGAATCCTTGAACTGGCAAGCAAAGCATTTGCCCAGTTTTAATCACATCAGCTGGATTTCAGTCAAATCTCTTGGTGCTTAAAGTTCCTGTGTTTAAGTATCTCAGTTGTGATTCCAGGATCAACTTAATATGGTCCAGAATAGTCTTGCATTTAAGTACCATCCAGTTCTGGTTAGAAGGGATCATTTGGACCTTCTGTTACTTCAGCTGGTTTTCTGAGTGTATGAGGCTCCCAGCTCTACTAATGTAATGAAAATAGGCAAGTCACACAGCTGTGGTTCATATAGAAGAATGCTGCATTGCCAATACTTTTACAGGATGTTTTTTGAACTTCTTGTTAGTCTAAGCTTCTCTCCCTTTTCCTGTGCTCCTGCGGTTAGATATTAATATATATTAAAATTTAGTATTACTTTAAAAGTTATTTTTGAATGCAGTGTGAATACATATTGCTTAGAGGAGAGTTGGTATTCTCATGCCTTTGGTATTATTACTTTATCTATCTTAAAAAAAAAAAAATAAGGAAGGAAGAAAGGTTCCTCTGACCCTGAAATTCCAGATGCCTGACATTAAAAGAAAGGACTGGGTTATCCCATAATCTATACTGGCACTATAGCTGCTAAGTAATTTAATGTGGATGCTGTGGAAATGATGATGTATGCCATCAATGGCTGTGAACACAGCTGTGTTTCATCAATCTCTGTTTCCCGTGAGACAGAGAACTATCAATGACTTTTACACATTTGATGTCAGCATTTGGGTAGGTCTGAGGTTTAATTATTTTATGGAGTTTTGCTTCAGTCATTCTTATGGTTTTTATTCAGTAGAAAGTGAGGCACCGTTATTTTAATAGCTAACAAAGAGAAATCTCAAAGAAAAAATATCTACTTTGTTCATTGGAATTGAAATATAAAGTAACAATATCCCACTTTTTGACTGACTTTGCTATTCCGCCATTCATCAGATGACACCTAAATCAGTTCTGTTCCTGACTGACAAGGTATCCCACATCTGCAATGCTCAGCCATTGCGCCATTCCAGACTAAATTTTGTTTGACTGTGAATTGTCACTCCTCTAATTCTAATGGAACTCTTATTTTCTAGATCAGGCAGTGATTTATCCCTGCTGGATGATTTAAAGCACTTCATATACTTGTATATATTGCTTTATTATAGATCAGCTCTGTTTATCAGCTTCTCATACACCAAAAAATAAAACTCTCATACACTTCTCATAACACCTTTGCAATGCATATAACAAGTACAACATTATTTCAGCTCAAGTCAAATGTGCCCCTCCTGTGTTTTATTTGCATCTACGTATCAGACCCAAAGTAGGAATGTTCATTTACACTTGATTGTATTTTAACTTCATGTTAGACTGCAGAAACAGTGTGAGATCTCCAGAGGAAAGTGAAAAGGGGAAAACTGTGTACTTAGGGTTTTTTCCTAAGTTTTAATATTAAAGATCCCTATCTGGAGCTGTTTATTTAGGGGAAAAAAATAATACTTTGGCTATATTTAGATGTATCAGTGAAAGTAGGAAAAAATCTCACTTTTGCTGTCTTGGTGATCACTTTTAATACTAATCAGCTGTTTACAGAATTAGTAAATTCTGCCTCTGTTTTTTTTTTTTTAATCACTTCTACCTTAATCTCTCTCCTTCTTAGTCCAGAAGTCCCTGGTTTTGTCTACTATTTAAGTGAAGAGTGCTTTTCATCTGTGAGCACATTAGGCTGGATACTGGGCTGTATTGTCTAGTACATCTTGGTGCAAACCTAATATACAGTATTGGTGGGATGATGCAAACTGATGGGTTGGTGTGCACAAACACAGTTCAGTTTTGAATCTAGTAATGAATTATCTAAGTAAGTGTTATGGTGTGGGTGGCTCTACAAAGCACATCTTGCTTGACAGTTGTGATGTTTTGGCACAGTGGTGAAATTTGAGATCAAAGTTGGACTTTTCAGTAAATGCGTCACATTTTGTAGCGTACACTATAGACATGAAAAAAAGCAGAAAAGGCAATAAGCAATATTTGGATTTTTTGGGTTGTGTTTTGGTTTTGGTTTTTTTTAACTATTGCTGGGCTTTGGTCCAAATACTAGGTATAATTTTATCAAGCTCTTTGTAAATGTCCCTCAAAAATAATTACTTCTGCTTGTCTTTTGCAAGTGTGTGGATATATGTCTCCCCAAGTAAGCCCAGAAAGAGACATAGAAATCTCTATAATATACTAGGATTTGACTTGCAAGGAGAAGTGAGTTATTAAAAGAAATAGTAGAAAAATGAAAGAAAACCTATGCCTTTAATGAATGGAATAAAGGAGAAAAGAGAACATTGATTTAATCTATTGATTTGCTGTGAAGTAAAAGAACAGATGTTTTCTGTTAGGTCCCTGGATAAAATTCAGTAGGCGCCACTAATACTTACGGACTGGTGACTTCTGATAAGATTGAAAATTGATGTCTACTCTATTGTTACCAAATGGATATGGCAGGTTATTCTGCTGTAGGTGACTCATTTCAGAGTACTTTAATACAGAAACAATATCTTATTTTCCTAGACTGAGACAAAAACAAGAAATGTTGTGCCAACAGTTTTCAGCTCCAAAGACATATCAGTCATGGAGAATTTAATACTTTAGGTAGGTAGTGGAACAAGTAAAGCTCCTTTGTTGTAGGTCTGAATCCCTTTGTATGCCTAGAAAAAGGGTGGATTATCTTTATTTGCCTGATTTCTGTTTGTGTATCACCTCTTCGAATGTCTAATTCAATAATCATCTACAGAGGTGCTCAGGGAGATGTGATTACACTTGTAGAGGTGTTGGAAGAAGTTCTGTTTCAGCATTGGCCCAGTTTATCTGACTGCCTCTCCTTTGACAGATCCAAACATTAAACAGATCACATTTAATGGAAGTTCAAAGGCTTTCCCAAAAGGTTCTGAATGCTCTGTGATCAGGGGAAAAAAAAAAGTTTCTTGTTTGCCTTCTTGGAAACCACTCAAAGCAACGTAATTCTGGAATTCAGATTGTCCCATAGTGCTTTTTGAGAAACCTGTGTAGTTTGCTGAGGTCAATGTAGGAGTTCCCAGATGTCTGGTCAGCTTTCAGGCAAGGAGAGCAGAAAATCCATGCAGAACACCACGTGAATGCAAACAAAGCACACATGTGATGCGTGTGTTATACATGCACATGCATCCACATGCCTCTCTCTATATATACATGTATGTATATCGTTAAGGCAAAGGATTTGGATTCTTGCTTTCCATGTGTAATCCACTTCAGATACTGCACTACTAGGCAGGATCTTTCTGCAAAGTGACTGGAATCTTTCATTCACACTTCTCTTACAAGGAAGACTGGAAGGCTTTCCTTCTCAGCCTTCCTGAGATTTTTGGTGTGGGGCTTTTATGTATAGAACTACATGCACTCACCCACTATATTTATTGTCTTGCCTTCTTGCTTTTCTGTGCCAGCTGAAAGGTGCTGTAAACTGCATAGGAGAAATATTTAAAATAACAGAAATACAGGTTTGAAAACTGTGTTTACTTGATAAAGTGACTTCTAAGTGTGTGCTTGGACTTCTTAGTTTTGCAGTTTAGTTCTTTTGCAGTAACAGATGCCCTAAAAGGACAGGCAATTCAGATTTTGGTATCATACACAGAAAGTTGTCACGGCAACTGTGGGACCCACCTGCCAGTTGTGGGGTATAAACTTGGACTCCAGCCTGGGATAGATTATTTCCTACTTCTGGGTGAAATTTGTGGAGAAGACAGAAAACCTTTAAAGACCTCTAAGGCTCTTAATGAGAGACTTATGTAGCATAAAATGGTGTACTCTTCTAAAGACTTGAAGAAAGCAAGAAAGAATTTGAGAAAGCATGGCATAGTTTTGATGTGATGTCTTAGGTATGAGCTAGTCAATATTTTTTATAAATCTCTCCTTTCTAATTCATCAGGTCAAACATTATATTGACCTCCAGAACATCGCTAACTAGTTAAAATGATTCTAAAATATAACCCAGCTGATCTGTAATAGGCATTACAGACTTGGAATGAAGTCAGATGAATGGAAACATAATTTGATTTTCCAAGTTTCTTTTACTTTTTATGTATTTTAAATGTCTTGTTATAACAGATTCTATACAGAGTGGTTGATTCTCAGCTGTTAGGCAGATTCAACTCTCTGAAGAGGTTTTCCTGAGAGGAAAAAAGCCTCATTGAGAAACGGGCAATGTTCCCTATTCTTACTGAGAATGCTATAGGATTTTTAGTTGCTGTATGATCAACTTTACCTAGAGACACATCTGTAACCTCCTACAGATGCTAATTGTGGTCTTGTGTCAGTATTATACATCATTCCATGCTCAAATTTAAGTGATTGACTTGTCCAGTTGAACTCACTGCAATTAGTAAATGGAGATGAAATTATTCACATGCTCGGTTTAATACCAAGTATTCTTAAATTTTGGAGGACAAAAAATTTTAAAATCATCTAGTCAGGCTCTTTGCACAATTCAGACTGTGGATGACCAATGTGTGTTTTCTACAGTGCTTCAGGAGCTGTCTGGAATCATAGAATAAGTATTTTTTAAGAATTTCTAGTCTTGAATTGAAGGCTTCAGGTGGTGGACAGTCCATGATGGTGTGTATTGGCTGGTTGAATGGTGTCGTGGTTTTGCCCACCAGCCCGTCCCTGGGGCTGTGAATGGTTTTGTCCAAGTAGATTTCCGGATAAAACCCAATCACAACTCGTAGTGACGCCTTTGCTAATTACATATTTAAGAAAAAATGGAAGAGAAGGGGGATGGTGCAGTTGAAATTAAGAGCAGCAGCCATGTAGGAGCGGCGGCAAAACCAGGTGGGGGCAAGGCCCCCTCCTCCCCCGG
>JAYRBT010000139.1:25178387-25206371 GCA_036023395.1 Myiotriccus ornatus | reverse complement strand
TAAATGTTCATGTTATTTTCCTAAATCCAGTCTCTTTTGTCTGCATAAACCTTCTCTCTACTAATAGTAATTGTGTATGGGGTGTAAAAGCAAATTGACCCAAGGCAAAACCACGACATTTTTTGGTGGAGAATGCGGGCAGAAACTGCCCATAGAGGCAGTGGCCAAGTCAAACCCTGACAAATGGTTAAGCTTCACTCAGAAAAGATATACTTCTGATTTTTAATCTGAATTTTTACAGATTCAGCCACTGATCTTGTATTTTATCTGCTTGGTTCCAATGGCCTTTATCCTTTTCTTCTCAAATAGGCATGCAAGGACATTAACCTACTCCTCTCTAACCTTCCTTGTGAAGAAAGCTATCAACTCTATTGTGAGACCTTGAATAATTCTTTTACTTGCTTTGTTAGCCTGTTCCAATTTTGTTATGTTTCTAATGTGTTTGCTCACTCTTCTAAATTGGGAGCAATGTGCCTTGTCTGGAGAGATAACTTTCTGATGAGCAACAGTGTGTTGACGTTGAGAAGCGTGAGCAGTTTGGTTCAGATAAGGACATAAAACTCCAGACTTGTAAACAAACTGTATTCCAAGCTCCTTGTGCTATTTCAAATATGTACTATCTGTCCAGACTCTGCATGAGAAAAGCTCCCTGATGTTGCAGCAGAGATGCAGTAGAAGATATGGAAAAGGGCAACAAAAATATATGGGAATGAAAATAGTTGTGCTCACAAATTTTGTACTTCTATTTAACAAGCAGAGTGGGCCCTATTGTGCAAGGACTGAGCTCTTCTGACCCCTGGATTCACTAGCAGTGTTTGAGAACACATCACATCTTGCAAGGCTGGGTGCTATGCTGACAGAAAGCTGAAACAGAAACAAAGAGTTTTAAGCACTAGCAAGGAATTCATTGGAAAGGCATGCACTAACCTTTGAGCACTCATTTACAGCCTAAATCTGTGTCAACAAAATAGCTTTATACTGACAACATGAAGTCAGTCAAATGACTTGGCTTTGTCTGTGACGAATCTGGGAGAAACTGCAGAAATATCCAAGTTCTGGTATCCACTTTTCCACATGAAGAAGCCCTGTCCACCTGTTCCATCTTGAGAGTTTGTCCTCCGGAGTTCAGGTCAACCATCCATATCAGATTTGCACCAGGAACTTGCTGAACTGACTCAAGTTTCCTGCCAGGAATATAAATATATTATCACGGGTGTCCTGGAAGGGTATCGATACATCCAACTTACGGCTACAGCGAGGGATTCGATTAGCGTTCCGTTGGGTGTCGGTTCACGCAGCTGCTGCGATCCTTAAAGGAACAACTGGTTATCAGCGTTCCCTGCTGTGCCGCCGCCGTCGGGGCTGCCGTTCTCGCAGCTGCCACCGGATGGCAGCGTTTACTGTGAGCCAGGGCTGGTAAAAGACCCCCCACCCCGGCCTTAAAAGAGTTGATTCCTCTTGTTTCGGCTGAGGATCTGGACCCGCTCGGGTGACCGCGATGAGATCTGGTAATACACGGAATAAGAATAGTGTCCCTCTGATGCATTAAAAGCAGGCAGCATCCCTCTGCGGACTGGAAAAAACTGAAGGGCTGCATTCTTGTCAAATGAAGTCAATCAGAGCCTTCGGTAATGTCAGGATCCTGGCTGTTTCCCCAGTGCAGGTAAAAGGTTTGGAGAGAATCAGGGAAGGTGTCTGGCTTGCTTATTCATGGATCAGGCCAAAACAAGGTAACATCTTCTCTCTGGCCAGCACTGACAGGAGCTGAGGGAAATTTTGTCGAAAGAGGTTTGGGTTGGAGATTAGAAAAAGGTTCTTCACCCAGAGGGTGGTTGGGCACTGGAACAGTCTCCCCAGAGAAGTGGTCACAGCACCAAGCCTGACAGCATTCAAGAAGCATTGGGAAAATGCTCTTAGGCACATGGTGTGACTCTTGGAGATGGTCCTGTGCAGGGCTAAGATTTGGATTCAATGACCATTGTGGGTCCCTTCCAACCGAGGGTATTCTTGATTCTATGAAAGTAGACACTATTGGAGAAATTAGGGACCAATTCATTATTAGATTGAGGTGTTTGCTTTCTTTGAATGAAGTAAAATTGTAAATTTAGTGTTCAAATAAGTATTTATGGGGAAAAAAAGTTGAAGTGTAGCAAGTGTTAATTACTTGTAGGCTGTTCACATGAAAGGTGTTATGTCTGTACACTCCACAATGAGTATATGTGTGTGGCTTTGCATGGCTTTGCTCCCTGGAGTCAGTTTGGGAATACATACATACTATTTCAACATATGATATGGAGTTAGGTGAAGTTTAGACTTTCACATTTCCTTTATGGTTGAAAAATGATTTGAATACACTCTTCAAAAATTTTAGTGTTGTTTCAGCAAAACTCTTGTTCTTGCAATCTTTTTATTAATAAATGTAATTTATGATGACTTGTACTTCTAATCAAGAAAGAATAAACTCTAGAACATAACCTGGAGGTGGTTAATTTACTATTTGTTTTAGAAAAACACATTGCTATCCATTGGGATGTAGCAAAATACATTACTACTATTGGGATGTAGCAAGAATCTGTTTCTATTGAGAAGAAATAGGTTTTGCCTTTGAATTACTGTAAGCTGTAGGCACTCATTTTTCTCAAAGGTTTACATCCCTTGTTTTAATCTTGATCCTTTCCCTACTCTTTGGGAGGCATATTCCATGCGAAGTTAGATGCAAAATTGTACAGCTTCTTCACAAATAAGCCTTGGGACTATAAAAAAAACCCCAAACCAACAATTAACAATAACCACAAAGCAACAACAAAAATATCCCCAAACAAAAAACAGTGTCTTTTTGGCTAATGTTACTGAAGTGACATAGATTAAAAAATTAGGATAATAACCCAGTGGTTATGAAAACAGACTGGCCATTTGTCAGAGAGCCAGTTTTATTCAGTTCCTTTCCTATAAGTACCTAAGGTGGTACGTGTTATTTCATGTTGTGATTCTTCAAAGTTGATCATGTAGGAATGGCATAGGATGGCAACCACAGCTTGGAGAAGTAGCTGCAGCCACGTGGGAGCATTACCAAGAAGGAATTTTACACAGGCGATCTCCTGACACCCACTGTCCTTCAGAACAAATATCCATGGGGCCAAGCTTTCAAAACCAGCTCAAAATTCCTATTCAGTGATTTATAGGTCTGGCTAAGGGCATATTGTCTTACTGTCTTTCTGAAAGCAAAATAGACATAGTTTCAAACCCCAAAGATGCTTGCCAAATATGTTATCGAATCAATTGTAATTAGCTATAAAATCTTATGCAGAGAACATCCTTAGATATGCTTTGAGTTTTCTAATATGAACAAACACAATATTTTTTTTAAAGCTTCTTAATCCACTTAATGAAAAGTGATGAGTAAAAGGGAGAGATGACTATTCTGATACATTTTTTTGTCATTGATTATGACAGATTAAAACTAGGAATTACTGGCTATTCCTGACTATTACCCTCTCATGATCCATTTATTTGCACTGGTCTTTGAGTTCTTAGTAACCAAGATGATATTCTTCTTTCGAACATCCACTTCTAAATTAGTTACAACTTGCACTTGGAAGAGGGACATTTGCAACTGAGCTTTTTTGTTTTCTTATTTCTTTTACTGATTTGTGAGGCTTTGATTGAAGGTGTACGCATTTTTTTTTTTTCTTTAGCAATGGTAATTAACATTTATATGTGATTAATGCAGTGGTTAGGAGCCACGTAGGGGAAGGTGGCAGGCCACAAGTGGGCCAGGGCCCCCCCCCGGCCCTGGGCCAGGGGCAGGTGTGGGACTGAAGCCCCCCTGATCGAAACATGTAACAAAGTAGTGGAAAAAAAACTCTATAGAAAGACTGCCTGGATGAGAAATACTGCAGAAGGAATTCCAGGCAGAGATAACGGAGTCTCCAAGGTCAAAGCTGGCAGCCAGAGAAGAGAGAAGCTGTGAAGGGGGGGAACTCTTCTCTCCCCTCCTCTCTCTCTCTCTCTCCCTTCAGCAGGGAAGAGACTGAAAACTAAAAATCCCTGCCGTCTGTGGGAGATTGTTGGAGAGCAGAGACCCTCTGCAGCTCATGAAGGAGCCCACGCTGGAGCAGAGGAGTGCATGAAGAAGATGTGACTCCATGGGAAGCTTAAAATGTAACAGAGTCCTGCTGGAGACTTGTGGCCCATGGAGAGACAGACCTACGCTGGAGCGAGATGGCCCGGGTGGAACCTTATGATCCCAGTGAGGGATCCACGCTGGTGCAGCTGAATTTGTGACCCTGAGGGACAGCAGAGAATGGAAGAACTGTTGGCTGAAAGGTAGACTCATGTTAGAGAAGTCCATCAAAGACTGTCTCTCCTGAGGTGAGACCCCACAGGAAACAGGGGTGGACTCAAAAGCCATTATCCCTTGTGATCCTGTGGTGAAGATCCATGGTAGTGCCTCCTTGCAGTCCATGGAAGATCTCCACAGGGCCTGGATAACCCCCCAGCCTCCGGTCTTAGCCCAGGAGGGGGTAGGCCCAACCCTGAGGTTGACACAGAAAAGAGAGAAAGAGAAACAGTTCCAGCTGTGACAAATCGGAGTTGTCGTCTTAGAGATAATAGAAGAACTTTCGAGTGCTGCAAAGTTATTAAAAGACCTGTAGCTCTGGAAATGGAAAAGAGACTGCATCTTCTCCTGAACTGATACAAGGGGGGAGGGGTATTTTTGTAAATACATAGCGTTTTTGCCTAATTAGAATTGTAGTATATATATAGTTCTTTAGTTTTTATCTTGCTAGTAATAACTCAATATTATTCTCTCCAATCAGATCTCTTTTGTCTGCATAAACCTTCTCTCAACTTATAGCAATTGTGTGGGGGTGAGAGAAAACTGACCCAGAGCAAACCCCCAACAATTCCTCTGACAGCTTTGAATCTCGTTTGCGTGATCATGTGGAAATGGTATTAAATGCTGATGAGACAGGATATATTTCATGTCACCAAAGCCCTGTCAGTCATTCTTAGGGAATCAAACCTCTCTTTAGGGTACAGGTACCTGACATTAACTGCTCATGATATGGTGCCTGATCACAGCCAGAGGAACCTGTAGCAATACTGCTGCATTCCTACTCTGTGGCATTCGGCAAACTGCAACATCTTTCATTCCTCTCCCATAACTGGGTCATGAACAGAATTTTTAGAGCTGTAGGAGACTGTGTGTCTGAACAGAATTTTAATGTTGGTGTGTTCTTCTTCAAAGTGAAGGGTGTCGTGGCTTTAAGATTCCAAATTTAAATCTTGGGGAAGCTGAGGTAATAGAGGTTCAGTGATTTAGACACTCTTTTCAGTTTCTCATTTGCAGTTCATTTTTAGTCAAAGCTGCATTTCTTGCAGAGGAAAGAAATAGCGAATGATTAAAGAAAGTCTAAGAAAAAACATTATGGAAGGAGACATGCATTTCATGTCCCCTTATCCATAGTAAGGGTGCAGATATCTGTTTGTGTACATTGTTTGCTAAATCCATTTCCATCTGCACAAATTTGATAGTGTTAGTGTGTAGCAACTCTGATAATATCTGCTGGAAATATTTCTTGCAATACCTCTCACAGATGAAAAAACATTAGCATGAAACAGACTCTCCGGCGCTTTTCCCGAATTTTTATCAAGTATCAGACATTAAGTTATAAAATGTTAGGGTTTTAAATGTGAAACTATCTCTTTGGATTAATGCTGCCCAATTTTTTGAACCAGTAGCACTATTTCTTGGAAATAAACAGTAGGATAAAGGATAGTTATTAGATCATGCCACCTGTGATTTGCTGGTGTGTACACATCCCTGGAAGACTAAGTTCAGTCCAGGTACATTCACATTATATCTTCTATTCAGTTTAAGACTTCAAGATTTTGTTTAGCTTTTCCCTACTCACCTAGCCGTATTTTTGATTGTGAAGCACATTCTTCTCTACATCTATAAAACTGGCTTTGGTCAGAAATTTCTCTAAAGACTGTTACACTACCTCCTATGTCAGTCTCTTAGTAGAAAGTAAGAGAACTTCAACAAAAATATGCTATATAAACTCCTTTTAAAAGGTAATAAGACACTTATATTAAGAAATCTCTGTCCCAAGGGAAATTTAAATCAAGATAACTAAAAGCATGAGAAAAGCATGGATTGTTTGAACTAAGTGCAAATTTTATCAGCAACTAGTTTTGAATACTTCGGGAATATGTTGCTTCAGAAATCACCTCATTTCTTCAGTGTAGTGACTGTGTTTGTTAGGTATGGCCTGAAAAGACCGAAAGTCATTTTGGATGTGGAGTGCAGAAGTGCAGAGATCATCACACCCATCAACATCAGATTTTTTTGTTTTATGTTTCAGCTATGTAATGTTTAAATAAAAATAAATTAAGTGTTAAGTAGAAAGTCTGCCTTAGTGCAAATAACAACACACTCCTGGCATGACAATATAGCAGTTGTTAGCTCTGTGCTGGAGATGATCTCATAGTTGGTTTAATCAAAAAGGGACATACGCTGTTAGAGGGCCATAGCTATGGAAATTGAATCTTCTATCCTTCTGCCAAGAACTTTCTTTGTTGTCCTGAGGGTCACATTGCAAGGCTCATTTTGTTGTGCTAGGGTTTTCTGAGTGAGAAGTCACACAGAGTTTTGATTGTGAAGCCTCAGAAGGCTCTTCTCACATGGGCTGGGACGCATTAGGGAAATGAGTGAACTAGTGTCATATCATACATGCTTACTTTGTCCATTGGCTGTCCGTACCCTTTTTACCCCTGTCTCCATTGTCTTCTTAATATTTAATTAAAATTCTTATTGGAAGAAGCAGATGTGCCTTCATACAGTGTATTGTGGTGTACATGCTAGGGTATATTTGGATATGGAATGTATCTGGAGTATATTTTGATAGATGAGATGAAAATTGTATTTGTTTGGTTTGAATACTATTACTTTTCTTTAAAGAGTTAACAAGTGCCCAGTAAATCTTTTTTTAAAAATTTATTTTATTTTTTTTTAACATTGGAAAACCTCTCAGGAATCCATGAAGTCAAAAGTGTGCTTGTAAAAATCTCTAGTTCCTTTACTCAAGTGCTTGTAACTCGCAAATGCTGTTCTTTTTAGAACAACTGCTGTTAATGAACAGGCTTTTCCAATCACTAATGAATGGAATATTGAAACATGTAGTTACATCAATTTTATTAATTCATATAATTTTTTTTAATACTGCGTTTTTCAAGTAATTTTCTGTTTCCTGTGTTTTCTAAGAAACAGATTGCATTCTATTAAGATGAGGCTGTCATTGCAATCTAGAAGAAACCTCTTTTAGAGGAAAAGGGAAAGATGCCTGAGGTGTCTAATATAGGAATCTGTCATATTGTGTTATCTGGAAATAAGAATGAAAAGGCAGTAATGTCCAGCAGTTACTACCAAAGAAACTAGAGAGACAGGAATAGAAGAATCCTTCTGACCTCTGCCAGATGCACTCTTGGGGACCTAATGTGTATTGCAGGAATTAAAAACATCCGCAGGTGTTGTAGAAAATCCCCTCATTTGAGTCCAAATCCTGTTTGTATTGTGTTCAATAGCAGAACTCCAACAGATTTTGAAGGACCCTTATCAGAGCCTTATTTCATAGCCCATGAAGATGAATCTTCTCCCTCAAACCAGTTTTTATGCATTTCTGTGTGACCTCAAACCTTCTTGTACAACTTTATGAAACAGCAAAATATGATATTTATTGTGCAAATGGCAAAGTGAGGCAACACACTGTAAAAGTAATTCTATATTAAATGTTTTATTTTGCTGGGTTATGCAGTTCACTTCAGTCTGGTGTTATAAGAGTCACACGGCAATTCAGTAGATTTATGGCTTTACTGAAAACTGTGATGACATATCCTTACACTACTTCACTCTCATTCCAACAGCTTGGCCTTTGTTCAATGTTTGAAAACCAAGTTATCCAGAAAGTGATAAAAAAATCCATTTTGATTTAATGCAAGAGGACATTCTTCTTTCACTTAGTATAAGTTCAAGGTCCATAGGTGCTTGATCCAGCCAGCCACTTGGGCCTGCTTTTATCTCTGAGCTTGCAGCCTGGGCAAGCCCCGTGCTCTCTTGCAGTCCCATTGACATCCATGGGATTCAGTACTGGTGCATATCTCCAAAGCTTATTGGTGCTTTCAGGAGGTGTAAATTAAAAACAGCCATTCAAATAAACTGTGCTCAATTGTAGTTTCATGAGCCACACCTCGTCTTTATTCCCTGGGAATATGTTTCTTCCAATGTGTTGCCTGTATCTCCTGATAGCGATGAACCGTAGTTCACTTTGAGAGAGTTGGGAGTATAATTTGATCTCTTGGGCATACTTTTCCCCCTGAATGCCATGCTAGGAATGTATTAATATCTCTTTCATAGGCCAGAGGAATGTGGAATATGCATACTGACAGGGTGTTTGGAGCCCAAGGGAGGACAACTGAGGAGGGAGGCTGGACTGATGGAAATGCTCTTCCCTACGGGAGGTAGGAGTGGTGGAATTTGCTGTGGCACACTTTCATACTGAGCTTATTCTCTGTTTTGCTAGTGGCATCCCTACACAATGTTATATCAGCTGTTTCCAAACCTTCACCAACACCACCCTCTTCCATGTGACCTTGTGTCAACCCTGGGTGAAATAAAACGAACTGGATTGTACAGTTTCTTCCTGAACTTGCAAGACATAATAACAGGATTGAAAACAAGGAGAACAGATATTTGTTTCATGCCTCTCTATTTCTTCAATTTTAGCTGTCATTTATCCTTTCTCATTTGTGTTTCTCTGGTATTGCTTGAAGCCTCATGGGTTGTTACAAGTTCTCACTAATTAAGAAGATGATATATTTTTTCTGGCAATTCTTTTTAGGCTCCTTGCTTTGTGTGGTCTAACTTTGGGTAGACTTTATCAACTGTATGCTCTTTTCATGTGCTTTCTGTTTCTGCTAAATGAAAAGAACCCCAAACATATTAATATGTATTTTGCACTCTTTAGTCACAACGCTGTGTGGCTGTAGTTTGTTTTTTTTTTTAAAAAACATGGGTTATTTCTCAACATTAACAGTATTGTCATGAAAACTAATTGTTGTCTTCATTGCCCTTGTACCCCTTTTCAACTCAGAGCATTTATTTAATTCTGTGAATAGTGTTAAAATTCTAGCTGTTATTTAAAATACTGGAACTACGAAGCTGAGGACAGGCTCCTTGGTTACACCTATATATACACATATGTATCTATATATCTATCTAGATATATGGATATTTAAATATATATATATATGTGTGTATATTTCCAATTAGTGAGCCATGAATAAGAACTTGAACACAGTGTTTCCTCTTGTCTGTCTCCCCTGGTGGTTTATGAAAATATCAAGGGAGACAGTGTTAAAAAACTTGCTCTGCTCAAACTGTGACATCTACTGCATCTCTTCTAGGCATGTGCTCTGTTACAAGAGAGCAGATTGGCTTATGTGACCGGTACTTATATTTTAGTCTAACTTAATCTATTTTGGTAAAATACTAACATTTACATTTGCAGCATTGCATCCCTCCTTTCTTGAGTTCATGTGAAGCCTTCTGCTTTAAGCTTCCTGTCCCTCAGCAGTTATTTTAGCTCTCAGTGCTTTCTTTTCATTCCTGTTCAGCTGTTGTGATGTGGCAATACTCAACCCATTGTATCTCTGGGTTGTGAGGTTTTTTGTTTGGTTGGGCTTTTTGGTAGGGGATGACTTCGTCCCGTGTTATTGTGTAGGAAGCATTTAATACTTGCAGTGTTGTACTTGAATATGAGTGTCAGCTCTTTCTGAGGTGACCTCAATCTGATATGTCTTCATCTTTGTTGTAGACCCTAAAAAAGATAAAACTCTCAAAATTTAAAGCTGTATATGTGATATTTGATTTTGCTGTAGAGTATCCCTGTTACTTTTTTAATGCCTTTCTCAGTTATAATCAGTAATAATTCAGAGCCTAAAGTCCTTGTTAACATAGGCAGAGTCCCACTGCTGTCCCTGGGAATTTTGCCCTCAAAAATGAACAAACAATTACTGTAAGGACTTCTGTCTTCAGACACTAGCTGAATGGGCATTTGGGCAGTGTGCTGTTCAGGTTGCCAACCCCAAGTTTCTCTCCCTGCCCAAGTCAGAGAGCTGTCTGCAATAACTGCTGCTTAAAGGGCTTAGCCAACTGTGGGATACTGAATGCTCAAAAATCCCATCAATTTGAGAGGGAGTTGTCGATCTTGGCCTTTCTCTGGACTAGGCTGTATATGTTTCTAGCTGGATTGCTCCAGAGACCTGACAGTGAGTCTGGAGGGCATTTTCCTAGGCTGTTACTCAACGTTCTGCTTACAAATATGCAGAATATTCCCAAAGGGCAAAACGTTGTTGGTAACATGAAACACCCTCCCTCCCACCCCAAAGAATAATGTCTGTTAAACCCTTTTTAATTAGTTATGGTATTATAGATCCTGAGTAGTGCATATTCACAAAACCGTTGTGAAGCCACTGTCCTATCCCATTTCTCCCTAAGAGGCCTTTGATGCTCTTGGTCCTATTCCGTGGCTCGCCAGTGCTATTCAAGTCATTACTTAGGCTTTGCAAAACCTGCCCTCAGGCTCACAACTTCTTTGAACATGCCTCAGCTTTTCCAGTTTCTGAGTCCTTTCTTCATACTCTGTACCACTGAAGACTGTTGTGAAACACATTTTCTGCATTCTTAGCCCTTCGAGGGCTTCCATATTGAAATGTTCCCCAAACCGCTTTATTTGAGTATAAAGCTCAAAAGTTCTGAAAGCTCTGATTTTATAGACTTGGGGAGAAAACCAAGTTGGGCCTTAAGGGCATCATCCTCTGCAGAGTTTTTTGAACAACCGGCTTTTGGGATGATTTAGTAAAAAAATAGATTTTCAGTTGAAATGAAATGTATGCCTTTTGCAACAGTTCCAGTAACTCACTGAAAAATAGTCTGTTTCCATTGCCATCTTATTTTGGGCTTTTAGAAAAATACACTGAAGGTATTTTTTCTGAAAAATTGATATTCTGAACAGCTTCTACTTATTTGATCATCCCTACTATTGAGGTCTTGGCAAGAGTCAGAAGAGGAAAGTGGCATTTTATGGAGGAAGACGAGGTTGGGTAGGTGAAACTTTTTTTAAATTGTAGTGGGAAAGGAGGTGAGGCAATTGACTGTTAAGAAGAAGAGTGTGCAATTTGACTTGTTGCAGCCACAGAAGGCTGAAACGTGAGGGACTTGTCTTCAGCTCAAACGCTTGTTAGAAAGACTAGAATTTAGCTTAATTGAAACAAAGAATTGACGTTTCAGTAGTAAAACTGAAGTACGTTTCATGTTTATACTTTGTGTTTGTTTTCTTCTTTGCACTTCCCTCCCTTCACAAAACAAAATTAAATACAGTGGATGAAAGCAGATTTTTACCTTAAAATGTGTTTTGATGGATCTTCTGAATGAAAAGGATTCAGGTTGTTGGTTACTTTCTCTCTACATATTTAGAGGTACAGGATGCATGAGCATAAATGCTGGGCAGTTGGGAGCTGTTTGTTTTTGGAGAACTGGAAGCTCTTTGAAAACTGCAGGAGTAGATATGTTTCTGAAGTTTTATTTCATTGTTTAGCTTTCTGTCATCCAGAAGTGCAGTGTTTACTTAAACGTTATACAAGCTCAGTGTTGTAAATTAACAAGTACTGTTGTAAATTAGGAGTCTTGGCTTTAAACTGCTGGGCTTAATGCTATAATTGAAAACATATCTACAAACACTCAGCTGTCGAGTTCTAACTTCATAGAAATACCTTGGTTTCAGAATGTGACATTCCCAGGCAGTTCTGAAAGTATGCTGAAGCAAACCTGAGGGGTACATTTTAATTTTTTGATCAAGTGAAACCTGCCACACAATTCTGAGAAAGCCATGCAGTCCAGGGCTTGATGCTAGCAATGCATAACCTCTTCTTGAAGCATGGCTCCTGTGTAGCTCCTGTGTAAAGGTCTTGATATTATATGTGTGCACAGTCCCAAAAATTAAATTTTAATCTATAAGGTTTAATGGAGACTGTAATTTCTTTCTGAAGGAAAATTTCTCACACTGTTATTCATGTTTCTCCAGGTCATATTTCTCCATTGTGCTGCATGTAAGCACAGTCACACTAAGAGGTGGAAGCTCAAAGCAAGATAGAGGAAAATGATGGAGGTAAGGTAGCTCTGTGAGTTCCCCAAATGAGAGCTGTGCTATCCCAGAGAGATGTGTTTTGCAGTGGAGATGTGATGGAATAGAAGGAACACAAACAAGTCAGGACATTAACACTATTTCAAAGAGTACAACTGCAGGAAGAATCAAATAGGTAAGAAAAGACAAAACAAAGCTGGGAATGTCTTAATAGGTAGGAAAGACTTCAATGTTCACTCTTCACACCATAATCTCTGGTCTGATTTCCATTTAAAAATGAATGTATACATTCTATCCATATGTGATGGAGGTATTTATTTAAGAGGGTAGCAGAACTTGAACAACGGGAGTGGAAAGGATTGAGCAGTAAAAGGATAGACATTTACTATACAGAGATCCTAACTTACAAGCAGGCTGTGTGTTTTCTATAAAAAAATTAGATTTCACAGTATCACAAAATTTTTAGAGTTGGAAGGGACCTCTGGAGATCATCTAGTCCAACTCCCTGCCAAGGCAAGGTCACCTAGAATAGGTTACGTAAGAACCTGTCCAGATGAGATTTGAATGTCTCAGAGAGGGAGAATCCAGGACCAACCCAGACCCCTAATCATCTTTGTGGCCTCTTCTGGATCCTCTCCAGTAGGTCCTTGTCTTTCTTGTACTGAGGACCCAGAACCAGATGTGGCCTCACTAGGGCCAGGTAGTGGCAGGATCACCTCCCTTGACCTGCTGGCCACACTACTCCTGATGTACCCCAGGATTCTACTGGCCCTCCTGGCCACCAGGGCACACTGCTGGCTCATTTCAAGTAAGAGATGTAAGAAGTTTGCTTTAAATGATGTTGCCTCAGTGACGGTTTCCCTCATCTCGGGTATTAAACACAAGGAATGACCTGAAACCTAGGATGCTTCAGAGAGTAAAAAACACTGGTTCTTGTTTCTATCCCCATTTTGCTAGAGTGTGCAATTTTGAGGATACTGAGTTTGGGGAGGGATTGGAGGAAGAAAACATGCCATATGTTGCTTTGTTTGGTTAAAGAGATGGCTCACTCATTTTATCTCTAATTCCTGAAGGGATGAGCTCCCGCATCCCTATATAAGGTTGAGATAAGCTCTGGGCAAAACTGCTGGTATTGCAAGTATTGCAATTTCATAAATTATGACACAGATACTCAGTTTTGGTTGCTTTTCTGATATTTTAAATTACAGAGGCAGTTGATGTGCTGTTTTGCTGTTTGTACATTAAAAACCCATCAGTTTACCTACATGCAGGCTAGAACATGCCACGTGGTGTCACCTGTTTTTCTTCCTCCCTGTTAGGAAAGACAGTATGTTCCCCAGCTGTCTCCTCCTCCCCTCGCTACAAGAGCACTCAGCTACTGCCCTATACCTTGGAGCAGGATGTGGCTGAGGCCAAAACCACCAAGGGTGATTTTGCAGCTTGGAATGTCCCCATGGCTGTTGTGTCCATCTCCTAAATATAGCTGCAGAAAAATGTTTAACTCAGCAATTGCTTTTGTTAAGGGCTGATTTTAAATGGTGAACACTGCTGCTGCAAACTCAGCTTCATGACATTGAAATGATGCACTGTGATTTGACTGCTGAGCACCAAGCCTGACAGAGTTCAAGAAGGATTTGGGCAAGGCTCTCAGAAACACACTGTGATTTTTAGGGTTGTCCTGTGCAAAGCCAGTAGCTGCACTCTATGATCCTTATGGGTCCCCTCCAATTTAAGGTATTCCATGGTTCTATGATAACTGCTCACTTTGTCGGCTTATGCTGAGAGGTTTTTGTGTCACATTTATCTTCAGGAGACTAAAACACTCTGTGTGAGCTGCCATACACTGTTCTTCAATTTTCCATGGCAAATAAAATGCTCCTTAAACCGCAAGTGCCTCTGTTAGGATGAAGTTACACGTGGAGCTATAGGACAGTGTTTATGTGACTTCTTCATGTGAATTCCAACAATGAATCAAGTCAAGACCTCTCAAGTACTAGTCTTCTCATAGAAACAGACATTTTTACATTAACACTGAAGCCTGTACAAGTTAAATTCTTGTGAATCAGAAGAAACCTGCACCTTTTTTTTCAAGCTTCTGTTTAAGTATGCTTCTTACTAATAGAGATTATAGAATCATAGAATCAGATGGGTTGGAAGGGACCTCTGAGATCAAGTCCAACCCTTGATCCATGTAATTCTTGGTTTCATTAGAAGGAAGTCTAGACAAGCAATTCTAATTTAGTAGCCTGCACTACAGCAGGCTCCAAAATTGTTCATAATGTCAAATGATAGCACTCAGGTATGGTCAGCTCTGGCAGTTCTGGTGCAAGTCTAACACACTTTAAGAAATGCATTTAAACTTTTTTTCTGCCTCTTTTTTTTTTTTTTTCTTTTTTTTCTTTTCTTTTTTTCTCCCCCCTGTGTTATATTCAGTGTAGCATTGGTCTGTACATGCAGCAATGACTGTGAGCTGACAGCAAAGTATGTAGTCAGATGTAGTCAGAGTTGCTACCAAGGTGTGAAACCATCCCTGACCACCACCTCCTTAAAGCTAGAGTGCTGGGGCTGCTGCACGAGAGCTATGAATTTTCTTCTTTTAAGGTACCTTGAGATTTTCCTAAGCAGTGTTAAACATCAGACCTTCGCAGCACTACCAGATCTGCTTTCAGTGGTATTCATGGGACTTAATTTATCAATGGGAAACAAGCATTAGTCTGACTGAGAGCCTGGGATTGCAGACAGCCTCCCCTGTACCATCCGTTGCTTGGCCTTCTGACTCCCAACAGTTTCTTCCGCTCCCCTGCTGGCCCACAGTACTGCTGATGCTGCTGTCACGTGGCATGGCAAACAAGATCATTGGACAGCTCTGCATTAAAAGAACCCCTTTTTGCTTTCATTTGTGTAAGATTGTTTTTGTAAACATCCGTGATTGTTCGTGTTTCTGTATCACTAATTCCTTTTCCATATGGACAGCTGAACCAGCTCAGCTGAGAGAAGGTATGGGAAGGAGGGAGTGTGAGGAAAGAGTGGCTGAAGCTGGCCCTGATGCTAACACTTGAAAGGCTGGAACTGGAGCTTCAGTGTGCAGGTCTATAGCACATTGGATTAGTTGGAAAAGTCAATTTCCTTGTTCCGCTTTGCCCCACCAGCACTGAGTGACTTGCCCCATCTCATGCAATCTGAGCTAATTTCCTAATGTTCATAATGACCTTGCTGTTGTGCTTGTAGACTTTAAAACAGAGCATATAAAACACATGAAATTGGTCTGCATGATGAGTTTTTATATGTGAGTTCTTTGTCTTAAAGGAAACTCTTCTAAGTATTAAAATTCAAAGGGAAAAATACTGGAGCTTCATCGATGTTACATGTCTAGCAATAATCTTTCTAGCTCTATTTATTTTACATATCAAAGATTTTATGTAGGAAATGAGAAAACAAATGTATGCTTTGTCTGCACTAAGGAGAGCAGCAGACTGTACCTGAGCTATAAGAAGGGGTCTAACCATTGCTGTGTGGAGCCCTCTGGGAACTCATTTGCTGTGCAATGACCCAAGAAATTTGCACTCTTCTGCCTACAACCTGTGCTTTGCTTGTACTACAGGACTAAATACTGACCTTCTCCGTTCCCGCTCTGTCAGGCTCAGAAGCAGCACATGGAGGGTGGGGAAGCTTACATTTTTTCTTGCTTGTATTAGGTATTGGCTCTAGATCAAGAAATATGTGATCAACATTTATTAAATATGATCAATTACAGACATGTAAGTTCACATCACTTCCACTAACATTTTTCCATTTAAACTTTTAATTCTCCCTCTTGTTACCTCAAAATGGGAATTTTTCCCAATCTCCTAGCATTTGGACATTTCTGATGTTATAGACAGAGATTTACGCATGTCCAGGGCCTAGGTGATCTCAAGCCAGGCCAGCAGATTCCAAATCCTTCAATGTGAACTCTAGGAACTATTTTTACAAAAGGGAACAATCAGTTCAGTGAAAGCTGACTCTATTTTCAGGATTAGAAGCTGAAATTTGTGCCTTCATTGAGCTGCATAGCAAGCAGAACATGTGGAAACTCCCACTGAGTAAGCCAGAGTGAAGGGTGAGGGAGACCTCTGTCCAGTGCCATGACTATTTTATAATAACCATAATATTATGCCTAGTGATTTGTTAAATTTACATTCAAATTTGAGTTTAAAGCCAAAACTGTGGCCAGGCACAAGTCACCTGGAGTTTTGCCTTTGACTTCAAAGGGCCACACTTTTTATCCACTTTTTGTATGAGCGATTTGAAGGAACACTCTTTCAACTCCTCTGCTGAGATAGGTCTATTTGATGTACAGCTCTCTGCCATGGCGGCAGAATCCTTTCTTCATGAGGTTTCTGTGCTCCTCTCACTTGTTTGTTCTCCTGAAATCATAAATCTCTGTTTAGGGCATCAAAACCTTTCTCTGCAACAGCTGGTACTGACTTCAAGCATGCTCCAGGTAAAGAGAAAACATCAACAGAACAATATAATTCCTGTTAGCTTGCATTTCCCCCTAGATATTAAAAGCAGAGAAATGGATCTTTTCTCTCTATCATGCTTGTTTGTTAGAAGGAAAAGCATGCAAGAAATCCCACCCCTATCCCCAAAAGCGGTGACCAGAGACACTTGCCAACACTGCTTCATCCTGTCCCTCTAGGGAATGTAGAAGAGGTAGGAAAACTGCAGAAAATGGTAGTGGGAGAGGGATGCAGGACTTCCCTAAGGAGTGATAGGGTAGGTCCCTTTTGTGCAAATTTTAGAAGTCACCTACAATGACTCTTAAAACAATGTCGTCCCACTGCAATCTTTGTGACTGAAATACATATCTATGCAAATAGACAGGATATTTACCAACTTTCCTTCTTCCTTCCTCCACTCTCCAAAATTTTTATGGAGGTCCTGGCTGTTTTCTTAGCTCAAATAATGTTTGACAGTTCAGTAAAAAGTCAAAAGACAGCCTTCCTTTTTTTTTGGTCTTTTTAAAATCCAGATAATTTAATACAATAAAGAAGCAAAGACATCAAAGTAAAGAAACCATATACATTGCACAAACCATTGGGAATCTGTTCTCTTTTCAGAATTTTGACATGTGCTATGTAGTGTGGTTACAGCTATTAAGAAAATGCAGACATCTTTCCATGCAGTCCTCTTGCTATTTAAAACAATAATGTGAAATCTGTTTTGATGCTGCACAGAGACACATACAGCTTTATTACTGGCTTTTGGTAAAGGTGGGTAGAATATATTGGCCTTGTACTTCATTAGAGCAAGAGCATGGCAGTTAAGTCTGAATGAGAGACATAGATTAGATTTATGACACAGTACAAGTTTTGTGTATGTAGACTGCTTTCTTGTTCTGTCTTCAGAGTTCTGCTTAACTTCTTTTGAAGCACAGTTGATTATCCTTTATTGCCTGTGAGGGTGTTTCCTGTCCTGTACCACAAGACTTAGGCAGGAATGCTATTGAGACCTAACACAGGAATGGCATGGGATCTGCTCTTATGATCTCTCTTATCTAGAGGGCAGCATGTGAGCCTGTGCCAGCATCGTCTCTAATCAGCTCAATAGTTCCTGAAAGAGTTTATGGAGTAGACATATGCTCTAACCTTACTCATAATTTTTTTCAGAAAATGTCTCTTTTATGGACCAGGTGATGTTCAGTAAGACCCCCAAACTCCTATTTACCTTCAAGCAGTTAAAATATATAGACTTGAACACAGTGGGTAACATAATTTAGTCATCTTGAGAGGAGAGGGTGAGCTGTTAAGTTATGCCTTCTACTGGGACTCCAAATGCATAGCTCAGGTTAACTACTATTATTGCTCTCCTCCAATGTGTTTACATCAGAGCTACGGAAAGACTTTCATGAAGGCAGGGTGAGCTGCAGGATCTCAGCAGCTCTGAAACCTTTATGCACAGTCCTTTAAGTCGGGGCATTGACAAAAAGAGAATTAAAAAAATTACCACATTCATGCAAAGAAAACTGCCTAGCTTGGGATTTTTCGAAGTTGAATTATCTTAGTTACCGAGATGATTATGCTTAATGGTCTCAAGTTGTTTTGTTAATTATCATCCCTGTAAATGTTTTAAAGAAGTAGGGAGGTGGTTCTAGACCATTACTAAACATTAAATTAATGAGAAGGGCTGGGATACAAGGTTCCAGATGGGAAGAGATGAATGGTAATTGCTATGCTGTTTCATTTAGCAGTTTATAAATGAGTTATTTTGGCATATTTTGCCTGTCTGTAGGTTTAGATGACATTTTAATGATGTGAAAATAACATTTAAGAGTGTGAAAATAACATTTTCCCACAGAGCTAATAAGCAGGGAGTGGCAAATTCCAAAATTCTGCTTCTTGCTTAAGTGGATAGGTGAGGCAGCAGGACTGATACTAAAAATCAATAGGTATTTGAGAAAATGATGTGTGCATATACCAGGTCAAGGCTGTCTTGAGAAGATTTCCAAATCCCCGAGTTGCCTTAGGATCATGAACTTTCCAGTTTGGTAGGGATATAAGGTAGGTAGGAAAATTCAGCAGACCATTTTCAATACAGGAGAGAAGTTCTTCTTTCCTCTCAAGTATAAACATAGTTATACTTTCCCCTGAACATGTTCTGATCTCTGCTTCTGTGTGAAAGCTTTGGAAATAAACATTCATTTGTTATGAAGCCTTCTGATATGAATAGTAAAACTTTGTGGGTTTTTTCCCTTTGGTTATGAACCATGATGGCCTACACAAAGAAAGGAGACCATATTTGGTAAGGATCAGACTTTGTTGCTAGAAAATTTTATTCATATAAATAATGTGTTTTATTGCTATAAAGTATTGGCTAAAGAGACAGGCTAGACATTGACTAAAGAGATAGGCATCCATCAACAACAAAACTGTGAACCAGACCAACGGAATATAAGCAAAGGAATGGGGTTGTTTTCATCTTGAATCTTTAGATGGATTCCTGAGATTATTTAGTGCTCTTTTAGCCACTTAAGTTCCCATTGGATTTGTCTTGATCTAGTCCATTCCAGACATTGTTACTTAATCTTTTACATATTCCAAGATGTCACTTGGATTACTAACCAGACTTTTTTATGCTGTCAGCCGTAATTTCCCCTGGAATAACTGCCTTGCTGTACCCAGATAACCATCTTCACATGAATAATATTTATTGTTGCCCAGCATGGAGAAATTTCAACTCTGACTCTAGTTGGGTTGACAAGATTTTCAGACAGCAGTAGTAACTTTTATGTAAACTCCTACATAGAGGATATAGACTTATATCTTATTTAAAATCATATTTATATTCTTCAGCTACTCCCTATGGAAAGGGGATTTCAGGACTGATGCATCTCTTTAGGTAGGTGAACCCACAGTTTCCAGCTGAAATAAATTCAAACCACCAGCTAAGTGCACAGCTGAACCTAACATAGCTGAAGGAGGACTGCATGGAAGTGTATGGTCACAAGTTAATGGCTGGAAAATATGACAAAGTCTAACAATTGGAAAATAAATTTGCTATGCTGCTTTTTGGTATGAAGCTGGTAACACGGCAAAGTAGGGAGTGACAGTAACTTGTGTTGCATAACAGATGAGACTGGCATTCCAAATGTAATATATAATCTGTAAGTCAGAAGTTAATTTTCCTAATGCATTATGTCATTTTCTAAGCATATCTAAAGAAACAGGATTAATACTAAATTTTCCTCTGTTTCTTTATTTGTTACTGCTTCTGGAATATTTGTACCGTAATTTTTATTAATTATGGAGAATGATAATAAGTATCATAAAAAAGGAATCCTATGTTCCATGCATATGTAATTTGTATCATGTGAATAGGATACTTTGTTATTACCATTGGCAATAGCCACATCAATTCTTATTCTTTTCATATGAATCAGGCTTTACTAGCATCAGGCCAAATATTATGGATTATGACAGAGTAAGACTCTTTAAGGATGTGGGTAATAATGCATTGCAGGGGCACAAATGAGCAAAAAGGAACTGTGGTAAGCTTTGGGTAACCCTGTGTTTTAATCCAATGACGTGAACTTTGAAGTGCATCTTAAATTTTACTCGTATGGATGTTGAAGCCGCTGATTGCGACCTGAATTATCTAACTAGAATGAGAGCATTGCTTTAAAGCAGGAGCTGCCAGTCTGTGGCACAGAAGGCACACGTAACCTGTGAAATATCTCCACATATTTAAAGAGAGCCCACTAGAGAGAAAGACTGAGTATCCTCCAGTCAAGTGTTAGCACTGTACAAACCTGCTTGCTGCAAGCACTATTTCCTCAGCACCAGCAGGGCTCCATTTCCAAACAGCTACTGCCTAAAAGGGGAGAGATGATCCCATCCAAAAGGACATGATACCAAAGATCCTTGCCCAGGCCCTCACCCTAGGAGATGTTCCAAGCCACAGTGGTACTGTGTGTATTGATACACTGTGCCTTTGATACTTTGATACTTAGCTGGTGCAACAGGACTTCTGTAGATTCCAAGTCTAGCTCTGCTTTAAACGCTGCCCACTGGGCTAAGTATTTGTCTTCCTTAATTCAGAACATTTCGTTTCCTGGCATCAAAACAGGAACTTTCAGAAAGCTAGATGATTCAGAAGGGTTGATTTTAAAACGTGCTGAATACCTTTGAGAGGAAAATAGCACATGGTAGTGTAAAGTAGCATCTCTTCAACGAACTGACAATTCTCCACCTACCGAGATGCTGTTGTTGTGCAGCTCACTAGAGGGCATGTGACTGTACTTTATAATCCAAAAGATCAAGAAATTCTTATTAAATGGGTAGGGGAGAGGGAGGGAAGGTGAAATGAACCAGATATAGTGGCATTGCAAACAGAAATTGTTAGAATTACACCCACTTGTTTCAATTGCTCATTCGAGTACATTGTTTGGAAAAGAAGTTTAGATTACTCTTGCAATGTGCATATAGTGTCTTTTCTTTACCAGGGAACGGAAACAGAGGTATGCTCTGCAATTTTCTCTGAATTCGTTTTATCCTATTATTTACTTACTCTTTTTTCTTACTGTTCCTCTTGAAAAAAAATGTAGATATCATACTGATCCCTTCTTATACAGGCTGCCAGAATAAGCAACTCAGATATTCACCATAAATATTTCAGAATATCTAACATTTCTATTTGTAACCACTTAATCTTGTACACATGTTAAAGGAAATAAATTTTAGAAAACAATTATTTTAGGTTTAAGTTTTCTGTAGGCAATAGAACCTAGAGGACCTGGTTATTTTTAATATACCTCTACCTTGGACCTTTAAAATATAGAGGCATTTGGGTCAGTTGTTTTCATCTGCTGTAAAAACAACCCCTAAATCTCCTGAATTTCCTAAGCATTTCCAGTTGCTTTCAATTTTGGGGCTAAAAAAGGCATAATCCAAATAAGCCTAGCAAAGGCAGTTTCGTCCTCATTTTTCTGTCCTGTCTTGTATTATGCCCGAGTGTAAAGCTCTTTGTCCTTTACAACTGTAGCAACTTTGCATTTGCTGAAGTAAGAGGACACAGGTATAGTACCTATTAGTTAAGAATGGATGCAGAATGAAATATGGCAGAGGACATTGCTTTGGGAGTCCTGGCCAAATTACAGACTACTTCACTTAGGTTTTGTTATAGTTCAAACTCTTACTGGTACAAACAGAACTTTGTTGAGCAGCAGCTTGTGTTTTTCCAAAGCATTGTTCTTCATCACCTCCTAACTCCAAGAGCTAGATCTAAAAAGGAGCAAACAAAAAAAAGTCCAGCAGTTCTCTTAGACCTGGCAGTGAAGAGCACTGCAGAGGGACTCTAATGTTTACTGAGGTTATTTGTTACATCTCCATCCATACCTAAAGAGGCAAGAGGTGAAATGGTTGTGTGGTCCATGAGTGGCCGCTGGAACCTGTCACCTCCTCTGTGGCATGCAGTTCAGTTGAAACATATCTGTTTACTTTTTCTCCCTGCCCCATGATACCTATCAAGGCATTGCTCTCTGTTTTTCATTTTGTGCTCCAGGTACCAGTGTCTGGTCAGCATCCAACCCCACCTTAGCTTCCAAAACTCTTTAATTTGCCTTCCACCTCTGCTGTGTGCAGTGCTATTTCTCTGAGCTCACTCCTCTGCTCAGCCACTGAGTCACCCTGGATCTGCCTTTGCACAACTCACATGGCTTTTCTCTCCTGCACTGTTAGTATTGGCTTTGTGAAGTGATAACTAGATGTTTCATGGGGGAAAAAGCATAGTGCATCCAAACAGAGAATGTTAAAACCAGAAGGGAAATAAAAAGCTGCATTTTCCAGATGTAATAGCTAAAAATTAGAATATGTTACCCTCTTTAATAATTCCTCAAGGTTCTCTTTTGCAACAGGGCCTACAGAAAGCCTCTGAGAGATTATATGATTGAGGCAAAGGAGAGTAGATAATGCTGTGGCTTTATTTATAGTGTAAAAAGATGTAAAGCATGAGTATATGAAAACGAAATAGCAATGGCTATATATTCCTCCCATAACCTTCATATACTATTGTAAATGACCTTGTGTTTGGGCCAGAACCTATGGCCAAACTGGGAATTGCAGGCTGCAGCACAGTGTGCACAGGCGGCTTTGGCATGAACTTTAGGCTGGTGCTGGTAGCAATCAAGGTGGGGCAGCTCTTAGCTCAGGGCAAACCACAAAACCTCTTGACTAGCAGGGCAGGTTGACCTGCTTTCTGCAGCCAGCAGCCAGCCAACCTGCTAACAGATAGCTCTTGTAACTCAGTAAGACGGTGCCGTGTGTTCACATAGACACATCCGCCATCCAGAGAAGGGATGTGAAGCTGGATGGCTTGGCAACAGCAAGATTAAACAAAAATCTGCTCTGGGAGATGGGGACAATTGTTGCAGAGCCTCTGCAAAGTTTATTTGTCATGTAACAAAAGTTCCCTGGGTACATTCTCCATCTCATCTGCCTTAAGACAGAAAACAGCTGGCATTAAGCTGACGCCCTCCAAAATTGTGTTTGAAATCAGCTTATTACCAACCTAGCTGATACCAACCATCCCCCTGCATCACTTTACATTCTGATTCCGTAAACAGAGCAAACTGGATTCTATTCAGCCATAATTAAGAAAAAAGAAAAAAAGTAAAAAAACCCAAGCAGTATCCTTGCTGAAGAAACAAACTTTGCTGATTCCTTTGCTGAAGTAGTCAAACTAGCAAGAAACTATTTTTTCAATATTGTTTCCCTTATTAAAGAAGAACCCCATTCTGCATCTGCCATGAAGATTTGGATGGTGGGTTGAGATCACGCTGAAAGTCAGGGTGGCCTACATCAGAAAACTTGCATTTCACAGAACATTTGCTATTGATATGTTGGGAAAGTGTTAGACTTGCGGGAGGACTGGAGAGTATTTGCATGATACATTAATAAGAAACAGTTTAGTATACCAGATTACTAAAGCATGTTAATTTTGAAGCCAAAGCCCACACATTCTTAACTTTGTTTCCCAGCGGAAGAGCCAGTAGACTCTTATGTATTGTATGGGAACCGGAGTGTTATTCTTTGAAAGCAAACCCAGTGTTTAGAAAATCCAAAACTGAGCTAAGAGCACAGCACATAGGCATCACGCAGGATGCGTCTTTAAGCTGTAATGGAGAAATGTCAGTACACATGATATCTCTATCTGCAGCATGTGTGTTTTGAAACAGCAGGTTACATACATTCTTGCTTTACAAGTCCTGCAAAACTGAGATAGTTTCATTTGTCTTGGGAAGTTTGGCATCTGACAGACTGACGGGTGGTTTACTCAACAATTCCAAGAGGCTTTAAAAGATGTAGGGAGATATACTCCTCTCCTTTGGTTTTTATTGGGAACTGCTTTTTGAAATTGCTTTCCTCGTTCCAGGAGCATTTTGAAAAACAATTTTCTGAACTGCAGAGTTTAACTGAGTTTAACCGAGTTTGCTGTAGAGTACATCCCTAGCTACTGTACTTGCATTGCTCATCTTTCCTACCTTGAGAAAAACAATGGGCCAATAGGAATGTATGTACTCTAGAGCTAATTTTAAATATAGTATGGACAAAGTAGTCGTGTTTCCTAGGATTATATGAAGAATTAAAGCTAGAGTACATTAAGTATATTTTCAGTTTAATCAACACAATCAAAAAATAATACGACCTCCAAGTCAAAACCAGGGTTGGCATTGTTGCTGGATGATGAAAAGGCCATCAAAAGCTGATGTGGTTAGCTGGTCATTTGCAAATTCAATGTTTAGGAACTGAAAGGTAATTTTTATAATGTTGAAGTCAGAGAAAAAAGAGTTTGAGTATAAGCAAGCTTTTAATCATCTTGATCTTGGGTTTTTGGTGGGTTTTTTTTGTTCGTTTGTTTGGTTGTTTTTTGTGAGTTTTTTGTTTGTTTGTTTTTTGATGGAATTTTCTCTCTTTGATAATGACTGCATGGTAACAGGCAGTGGCTTTCACTGAATCAGCAGAGCTCCACTGCACAGATATTTTGTGCTGACCTGTTGTCTCACAGTTAATGTTATTGTTGCTCTTGAGTTCTATGTGGTGTTCTCTGAAAAGTGCCCTAGATTGTTCTTTTTTTCCTTGATGTTCTTTAAGTCCTTTTAAAAAAAATACCTTTGATAGTAACCACCTGGATTGCTTTGATGATTTGTTACTGCCCATTAACTGGGTCACAAAATACTCTCATGCAGTTTAGAAGGCAGTTATTTCCACTAAGATGCTCCCTGTTCCTGCCCCACACATCCTAAGCTGATGATCATCTGTAAAGCAGTAGCCACAGAGGTAACAAAAAAGACATTTATTGAAACCATCTGAATGTAAAAAAAAATAAATTAATAAAACAGATATATGAGTAAACCCATATTATTTTTATTTTGATTACTTATAGAATTCCTGTGAAGAACCTTCTCATGTTCAGTTTTAGATAAAATAGTATTGTTTTATCACAACAGGATGCTTGTGATGTATGGAGACATGGATATAAAAGATTTTTTCAGTAAATTTATACAGAATTTAAAAACTCATGTTAGAACTGATGCTTTACTTTAGTAAGAACTGTATGAACAAGTTAGCACTCTATATTTCTTTCTTCATAATTTCCTCCATTTCAATACTGTGGGCTATTTATTGTTGTTTTGTAAAAAATTCCTGACCAAGAAAGACTAAGACTTAGCAGGTATCAGTACCATATTATTTTCATTTGGGATATAAATTTGGAAAGATTGCATAGCCCAGACATAAAGTCTGGAGTGGAAATGAGGTATTCTTTGTACACTAGCAATCAGAGCCAAGTCTAGGCAGTTACACAGAAGTAAAAAAATCAAGATTTTGAAAATATAAATGAATCATCCAAAACTTATTGGATTAGTGAATGAAAAGAGTCAATGTACTAAGTTGTGGGTTTGAGACCTTGGGGACCCTGCTCGGAGTGCTCTGTCGGTCTCTGGGGTCCCCAGCACAGGAAGGACCTGGACCTATTGGAGCGACTCCAGAGAGCCACCAAGATGATTAGAGGGCTGGAACACCTCTCCTATGAGGAAAGGCTGAGAGAACGGGGTTTGTTCAACCTGGAGAAGAGAAGGCTTCAAGATGACCTAATTGTGGCCTTCCTGTCCGTACATGAAGGAAGCCTGCAAGAAAGATGGAGAGAGACTATTTACAAGGGCATATACCCATGTTTACAAGGGGGAATGGTTTCAAACTAAAAGAGGGTAGATTTAAATTAGCTATTAGGAAGAAATTCTTTACTGAGGGGGTGGTGAGGCACTGGAACAGGTTGCTCAGAGTTGTGGATGCCCCATCCCTGGAAGTGTTCAAGGCTAGACTGGATAATTCTTTTAGCAACCTGGTCTTGTGGAAGTTCCTGTCCATGGTAGGGCAGTTAGAAGAAGATGATTTTTAAGGTGCCTTCCAGCCCAAGCCATTCTATGACTCCATGATTCTTCTAAAACTCCTCTCCCCCACCATAAGCCATGCCTAGATTATTATCTGATTTGCTTTTTCTTATTTCCTCTCATAGTACTTATTCCCTTTCCCTGTTAGTTTTTGCTCCTTTCCTAATAATTTGAATTTCACTGTTTTTGTAATTTAATCACTAATTTTCTCACTACTGGTAATTCATACAAATTTGAGGTGGCTAGTACCACCCTTTGTTGCAGTCAAGTACTTCTGTGGAGATTCCAAAGCTATCATTATTGTAGTGGGCAATATGAGTGATTTTACTACCTACTATGTCAGGACACAATATTTTAGACTATGAACTAATGCTTCAATCCTCTAGAGAAGCATAAAGAATCTAGCCTGGGCTGAAAGAATCAGAACCATGAAATGGTAATCATTCTAAAACCGAATGTTTCCATGTTTCCATTAATTCATTATGTTTTGCCTTGAAAAAAAAAAAGGAAAATCAGGTTCAAAGATCAAAGTCCGCATAGCTTTCTACACACAAACTAGCATTTCATCTAGATTATGAATGTAAATAAAGTTGCAGCTTGATCCTAAGACATAAAAAGCAAAGGTCAGATCATGGAAATAAAGGGAAAAACATGTAAATCTCTTTGTTCTGCATTTCTTGGCAGCCAGTGTATTCAGTATTCTGGTACTTGTTATGCAGAAAAATAGAGCTGCCTATTGTGGATAATAGCAAAAAAGGCAAAGGACCAATTCTGTTCCTCTTATAACTCCATCAGTGTCAATGGACTTTAACCAGGAATTCATTTAGCAGGGGTCTTTAAGTCACCACTTGAGGTTCAAGTGCTAACTTCTTCTAAGACTCAGAAAAGTTATGTTGAGCAAGGCTGGCAAAAAGGTTCAGTTAACTCTTTCAGCCGGATAACTCTGGGACAGGGCAGGCCCTGGAGCACAGCGCTAGGAAGAGCCAAGCTTTGGGAAGGAAACTAAGGCTGAGGTTTACATAGTCATTGTCTTTGAATTACCAAGGGCCAGAGTGGGGCTGGGTTACCAAATGCCAAAATGGGAATAAATTTAGATGCTCCCAGGAGTATTTGTGTTTTGAGCAGTGAAGCAAGCTCCCTTCTCTCTATCGAACTGGGCTGCACACCAAAGAGGAGAGCCTACCCTTTTTGTTTCTCATCCTTTCTTCCTTCACTGAGAGAAAAACGGGGAAACAACTGCAGCCAGGGAACTGAGTGTCAGTATATATTGGGAAGCGTAAAATTGCAACATGTTGTTCTGACCTGCAACTATTGAACTTCAGAGTTGCTCTTCATCACCAGTGCAGTCGTCCAGAAATGCAGCCTGGATAGTTCATTTAATGGCTATCCTAATTTTATCCTTTTCATGGATTTTAGGCGGGGGGGAAATAGTCCCATACTTACAGATTTTGCTCCTGTTTTATTTAACAGATATATAGACAGCCTCTTTAAACAATATGGACTGAACTCCTATTTTTTTTTCTGCCCACATTTAGAGCAAAGAAATGGGATATCTTTAGTGCTACCTTGAGCTTCTTTTGTCTCTGCTATGCAGGATTGGAATAATAATTTGTTCTTTTTTTGTATTTTTGTGAAAATTGTATGTGCAATTTCATTTTTTTTCCACAATAACTATCATGTCCCTTGAAAAGCACAACTATGTGGTCAGAAAGCAGTCATTAAGTTGTCATTGCAGTGAAAATACTGTTTCAATAGAAACAGGAAGGATATTGAAGTGCTGGAGAGGGTCCAGAGAAGAGCAACGAGGCTGGTGAAGGGACTTGAGCACAAGTCCTATGAGGAGAGGCTGAG
>JAYRBT010000139.1:25148560-25178287 GCA_036023395.1 Myiotriccus ornatus | reverse complement strand
ATCAGGGGTTGGACTTGATGATCTTGGAGGTCTTTTCCAACCCAATCTATTCTATGATTCTATGATTCTATGAAATCAGAATTAAAAAAAAACCCAAACCCTAGAAATTAAATCTAGTAACAAAACAAAGTGTTCTAATTTCTCTTCAAAATTACTTTTTATTTCAATATTTACTACATTTAAGTATTGCAAATTAGTGCAAGTATTTTGGAATAAAAAGAACTAAGTTGATCCAGAATGACACTTAAAACATTATTTCATTAAGAAGAGAAATGAGATGTCCCTTTTTTTGACAATTACTTATAAAGTCTACTCTTTTTTAGAACACAACCCAACTACAGAGGCAGCTCATAAGTGATCAATACCAGTTTCTTATTTTATCAAATACAGTTGTATTAACCTGTTAGTAGGACAGACTTTGAGTAAATTTAATGAACTAACCATTCATCAAAAATTCTTATATTGCAGAGAAGAAATTTTTGACCTATCATATTATCTCCTGATTTTAAAGCAATATACTTGTGCTACAAATACCAGGAAGGGGGAGGAAAGGAGGAGGAAAGGGGGGAGAGGTGTTAGAGGAATTTACGTTCTAAAATATTTATCTCCATCTTTTAGTTATTTTCTTAGATTAAGATGGGGAGTGAAAGTGAACAATCATACAGGGAAGGAAGCAACTTCACTTTTTTGCAAAGCAAAAGAACTCTTACTCTGAGCGTGGGATATTTATGACAGCCTGTAGATACGCCATCCTAGATTCAAATCCATTTCTTTAGGGTATTTAATTTATTTAATGGAAATATTTATACATTTGCTCTTTTAGACAGTCTGCTACTATGATTGCATTTATCAGAAAACATGAGATAAATGCAATAAACAATAATCAACTTTGTCAGTCCTTATTATAGCTAAGGTTGCACAATGGTTTCCATTCTAACCCTTTTCAACCTCATACTTTTCTGCTGCTTCATTCCTGAGAAGGGAATTTTCCTTACAGTTATTTTTCTTTGGAAAGTTTGAGTAACTTCGCTCCAGCATTGCCAAAGATATTGCAAAGAAAATGGGTGTATGTAGACTTGTTAATTATAGAGATTTTTCTTGTTTTAACAACTCTTCAGCATATGCAGCTGTGGGAGGGAGGGAGGGTGAAATTTCAGCAATTTCCATACCAAGGCAGCTGTTGTTCTGCGCTACTGTGAATCCATGCTTTGGTTTGTGCATTGTGATCCTCTGGAAAACCGTGTGCTGAGAATTCACAGCACAGCTCACACACATCTTCCTCACAGCACTTTGTGGGGTGAGGTGAGATCAGAAGCAGTCTTGCATGCAGATATGGGAGGAGGATGAGAAAATACTGCCTGGCTGTTGCTGCTCCTCTCACTCGGCACGTGTGGCTGGCTCCCGTGAGGGAGACTGGAGGGTTTAACTTGTGGCCTCCCAGGTGCAAGATCTGCACCTTCACTGTGTTTTGCTGAAACTTTTCCTTTTGGAAAGTACTTCTTTCTCTAATCAGTGCTAAAATGTATACGGCTTTGGGAGCATGGTCGGGAAGCCATTAGTTCAGTGACGTGGTGGAGATGTTTTGGGGAAAATAATGAAACGGCTTAAAATAATTTAAATTGACTGATTATTGCATTGGCTTTTGAAGCAATGTTTATCAACGGTTATTAATTTTGCTGGCTGAAAATGTTTCTCTTTGCTTTGTCATCCTTCCAAGAAGTTGGTTATTCCCACTCCAAAGGGGAAATTGTTGTTGGAGAGGCTGATTAAAATTCTGAACGGTGAGCAACCAAGCTAGTCACAATGCTCTATGCTGTGAGTTAACTCTGACACTGGCCTGGACTGTTTTAATCAGAAAAAGGAGTTATTTATGAGAATAACATCCAGTACTCATCTTTAAAAACAAAAAAAAATTCAGCAGGAAAAGAATTATAAATAAGGGTTTCAAAACAGTTTTATTGCATCATTTGCCTTCCTGCTCATGAGGAGCGTGGCATTAGGAGTTAGACCCAAAAATACAGAAATCAAAGGATGTGATATTTCTTGTCCTATTTCCGTGCCCAGGATTGCACGCTGTGAGCCTGCCTCTCTCCAGGCTGCGGTTGTGCCTCTTGCTCCAGCTGCAGCTGGGGCCACCCGTTGTGGCTCAGCTGGGCCAGGCGGCAATTACACCAGTGGCTGTGCTCGCTGACAGTTTTGGGGAGAGGGTAAGCCTTGGAGAGGAAGAGGTGAGCTGGGACCCCTTGATGTGGCCGGGCTAGGCAGGCACACGTCAGTGGGGGGATGCTCTGCAGCCGGCGTCAAACCCCTGCCAGGGGTTGTTTGTGGCAGCAGTCCAGCAAGCGCTGCCTGGCTGGCTCTCCTCCCTGGGCATGCTGGCAGAGCCAAGGAGCAGAATCCTGCCACTGCTGCCAGCACCCCCCTACGCCATCCCTGCACTGTGCTGACAGCATGTCCCACAGCACAGAGTGGTAAGGGATGAAGGCTAAGGAGGAGGAAGAGTTTTACTCGGCTGGCAGCCTGTCCCAGCACCTGCAGAAGGGTCTCCATGATACTTTTGGTTCACAGGGTTATGACTGTGCCTTTCACACGTCATCTGTCAGAAGATAAAAAGGAGGAGGAACGGGACAGTTCTTGGGATGTGGGTCCACTATGGACTTCAATGCTGAAAGAAACATGGCATAAGCTCTAATGAGTGGTTCCCCTGATAATAATATAGAGAGATTATTTCTGGAGGAGAGTTTTGTGGTGGCCACAAGGCTGCATTAGTGTGGATTTCTGGAGCTGACACCCATCTGCCCTGTCTTTGGGTCCCAGCTTGTCCTCTGGGTGCTTTTCTGGGGCCAGAGTTCCAGGACCTGAGACATTTGGTGGAAATGCTGGAGTGAGGGTATCCCCTTGCCCTTGGCCCCCATCCTGCCAACAGTGTCCGCATGCTCTTGCTGTTCTACTGCCATGCAAAGCCTTTTCTGCTGAGAGGGTTTGGTTGTGAAATGAACATAAAAATGGTGAAAAAGGAAAGAAATGAACCCAAAACTCATCTTCATGGAGAGCTGGAGGACAGAAGGGAAGAAGAAACTCCTTAAATGTGCTTTTCTTAAAGAAAACTTTTTATTGTTGAGCTGTAGTCTTAGCAAAACTTATTGTTTGATGGTCCTGATTGAATTTTTTAGTCAGATATTAAATAAAAGACAGAGTAGGCCCCAGGAGGAATGCTAAGAGAGATCTGGCCATATCCACATTGTGAGAGTTGCTATAAGGGGCAATGGAAATTCAGTGCAGCTGGTCAACCTAAAAAATAATAACAAAAAACAATACACCTCTGTGTAATAGAATGTATTTCATATGACAAGTATTCCTAAATGCTTTATATAGAATTAAAAACAGATTTAATTTGAAGAACAGGTAATTTTGTTTGTTTAAGGGAAAGAAAAACATAGGACATTAGACTGAACTAAAGCTGGTGTAAATCAAAAAGGGTTCAATTGAAGTCATGTAGCTTAAAATATAGATGCTATAAATTAAGCAGAATTTTATTCTGGCCCATAATATTTTACATTTATGATGTGTAATTTTGACCCTTTGGAGGAGGTCACATAAAGGATCTCCTCATTATCATTCTATTTCCTTTTTGTTTCTAAATTGAGTATATTAATTTCTTGTGTTTCTTCATTTCTTGCTCTTGTCTTGACTTCCATTAGATTCTGCCTTTTCCAAATATTTTCTCTTTTAAAATTTTCAGAGTCAAAGGGGGGAAGGAAGAGGAAAAAAGGTTACTTTCTTTTTCTTGTCTTTCCTGCCCCCCCGCCCCAAATCCTCTTCTCCTCCCAAGAAAAATTAAAAAAGGCCTACAATTAACCTAATGGAACTCCCTGGCAAGGCAAAATAAAGATATAGTAAAAAAGCAATTAATATTTTGGTATTTTTTAATGAAAATACCACAAATTTAAATAGATTCTATGTGTGGGTTTTTTGTTTTTTTTTTGGCAAGAATAAGCTGTGAAACTGGAAAAATTCTGCAAAACCTTGGTTAGGTTTTAGGCCACTCAATTTCCTTATTAACTTTATAAACAACTGTAATTAAAAGAAACACCAAAGCATTTGTAAAACAGAAATATGTGTTTCAAATATTGAAGCCTCCAACATTTGTTCAGGTACCTGATTTAGAAATTAAGACAATCATTACTCTCTGGTGTGTCTTCTCTTCATGGGTGCAAATAAGACAAAAGTGTTTTTTCTCACAGAAAGCATGCTAATTTAGCCCAAAAGGGAAACAAATGCAGATTTCTCTATTAAAATAAAAATGGGTTTTATTGTTAGAGAGAACTGACTGCTTGTGGCCCACTGACGTAGTTCTCAGTGTTTGCACTGGAGGTCTCACTAGCGTTTAATGAGCATGGCCCTCTTGACTGTCAAGCTTCCATGCATGGGTTGTAACCAGCATAGGAATGAAATCCTTCTGCCTACTGGAGATCTTCCGGAAGAATTACCAGTTCATGGTGAACATGGCAGTCTTCAAACAATCTGCTTCCTGAGTTAGGGCATAAGTCCAGCCTCTGGAGGATCCCAGAAAGATTTGTGGTTATGGGTGTGGTGCTCAGGAGCAGGCTCAGTCTCTGCAATATGGTACTTGATGAGAGATTCCTTGTGACCGTCCCACGTGTTGTGCAGCATTTGCCATGGACTGTGTTTTTTTGGAGTAATGTTGCTTCCATTATTCTGTATGGTTAGCTGCAAAAAATGCTTTGGGGTGCAAAAGACATTGCGGCTCTGAAATGTTTGACTAACCACACACCAAGTATGTGGGCCTTAGCTTCTCCAGAATAGGCATCCAAACTTGGTGAAGACTGTCTTCCTGCCTGATCCGTAGCGTGACAGCCTTTGCTTAGTGAACTCCGTGCTCATGACCACTGTTTTTTGTAGCGGGTTCCTCTGGTAGATACCCCATGGCACTTAAATGTTGTAGAAGTTCTTGGTGCCTCTCAAAATCTATCTTGTAATGCCACAGTCATAAATTTGAAAAGCAGAGATGCTTCTTTGTATTTTTGTCGCCATAATGTCTTATTTGAGTAGATATTGTGAAATAAATCTGTTTCCTTGAAGGAAATCAGAGTTGCTGCAATGAGGAGCATAGGAAATCTATTCCACCTTGGTGTGAAAGTCTGTATTAAACCAGTTTGAAGTAGATATGGCATGGGTTGAGTGCTAGTTAAAAGTGGGGGAAAAAAAACCAAACCAAAATTCCCACAACCAAACTATGAAATAGTTTGTTTCTCTTCAAGTATGCTTATGTATCATGTTTTTGTTAAGGAGGAGGGAAGGGAGAGGGAGCTCCTCCCCAATACAGATTTAGTGTCCTGCCCATGCACTTCTGATTTTTGTGGTCTTGAGCAGCATGTTGGTCTGGCAGCAGCTGCCCTGCAGTGAAGTGGGTTGTTGCTTCCTTTGGAGGGAAATGTCTGTCAGGCTAATAAAGGAAAACTTGTTTCCATTTCCTCAGAGATGCTGCAAACTATCTTCCCTTCAGAGCAGTGAGTTACACGATAGGTCTTGCCCTGTTGGAAAGATACCCATTTTCATTCCCACTAAATTTAAATTAAAGCCTGGCAACTTAGTTAAATACAACTGACTGATGAACTTCATACTTAGAAGAATCTGGACTGACTGAAAAAAAAAGTTTGGGGCACTTGTTCTTAGATATCTGAAAAGCTTTGATCATTCCTCCCCAGTTTTCTTCAAATTTCTAGAGGTTATGAATATACAGGGACTTTGTTATTTGCATCTAGGGACTTGGAATATGGCCTGCATTTTTCATTTATCAATTCAAGTACTAATTTTAATAAGATACTAATAGATATATATTTAATTAATTGAGGCAGAGTCTCCTTGCTATCTGATCCCATAGGTCCTGTGGCCTTCTTTTAATACCACAGATGTCCATTTATTCCAAGAAGAGCTGAATGATATTCGCATGAGGTCATCATAGTGCATATTTATTGTCATGAATTCTCTTTGCATGTCTCATTGATTTCTTTTGTTAGCTTTGTAATCTTCCAAGAAATTCTGGTGAAGAATACTCCACCACTGACTTAAAAAGCTGTGTTCCTTCCTGGGTAAAAGAAACACAGGTGAGATAATATCCAAAAAATTATAATTTGAGGGAGGTTTATATTGCTGTCACCAAAGTTAACAAACATGTCAGTGAATAGATTCAGAGCCCAGTTAAATGTGCCATAAATTCTGAATTTTATAAAGCATTTTGGAAAAGTGGGCTGTTTGAAGTGTGAATTAACACACCATCGCATATATTTATCAATATTCCAGACCCACCTACAATTTTGTTAAATGTTTAGGACATTTTGCTTGTCCACTTTCTGAAGCAATCCTGTGAAATCTGCCAACTTGATATTTTTACAGATTTGGTGCCATCCATGAAGTGGGACAGATCAGGGCTAAGGCTCTATATGGCATATATAGAGACCACGAGGAAGAGAGATGTGAATTGTACCTTCAGTGATCTCTGCAGTGTATTTATCCCCAGCAAGAAAACAAAATATGACTAGGGCAGTCCACAGTAATAGAAAGAGGAGATGCAGGATTGACTTGTTATTAGAAACCAGGGAGCTGTTACTGGTTTGTGTTTCTCCACCTCAGCTTGATCCAGCGTGAATGGGTGGGTGGAAGTCAGCCCTCCTGTGCATAATGCTGCCTACGCACATGTGCGTGTATACACCACGTATGGATGTTTGAGCGGTTTCCATGTTTCTTTGTGACTGTGATTTTACACATTTTTTGTATGAGGGTGGTGTTTATATGGCTCTCTGCCAACTTTCCATGAAATTAGCTGTTAGAGCTTTTCCTCGTAGCTGTTTGATTTGGGGTTTGGGAGGGCTGAAACAACATGAGGACTGGGTGTCAAAAGCCAAGTAAAAAACAATCAAAAAAGACTTGCTAATGTCACTTTCCTGTGAAACTGCAAATTTCTTTCTGATCTATTAGTAACATGTCCTTACAAACGTCTCTAGGAATTATTGGGGATGAAGTCAGAAAAGTAATTTTAATTTAAGGCTGCACAAAGAAAAGAAAGGAAAAGTTGTGAAGAAGGAAAAAACTTACCCAAGGTGGTGTTCTTCCTGAAGCATTCCCTGCAGAGAGCTCCTAAGCCCCCAGGAGGGCTTCTGCTCACAGTGAGGGAGCAGCGTCTCTGGAGGCTGAAACAATGTCCGACTCCTTCTTGGCTTTTCTTGCCTTAGCAACTGCCTTTTGCTCAGCAGTTAATTGAGAGTAAATGAAATTTCAGGTACACATTTCTTCTTCCACCCCTCCTGCTGTGAGAAACTGGAGAGTAACTGGAAAGGACTGATAGATTAGAGGGGGGACCCTTCAGAAGAGGGGGAAAACCTGAAAATTCTCTGTATTGTTCCCAGACAAGGTAATGTTTGTACACTAACATGTAGGACATCAGGAACGCTGCTTCCCTCACCATCTTTTGTTCTCTCCACACCCCTTTCTCATGTCCAGGGGAAAGACGAGAGCTTGTAGCTGTTCCACTGGAGTAACCAAGTGCCTCACGGTGATGTTCTCTGCTCTGCACTAGATCTTTTGCAGCTAGCAGGGAAAAGTTAAGAGCTGGGTTTCCCACACTTCTGTTGATTTCATGCTCTGCGTCCCTGTTTACCTTCCTTTTTCTGAAATACACTGTTTTGGTGCTGTAGCAAGGAGATGACTTGAACCGTGTGGGTGTAGTTCTTAGCACTTGGGGGTTTTACAGCAATCGGATGTGTGCTCATGCCAAGGAAATCGAGAAGATGAATACGAAGTAAGTGTCTCGGATTGATGGTGGCACTGTGGCACTGGGAAGGGTCAGGTGTGGGAGCAGTGCAGTGCACCATTCATGGTTGGGCGTGTGGACTTTGCTGGCTCGGGCACCAGAGTCGGGGGCATTTGCCTGCCATCCCTATGCCTTCACACCTCTGCGGGAATAACGGGCTTTGCACTTCCCAGCGTGTCGGGGGAGCTGGAGCACCTCGACAAAGGCGTCAGTCTGGCAGCCCGGCGCCGGGGAGGGAGCCCGTGGGGGGACAGGCGCGGCGGGGAAGCCCGTCCGCCCTGGGGCTGGGCTCCGCAGCGGAGCTGCGGCCGGGAGCGGGATCTCCGCCTCGGAGAGACCTCGCCGGGGAGAGGGGGAGCCTGCCAGGCTGCGGGGAGAAGGGGGCACGGAGGAGACGAAAGTCGCTGTGCGGCGTGCCCTTCCTCGGGGCTGGGGAGGGGCACTCGCTGCTGGCGGCTGTAATAGTAACAAGGGGACCAAGGAGAGACGGCGGAGACCACCGAGTGCGAGGGGGAGCAGCGCAGGAAGCCCGACGGGGGGTCTGCCTCTCCGATCGGGTCCCGCCGCGAGTGGGGGCCAGTCTCGGGGCTCCCCCACGCCGTCGGATGCTCAGAACTCCTCGCCTCGCACCGACCGGGCTGGAGGAGGAGGAGACCAGGCGCTTTCACTCCTGCTGACTGCAGAGGCTGAGGCAGAAGACAGAAAAAGGAGGAGGGGAATAAAAAGTAAAGAGGGGGGAGAGAGTGAAAGAAAACTAAGCCCAGCTTTTGCCGGTGCTGCTTGGATTGGATCTGGTTTGAGTTTCCTCTCTGCTGGCTTGTGTAGTAAGAGAGGAGGAGTGGGGGAAGTAACTCCTCAGTCTTCTTCTGAAGCTTAAGCAAATGTGCTGCTGCCTGCGCTGGCGGGGAGCTGCCCTGGGTGCAGTTACCTCGCAGCTTATTGCTCTCAGTTACTAAAGAACTGCCTGGACTTCTCGAGGACCTGGAGGAAAAAGACATCACTTCACAGACTTGATAGTTGCTCAGTGCCTATAGACTTGACACGTTTTGGGTTTTTTTCCTAGGGGATCCTTTTTAAAAATTATTTTTCTCCTCTGTTTTTCAGAACAGCAGTTCCTTGAGTGTGTGGCATTGAAATCCATTGCTTTGTTAACAACTTTGGGAGATATTTTTAAAAACTTTTCCCCCCCCTCTCTTCTGTTTTCTTTGCCAAAAGAAAAAAAAAGAGAAAAAAAAAAGGAAAAAAAAAAAGGAAAATAATTTTGGGGGAGGGGAGATGATCGTGCTGATGTGGAATAAGTGCTCCTGCTGTCTCCTCTTACTAGCCGCGGTCCTGATCGTGGAGAGCTCCCAGCTAGACAGCTCCAGCTCCAAGGTGAACTCCATCAAGTCCACCCTGATGGGGGAGGCTCCAACTCAGGCAACCAACAGATCTGCAGGCATCCACCAGGGACTGATGCTTGCTAGCAGTAAGAAGGGCAAAATGCTAGAGCAGATGGGAAAACCTCCCAAGCACTATCATCGGCAAGGAGAGGTAGGACATCGCTTCATTGCTCAAGTGTCTGTCCATCTGCGTGCTGTATGCAAATAATTGCTGGTCTTCCCCTCACATTGTTTTCAGAGCTTTAATGTGTTAAATTAATTAATTTACTTCATCAAGGTTGTTTGGCACATATCATCTCGTAATTGGTGTTAAGAACTGTGCAAGTGGGAGGTGGGAGGTTTTAAACTGTTCATCTTTCTCTGTAGGGTTAATAATTGATGGAAGAAAAAACAATATAAAAAGCTATTATCTTCAGTATTTCTTTGTTTGACTCCTTCAAAGGGCAGTTAGAAATAAAAGAGGAAATTTCTTGTTAACTTTCAGACATTAAATGCATTGAATTTGAATAGGGGAGGAAAATTTGAAAATTAAGTAAAAACTGTTCACAGCAAGGAAACAAACGTGGTTTTAAAAACCACACCTTGCAAATTGATCTCTGGTATCTTGCTTCTTGGTGAGAATAAAAAAGCATGCTGCCCCAGTAATTTAAGGTACAGTCATTTGTCTAAAATGACAGAAAACAAATTCTAGGTTTCTTATCCAGAATATGCTCCACTGGTTGTGGGAGTTTTGTTTGGTTATGAGAATTTGAAAGTAAAGAAGAGAGAAAAGGTTATAGAAACTTTATGGGAAGAAAAAAGACCCTGACTTGCTTGTGCCGTCTTCTTTCCTCTCTACCCTGCCTGGAAACTTACAAGTCTGATAGAAAATAATCTTCATTCCATTATCTTTGTGGTAAACTATAAAGCAGCATTTTAAGACATCAGTCCTCTGCTTCCCTCTCAAGTCTCAACTTGGATGGTATGCGTGTTATACATTGTGATGTTGAGGGAGGTAGACTTCTTCAGAAAATATAGATTTTATACTATTGGGTATTATTAGTATCTCTAAATACAGCTGCTTTTCATAAGCAACAGTGTAGCAGCAAGGGAGCTGCCAACGTTCAGCACTAAAAGGGCAAAATACTCAATGCCTGAAGGGTCTGTATCTTGCTTACATTTTCCTTAGAGCAGCAGAGAAGCTGAAAATTCAAGTAATCCACTGAATTTGCTAAAGTGTTTCACATCAGTTTCCTAATAATTGAATGTTATCATTTGGTTTTATGTGCAGGCGTAACAACAGCAGTGGTAGTTTTGGTTTTTGTGTGTGAGAAATTTGTTTTAAAAATCCTCCAAGCTTTCTTTCCCTAGCCACTCAATTGTTTTTTAATTTACCCAGAATTTGGTTGCCTCTCCTTACCTCTCAGCAAAGTTTAGTAACAGATGCTGTGATGAAGTTTCATATTACTAAAATACTGTGTACTTGTCTACTTCATATTGTAACAATTACTATGTTGAATCACCTTCAGGAAATAGAGGAGCCCAATACACCTTCTTATATGTTCTCCTTGGATTTTTTTTTGTTTGTTTTCTATGTAATCACAAAACATCAATGTACGAGTCCTAGTTTCCCACCGAGTGCTATAAGTCTCGTGAGTTTTGTGAGGGGGGGTGTACAGCCTTTTGCCTTTTCGGGAAGTCTTGCCGCCTTCTCCTGTGTACATCATCCTCAGCACCTCAATGTGTACTCAGTACAACGTTGAGAGTAATTGATTATAATGCACCCAGTTCCTGAAAAATAAGTTGTACTGCCCACCAGTGGCATTTGCAAGATTTGCCCCTAACTGGCCAACCTGGACTGGGATTTGCTGGGGAATTCTGGTTACTGGTTTGAACTCACAAGGCACATTTCAAGTGAGGAGTCAGCACTGCAAGTATCTCTAGTGGTAGAAGAGATGTCATGCATGTTAACATGTCATGTTTGTAGCACAACCAAAGACCCCCAGAGAACTGGTGGCTTTGACTCGCAGGGAGCAAGGCCTGACCTCCCATTAAGGGCTGTCAGCGCTCATTTCACCCCTTTCTCTGAGACTCCATCTCCAGATCCTGCATGGCCTCACACAGATGTGTGTGAAAATGACACAGATTTGGTCCCAATAATTGTAGATGCTACTTTTGGCCATCTATCTGAAGCAACACGGTTAACGCAGAATTGCAATAAAAAGAAGACACGAAAAGACAAGAAAAGAGAAAAGGAAAGAGAAATGAAAAGACAAGAGAAAAGAAAAGAAAAGAAAAGGAAAAAGAGGAAAAAAGAAAAAAAGTATCTTTTCTGATAATGTTTTCTCTTTGGTGATACTTTCAGTTGCAGGGTTGGTAAACCCCTGCATTTTTTAACAGCGGTGTCATGTATATCCACCAATTGAGACATGACATTTTCATAATCTTTTGTAAAGTACTCTCTTATTGAGTTAGTGCTTGATTTGTTTAGATTACAGGACTTTGCACTGAAGTTTACCATGGCACTTGCAAAAGAACATGCATATGCTTTTCTTTCTAAAACAATCTGTTGAATTAGTGGAATTTATAATGTCTCAAAAGTAAGAGTACCTTTTATAACTTGGCAACATTAAGTGGTGAATTGAGCGTCTTGCTTATAAACTCGGAAATAGTTTTAGTAAGGACCAAGGATACATGAGCAAAGGGAAAATTAATAGAATTTTGCTGCTGTGACAGCTCTGAGCTGTGCTTTGAAATCTGCACATACACATACTGAAAATCAGAGGACTCTCACCAAAACTGATGAAAGGACCATCAGCCCATAACATATTTGCTTTTCAGTTATGTTAATTCTCAGGACTAGGACCAACTTGGGAGTCTTTAATCAGCAATAAATCAACAGATACAATAGTTCATGGCTTATCTAGAGTGTTGATGTATTTCAGCTGGTAGTTACAGTGCTTCTGCCCGGAAAGGAAAGATCCAGCACTCCTTTGTCAGGCAAAGTTCCTGTTCAAATTAATGAAAATACATGAGCAAAGCAGGCTGATCTGGCTTGCAGAGAGACTATCAGGGCAAATGTGGATTTTAGTAAGACACTTTTATGTCTTTCTGAGGAATATTATTTATTTTCTGTTCTTATTCCCTTTACTGCCTTGGATCAGCTATGAATGAGAAGCACTGATGTGCTAAATCGGTGAGATTTCACTCTCTTCACTGTTCTTCACTGTCTGTCCTGTTTTTCCCTTTCTGCAAACTGTTAATGTTTTCCCATTTCACATAGAATCAAAAAGTATCTACAGCATTTGCACAAGGGAAAAATATGCTCAGAAATAGGACTGTACAATGCATGTTAGTCTAGGTTACTTTGGGGGCGTCAGTATTATATACTGTCTGCCATGAATTTCCTTTCAGAACTTGATTTAGAGAAATGGCTTCTAAGGACATCTAACACAGTAGTGTAGCCTCTCTGGGAAATTGTTCTGGATATATCATCTCTCTAGATAATTATGATACAGTGAACAGGATCATAATTGGCAATGAAGGTGGATTAATTTTTCTGCGTGTTAGCTGTAGCTTCCACTGTGTTTGGGCAAGCTCTCCCACGAGTGTTCTAGCTCAACTATAGAGATGCAACTTGAAAGTGAAAATTCCACATATCATAGCTGTGACTGAAAAGAATAGCCACTCCATAGATTCCTAGTTAATGGCTCTGTAGCCTCTTTAATTCACTTCACCATCTTTTTGACTTCTTGCCTCTGGGTTATAGTCCCCTCTCTCCTCTGAGGCTTGTTCCCTCTGTCAGTGCTGGGCTTTGCACTCCTTCACACTCAAAAACCTTTAATGATCTAGTAGGCTGTGACCCACCAAACTTTATTTTCAACTGTTCTCCTTCTTCAGTCCATGGGTGCTATTGTCTTCTGCCCTTTCCACGTCCTGGCCGCAAGCCATCGTTTCAGCTCTTTCCCCAGCAAGATGTGTCTCTTAGTCCCTTTGCTGCTGCATAGCTGTTTGAGTTTGTGCTTCCCATTGGAACTGCCCCTACCCCCGTGCACATGATGGGAGCAGCAACAATAAAGGGAAGAACTGGGATATCCAGGAGAAGGGACCAGCACAACTGTGGGGCTGACTAAGAGATAATGTGGTCTGGAAAAGGGAGACGGGAGTGAAAAGCTGGGTCAAGTTTTAACATGACAGAGGTGCAATAGATGGCTATCAGATAAGCCTTAGTATTCCAAATACGCTTGGTTTAATGTTAAAAATGTATTTTTATTTTTTAAACTCCATTGCAGCTTGAACTAAGAGGTTTGAGACCACAGAAGCCAAACCAAAGAGGCATTAATTCAAATGACTAATTTGATACTGATCTCATACCTATTAACGCATGGACATACATGTGTTTCTTGGGCAGGATGTAGTTACCCACAAGGACTGGCTAGAAAACATTTGGATGATGCTTTTAGCAAGTAAAACAGCATGAGATGTAGTAATTGAATGCAGTGCCCTGACAATGTTACAATAAAATGTACCAAAGACACAAAAAATGTAACCACAATATCTTAAATAGCTAGCAACCAAGACAGTATAAATTATTTCTCCATGGCATTAAAAATAAATTAATTACAATACCTAGAAATTACATCCAGCAATAGCTGCCTTTTTTTTTCTTTTTTTTAATTAAAAAAAATAAATACGGAATTGCTAAATCTGCAGAGGTCATCAGAGAATCTATTCTTTGCTCTTGCTGTTAGGAATCTGGATGACATACTAGTTTACTGGCAGCAGCCTTGCTAAATAACTGAGTGGCTGGTCTCTTAATTGCAAAAACGAGATGCAGAGTGTTATTTCCTTCCTGGGTCATGCTTGGTGTCCCCTTCAAATTGTTATTAATTGACTTCTTAGTATAGAGCAAAGGTTCTCTTTAAAGTAGCTTTACTACAACTATTTCCTATTAACTTTGCAACAATACCTAGAAGTTTTCTACAACTCTGTTGTGCTGGTGGTTGTGCAAGTACTTGGGAAGAGTCAGTTTCTGTCTGGAAAGTCTGTCAGAGTTTAAGGACAACACAAAAGATGATGAAGCATGATTACATTTTGCCCTCAGAAAAGTGAGTCTGATTAACTCATTATGTTTGATTAACTGATGCTTTGCAGATGCAAATATAGCACAAGTTTAATTTTGATTTTGATTATCTCCACACCGGATGTATCTTGCAAGCACTTCATATCTCATGGTTTGTCAGATGAGCCTTTGGTCCTTTTACAGTTGTACTTACAAATGCCTCACCCTAGAAATGTCGTTTAGGAGGAATTTAACTCTGCAAAGGAGGAGTCCCATGACGCTTCTGCTTCTGTTTGCTTTTTGAGCACTGCTTTCCTCTCCAGGCTTTGTATATCTGTTAATTTTTTTTGGTTATATCCAAACATGTTTTATAGAGATGTAAAAATGTTAATTTGGAGAACACCTTCAAAGCAGAGAGCTCCCCTTCCACAGTCCCTACCAAGCTCTGCTACCCCCCAAATGCACACACTGGTCATGGCTGGCAAGAGTCAGGGGGTGGTGCACTAGACTTGGATCCTGCGTGGCCCACCAGTGCCATGTGGCTTGTCACCATGTCCCGATGCTGTGGAGCTTCATGTCGGTTTTAACACTGCAGTCATGAAATGTTTTTGATAGATTTCAGGAGCTGAATTTTATATGACACTACAAAAATGGTGAAGAAAGCTAGAACCCACCATTCTGCTATTCCTGCATTTGTAAAACTCCAGGTGTATTAAGAATTTTAGGTTTGGGGTTTTTTTTTCTTTTTTTAGTGACTGAGGATAATTCTTTTGAAATCTTCGTCTTTCGCTACAATGTTCTAGGCTGTGTCTAGTACCTTTAGGTTGAAACCAGCTTTTGTGGGCTTCATATCCATGGGTATGAGAGGTCAACACAAAACCCAAGAAGATCAGAAGGTTTGTTTCTTTTTCTTTTAAAATTAATTTTGGCTGCAAAAGTCTTAATTTTCATTCAAGAACAGGAACCTTCATCTCCTTTTTTTTCATCAAGTGTAGGATATGCAACAACAGTGTGTGCCCCAAACCATGACTTTTCTTCAGTGAAATTTTTCCCTTTTAGATTGAAGGGCAGATTTATTTTAATGAAAAATTTTGTGAACACAAAGCAGTTTTCGGATTGCAAGGAAATGTGAAAAGAGGTGAATTTATTATACTTCCAAGCTAATTTCAGAACCCTTTGCTCTGGAATGGGCTACGTAAAGTATTGTTAGAGTGAGATGGCTTAAAAGGATACATATGTTCATACTAAATGACCAAAGCACAGCAGTCTTCATAAAATAGTGAGTTTTGCTCATCTTAATTACAGTTTTCTTGGGATCGGCCTTGAATCCATCTATGGTTTATGCATTTGTGTTCACAGAAACAAAATTTGAATTATGAAAATAAATGGATATAAACACACACTGGGAACATGGAGTCCACTCATGCAGCAACTATTTTGTTCTTACTAACGGAAAGAGCAGGGCAGCGCTACAAAAAGAAAAAAAAAGCTTAAAAGTTGTTGGGTTTCCCCCCTCAAAGCACATAAGCATACGGTTCGGCCCCTTGGGACTTTCTTAAAGCTTAGCTTTGATATGATTGAATTTTCATATGCATAGTAATGAATCTTTGAGACATGCATGTTGCACATATGTAGTGCAAATGGCACTGTTTTAGCATTTTTAGCAGTAAGCAAACACAGACTGTTCTGCACATGCTCGGGAATGAGGTGTTGCTTCACTCTGCAAGCCCTCTGCCTCATTCTCTGTGCATCATGTAAGTGTGAACCAGGCTGTGCATGCTTTTAAAAGCATATTTATCGGTCCACTGAATGAGAGGACAGGGTTCAGTTCTACGTGTTTTGGCAGCTTGCCTTGAGTAAAGCAGTGACTTGCTGTTAGCATGATCTCTTCTCTGCAAGTCTGAAATGACTATAGTGGAGATCTCCTGAAGAAACTGGGAACACAATACATTTATGTTGCAGCAGGAAACTTTTATTCTTGGAATCTCATTCTTAGCTAGAACAGCATCAGGGAAAGTAATGGATCTGGTGGGGGAAGAGCTCTTTTTCTTTTGCACAAAACAAGGCAGTTTTCAGAATTGGATTTCTTTTTTTTTTTTTTTTTTAATTCCGTATATGTCTACAGAAAATGATGCACCTCTTCTTGACAGTCTGAAAAGATACTAAACTTGACATTTTGCTATGAAACAAGGTCTATGGAAGCAGGGGAGAGAACTGTATGTAAAACCACTAACAGAAATGCAAAATGCTAACCCTAAATAATGTAATTGGTGTTAACTTAGTTCAATTCATTTTCAGAAGTATCAGAAAGATTTGTGTCAAAAATTTTTAAAAGAGTACTGACAGATGTGTTGCCATCTTGTATTTGACCCTTTTGCTTTCATTTGACTTTAGTCAAATGTTTGGTTGTTGGTTTTGGGTTCTTGTTTTTTTTTCACTGCAAAACTCTAGCGTTTCATGAAGTAGAGCCACAGTATTCTGGATGGCCAGTGTCAAGAGCCATGGGCTGGCACACCATTTGTCTTTGCAGTGTCTCTTCAGTAACAGCTGAGTGAAAAATGGCCAAATGAAACTTCTGTTGGCCTGGCCTGACCTCTTAGGACTGGTACATACTGCAGAGTTTGCCATATTCCTTTGATTGTTTTCTTTCGGCTTGAAAATGAGAGAGCAGAGCCTGCCTCCTATCCAGTTCATTGTGAATTTCCTGGAAGACTCAGGATGCTGTTTTCTATCTTAAAAAAGAGAGGTTTACGTTTCTTTCTATCCTTTGGGGCTCCAGGTTGCCCAGGACACAGAGACTGAGCTGTGTCTTCTACTGTGTGTACTGGCTGCATACTTTCTTTTTCGAACATCATCTCCCCTGTCATTCTTCAGGAAGGAGTGGAGCAGAGAGGAGATGTCAAGTGGTCATGTTTCACCAAACCTATCATTCTTAAATTTCAATTTCTCATCCACTCAGGTAGCAATAATGATACCATCTGAGTCACATAACCAATCACTATGTGTGAGCTGAACACTATAGGGTTTCCCAGTGAGACTGAAAGTTGTGCTTCCAGACCTTTTCAGTTCCCATTACTCCTTAAAAAAACTAAATTTACAATGTATATTATTCATAAGCAACTCCTGTGGTGGGGGGAGAGAGTGAGTGTAGGTCAGAACTGAAAAATGGAAATTTTGGGAACCAAGGAAAGACTGGGAAACCAGGAGGTTGCCATCCTCTCTCCACACTTTCTCCAGGGTGGAGCTAAATGTTGATGCTGTGTCATTTTACAGGTAAAGAGGAAAATTGCTTAGGCTTAAAAGTCTATTTATATTTTGGTGGTAGCACTAAACTACTTAGCTGCATAAAATGTTTTTGTAATTGTTTAAATAAATACGGAGTTTTAAAAATGCGCTTTAGGAATGCTTGTAAATGTCTGTGCTTGGTTTTGTCCCCATTGCTATCTTCCAGCCATCCCACTCCTCGCCAAGGAAATAGCTTTTTAACAAGAAGAATCCTCTGGAAATTACTTTCTGAGGGGGTCCTGGCCACAGCAGCTGCAACAAATTGCAACTGAATTTCAATCCCAATTGTTTTTTATTGCTAAAAGGATAAGTGACCAAGTGAATACTTGTATTATAGCTTCATGACAATTTATTAAGTATCAAATTGTAGTGTGTGATGTTGTCTAACCAGAAGATTAAGGTTTTCTCTGTGGAGGAAAATTTCTCTCAGACTTTGTACCACTGCTGAAGCTGAAAGAGGCTGGGCAAGTCTTGCCAATCCCAAATTGTTCTGTGGTTAGGCTGACTTAGGGTTTTCCTTCTGCTGAGGCCTTCGTGCTGGGGCCTGGTCAGTGGTGCCAGCGCCAGCAGGGTTATAACCAGCACGAGGCAGCCGAGAAGAGGAGTCACGGCACTGCAGTCTGATGCGTGCTGATCCGCTCCCCCGCTGTGTAAACAAGACTACGGGGGGGCATTTTCTGAGCAAGATGTTTTTGAGTAGCAGCATAGCTTCAGCATAGCTCAGATTATGCTAACTGGGAAGAATTTGGGGGATGATTTTCTGAAAAAGCAACACAGAATCAAGGAGGGTCAATAAAAGATGCAGCAAAACCTTGGGATGGTACAGGCTGCTTCCTTGTGTCTTTCAGCAGGATATGTCAGCTGGAAAGGAGTTGCAGGTCTGCTTGCCTTCCCCTCAGCCTCTCTGCTCTAACTTTGAGGCCATTAGGGAGGTTCCCTCCTCCAGGCATGCTGGCCTCACTGTCACTGCTGTATGTTTGGGATTTGGGTTTGGTTTTGTCCATTACAGTTGCAAGGATGATGCCTTCTCTTAAACACTGTCCTCTTAAGTTATCAGCGAAGGATAGATAAGAGAATCTTTATTACAGGCACACATGTGCACTGCAGGTGTGAAGGGAACTCTTAAACTGTTTATGAGTGCACAAAGCCCCATGAACAAAGAGGGCAGAAAAAAATGTTGTCATTTTAAGGAAAAATATGTTTTAAGGCCCTGTGAAAAAATAAAGCCAAAAAGCACTAATAGAAAATGGGCTACAGATTGTCTGTGTAACAGGGATTAGCACTCTGAAAATCTTCCATTTTTCTGAACAGACATACACCACAGACAGTCCCAGTTAGCCGAGATACCACTCAACAATGGAGGGGGTATCTGTTTTCAGGCTCTTGTCGCAGAGAGTTACCCACAACATCCTCCTCCAATACGAACAGACAGATGAGCAGAACAGCACTGTCTTAACTCTGTTTTAAATGTTTGAGATGGCTAGAAATCAGGGCATACATTGTATGAATAGGTATGATAGTCCTTGGTCTGGAGTGCAGTTGTCACTCATGAGTTTGGTGAGACTGAAGTCTATTTTACAGCTAAAGGGTCGGAACACAAGGGTCAAGGATGGCTAAAATGAGAGAAAACACATTATCATTTATAACAGCCATGTAACGATGTCTTGTTTGGAACAGCCTTCAGGTGCATTGAGGGTAACATCCATAATGGTCATGACAATTCAGTACCCCCAAAAAGTGATGTAAATAACTCCCCTCCAGCACTATTTTCCAGCAGATGAAATTCTACATGCTGTTCATGCTGTGAAATTCTACACTTCAGCTCCTTACTTTGTAAAATGTGCTGTTTCATTGCCCTTCTTATCCAAGAAGTGCCACACACTTCTGCACAAAAAGTTCTGACTGGCCCTGTTTATAGATAGGATGAATTTTGAAGTGTATTTATGTAGCTAAGTCCCTGAATGTTTTCAGTAGGAATTAGGTTCTGCATGCATTTAGGGAGTGGGATCGTGCCCTTTTTCATGCAGGAGAGAAATTCAGCTCAGAGGAAATTGTCTGAGACTCTTGCAGTGCAATGCATGCTCAGGGACAAGGACTTCTCTTTCAACACCTGTGTAAGATAGTCTGAGTTTGGTTGTCAGAATAATTTGTTATAATTATTATTACAGAAAACTTAAATCAGAATAATTTATGCTGTTCCATCAACAATGAAACAATTATTTGAAAGGTCGGGGATGGATCTGTATCTAATGGACCCAACACAGTTACTCTGGCCTTTCTATATGGGTTTCAATCTTCACGAAGAGTAACTCTTTCCTTAAACCAGCGTCTTTTCTTTTTTTTTTTTTGATGTAAAACTGGACAAGGATGCAGAGATGTTGCAAGCAGAGCTGTAGTGCTTGTCTTTAATGAGCGTCTTCCTGACCCGCCCTATGTAAAGCAGTTGACACATCATGTGTTGTGCAGCTGGGATGGCTACCCTGGCACATGTATCTGATATATGAACGTTTTGATTTTGGCCTTTTGGAAGCACCGGTCCCATGCTGTTCTCCAGAGCTGTGTTTAACTCATTTCCCAGATACTGTGGATATAGTGGTGGTAGGAGCAAAAGCTGAAGTGGAATTCACTAGTTCAGATGCAGCTGATTCTGGGAAAACAGATTGCACAACAGAGACTGACAGTTTCCGGATTTGATTCTCTCTTTTCTTGGTTTGACCTCCAGTGCACCTTCTGTCTGTTGGTCAGTATTTGGTTCTCAGCTGGTAGAGTGAGTGAGTGTATGTGTGCGTGGGGATTATTTGGGGTTTTTTGGGGGTTCTTGTTTTATGATTTAGCCCTTTAAATTCCAATTTTGCCACTCGACCAAAAGGCAAACCTGTTTCTGTGAGACAGCATCTGCAGAGTTTGAAGGGCTGCTTGGGTGGCACAGAGCTGAAGTTCATCCAGGGTGATCCACACTGCTGAAACAGTATGAGCAAACAAGGCTGACCATGAACACGGTTCATGGGCTGTCAGTGGTACAATGCCTGTGTGTGTGGTACTGGGAGCTTGACTGCTCCTGATACTGTTGACTTCACTGAAGTCTTTGTACTTGTATACTTTGACCATTTGTTAGTAAAATATCACACTGCTTTTACTTTTGATCCCCTTCTGTCCTAAATGACCTATTGACAGGGAATTAGTTGAAAAAGTAGCTACTAGAAGACATTTTGTGAACATTTGCTTCTTCTGAAGTCCATTTTAAGAGTATGTTTCACCTGAATATTTTTCAGAACAAAAAATTCTCTCTCACACTTTTCTGTCCTTCAAGGCTGAGACTTCCCTCTTCCTCCCAGCCCACCTCAAAAAACACGCTCTCAGTACTCAACCTTAATCACATACAGAAGTACAATATTAAAGTTTTTCTGCCAGGCTAATGACAGATCAAAATCAAATTACACCATTTCTGCTCTTCAAATACTTGTTCCAGTGGAACTATAGCTCAAGTACAAAAACGTTAAAGAAACTGAATTGCCAAGGGAGAACCCATTTCTAACTGATTAGAATAACAACTAACTGATCAAAGTACAAAGTTTCACATAAATCTTTCAGGACTGAAGCTGTTCAGCTTATTGTCAAATGTTCTGGAAAATGGGAGGCTAATGAGGCACAGAAGTTTCTACCAAAATGTATTCAGGACTTAAGTAAGAACTTAAATGGTCCACAAAAAGTTGCAGTAAATGCCAGGATACTGAGCATCTGAGAATTAAATCCCATGGGTAAAATTTCATTTCTGGAAGTATAAAGCAATGTACATAGCATCATATGATGGCAGTTAAGCACATGCAGTGATAACCTGTAATTTAGAGTCAATTTAGCTATCTTTAATGGTGAAGCAACAACAGAGAGATAAAAATTAAAAATTAAAATTATATTAAAAAAATAAAATTCGAGTGGAATATCAGGAACTGAAAACTAAATAGAGGAAATTTTTAGACTGGTTCTTATTTCATGGTGCTGAATAAATATTAAAAGATGTAAAGGCAGTCAGGATTAAATGGAGAAGGACAGCATGGATGATCAGAACAGCAGAACTACTTTAACACAGGAGAAAGTAAATAGGATGCAAAGACACCTTGGAAAAGGGATGGCCAATAGGAGAACAGGACAGAGAGATATAAAGTAATTAAGAATCAGGAAAAGGTGAATGGGGAGCAATCACTCAGTATTTGGTAAAGAAGAAGAGCCAAGAGCAGACGGTGTGAAATTATCAGACAGCCAGGAACTACTTTTTCATGTTCTATAGCTCATTGCCACATGATGCTGTGGAAGCCATATGGAACTCCTCAAACAGAGATGAGACAGATGCAGAGATGAGAGATTGCACTGGTAGGTACTAAATTTCCAGCTTCAGATGCATCTAAACTAAATGCAGTGGTAAACCAGCCAGCTTCTGATGTGTCTGAACTGCTGTTGACTGGAGCTGGGAGAATGCATCTGGGAGAAATCCTTCTGTACTTGCCTATGATCTTACTCCTTTGAGTATTTGCAACTAGCAGGATGTTGTCATATTCACTTTGCTCTCATACATTATGGTGACTTTTATGTACTTATTTAGTTTATAATTTTTATCAACATAGAAATCATTAACAATTTAAATTTTATCAGTATCATAAATAGCCCAGCTTTTTAACTCAGCTGATCAGGAAACTTAAGCGTATCTGGTTCAATGTAAGCATTTGTGTTGTCTTGTTTGCCTCCATTAGCATGTGCATATACAAATATTAGTCAGGCAAAAATTTAACTACTTAGCTGAACTCAATCCTTGGGTCTGTAACAGTGAGCACTGATTTTTATATCCTATTCAGTGTCCATGGACATCAGTGTTAATATCCCCATGAACTCCAGTGAGGCTTTGTTATCCAGTAAGACTTTTAGTCAAAATGTTAAATACTCCAAAGAGATTGCTGCAGCAAGTGGAAAACATGACTATATTGGAAAGGAAGTGGAAAAATGAAGACATGGCAAAGAAGCTTAGAACAGATTACAAAGTATGTAGGACGCACAAGTCAGGGAGATTCAAAGATTTTTACTACCATTTAGTCAGCTACAGAAGTAAATACCTTAAATTTAAAAAAAAAAAGGGTTGGATTTTCAAGTCATTTATCATTCAGAATTAAGGTTTTGGGAGGTCTTTTTGCTTTCCTTTGTTACTTCTCTCAGTGTTTTTTTTGCTCATGAGTAAATTCTTCCCTCACAAATTATCATTACACACAAGGCTGCGTATCTTCAAATATTTGAAAAGTCCAGTGTTTCCAAAGTTGTTATGGTTTTTATGGAAACTACTCTAATGTCAGGGAAGTATAGAGTCAGTGGGCTCTGTCTACAGATAGACAGAGAAAGCTGAGGACGAAGAGCAACTCAGGATTACAGTCAAACAACCCAAGAATCTCCTATTTTATCTTTCAAGTCTATTTGGCCAGAGATTTTAGAAGTCTAAATAATTAAAGTCACAGTGTTATAAGTGCTGGCATGTGTGTGTGTGTCTTTCCCTGCTTTCACCAAGTCCTCCTCTTCATCAGGCAAAACTGGGAGTTTGCTGAGTGTAAAAAATATCGTATTTCCTCCACTGCTTTCCCCTAGCAGCAATCTCTGGTTACCATCTCTCATTAAATGAATATCAATAGTATTAAAAAAATCCATGTAAACCTCTCCTTTGATGTCCTCTTCCACCTGTAAACTCCAAACCAGTTAAAAGCCATGGTTAACACACATGTTTAAAATACCTCGGCATTCAGACCTGGATTCCAACCACCCAGGTTCAGTACAAACTTGGCAGAGCCACTGCCTCTCCACTGGGATTGAGAGCAAGATGCGGTGTCTTGTAACTTGTTGATTGAATCACAAGTGAAGAGACTTGTCGCATTTATTACTAATGCAGTACATGATTTTTGGTAGATCTGATCAACTCCAATCTGCTCCCTCCTTTAAAGAAAATGTAGAAAGGAACTTGCTATCCTGAACTTTTCTGTTTATTGAAATCTCTGATTTTGGCATAATTTTTCCTGGGGAAAAAAGCACCCAACTAATGGTGTGTATTTTTTTATTCTTCTGGTTTTGTGCATATGGCATATTGGCTATCAGAGCACACTGCTTTTAATGGCAGGTGATATAGTATTTACAAGGGTACGTAGTCTGATATTTTTAAATTGAGCTTCCAGAAATACTTATAGTTTGTAGCTGGAAGGCACTGAGTGCTTAGAAACTTCTGAAAGTCAACCCACTCCTCTAGATCTCTACAGAAAGCCTGAGCCACAGCTTCACTCCATCGTCTGTGTCAGTTCTCATTTCAGCATTTTCACGAATTATTCAAAAACTTCCAATAAAAAAAACCAGTGTAGCTCTTCTATATTGATGGGGTCGTGAATGGAGAAGTTTCAAAGGCCTTTCCAGCCTGTGCACTGTCAGCTGCCCAAGCCAATTCTGCTCTGCATTACCTGGCAGTAAAAACTTTGTTTTGCAGCTTTCATCTTGATACCACAGCACTGCTGTTGCTGATAGAAAGGCACTGGTGAGACCAACATGGATTTGGGTTGTGGGTTGGTTTTGATTTTGCAATGCTATTTTTCTCGGGGGGAAAAAAAAAACAACAAAAAACCCCCCAAAAAATTTAGAAAATGTTTTTGTGAGACTTAATTAGAAATAAGAAGTAGACACTAAAATTTGCTTGATTTAGAGCAGAATTCCACCTCTTCTTTTATGAAAGACATCTAGCTGGGTCTATGTGATTCATAAAAACTTTCTACGTAGGCAAACAGAAGTATTGTAAATTCAGGGTCATATTATCCTCATGTTAAAGGGTGCAGAAGCACAAGATAAACTGAAATAGAAAGCTGAGTCTTTCAATCAGTCCTAAGTGCACAAAGTATCAGAGAAAGAGTGGAATTGCCTTCCCAAGATGGTCCACTGTTTTGTGAGCATAAATTTACCTGAATATAATGAGACTTGCTGCAAGAGCTGTATTTAATGGATGACCATCTCATTCAGAAGCATAAAGGGACCACTTAATTCACCCATGAGTGGAACCTATGACTTTAGGCATAATGTTTGGTTGGCTCAGTCATCAGTTATGCTAAACTTCTGTGGCATTGATTCCAAAAAGTTGTCATCTTATGCTGTCTGAATTTCCTGATCATGTAAAATGCTCTTCTCTGAAACAAAGATATGATATTTTAAGGAATTCAAAACATTTGGAAGATGACAACATAGATAACCAATCCAAATATTTGCACAATGGGGAGTATTTTCAGAGAAGACAAATACAGAAGTTAAATGTCATGAAGCTTAACAGGAAATACACTGGTTGAAAATTATACTGTTTAATTCGATGTTCCTTTAAACAGTAGTTTTTCTAAACTTGACTTGCAAATATTTGTCCTTAAAAGATGCATACTTGACATATTTTCTACTTTTGGAACTCGTTTTTGACAAAATATTCTGCTTCCAGAATTCCTGGAAACGTCAGAACTTAGAGAGTACTTTTAGTGCTTAAGAGGAAACAGAAAAAAATGTAATGGAAACTGCAGTACTTCATTGAGACTGCTTCATTTTCACATAAAAATTCTTGGAATAAAAAGCTGCTTTTTTCCTTTTAATTGTTCTATGGGAAAAAAAAAGTGGTGTTTTCACAATTTGTACAGATTCTAAGCAGGAGAATATCACAATTTATTGCAGATAGAAAGAGTATTTGTTTTGGGAGTCATTTGCCCTTGAACCAGCAGGTTACTGCTGCATTCATTTTCTATTCTTCTCAGCTTTCATGGTCTCTCATTCATCTCTTTTAGATATTATATTAAACTTTTAAGTGTATAGAAATATAAGTTCCCAGAACTCTGATTTATACTGGAACTCAATTCATCTGACAGACTTTTGAACCTGGGACTGTAATTCCCAGTTCATTTAGATATTTAATGATCATTTAACCTCCCATCTGTATTTCTACTTGCTCACTCACTTTTTAGGCAGTAGAAATCAGTCAATCTTCAGATCAGAAGCGTATGGTAACCCTCAAGCAGACAAACATTTTCCACCAATATTTTGAGGAGAACAAAAATCTAAATAAATAACCCCCAAGGCCGAAAACAGCCTATTCACCAAACAGTAATTCCACAGGAAAAATAAATGTTCAGCAAAATGATCTTTCATTTGAAAATTGGATCCAGGTTCTACAAACTGAGAAGGGTGAACAACACTGTCATATGCAGTGCAATGCAGTTTGTCTGCAAAATATGCTGCCACAAGGTACTAATGTTCTGCTTATGGAGAAGTGCAATCTGAGCAAAAATTAAACAGTTTGCCAACCAACTGTTGAAATTATGGCACCATGAATGTTACCCCTCATGAACTACATACAATTAATGTATATGTACCATCTACCAGCTAGTTCAGAATGATACAATTCAGCACAGATTCATCTTTCAACACTTTGTTTTAAAAATTAAGGTTTCTACTCTTTGAAGAAAGATAGTAAGACTGTTGTGTCTGGAAGGCAATAAAAATGAGTCCTTTGATCAAACTACTGATCGAAGAAGATCAGACACTCAGGTGTGTGTTGTAGTTCCTTGGTTAAATTCATGATTACTGCTTTTATTTTCTCTTTTCACGAGGAAAAGAATTCACTTTTAACATGAAGCTAACTTTAGTAGTAGTAGTCTCTTATCGAGGATGGACGAAAGAGTGTAGGGACTTAATGGCAAATAATCCTATTAAAATGCAGACTTATAACTGCTGCCTCTTCAAACAGCAATGTCAGTTTGAAATCCAAGGTTCTTTTTCTGAAAAGAAAAATCACTGTAAGCTATTATAACTTGGAAAACCTCATTTTTCCTAAGTTGCAAATATTTTTTTCCATCTATACAAGTTCTCTGAATTGGAAGGAAATTTCAGCAACACAATACTTTTAAGTTTCTAGTGTTTGTAAGATCTAAATCCAGTATCTTTGTGCTCCAGACTAAGATGAATTTGTGCTTAAATGGACTTAGCAAGTAATCAGTCAGGCTGTGGAAAAAGATTTAAAGAAGGTAAGTAAAGTGGTTCTACATTTAAAATACTTTCAGAATTTTAGCCAAGGATATAATTTTAGGGATGGTATAGTAAGGAGAATGTCTCTGGTTTTCCAACTGTAATAGCATATCCTAATTTGATGTAATTTTTTATGTTATATCTGATATATATCTGTAAATATATGCATATATATACTAAGACCATTTATGTTATTTGGGTTAAGCAGGAAGGTTTAAATTTATTTTCTGTTGTTTTTAATAATACTCTGTTATTAGAACTGCTTTTGCAATCTCTAGTATAAGGAAAAACGAAAACATAAAAAAGTTCAAGAAGTTTTGATAAAGACACAAAACCTTCAGTTCTTGCTTGGGAAAAAAACCTTCAATAAATTAGATCTCTAGAAAACTAAATTATTAATAAATTATTAATAAATTTTTAATAAACTAATTAATAATTATTAATAAATTAAATTATTAATAATTTTAATAATTAATAATTATTAATAATTTTATTTTTCATGTTTCAGTCTTATTCACTGTTCAAAGCATAGCAAATTTCTAAATAGTTTTTGAAGATAAGTTTGGAGTTTGGAATTAAAGTAAAATTATTAAACCCCAGTTTTATTTAAAAATGGCATCATGTGCTTTTGTATGTATTGTTTTCCAAAGTTTAAATTTAGTCAGTTCAGAAACAGGATGGGAATTATTCTATCTTTTGGAGATAAAATCTTCCCTGGGATCAGGCTGTACACTTTTGCTGGTTCACTCATTAACAATAATAATTTTTTTGTGATTGTCTTTTGGTCAAGAATTTTGCTTTTGATGTACATGGTAGAGAAGATTTCAGTCATTTAGCTGGATTCAGCTTAATAGGAGTGAAAAATGAGTGGAAATATTTACTGTATTAAGGAAATTCAGAAAACAGGTGATTTTAGGTGGATCTGATGGCACAATCTAACACAATCCCTTACTTCAGTGAGTTGATTTTGGATGAAGAGAAAAAAACTTCATTTTTTAGGACAGTGATAAGAAAAAAAAATAGTATTTGCCATCCTCTTTCCCCTAACGCTGTTGCCTTTTATTGTCTCTCCCAGTCACTCCATTAAGACTTTGAGGAAAACCAGAAGCAATGAAAGAATTTCCTGAGCACTTTTGAATAAGAATATGATTCCTATAGAGTTGTGGCTCATCACACTGCCTTCTATTTTAGGGGAAAGCTAACACAGGTTGCAGTAAACATGGCTAAGATACATACATTCTGCTCCAAGGCCTGTTGAAGATAGTCTGGCATAAACTAATTTCAACTTGCAGGGACCACTTTTACTTTGACTAGGGTCCTCTCAAAAGAAATAACCACAGTAAAAATAAATGTAATATTGGTCTTGTATAGCTGTGCAAGAAATCTGGATTGTTAAGCACAGTCTAACTATTTGGGACTACTTGACAAAGTCCTGTGGAAAGTGGTGGAAAATTGCTAATTTCCACCAACAGAAAATCTGACCCTGCAAAGAACTATATTCTTTTAACTCCTATAATTCCCAAACTAAAATAGCACAGACCAAACCTGCAGTAATTATGTCCTTCTATAAGTGTGCATCTTGGCATATCTAATATTTGGCAATAGCTAGGGATGCCAGCCAGCCTTCCACGTCTGTTTTTGTAAAATTGTATGTCAGTTGGAACTGCCTTATAAGTATGTGTTGTCTTTGTCCTATTCCTCAGCTTCAGAGCCAAATTTTAAAACATGGCTATAATGCTTGCTTCTTCGTCCAGACAGATTTCTTATCTGGTGTTTCTGTCTCCTGTTTATCATGAGAACTCATGAGGAAATACCGTTGGTTATATAGAACTATTTCTAAACCACTTCCTACTTGGTAAGGTAAGGATGGGATTGCTAAAATAAAGAAATATCCATTAGATGTGTGGTTTTGTGTCTCACTGGGTAAAACTATTCATGCCGTGTGACATCAGTAGGTTTTCAAACTACATCAGGGAGATATTTATTGGTACTGCTGCTTTTGTGGCATGGAGTAAAGAATAAACAGTGTAAAGGAAGAGCTGCTTGAAGTTCTTCTAGGAGAATTTAAATCCCATGTTTTCCAACAATGTGAATGAGCATGTATTTGAATGCTAAGCCAGAAAGGTTTATAGTGCATATGGTACCTATTTGAATTTTTTAAATGTCTAATTTCTGCTGTGGAAATGGAGGCCAGCTTGAGTTATTTATTGTGGGATGCAGAAGGAAATCATGACCCTTTGCAGGGACATGTTAGAATCCCTGCACCATTCAGCCAGTTTTCTCCTGTCACACCTACTTAAATTTTCAAAAAGAAGCTTTAATGTATTGAGTGTGCTCTGGATCATACTAGTTCTGAGCACTTACGACAGCTTTCAGAGATTGCTGGTGGCTCCCAGTAGATTGTAATTCTAGAAACAGGAGCCTGATGCTAAGCATCACCACCTGTTCTCCATTATTTTCCTTCAGAAGAAAACAATGCAAGTGTAAGATTACATACTAATGGAACCCATTTTCACTAAATAGGTACATTTGGTCACATGTAATTTGGTGGCCCATAAAAGGAGAAAAGGAAAATAGTAAGCTGTTTTTAAAAGGGAGAAGCAAATAAAACTCAAATTAAGAGTTTCCTAACTAGGTTAACTAAACTAAATTCTTACATGGCAGGTATACCAATAGGCAATATGTAAGTATGTACAGCATTGCTTGTTGGAATAGCCATGTTTTTAATTTGATCTGTTGACATATCCTAAAAGGCTTTGGACCTCATTCAGCTCTTTGTAAATCCACTACAGAGCTGCATTTGAACCTTTCTGACGTTTGCACTAGATTCCTATTTCTGCTTCGCTTAGAACAATACAGGTCTTGTTTTTAACCAAGGTTTCTCTGCTGACCCTCAGTAGAAAAAAAATATAAGCTGATATAACATGGTTATAATGATACTGGCAAATTATGTAGTTGCTATTATATTCTGTTATCATTTGCCATACACCAGCATGGTCCCATGTTATCTCTCTCCTATATATTCATGATGTTCATCTAGATAAGTGAACAAATATTTAAAATGAACTAATCAATGCTTTTCTTATAGGCAGTACATTTTTCAACCATGGAAGTATATTTATCTCTCC
>JAYRBT010000139.1:25106151-25143828 GCA_036023395.1 Myiotriccus ornatus | reverse complement strand
TCCTCTCCTCTTTTTTCTCCCCTCCTCCTTTTTTGTTCCCCCCTGGATTGTCATGTGAAGTATAGAGAAAACAATAAACTGCATCTCCACATATTCCAGCAAACACTCTAGAAAAAAGCTAAGGAAGGAAATCTTCCTTTGCTGTAATCATATAGCCATGGTCAATGGTTGGTTTCAGCGTGAAGTTTAAGGAGTATTCTGCACATACCTGTGCTCTAAGACATTTTTGGCAGTTGTTGAATAGACTAAGTTTGTCTGTAAAGTGTGTTTTAGGAAATCAAGTTACTTATGTAAAATATGCTTTCACAGGTATCTCTTGAAAGTAGGACTACATTTTTTCCTACTTGGCTGGTAAATATGGCCACCTTTATTTGTGTTTGTATCTCTTTGTAGAGGAGATAATTGTTGCAGACCCAGTCACTTATAATTAGTACACATGAAAGAAAGGGTACAAATTCATAAAAAAAAAGAGAAAGAATCATACAGATAAATGGATGAGGGCTCAAGAAAATTACATGTGTACTGTGTACTTCTTATGTAGCCTTGTCATAGCCAAGCCATTTAAACTCCACTGCCTTTTGTCCATCTGTTTAAAGGAAGGAATAAATAAAAAAGAAAAGGCAGACAAACCCAATTAAATAAAACCCTAAAAATCTTTTCTGTCCTTGTCAGTCTTGCTTATGTAGACTATCTAGCAATTAAAGAACTGATCATGTAGAATTTTAAGAAAGCATAACACCTAGACACTGCCTCTGGGCAAGGTTATAGTGCAAGTAATACCAACAAGAGGAGTTCAGATACAGGTTGACTGTGTTTACACTCTGAGGCATCTAAACACAAAAAATGAAGCATGAAGTCTCATACTAACTCTGCATGAGACTCCAACTCATGCAGAATAAAAGTTGTCAAGAAGGTGGTGCAATATTACCATGGTTCCTGTTTCTTTGCCTTTCCTAACAAGTATCAGATACACACGGAAGTTTTCATTACAATAAAGTTGAGTGAACTGAAAAGTAGTATCAGGTTGCTGCATCTGGCTTAGCTTTAAAAGTCGAAATACAGTAATGGGATAAATGAAAAGGCCACCCACTATAAAGTGTGGGTGACCAGTATAAGGAAAAAAACCCCTTTAATGGATATTTATTCCAAAGGCTGTTACAAAGAAATTACTCTCAGTCTGATGTAGTGCCAAACATAGAGGATTAAACTTCTTAACGACTTTTTGTTGACCAACATCCAAGACATCTAGGAACAAAGAAGAGATTCCATAACTCCACATAAAGAATATTATTTTCAGACAATAAAGAGTGCTTGAAAACATAAATTGAGAAGACAGGATAAAATGTAGCAGCAAAGAGGATAAATACAAGTCTTAGCTGAAGAATAGCTTATTTTGAGGGTGGAGAACAGATTTACAGCTAATTCAGTGTTAAATTCCAGAATCCTAGGTAATTGCATGCTGACAGTGACTATAATAGGACAATGTCCATTTTGGCTTAATTCAGAAATTGCATAGGATTATTCATTTTTGATGTTTTTGGGGTCTTTTTGGGTGCCTATATCAAGAAGTGAATGTGCCTTATAGTGAGTCTGAAATTTTTTCCTCTCTCTTTTTTCTTTCATTTTTATGATATATGTGGCTTTTTCTACTTTTTTTTTTTTTCTGAAATCCTACTGTTCTGTCTCTTCTGTGTTATGGTCACTACCACTGAAGGAAGTCTTGCTTGAAAATAAAAAGGGGCCCATAAGATTGAGAAGAGGGTGTAGTTGGAGTACAACGTCTGGAATGAAAGATGGTCCCTCAGTGACTATTGCAGACTGAAACTAAGAGCAGTCTCTACTAACTCAGGGCTGCAGACATAAATGTAGTCTGAAGCCACCCTGTTCTTGCCTCCTGGATTGCATGTGCTCAGCTCTCTCTTCTGAGAATTGGGGTCTGGGTTTGTTTGAATTAATAGTGAAGTCATTACACTATGTAAATATGTTAGCGTTCATCTGGTTTTACTCACAAGTTATTCTTGCCTTGCTGTGCTGTTCCTTTTTTCTTGTTTGTGCAAAATTAACCAGGAGCATTTTAAAAGAAAAGGGAAAAAAGGGTAAATAGTGTTGAAACCTTGATTGTTACGTTATTTACCACAGGCTGAAGTTTGGTAGGCAGCTCTAACTTAATCATATAATAGGAGTACAATGACATTTTTAATGAAGCTGTTAGGGGTCCTTTCCCTTTCTGTCATCTTTGGCCGCCTTTGAGCAAGATGTGATAATTTGCCTTAATAGCCTAGTATTAAAATTTTTTATTTTACTCTTATTGAGGAGTCTGCTGAGCAGCAATATGAGTCCAAGCACTTCGCAGAGGTTTCCCATGCCCTCAGGGGGCTGAGAACAAGCGGTTTTCCAGGACAGCTGTGTTTTTGCAGGTAGTCCCACTGCATAAGCAGTGCTGGGTCCTCATACAAGCATAACTGGTCCTAGAACAAGTCAGGATGAGGAGCTGTGCTCTCATATTGTAATTCTTCCTGTTGCTACAAAAAGGAAAGCCCAAGTTACATTATTAACTCGTCCTGTTTCTCAGTCTCACTCATGCAGAACAATTGTAAAAACTGAAGAACTATTAATATTTTTTTTTCTCTCCCATTTTTCTTAAAACTCCTGGACTTCTGTGGTCACATCTCTGAATCCTCTGAGGTGCATGAGACTGGAGAGTGGGAGCTGGTGCAGGTGCCGCAAAGTTGTTTGTTTTTTCTGATGTTAAATCTAGAGTGACTGATTTTTGATATCTGAGGTGCTTGGGAGTCCAAAGGACTTGGGCCCTCTCAGTTCCTCTCACAATGGAGCAGTCACAGCCATCACGTTGCAGAGGAGATCATGCAGAGTAGGAAAATAGGGAAGATGATTGGAATATTAGATGACAATGGTGGTTTCTGATGCATAAAGAACTGAGATTGAAAGAGGCATATGAGCCAGGTGTTCTCACATAAATGACCATCAGGAAGGACACAGTAATGTTGACATTTGATAACAATGTTAGATTGCAGTCGGCAATCTTCTGAGGTGAAGACTGCAGTTCATCCTTCTCAGACATATGGCATCTTGCTATCTCTCTGGCTGACACAAACTCGTGTTTTCAGGGCTGTCCTTTTATATATGAGGACCAGAGAAAGTGCATTTTGAAAAATGATGTCATAAATGCTTTGTATTCTGCAGTGTGAACTGTGTTCTGCAAGGAATACCTAAGAAGCATTTCCAGAGTTAGGATTGCAGATGCTGCACAAGTGTTTATAATCTGAGAGCATTTTCCCTCCATGCTCTGTAAAAGACAAAGGAGAGTTTTTGTACTGAGTTCAATGACAGATTTTCTCCCTTATTTTTATATATTTTGTGAATGTTTAAAAGCAAAGGCAGTTTACTTGCTTAGTAGGTATACTAAGGAAGGTAAAGCTGTCATCTCATTTTTCTGGCTGTGAATACATGCTTGCAGAGATGGCTGTCAATAAGACTCCACCTTGAAAGTGTGTCATGATTTGGGGAAGTTCAGACCCAGGTGTTAAATAATAAGTTGGTGCCAGTTCCCAGCAGTGTTATTCTACATCCAACCACAATATCTGAGTATCTACCTCTAGTTTAATGGCTGGTACTTTAGGAGCCGTGGATCTGCTAGCTGTTTTCATCTGGATAGTATTCTTAGAATAATAAAAAACTCCATACTCCTAGAGTTAATAAATCCGTAAAAAACCTCTTTTTGGCAACCCACTGTTAATCCATTGCAGTAAACATGTTGATCAAAAAGCCAGAAGAATCTCACTCTGTAACAGATGATTAATAGACAATTAGAGGCAAAACTAAAAAGCAAAACCATCAGAAATGGGGTGGGGAAAAGGCAGACATAAAAGGGCAAGAACAGTCTGCTGAAAAGGCTGGACATAGAACAGAGTGCATGTTAGCAAACCTTTATTCTTTGAGCAGCCTTTGGTGATGCACTGGAAAATGGCGTAAAATCAAGATCTAGAGGCTTCCTGTCACACTGATTTAGTACTACATTGTGGATTTCAAAGATCACCTAATGTCATTTTGATGATCTGCTGCTGGTAGTTCACCAGACAATATGAATCAAACACACTGAGACAAAGTCTGCCAAATTTGGGGTCAAACTTATTTTTCCCCGAATTTTTGTACCTTCTTTAATTATGTCTTCTGTAAGGCACCAGTTCTATGGAACAGGAAGCTGCCTTCAAAATGAAGCAGTGTAGGTGACTCATGGTCTCTCCAAATGTTGAGAAGAAAACATTTCTATGTAATCTCATAGTCATGGTATGAGGCAGAGAGGCAAAAACCTTAGCACCTGTGTATGGACACTGTGCATGGGGCGGGAAACAATATGCTTCCTTTCAGATGGCAGGATTCAGCAATATGCCAGTATGGATCTAAAGCTGATAATTTGCTTTACAGATGGGGTAGAATAGGAAGATTCATAGCTTTGCTGCCTTGGGGACAACAATGTGTATGTTGTGTTCTGGAGACAATTTGATGCTCTTCTGTAGTATGAACAACATACATCTGTGCATATTTTGGGCATAATGTACTGGCCTTTACATTATTTGGAAATATAACTCATTTCAGGTTTTGCATAGATGAGGAATTGAAGGTGAATTAAGCTGAATAAGCTAGTAAGGTGAATTACTTAAAACGTTTATATTTTCATATCACATGTAAAATGCACTAAATTAGGACAAATTTAGTTGAGATAATAATATCTACCCAGGAATTTAATTGATCCACTTGCAGTCTTTCACATTACCTTCCTCCATATGTCCTTCTGAAGTCAAGGCCATCTTAAACAGATATTACCTCCTCCCAGTAGGACACAAAATGCAGATAGTTCTGTAAGAAAAGGTGTAAAATTGTAAACTGTTAAATAAGAGGTTCTGCTTTAGACCTAAAATGTTTGCCATGTGGGCTGGGAGATCACATGGGGCCACAGTGGGAGAAAAATTTAATTCAGGAAAAGTCTTTGAAAGTTTTTTTTCTGTTGCAATGGAAGAGTTGCCACTCACACTGACTAACACTACATGAAACAGGTCAGTAAGGTTCCCCTGTTTCTTTGAAAGTGTTTGACTCTCTTTCCACCAGATGCAGCTACACACTTCCCCTGAGCACAGTTCCCTGCACTGCTGCCTAGCTAGATGTTGTTTTTCCATGCCATTATTGTTGGGACAAGGAAAACCTGAGACAGGACCCGTGGGAGTCCTGCAGCCTGTTTGTTCAGAGGGACCTCAGTGAAGTTTGTTTTCTGGTTGTTAAGATCTGTGTTTTCTTTGGCTCTAGAAAATTATGAGAGCTGGACTACTGCATGTTTCAGAAATGTTCTTCCCCTGGTGGTCTAGCAGTAGATTGATAATTACTTTGAAATATGCATATTTATTGTTTAATAATGCAGGCTTCTGGGGCCATTATCCACACAGGTTAAGGAATGATCTTTGGAAGCTGTGGTATATGTATCCATGATGTAGCACTCTGCGAATCAGACCTCATAGAACAGCAGTGTTGTATTAAGTTGAAAAATTAAAAATAAATTATCTCTAGAAGAAAGTGCCTGTGCTTAGTCCAGAGGCTGAAGATGGTGCTTTTCTCTCTGGGTCTGGCAGAGAAGAGGGCCATAGGTGTATTATTTTAACAAGAAGAAGGTTTGGTGAGAAAAATTGAATCCTTAAACTTGTTATGAAACAAGTAAATCTGTTTCGTTGCAGCTACTGTGAGTTTTGCTTTCAGGAATGGTCTGTGCCACAGCAGTCACTGAGAGTTGAGAGTTTCTGGTTTCTCAGTCCGAGACAGGATCCATGTCTGGAGCTGTCTGAGAGCACAGCATGATTTCCTCTGTGGGATAAATTAACCATGGCTTTCTGCTTGCTCACAGCGAGACCCCTCACTATCATCTCTGCCTATGTTGAGCTAAGAATAGAAAAAAGCAACATCAGCAGTGCTGTGGGAAAACTATATTGCTCCAGATGGCTGCTGATAGACTCTTTTCTCATTTGGGATTAATAATTAAATAGTAGTAAATAACAGTCATTTCTCGTCCCCATCTTAACCTACACGTTTGCTAAGCAGCTAGGAGAAAGTTAGGTTGAAGTTTGTCCATTAGATGTGAATTTGTCTGGATACACCTAAGAAGCTTTCAGTAAGTAGTTTAATTGCCTTGGAGGGAAGAAAAAAAAAAAACCACCACAACCCACGAAGAGCTGGGAATTTGTTTGTTTCATTTGCTCATTTATTAAAAAGCTTTGAATTCCCCTCTTACCCCCTCCATTTTGCTTTATCATATTCATGTGGTTCTGAATGAAGAGCTTCTATTTCCATTTTTATAAGGGTTTGTGTCCTTTGAGATCACGTTAGGTTTTCTCTTTGACTTTCATAGGCAGGATTTTCACTCTGTCTCCAAAGAGGCGAGTGGGAAAAATTTCACATGGGATGTATTCATTTAGCTCTACAGGCAACATGTTGCATGCAACTGTCCTACCAATTTTGATTTGTTAAAAGCCAAAACAAATTTGAGATCCCAACTCAGAATCAGGCCCAAGTGGGGAGCCAAACAATTACTTGCATTCTTTGTAGTTAGTTTTGACAGCAGGCTATTTAGTTATAGCATATGTTTGCATTTCCTAATTTATTGGCCTGCTTTTATTTTGGATTACTAATTTTTTAAAGAAAGAGAAAAGCAGAAGAAAACATGGCACCCCTGTGGCTATTTCATATGTTTGCTCTATGAGGATAAAGTCCTTCCTCAGAAAGATAATTCTGTCCAAAGCAGGACAGGAAGGAGAGACTCTCACCATGACTGAGCCGGCTGATTGCTTCATTGTGCCTGCTGGCTGTGGAATATTAAGCAATATGCCCAGGACTAAAGGACAAACAAGACCTTTGTTCATCTCTTAAGTGGAGGTCGGGAACTCTGTCCTCTTGCCTATAGTTCAGGACCATTTTGATCATCTAGCTAGCATATGGGCTATAGAGTGGTCAGCTTCAACCTTCTTTACAGTCGTTAATTTAAAATTTACAGAAGTATAATTAATTGAAACCTTTTTTTCCTTAAGTAACAAGTGAGTAATAGACTGAGTGCTGCTCTGCATCCACAGTGAAAGCCTAATGCACAAACTCCATGCCGTTTCTTCTGCTGGGAATAGTAGTAGCCATGATCTCCCGCCAGGACAGACTCTGCACTTGGACTGCATGATGTGTTTAAAAAAAAAAAAAAGTTAAATGTTTCTGGGGGAGTCACTTCTGATATCTGTTTCACCAAAACACTCGTTTAGGCACAGCTCCTCCTTCTCAGCGTTGAAGGTGGTTCTGAAGCCAGCAGTGTCTAGGACTTCATGTGATAGGTAAGTGATAACACAGCCTAGGTAAAAATGCCAGTGGCTCTTCCTGCCTTTTACTGACGTAGTTTGCTAGTACAGCATGGAGTAGCTTCAGCACAAAAAGAAGTGAGATATCATAATATGAACAAATGAGAGCCTGGTGACTAAGACACTGGCCAGGAATACTATCCTCAAATATTTGCTGGAGGCCATGCTGAAATTCAAGGCCTTATGTCCCAAAGCTCAGTAAAGTATGTCTACCACCAGTCTCCTCACTCTTCAGCACATTACATTGTCTGTCTTACTCTCCCCCTCAAGTGCTTCTTCACTATATTTTATAGTGGCAGACAAATACTCAAACTGACTTCTTAGCACAGCAGTCTCACCACTTAGTATTGCTCCAGCTTTCAGTGAAACTCTGTGATTCATACGTGTGATATCAAATGACTCCAGCGAAAATATCAAGAAAATCTCACTGCACTGAGAAAAGGTGCTAAATGAGATCACCTCTATCAAAAGGGGAAGACAGACATAAACCTCACTGCTGCATGCTTCTGGAATCATGGGACATTACCCACTTAGTCACAAAATCAATACAGTCAGTTCCTTACTCAGCCTTCCTGTGAAGTTAAAAAGAAGATCTTCTGTAGCCTAGAAGGACCTATTCAATGATAAAAATCCTCAGTTTCTCTCCTCTATAATTTACATAATTTCCTGGAGTATTTCTATCATGCACTCTTAGAATTTTGAATATAAATTCAGGAAGGAAAGGAAGGGAGATTTATGTTCTCTCTCTCAAAAAGAAACATTTAACATTCCCATTTTGCTGTGCCCTGATTGACAAAGGTTATTCTGGGTGGACTGATACAGGCAACATCTTGGCACAGCATGAGCAGCACCCTCTTCAATACCTAGTCTGAATCCTCCAACACTGAAAAAAACCCAGTACATCTTTGCTGTATGTTTTTTGGACAAGCATTCAACAGGATCTCTTATAAAAGAATACAGAAGTAATTGGAATGACTGAGGAAAAAACATGTCAGTAAACAATGCTCTTGATCAGACAACACATTCTGAAAATGTGACTCATTATCACAGGCAAATCTAGTTTATGTCATGCTACGGGTGACTTGATTGCCTGTAATCTGGGATAAAAAAATTAATTAAGATTGTTTAAATGCAGCTTCAGGGAGTGCTACATATTTTATCTCAGTTTCATCTGGTTTCCCATGATATCAAAGCTGTGTTTAGTGGATAGAGATTTACAACCAGAAAATGATATGTATAGCTGAAGAATGTGAAGGGATGATGTGCCTTATAAAATTAGTTATCATTGCTGGGGAAGTAGAGCTGGTTTACAGCTTGCTTTTTCCCTCTCCATCTGGGACTGATCTGTGTCTTTGTGTTCTATATAGGAAATGTTCTCTGCAATTCTCTAAATGTAAAGACTGTTCCAGGCACTGTGTAGGAGATTTTGAAAACCTTGACTTATGCATAGACAATTGTTGACATGTACATTTTTACGAGTATGTTTTCTTTATCTTTATATTTAAAAACCAAGTATACCTAGACTGGCTCAGCAACTGCCAACAATGGGACAATTATGGATGCATTTTCCCTCCTCTTAGTCAAGCCAATGGAAACACTATATTATTTTATTTTTGTGTTTTAATAATGAATGCTATACTGCAGTAGAATTTACTTTGCTGGGAGCAGAAATTATTCTAATGAATGTCTAGTGAGTAGGAAAGAGACACAAGGCTATGTAGGTATTTTTGTTTCAAGCTCCCTGTGATTGATATTTAGGCTACCAGTGGATGGTGGTTTTGGTAGATCAAGGCAGTTGATGGCATCAGGCATTTGCAAGAGGGTTTTTCAGGTAGCTGGCTGGCGCCTGATCTTTCGGGGTTTTGAATGGACTTGCTAGTTGATGTCTGAGCTACATGTAAGACAATTTTCTTTTTTTTTTTTTACGTGCTGCAGTCATTTATCTTAGGTAGGTCAGTATTTTGGCTTATTTTTTAATTTAAAGGGTATCGTCTTTATTTAGGAATGGGCTCTAGATTTGAAATAAAGTTTGGGTTGTGTTGCTTTTCTTAGCAATTTTTAATATCAAGCTGTCTTTTGTTACTTTTACCATTCTTAAAGACGGAGCTTAGAGTTGACAATTAGATGCATATCTTAAAATATCTTTTACACGTCACTCAGCTTAAAAGCCAAAAGTAAAACAATTGCTAGATATGGTATGTGAGAGCACTCATTAGCACCATTCAGGATCAGGGAACTCTTTTATTTAAAAAGCTATTTGAGGAACCAAAATAAAACTGCAACTAGGCTTCTTACTGACAAGTTGCAGGTGTATACCACATGCCCATATTGGAAAAAAGATGTGGTTATGAAGGTCTTGATGACAGACAAGGGTCTAAAATGCCTTCATCTCCAAGTTTTAGCTAGTCCATCTGTTTTTTATTTGCATTTTCCCCAGCTAGCAGAGTTAGTATTTTCCAAGTTCAGTATAACCATGCACAAGTCTATATAAAATCCTTTTTTTGCACTGTAAGATCCTTACATTAGTAAGGTATCTTTTAAGTAAGGAAAGTCTTACTTTCATGGTAACTCTGTTATAAATTGTGAGTCAGTTTTATTTATTTCTTTCTGGAAAAATAAGGGAAAGGAGTGATGAGACTGAACGGAGAGTCTTTTAGTTCTTCTTTGCTAGAATGGGTAGAATCTGCTAGTACCAAAAAGGTGAGAGCTTGTCTTTTATTGATACTCCTAGCTTACAAGACCTGGCCTTCTCTGATGTTCATCCTCTTGAGGATGTTTGTTCTTAAGGCAGAAAGATTTAAACATACTTCAGATCACTCCAAACAGCTGCACCCTGGAATAATTCTCAAAGACATGTATTTAGAGGGCAGAAATAATGAGGCAACAGCACTTTGGAAATATCCATCCAGGAGTTTTGATACTGTAAAGTAAATTTTGACAAAGAGAGCAACTCCTGAAGTCACGTGGGAAATGGCTTGGTTTGCTCTTCCACTACTGACACTAGAGAAACTTTTTTGGTTTTCTTATCAAACCTCTTGTTTCTTCTGTGATTCTAACTGAATGGCATGAAGATAGAGAAACAAGAGTTTCTGCATCTGAAAGAACAATTTTCAAAGCAAATTCTCAATGGCCTCAAAGTTTTTCTTTTCTGAGAGTAATAAAATCAAACCTTGATTTAAAATATTATTATTAGCAAAGTAATCACCCTACACTGAAAATTAGTCAGTTGAGCCTTTTGTTTGGGGTGAACAATTAACTGCAAGAATAGTTTTGGAAACAGTAAAAGCAATAGTTTGATTTATTTAAAATACTGGATAAAATTAGTTGAAAAAGTGTAAACATAATTTTCCAGGAAGTGCTCAAAATTTATTGTCATCTTTTTTATCCAAACAAATTCCTTAAGTATAATTTTGAGGAATGGAAAAAAAAAAAATCTATGATTAATCTAATAGGCAGTCAAATTAGATTCAGACAGCATAGTTGTAGCTGTGTGGGAGTCAGCAGAAGGGATTTTGGAATGTGGCAGTATGTGTTATTACATCTCCTTCAAGCATCATGTCTTTTCCTTTTGAAGGAATAAATTTTTCTTTCTCCGTCTTTATGGGAGAATGCAGTACTTTCACATCTTTGGGGGGTTTTTATTTTTATGGCTTTTTTGTGTGGTTTTTTTTGTTGTTGTTTTTGTTTGTTTTGTTTTTTGTTTGGTTTTGTTTTTGGTGTGTGTGGTTTTTCTTTTGCTTGTTTGTTTGGTTTTTTGTTTTAAGTCAGTTTTCCTGTAAGTTAATGCTGGTTTTGGTGAATATGGAAGAATTGTATACACATGTATCTGCTTGCAGGGAATTATATATACAAGGCATTTTGTGCTCTATGATATGTTCCATGCTGCATACCATAGATTGTTGTGTAGCAGGTGGCAAGGACTATACTAAGACCATAAGCAAAGTAAAGGTTATTAAACAGAAGGCTGACTAGTGATGTTTATTCACTTCCATGGAGTCCACTGCTGTAGTCCAGTGGGGAATAGTGCAGTTGCAAAGACATTTGTGCCGGTGTGATGCAGATATTCACTGCAGTTCACAACAGTGAACTTATTATCAATCAGGGTGTTTGAAAACTGTCAAAGGAAAAATGCCTCCTTGTAGTTTAAAACAAAATGTTACCTATTGGAGGGTGTGTTTCAGTACTTTTACTAACTTCTATGGCTCTATTGATTCTTCATCAATCTTCATTAAAGCTCTTGTCCATGAATCAGAGGCCTGAATCCACGAAAATATGAGATCTCTTGTGCCAACACATTTGAGGGAAGGAAAGATGAAATCATGAGTGAGCTAGTTGTATCTCCCTTATTCTTTAAGCTGTTGATCAGCCCTAGTGTGAGCCTAAAGATTGCTCTGTGGCTGCAGAGAAGCATCCCTAGCTGTCTCTCCCAGTTGCCATGAATTGTTATCTCCACTATCAGTTTCTCTGTTTGTTTGGAGGTTTGTTTTCTTGTTTTTTGTTTGCTTGCTTGGTTTTTTGGAGGGGTTTTTGATTGTTTTTTTTGGTTCGTTGTTTTTTTTTAATGGGCTGTATACACTCATTGCTCAAAAAACTGCTTCACTGTAAACCTTTCTTTTACCCACCAGGCCTATCCTTGCACTAACGATAAGGAATGTGAAGTTGGACGATACTGTCATAGTCCTCATCAAGCAACATCTGCATGCATGGTGTGCCGGAGGAAGAAGAAGCGCTGCCACAGAGACGGCATGTGCTGCCCTGGGAACCGCTGCAACAATGGTATACCAGTCATTTATTGGGTTTCCTTTGTAAAAGCAGCATTTTGACAGCATCTATTTTTCTGTGTGTTCCTAGCAAAAGTTTGGTTTTTTTTCTTCTGGGTGATGGCACTTCTTTTTCTAAACCAAGAAAACTTAACTTTCTACTTCATTCCACAGCACCTAATTTTCTTTAATAGTATTTCTATGTTTAGGGCTTATGTACTACCAGACTTTTTCACATTTTGTGGTGGGGAAACCCAAAAATGCTGCTGTTGCCTAAAATCACAGCTCTACATTCAAAGCAGTTTGATTCACCCGAAGACTGCACAGAAGTCATATTTTAAGGAAGAAAAGGAGACTTGATGAATCTTTGATCTACTCTCCCTGGGGAGGGTTATAACCATACTGTTTGCATTTGCACACTCTCCTCTGGAGACTGGAGATGTGTCTACAGGAAAGTCTCCAAGTGCTCAGACCATAAAGCCAGAGTGACAGTGAGACTCTCTGACAGCGAATGAAGCGGAGCTGTAGTGAAGTGAAGTGCCAGAAATCAGAGATCAAGGTGTGATTAGAGCTGATCATCACTGAGGCCAAGTCCTAGTCCTTTCATGGTCCTGATCCTGGTCAGTCTATGTCTCTCTGTTGCTTTTCCTCTTATTCAGATCTTTGAGACATCACTTTTTCCTTTCAGGTATTTGCATACCAGTAACTGAAAGCATCCTTACACCCCACATCCCTGCTCTAGAAGGGCCACGCAACAAGAAGAATGGTCATTATTCTAGCAAGGATTTGGGATGGCACAACCTAGGGAGGCCGCGCTCCAAGCTGTCACACATAAAAGGTAAGATCACATTTGGACTACTTGTAGTTCTGCTTACAGTCCTGTAGATGAATTTCTCCTTAGTAAGTCTTATGGTTGGTCTCAGTAATTCCTTCCTGGAACCTTCCTAATTAATATCTTCTCTTGTGCTTACTTCCTTCAAATAGCCACAGATGGAAATATCACCTCTCCTTTTTCTGAGTTTCATTTGCATCAGTCTGAACTCCATCCTGTTTTCCTGTGAAATAGTAAAATGGTTTGGTTGCTCTTTTTAGGACACGAAGGCGATCCCTGCCTACGGTCATCAGACTGTATAGAGGGACACTGCTGTGCTCGCCATTTCTGGACCAAAATTTGTAAGCCTGTGTTGCACCAGGGGGAGGTGTGCACCAAACAGCGCAAGAAAGGGTCCCATGGACTGGAGATTTTCCAACGATGTGACTGTGCCAAGGGGCTGTCATGTAAAGTATGGAAAGATGCGACCTCCTCTTCTAAATCAAGACTTCATGTGTGCCAGAAAATCTGAACGAGGATTGGGAAGACAGTAATAAGTGACTGTGGCTTTATGTGTTTATTGCATTATGGCATGGTGGAAAAAGAGGACTGCAAATGGAAGTGGAATGGCTAAAGTAACAGTTAGAGTAGGAGTAGAAGTCACACCCAATGCATTACTTTTTGAGCTGGTGGTGTAGCTGGAGTTCATCTGCTGTCCAGTTCTTCTGTAAATAACTTCTACAGTTTGTGGGAAATGCTAGTATGCAAACAAGTAGAGTGGAAATGAATGTCACTTACCTTGCTGTATTGTCCCGTGATGTTTCAGGGCGTTCAGTATTAGGGCTAGAGTGGGTTTCTAGTGTGTTAATGACTGCTAAATAAATTGTATACATTGTACTCCTGTAGGAAGCAGTGCATGCCAGGAAGACTCATCTGTCAACACATGATTTGGCGCACTGCAGGTGTAAGAAATTGAAATAAAGTTACTGTGAATGTCCACATGCCCTTGTCATTCAGGGCTGACACTTCAGCAGAGAAAGCACTCCTGCAGGACAAGAGTGCTGTGTTTTGCAGGCCCTTATGAAGGAGGTGAAATCTTGCCATCTCAAAATTTCAGGAAAGCAGCAGTTTCTCTAAGGCATTTAAACAGGGGTCTTTTTTCCTATACGTGGGTAAATTGAAAATCTTTATGTAGTTCAATGTCATAGTATGGCACTTAATCACTTGTATTTGCCTCAGTTTACTGCTAATATACATTGGGTTGAACAGATGAAGCAAATATGTGTGCATGCTGAATCCTGAATTATATATAGGCAGTTCCTCATTAGTCCTAAATATACTTTCCTTGCCTAAGCATTCTTGCATTATAGACATTTCCAAAGGAAATAGCAGTGCTGAAGTGCCTAACATGAAGAGCTATGGAGTTGTTTCTCTGTTGCTGTTATAATAGATGATACAGACATTTGTTGAAGTGTTTAGAGCATACTGCTACAAACTCAAATTTTTACATTTTATTAGTAGCAACAGGCTATTGACGGCAATCTGCAGCAGTATAATGGATTTGTTCTTAGAGACAGCAAAGAAAAAGGAGCTGGGTCTTGTGTGCACCTCCTCTCCTGCAGAAAAGGAAGTAAGAAGACGGTATGATCACCAATGACTTGCTAAACAACATGTGATGTCACAGTCTACCAGCCTCCAGCATGTATTAAGCCTGAACTTGATGTCCTCTCATTCTGGAGCGTTCTGCCAGGAATGATGGAAGTACATAGACTGTAGAAACAGCTGCCAACCCTACATTGTTTGTGTACTGCTTAAAAAAGGACAGCCTCTGTCCCTTGCCTTGTCTCCAAGGTCTTTTCAAACCTTTTTAGTTTTACTTATTTGCAAGTATTCCTTTGTATAGACTTTGATTAAGAGAATGATATTACTTTAAGGAAGCCTGATTCTGTAATTGACCTACTGCTAAGTTGTAATTACCCATTTATAATTATGCATTTTCATGTTCTGTAATACAATGGACTTTTCTGTTTATTCAGTTCTGAACAACGTGGGTAGACCAGTATGCAGTTTAACTTTGGAAAACCTGTCACCATTACCTGATATCTTTTTGCACCAGTGGGATGCTTTAAAGCTATAGCTTAGCTACACCAACAGACTCAGCCTTCCTAATTAGAACACAGACCTCAGCTACATTGCCCTTATCTTTCATAAGAGTCTGAATAAGAAGAGTATTTCACACACCTCTTTCCCTACTGGAGTTAGCTTTTATTGGCCTAGAGGGATGCTCAGAGACAGGGGCTTCTGTTTTTTAAGTCTCAGTCAGAGCTTTATCTTGGAGTCCTCTCATCGCAAGTCTGCTTATTTTGGAGTTTTTTCTATGTAACTGGAACAGGAATAAGGCTCAGAAATTTCAAGATACTAAAAAAGTCCAGGAACCAATTTTGCAAGTTTTATTTACGCTGATGCAACACATACTCAGCAGAGGAACTTGGGTGCTCTCATTGTCACTACATATAAAAGAAAATGAAATCCAGCCTGAGCAGGGGGGCTTGCAGAAATGGGGTCTCAGAAATTTTTAGCTCTTCCTGTCATTGGCCTATCCCCTATTTTGCTCTTGCAGAACATAGCTTTTTGGGATAATTTATTTACAGGAAATGTTTAATGAGATGTATTTTCTTATAGAGATATTTCTTACACAAAGCTTTGTAGCAAAATATATTTGCAGCCTGTTGACTTTAATGTAGAAAAATGTATAATAAGATTAAATATATTAAATGTTCTTTCCCATTCCTCCCCAAATATGTTACCCATGTTCTTTTCCTTTCTTGTTGCTTAAAAAGAATAGTTCTTTATGGAAAAACATGCGAATCAGTTGAAAAAAAAAACACCCCACATATAGTTTAGCTATACAAGTAAAAGCATTTGATTGTACTTGTGTCTCAGAGCACTATGTGGGCTGATTTTTGGTAAAACACATAAGTTCATCTTAAAAATCCTTGTGCATAATTTCTACAAAACTGGCTTAAGTAACAACTATCTATACACTTCTCTTGGGTCGGTTTACACCCAAACACTCAAGAATATGTTTTGAAAATAATGCACCTGGTTGCATAACGTAAAATCAACCAGGTTAAATAGGAAGGATGTCCAGACATGTTTCCTGGATAGTGATACATACCAGAGGGACTCATGATGGATAAAGGTGATATTCAGGTTACCCAGCATTTTGCTGTAGGCTACAGCATGCAAATATACTGCAGCAAAATTTATAACTGTCAATTATGAAATGGCAAATTACGGAATTCAGCTCTAATAACATGAAACAATCCACTTGACACAACTGAAAAAACTGTTACTAAAACAATCCAAGATTTGATCCCAGGAAAACTCCTGCAGAGCGCAATAAATACTGCAAAATAACGGTTGTGGTTATTGAGCAATTGTCTTGATATCTTTGTTACTTATTTCTGGTAACCCTCTGCTCAAACAGATGTACATTTGGAGGATGGAATGGTCTCCTAATTGCACTGGTATTTCTATAAAATGAAAAGGTTTAGCTACTGTTGTTTGCAATATTTGGTGGGTAGGCCTTTGAAAATTCTAACACTTTTAGCATAAACATAATAAAGTTGTGAGCATTTTCAGAGCCCAATGACTTCAACAGAGACTGCCAAAGCCTTCAGAGATTTAATTTGGTAACAAAAACAATAGGCACAGGCAGTTCCTTGCACACCACAAATACTGATCCACATAGCTGAACTGAGTAGCATGCAAGCAGTTTCGCAAGACTGAAATTTGATTGCTTAGAAGCCATTCAGTTACTGTTTTGTGAAAATATACATCAGTTTGAGAATAAAAGAGCAGCTAAATTTGGGGATAATTGCTCTCACTCACTATGTCACTCATCACAGGAATTAAGAATGACTGGCTCAATAACATTTCAGAAATCTGCTGTCATGACACAAGTACATAAGATGTTGCTCAACAATTCAAATACTTTTCCTATTAGCTTAGAATAACCTCATCAATGCAACATCTCTTTGGAAATATTTATTAGCTTTCCTAAAAATAATGGATTTCTGCTCTATAACAGCGTATATTTGATTTACAGTATAAAGTGGGTGTGAATCTATTACTGTTCTATTTGCTTCATCTCATGTTGTTTGCGACCTATAGTATTTATGATTTTTACATTTTTTAATGAAAACAGTTAAAATAGATTTATGTGCTTGCTTCTATACAATACTTTTAACATCTAACATCTGATAGCATCTGACACCTAAACCACAATTCACCGGAATTCAAGCCATCCTCTGAGTATTCTGACTTTCCTGCTCATTGTCTCAGCAACAGCAAGAAAACCCTCATCAAACACAAAAAACATCTCGGGCAGAGGCTGAGAAAAGACATTCCTAAACTGTTCCTTGTCACCAGCCTCTCTGCTTTTGCTTGAGAGCTTTACATCATCACCTCACTTGGAAAAGTAAATGCTATCAAAGAGAATTTGTATTTCTCATCCCTTCCAGTTTCCTTTCCTTCCAGGAAACCCATTTTAAAAAGACATCCTGAAGGTCAAAGCCAGCAGAAACTCATATAACAGAGACTCTAAGCTAAGGCTTTTAGGAGTCCTAAGATCAATCCTCTAAATTTCAAAAACTTAAATGTTAACAGAGTTATGTAATATCAAGACCATATTTACAAAAAACAAAGAAACTTAGTTCTTTGGATGGTCAGTCATGTCTGCTGAAAGTGACAGTGGGGAAGAAAGAGGAAACTCTTCCTCCTCACCCAAGCAACCTGACCTGGAGTCCCTGACAAAGAGAATGCAGTTGGTTTGGATTTTTTTTTCACTAGGCACAGTTTCACTGTGCACAAAGGCATCATTAATTTTGTTTTTAAATCACAGTAATAATAAAGTTATGGTTTCTTACCTAGCCCGCCAGTCTGAGGTATGACATCTTTCTTTTGCTGCGTTAGACATGAGTGAAGGAACAGAGTTAGTCTCAAGCTCTGTGTTCTCTCATTTAAATCCTAACATTTCACTGAGATGAACAGAAACTTTCAACTCAAGCGCCTTGTTAGATAACACAGTTTTCCACATGCTCACCGCTACTAAAGAGTGCTTACAGTACGACACAGACCCCATATCCATTCTTATCTTTAATTTCCACTTCATGTGACTGCTATCAGTTACTGATGGGCAGCAAATGTGGGCTGCAGCCCTCTCTTACTGCTCTGTCAGCTTCATTCACACCTGCTTAAGGCCACAGTGCAGGAAGTAAAGGGAAAGCACAGACAAAGATCGAGGTGGCAAGGGTGGGAGCCAGCCCAGAGCTTGAAACTGTAGGTGCAGGGTGAAATCTGCCTTAAAATGTAATTAGGTGATATTGCAAAAACCATGAACCTTAATGGTATCCCACCCAATTATCAAGAGCAGAGGAAGGGCAAATGTGCTCTGTTCCTGAGCTACGGTCTCACAATAATGACACGAAGAGGGGAGGCCTGTTTGAGTGATTCTGGTCCCTCAAAAGCTAAAGGGTTGAGTCTATGTCTCCTGGAAGCAGCATGCCTCTCACCTTGGTTCTCTGTGTATCCTAATCCCAGTAATTCCACAGGCTTTGGAATTGTCACCAGCCCTCAGGCATATTGTTTGGACACCATTGCCGTAGCTCACAACCTGCCCATGCCTAGGGATCCCACTGGAAGATTGCACAGTAGGAAGAGGCAAAAGCAGGAGATTGCTGCATTTCAGAACTACAGCTGGTCCTGGAGCTGTTACTTTGACCACCAGTGAGAGGACTGACCCTAATGGATATAGCATTGGATAGAGCTCACTGCAAATTTGTTTATTCTGGCAGCTCCCTGGGTTTTTTTTTGGAATTGCTTATTGTTATAGCAAAAGTGTCAATTACACATTTACAGATGTCTGGTACCAATAAACCCTTCCTTTTTTACCGTACCGGCTTGCAACTTGATTTAGAAGTGATTTGCTGCCTGTCAACTTCCTGAAGGATAGGAAATAATCCTTTAAAGGAAAACAAGATTTTAAGAAGCACAGGCTTTTTTTTTTGTTTTGTTTTTTACTTTCATTTTTAGGAAAAAAATATTTAGAAAAAGAGAAGAGGATATTATTAACACACAAAGATTTCTTGACACAAATTGTAGTCTTTGGGTTGTTGGTAAAACTTGTACTGTAATTCTTCACTACTGTTATCAAAGATGGCCAAAGAGTAGTCAACAAATGAGAAATGTATAGCAGTGTGGCTGCTAGGTCATGTGTGTTCCCATTTTCTGCTCCTCATAAGTTCTTTCTTTCAGAAAGCATATTATTCAACAATATTCACTGAAAACGCTTGCAAACTTACCTTTTTAAAATCAACTATTAATGAAACATTCTCTAATTCAGTATAATCCTGAGTGTAGGGCTCACAGATATTGTTTCTTTCCTTAATGACAGTATTTTTAAATGGAGACATCAAGGTGTATAGATCCATTAAAAATAAGGAATGATGCAGTTCTAGAAGAAATTTGCCAGGAATTTTGTAATGCATCAAATTAATGAATCCAATGAACACCCAAAGCTTTAGAAAAATCCACCTCAAAATTTTTTGGGCAATGTCTTTGTGTCACTTTCTGAGCAGTTATGGCTCTATTATTTTCTTTTACTCATTCCTCCATCAGTCTGCAGCCACCTCTCTGAAGTCTAAACTCTTTGGTGCTGGAACTTTTCTTCTGTATTTGAACAGCACTTAGAACAAGAACATCCTAGTTCACAGCTAAAGGTCTATTATCTTTCCTATTTTTAGTACCATATATGATTGGAAACACAAATTTAAGATAGGATTATTTCATTAACAATTCCTAAAGCAAAATGAATACACAGTATTGCCCTCCCTCACATTACAACAGTTTTCACAGTTGTAACAGTGCAACTGTGTAACAGTTTTCATACTGTGGTGTTTTCACAGTTTTCAAACTGTGGTCCATGAAACCTCTATGTTCAGAGACCTTAAACTAGGAAGCATGGCAGTAAGTTGGAAAAAAAATTAGGAGTTTTCAAATCCAAAAGACCAGAAAAGTATTGTAAAAAAACTCAAACCCAAAAACCAAGTGGAAAAACTCATACTCTTCATAAAGGTAAACCTATTACAGGCTCTGGGAAATTATTCCATCTTTCTGGTGAGAACATAAATGAAGCAGCAGGTATCTGGGAAGACACACTGCAAACACAAGCAAGCTGATGGAAGTTCTTCATTTTCTTTTCCCAGGAAAGTAGAACTGCTGCTTCTGTGTCTGCATATTTCCATCTACAAGAAGTATATTTTAAATTGTATCTTGCCCTCATACTTGATATCATACTAACTGCAGAAACTCTTATTATCTGCTGTTTCCATCCCTTGAAAAACACATGACTTCACTACACTGGGATTACAAACTGCTCCTAAAGCAATGTGGAAATTTAAATTCCGTTTCCCACATGGGCAAGACAAACAAGCTGTAGATGGACCTTCCAGTTACTCCTTTTTTTTTTTTCTTTTTTAAATAACTGATGCATGATGGTCATATGCTAAACTCATTTGTCAATCTAATTTTTTTATCTATTCCCTGGAAAATGCAGAACTTAACCCTGGACTGATGGAAGGGATACTTCGGGACTGTGAATTAAAACCAGTCTGCTAGGAAAAGTGAGGACAGGTGCCGGTTTTGGCCAGCTAAGGAGGTGGAAGACTTGACTGTGAGAAGGAAGAGTCTAGACAGAACCACTAATTAGGAAAGTGATAAGAATAGGGCACTTTGTCAAGTCAGTTTCAAAACCCACGACCTTTCACCTGAAGCACCCTGGTCTGAGTACAACCATGACCAAGGGGACTCTATCTTGTCCTGATGATGCCCCACACACATGATGATCAGTGGTCTTGGACCTATTCCCAGAGAAGTAGAGTTCTCAACTTTTTGGTCCAACTGGCAATCTCAGTTTTGTTATAATGAGACCCAAGGTGGAAATAAGCTGGAGAGGTGCATTCTTTCTTTCCTCCTGACGACTGCCTCTCAAAGAAGCTGCTCTCACACTGGTGTGGCCGTGTGAGTTGAGCCATCTGCTCAAGCCATACCAAGCTAAGAAAGGGGACACAACCAAGCCATCACACAGCACATGAGGATAGGTCTCCTCGGAAAAGAAAGAGGCCGTGTGCCTGTGGTTTCATAAAAAACCCTGGCTAGACCCCCAGGAGCACAGTCTGTCCCACATGGAAAGGTGGAGTGATTTTGTTCATAACTAATGGAAAGCAGCCCTTAAAGAGATGTGATAGATAAGCTGAGTGGTGCAGTCCAATGCACTGCTCACTTCTCCTGGGGGAAAAGAGCAAATGCCTGCTGCATGTAGAAGAGGTACTCAGACAAAGGGACACAACTATGATGCTGACAGACCCATATGGACGTGATTCTTCGTGAGCCATGGGCACCTTGGACTCGTTGACCAATGCCACGACACCAGTTTGGTATCCTGCATGCCAGGCTCATTCAAGTGATTATTAAGAGCCATTCATCTACCAACTCAGGAGAAGAAAATAAATTCAAAATCAGCTTTGTAGTACAGGAACTCATTGCAATATATGAACTAGAATGAGATCTAAGGGAAAACAATACTTGTCACCCACAAACAAAGTGAACACTATAGTTTTTGACCCTAAAATGATGCCAGACTTCAAAAAGGCAAGTTGGATGTAGAAACCTCTTTTTTATACAACAGTCATGCTTTTTTTCTTAAGTAGAGGAGCTTATCTCCTCCTCCCCTCCCTTATGCCTAACACTATCAATCTTTCCTTTGCTAACCAATACCAAAACATTAAAACCAGAGTTCTCACCGAACTATCACATCACTCCTGCTGAATGGCAAGATTTCTGGTCAGGATGAGTTTCATGGAAATTTTTTTCCTTGAATTTAATTATTTTTAGTTTTTGGAAAGTTGCTTTGGACAGTTTTTTTCTCTGCTCTTTGATTGATTTTGCAGTTGAAAGGGAAGGGGTGTTTAGACACATGAACTGAGAAGGTTGATGCAGTGTTAGAAGGACCTTTCAGGTATTTTCTAGGGAATCAGGCTACATCTTCTGTTTGCTGGTATTTACTGCATCAGAGGAATATGAGGTCAATGACTCATAACAGAGTTTATCTGTAAGTATCCCTTACTCTTTGCAGCCAATCTGTACGTCTACTACCTTCACTGTCTTCAAAACAATCCTAAAAAGACTAAAGGGACAAAATCTAGTTCATTGCAAATCCTGAGGTAATTCACCCAGTTTTTCAAGACAAAAATATCATGTGGGAAGTAACTTTTTTTGTTATTTTTTGAGAAGCTGTGCCATCATGTGTTTGTTTATATTACTTTTTCCACTGAAAAAACCCTAAAAAACATTTTCTCTTTTAATTGTTTTTAAAAGATCCATTTCCCAAAAAAAAAAAAAAAAAAAAAAAAAAAAGCAGCCTTAAGGACCACATTTCTATATAATTTAAAAATATTCAGCCTCTTTTGAAAATTTCCAAATATTGTCATCGTATTTCTAACAAAACCAAAAAAGTATAGATTTCCTTGTATTATTTTTGTAACTTAGAGCCCTTTTCATTGTTTTCCAAATGCATCTGAGCTAAGAAAATCAATGACAAAATGAAAAAATCTGTATTTAGTGACACAAATTGTGAAGCAATATTTTGGAATTGGTTTTGATTGGTGAAGGGAAAGACATTCACTTTAACATAATATGTAAAAATGTTTTTGGAATTTCCTAGACAGTAAACAGGACGAAGAAAGATTTTTACACTACTTAGCTGTTCTAAAGCAAGGCATGTTCCTAGCCAGTGTTTAAAATCCAATATCTATATTTTGAGCTCAATAAAAAAAGCTTGCACATTGAAACTAGTTTAATCTTACATAAAAAATGTCAAGGGCTAGATTCCTACTGTGTTCTTTTCCTGTATAAGCAATAAGTTGCCTTTGAATGAGATCACATTTAAAATGGTTTTAATGATTTAATTGAATTTATAATTCTAGGAAAATAAACAAATTTCACAGTATTTGTTTCTACATGATAAGTTCCCGGCAGAGACAAAACACTTAATTTAGGAAAATTAGGAAGTCCTAAACTGCGAGTCCTGAAATGGGGGACATTTTTGATTTGTCATTTGTCTAAGATGTCTAATGAGGTCAAATTCAGTGAGACTTTCAGGAAAATTCACTGTCTACTAATTTTCCTATTTTTTAAGTTGAATTTCTCAACAATTTTCATTTCACTTCAGCTGTCCTTGACAACCGACATTTGCTCTGAGCTTGTGCTGCCCTCATCTCAGTCCCTTCACCTCTGCAGTGCTCCACAGCTACCCTTCTTATCTTCCTCTCTTCCCCTATTATTTCCTACTAATTTCCCCTTTTTCTTGTCTTTCTAATCCCTTATGCCTCAAAGAGAGAATTAGCATGTCATTTACCATCACAATATTGATAGCTATGTACTACCCCTTTCCCTTCCCTTCCCATTTTGTCTATTTATATACTGCTCTTCAATGCAGGAAGACTGACTCTTAGCCTGCCATTTGTATACTGTGCAGAAAACTCTACCTGGCTTTGGTTGGTTCCACACAAATAAAATGACCAGCAAAACCTCTGTAAGAAGAAAAGCAAGGAATCTTCCTCACCAGGACTTTTGACAGTGACAAGATATTTTCTCAAGCTGAACTCTGACAGAAAGTACCGTGGTATCACCAAGTAGAAAATTCATATCTTTAGACTGAAATGAGAGAGCTGTCTATACTCCCAGAACAAGTTATAATTCCTTGCTCATGGCCTAATAAAATGCTTCCATTTCTAATGTTTACTACCTTTCCTCTTCAAATTTCTCTGCACTACTCAAATAATACAGCTACAATACTTGGTTTCTTACAAACCTAAAAGTTAAAACACAGCTCAGACTTCCATTTGTCCCAAACTCCTGCATGTTGTTTTTATATAGCATTTTTAAACTGCATAATTACACCAAGATCCAGATAATCCTTGTAACATAATGAAAACTTAGACAGTATGAAAAGAGCGCAGCATTCTGGAAACCTGTGAAACTTCCTTCGATAAAGTTATAAAACAAACTTCCAGCAGCGTTTGCCAGGTTTTCTTACGTTCTTACCCACTAGTTTTCTCAACAGGCACTTACGGCTTTTCAGAGCTTCTATTTTCACTGACCATCGTTCTTCTGCGTGGTCCTACGCAGCAATGGCTGAGACACCTGTACTGGCACGTCTCAGTCCAGATCCATTACGCAGTCACCGTGCCTTCCCTAAGCCATGACTGAGATGTGCAGCAGACCATCTGATTCCTCAGTCTTCGGGTTTCTTGGCTTGCCCTTCCCTGAACCACCGTGTTTACCTCCTATGGACACCGTCCCTTTGTTATTACCTGCAACAGCCACAAGCCCTGTGGGTTTTATGCTCTTGGCCAGGCTTCAAGTTTCAGCTCTTCCCTTGCTTCTCACCCTCCACGCACTAATCAGGAGTTCCCTAGAGGGATCTGGGATGTAGATGCCTGTTTAACTTCTGTCCTCAGCATTTCAAAACCATTACTCAGGACCTGGACTGTGGCCATCAGAATATGAGTACCGTAAGGTAGACAGAAACTCCCACATTTTCCTCACGCCCTGCATCTGGAAGACAAACAATGAGTCCCATAGTGTATTGTTTACTCTCATCCCATATTAATTTTAGTTATAATGATAAGCCAATAGCAGTTTTCTGGCTATTAGGTGAAGCATAATAAGGTACCATAAAGCATGGAGATGGATACCCTGAGATGGGAGGACGGCTGACCTATGCCTTCGCATACATCACCATATTCTGACCTTTATCTCCAATTAGTAAGGCTGGTCATTATCACTCTAATGAGTTACCTGTGGCAGTCTGTATTACCTGCAAAACAATCCAGACCAACCTGTAGTCGGAGCAATCTTCCATGAGTTAAGCTCCACTAAATCCCCAGGTGATCATGCCTCTAGCTGCATTGCTATAAATACACATCTACGCTGTTAAGTAGCCCAACTGTTAAACTCATCTGCAAGTACCGTGCCTTCAGCTCATCACTGCTAATTCATTCAGGCTTCCTTCTTCTTCATTTTAGATAACGTCAGGTTGCTTCTCACTTGGGTGAGATAATACTATGTTTACTAATTCCCAGCTTGTGGGAAGGACAGGAGACAATGGGAAGACAACAGTTGGAGAAAATCTGAAGACAATCTGCAACTCTCCTGTCAGTCTCAGGCTTTAGACAATTGGGGTCTATTGGTTTGCTGAAATTTTCTTTTGGTAACAGCTCTTTCCTAAGGTGTCCTTCATATTCTCTGATCATACCATATCTTCACTTTTATATGTGCAAGACACAATGTTTTTTCTTCATTTTAACTTGTCCTTTTGCTTACCAGGTTAACTTTTACTGAAGATCTGCTTTTTACTCTTTATTGTGCTCACATTTAGACTCCATAAATTGTGTAAAATATGTTATAGTTTAATAAATTCTATTAAAATATAGACAATTCAAGCTACATACATTTTAATAAATATCCAAAACAAAGTTTTAGGGTCTCTTGTACTCCTGTCTGTTCACCTAGCCAAACCTGCCCACCCTCTTTATCATAATAAAAAAACCTGGTCCTCAACAAGTGCCTGTGAGACTTCAGTGCATGTAAATTGATTTGTTTTCATCAATATAACACCTAATTGAGTTCTGGTAGACGTTAATGGCAGTCTTCATCACAAAAAAAACCCCACAAACAAACAAGCAAACAGCATGTTAAAATGGAAACATGCTTTTCTAACAACCATATAAAAGAAGACCAATTTACAGAGTAGAAACAGCTATTTGCATGGTCAACAGTGATGTAACAGATCATGTATTTTCTTCTGTATGTTACAAACAAATACCTCCTTTTTTACTTCATGATAAAGGATAAGGCTCTTACCCAAATGGGTAAGACAGATGAAGGAATTATATAGGAGCAAACATTTTTTTTTTAGTTTTATGCTTATATTGTTTTTAATGTTATAATCTTTGTCACTCATTGGTAAAGGGGAAAAAAGGATATACAGAATGAAAGAGTATTTTTGACACCATCTATCATTATCACAAAGGTTACAAATCAATCTTGGATCTTGAGCCCATACAACCTGCTAAAAACTTGCTTTGATTGCAATGGAAATCCATCCTTTCTTAGGCTAATATCTCTTTATAGACTATAATGATTCAATACTTGGGAGTTGTAAGGACTTAAAAGATCACAGTTGCTTGTCTCAAATGGTGTTTAGGTCACAGAAGGACTTTGCCATGAGATAAGCACAGAATGGAAATACCAAATGTCACTAAATCCAGGTCTGGTGGAAGTGAGGTCCGGCTAGCACGTCCTAGGTAATGCGTCCAGACAAAAATTCCCACTGTGGCAAATTGTGTAAAGAAGCAACTGCTCATATACTTGTCACTGGTAAAAAAAAAAAAAAGATCACCCCAAATTATGGGACAGATGGCACCTGCGACCACCAACGACCACTGAAGCCCCACCACCCCAAATATGCCTCCATGGATACATGAAACTTGGACTGTAAGTTAAACAAGCGCAGACGGAACTTGAGATAAGAGAACGGTGGTACTGTTGTCTGAGTTTTAGCTCAGGCCTAGGGGGGGTTAACAAAGCCAGGGGAGATGAGTGTACCACTGATCATGGCAGAATTTATGGGCCACAAGGAAAGTCAACTCAGCAACTGCGTTGAAATCAGCTTGGACTGGGTAAAAGGGAATTCTGACAGGGGGAAATTGTGACCACCAACTCACAACCCACCCACTGAACGAAACTCAGTGATTCACAAGAAGAGAAAGACTGAACATGGGACTAATTAGCATTAGAAGCAAGAGAATAATTTAACCAATAGAATAAGAGAACTGTGTAGCCAATGAGCATGAATTCCTTTGTTTGCAAAAATGTGTAAGTAGTGAAAGTTTTGAATGGCCTTGGGAGCCTCACCACTGTGAAGCCCAGGATGAAGAAGGACCAGCAGGACCCTGCTGGATCCACTGGTCGTGACTGTCTTCTGCTTGATCTCTCTCTCTCTCTGTCTCTTTCCCTCCCCACCCCCTTTCCTGTTTCTTTCTATCTATCTACATCACATTTATTGTTAAATAAAATTCATGTTATTGACTTCTGCATACGGTCTCGTTTGTACTTTAATTCAGGAAGAGGCATCACTCACTAATTGATGGGAGGCATCTCTCACTAACTTAATGGGGATAGAGAATTTTTACGGGAAATCAAAGACACAGGAATTAAAAGGAACAGAGAAATGAAACTGTATCTAATATTTTAACAAGAGGTAAGATAAAGACTTACAGCTCAAGATCTAAACTACCGTCACATCTCACTCCCTAGATAAAACATGCAATCTGTTCCCACCCCAAGACAGGTAGGAACGTAAGACCACAGATGAAAACTATTTTACTGGGAGAGTTTTGCACAGAAAATAGTTGTTCCAAAAAGAGGCTTGAATGACACAAAGAATGACACAAAGAGAGTTCCTTGGTGCTTGGCAAATTGAAGTGGGACAGCACAGTAAAAAAGTTAAGCTAGAAAGAGAGAAAATTAAAAAATCAGAAAACAGTTACTGGCAGTCAGCAGGGAAGAGCAAGTGAAGGCTCTCTGAGGATGTCCACCACAAGCCCCTTGAAGTAACAGGAGACTAAATTCGTCTTTGTACAACTGAAGTATAAACTGAAGCCAAATAATTTTGCCCTTAACTTCAGCACTGTCAGGATTTCCAGTTACTTCGATGCATCATGAGCCTAAAAATAAATTTAGCCTTCGTGTTAAACTGATTCATGCAAAAATCAAATGTGATATGGAGCTATGCTGATTTACGATGTGTAGAACCACAGCTTTCAGAAACAAACCTTCAGCTCAGAAACAGTGGAGGAATCCATGCTTCTTACAAAGCATCTAAACCAAACACTTACACTAGGAAGCTGGGCTACTGACAGCCCCAGGGGGAAGATAAGTTCTTAATTCAGAATCATCACCTGGCAGGTTCCCTCACTCTGCAGGAAGCTTCAGCACTGAGGCTTGGCAGCCCTTTCTGTTGCCATGTCCTTGGAAGCCTCTTTGCCCAGACATGGAGGCAGCAGAGCATTGCACAGATCACTCAGGTTTTACTGAATGCTTTTGCTTTTTCTCTGAAGATTACTTTCTCACTCTCATACAATAAAATTAAAACATATTAATGAAGAAACCTACATAAAGTATTATGAATAGAATTGCAGTCAGCTCACAGTTTGAGTGTTACATAGTTTGTGCACTGAGCACAGAACAGCTCTGGCATAAGCGTTTCATTGGATTTCCTCCCCTAAGGAACAGATTCACTCTCTCTCTCTACTCCCTACAAACGAATATAATAATGAAACAAACTATCCTGGGCCAGAAAATGCAGATGTGCTGCTCTGCATGCTATTGACACCCAGCGCTGCGTCCAGCAAGAATGAGGCCAGAAATGTCCACCACACCCAAGCCATCTCTGAAGAATCAGACAAGTATGACCTTCCTCCATTAGATAAAAAACCTAAGAATTACAGGTTTTATTAACTGCTTTCTCCCTTTTTTTTTTTCTTTCTTTCCTGTCATCCCATTTAGCTGAATGAAGGCTCCGTCAAAGATAGCTTCTAATAAAAAACATTTCTTCTCAGAGACATTTAACGCTTTTTCCAAGAATCACACTTAGGCTACTACATGGTCCATCTTCTCTTTTCCACATTGCTCTTCTTAGAGTAAAACAAGAAACAATAATGATTGTGGGTAAAGGAATGCTAGAACAATAATAAGGGAAGAAGTGACTTCCAAACAGAAAAATAAAAAATTTCTCGAAACACAAGTCCAGCCACTCCTCTTTTGCTCCCTCTCCCTCCCTCCCTGCTTCTATCTCATGCACACACAAACACTGTATTTTGGATAAATGACCAAGTTTTGCAAAGAATAAAGAGCAGTTATTCTTACTGACAGTACTATATGGAGCCAGTAACTAGGAGTAACTGGGGTCAGATCCTTTGGGAAAAAGGTCAGCAGAATTCCAGGGTATTTCTTCTGTCAGCACTAAGCAATCTATAGGGAGTAAAAATTTATCATTATACTGGACTCATGCTTGAACCTATCAACTTTTTCTTCCAGGAATTTTGGTCCATATATAAATATAGACTAAATATATTCTTGCATGCTGAAATGTTTGGCTTTTGTTTTTGCCATAGGCACTCAAATATAGTCGTAAGAGAATGAACACGAGGAAGTACATAGGGACATATGACCGAGAGCGCATAAAACACAAATCTGTGGTCTAAGTAAATAACTTTTTTCATGTATGACAAAGTATGAACCTGATTTTACTAAGAAATTGTATTTGCTCATTTTACATTTGCATGCACTATTATAAAATTAATCTAAGATTCTTTATAAAATAATTTTTCAATCATATGATTCTGTGCAAACAGATTTTATGGAGTCACATGGGACCAAAAAAATTAAAGCTCTAAATGTGAACATGGTCAAGAAATTAAAAATTACACACAGGGCTTCACTGGCAATAAAATAATGTAACAATAATGTTAGCCTGTGCTTCCCTTCCGATGGAAGGGCAGCAGAAGAGACAAAATCTGAACCTTTGCTGAAACACCCAGAAAACCACCACAACAACCCTGTGCTGGTTTTGGCTGGGCTGGAGTTAATTTTCTTCACAGTGTATGTTGCTGTTTTGGATATGTGCTGAACACAGGGTTGTAATAAAGAAATGTTTTTGTTCCTGATGAGTAGGGCTTACACGGAGCCAAGACCTTTTCTGGTTTTTGTACTGCCACGCTGGTAAGGAAGTTGGAGGTGCTTGGGAGGCTGGGAGGAGGCACAGCCAGGACAGGTGACCCAAACTGACCAAAGGGATATTCCAGACCATATGACTTCATGCTCAGTGTATAAAGTGGGGGAAGAAGAAGGGAGGGACATTTGGAGTGATGGCGTTTGTCTTCCCAAGTCACCACTGTGTGTGATGGAACCCTGCTCTCCTGCAGGAGATGGCTGAACACCTGCCTGCCCATGGGAAGCAGTGAATTCATTCCTGGTTTTGTTTTGCTTGTGTGCACAGCTTTTGCTTCCTCTATTAAACTGACTTTATCTCAACCCATGAGGTTTTGACCTTTTATCATTCAAGTTCTCTCCCTGACCCCTCTGGTGGAGGAGTGAGCAAGCGGGCACGTAGTGTTTTGTTGCTGGCTGGGGTTAAACCATGACAAACCCATATATTCCCATGGTATAAGGCAACCAATTCCCCTGTGTACAACTGCCCCTCAAATTTACTTTCTAACCCTTTTTTTCCCCCAAAAATTATAAAACAAAAGCCTAGAGAAGAGGAGACTGAGGGGAGAGACCTCATTGCAGTCTCCAACATCCTCACAAGGGGAAGCAGAGGAGCAGGTACTAATCTCTTCACTCTCGTGACCAGTGACAGGACTTGAGGAAATGGCATGAAGCTGTCAGGAGAGGTTTAGGTTGGATATCAGGTAAAGGCTTTTCACCCAGGGGGTGGCTGAGCACCAGAACAGGTTCCCCAGGGAAACACAAAGCAGGTCACAGCACCAAGCCTGTCTTAAGTTCAAGAGGCATTTGGACAATGCTCTCAGGCACATGGTATGATTTTTGGGGTCAAGGGGTGATTCTGCACAGGGCCAAGAGTTTGACTTAACAATCCTCATGGGTCCCTTCCAACTCAGTATATTCTGTGATTCTATGACTGAGTTGCTGGAAATGTGGAAACTCATAGATAGCTAATACATCCTCTTCCATTTTAAAACCAAATCAATAGCCACAAACTTTGTCAGGTTCCAAAGCACTCATTCTAAACTGTGGGCTGGTCATGTACTTTGGTATCAATCCAGTAAAGCACTTTACACACGGACTTAAATTTAAACACATGAGCAGTCCCATTGATTTCAGTGGGACTTCTCACAGGTTTGATGTTAAGCAAGGGCAAAAGTGACTTACCTGGACCAGTGCCATAGACTGAGAATCTCACACCACAGAGACTGAATATTTTCATGTATGAAGTGCCTGTCCCATTTTGTGTGAATGGATACTTAAAGGTAATGATAACAATCACAAAAACCTCTGCTATTTCAGGTACAGTAGGGAATGGAAGATTTTGTTGGACAGAAGAGAAAACAAAGCTCCATCCAAACTGGTACAACACCCACTATCAGGTGTTGTGTCTGTGTTTCCTAGGACAACGAAAATAATATTATTGTGTTTCCACAGCAACACAAATGTATATGTCATGATGCAAAATACATTCACAGTATGCAAGGGAAAAAAATGTCTTATACATAGTAACATAACATATGAAAGATCTCTATCCAGCTTGAGTACACTTTTTCCTCCCAGAAACCTGCATAACATAAAGTCAATCTAGAATTTGCATTTTTCTGTTCCTGCACTGTGCCCTGTGCACTTTCACACATCTACTTCATGTCAATCAAGCAAGCCACAATTTGCTGGGTTTTGAACACAGGTGCTTTGCATTCTATGGTTAGTCACAGGCACCAGCCAGAAACCTTCTTCCTCTGCTCACACATGTAAATTGGAAATGCTTTTCTGACCCATTCATTACTTTTTATTCGATAAATGTGGAACACTACAGAATGTACGAAAGATAGCGCTATGGGCAAAAATTTAAGCTTGAAACTTTAGGCACAATCGTGATTGACTTGGTCTTGGCTGTGAGACTTAGCCCTAAAGAATTCAGTACCGCTCACGTGCAGACTAGCACTGTGACTCACACACAAGTAACCAGCAACGTACAAGGAGTGCAGCATACACCAGGTGTGCTAAGCTTCCTCCCTATGCCAAAATCAACCCCCACATGGCATGCAGTAGACTCACTCCCAGGCTGGATTTGTTGGGCTCATTAGAATGATCTTACAGGGATGGCCTACATGGACAAAGGCTATGTCATGCATATGCAGTAACTCCTGAGTATATCAGATACACAAAAGTTGCTGTCCCACGTACCACAGGCACCCACATTTTTGTTCAGGGTGACTCTGGCAGACATATAATATCATTATCCATCACATATGGAAAACCGCAACTGAAACTGTCACTCAGTCCTTGGCAGAGGTGCCAGTAACTGAGAGGGCTGGAGCTGGAAGAACTGGTTTTCCCTACAAAACCACTGAGCTGAATGATGACTTTATTACTCTAAAATCTGAGATCAAGTGTGAGTGGTATGTAACTTAACCAAATTTACCTCTGCTTTCATAAAGTTATAGCCAGCATCTTGCTAGAAGGAGTAAATTCCTCATAGATGTGTTCCTGATTTTACTACGAAATGTCAGCCTCAGGTTACAGAAAAACTGAAATAGAACTGGTGGGACAATGTAGCAAAGGTTGGCTGGCTGAACCATTTGTGAAATATAATTATTTCATTTTTGATGAGAGTAGAGTGATCAGGGTCACAGATACAAGTATTTACAAGTGCAAACTATTATCCTAAGAACACTGGGATTTAGCTAGGGAAAAATACATTTACTGGAATGAACACTGACAAGTAAAATATTTAATCCCTAAAGTTTTATTTCCCCCAAACATAAAATAATATTACCTTGAATGGTCCATAAATAACATTAATGGAGAGATTTTGAATGGTAAATCTCTAATGATATACGAGAGAGGACTTAAATAGGTTTAACTGGGCTCTTTCTCAAACTTGGCAACTGTGTTACAAACGGTTTTGTTTTTTTTTTTTTTAAGCAGCATTATAATCTGTAATCTGTTTGGATCAAATCCTAAAAAAGCTTTTAGTTCCAAATTTGCAAACACCACCAATGCATAAGCAACTACAGGAAAAGTATTTTTACTGCCCTACCAAGTTTAGACAAAACATTGTTTTAGTGCTCTGTGCTGTGATGTGAGCTCTCTATAGATATCAATGGATGGTTGTGCAAACTCTCAACTGTGCTTCAACATAATATAAGTAAAGGAAGGCTTCAAAACAAAGTTCTGCCTACAGAGCTTCTAGCTGAGTCTAAATCCAGAGCCCAAAAGCATTAAATGCTGTTTTTCTAAAATTAATGTTCCAATACAGTGTTACTCGAAAAAGTTTGAGATAGTTAAATGTTATTGATCATATTTTTGTAAGTTAAATAAGAGAAGCAGAAAGATGGATAATTTTGTTAAATTAGCATAGGAATGCTTTCCTCCCACCCCTCAGCTGAGGCCCTTCTAGTCCTCACCTTTATGCCTCAAGCAAAACTAGTAATACTGGGACATAAACCACAGGTCAAAATTTAAGCTCATCTGAATTGACAATGTTCCCCCAACATGATAATTCTAAGCAAAATAAAAATTCCATCAACGATGAGTCATCAACAAAGGTTCAGTCTAAGATCAGAAACAGGACTAAAACTGTTGCTGGAGTGGGAATAGAGACCAAAGCACTGTCTTAGAAAGAATGCAATCAATTTATGTGAAAAAGGCTTTATTCGCTCACACAGCAAAATTTTGCATTAATCTAACCTTCTCGAGTTTGCATGCTGAAAAATTTTGAACACAATAAAATAATAGTTAAATTTACCAAACTGACAACATATGTATGCCACAGCTTACCCCACTGAAAATATAAAACTGCATCTAATATAATTTAGACAAACAATTCTGAAAAAGTATGTTGCATATAAATAACAAATCTAAATCTCTCTAACTAAAACCCCTTTAAGCATATACAAGAAGAGAATTGTTCAAGAGTATAATTACAGGGGGAAAAGTTGATAACAAAAAATATTAAAGTAAACCAAATTATTTAGCTTTGTATTTAGCATACGTTATCTTGGTTAAAGGATTTTACTAAGTCAACTTTAAGATGTCTTACTTTCAGCATTATCAAGAAACAATATTAAAAAAATTCAGTGAGATTTCTACTCTGCTATAAAATTTCTGATCCACCTAGATTTTGTGCTTGACAAATATTTCTACACAGTGAATACAAATTAAGAAAACAATCCACAAGTAGAAATCCGTCTCTCCTGCTCTTTATAATTTACACTTCCAGAGTAACTTTCTTTCATCTTTAGCAGCTTTTGTACCTGAATATTTTTTTCCAAAAGGCTTCCACATTGTAACTCCCCAAATTGTGCATTAATCTCTTTGTACGTACATGTGTTGTAGCAGTTTTTACATATAAAACAGCAATTACAGGAACAGATCTAATATATCCATGGAAAATGTGCAGTAAGAAAGGTGATGATTTGAGAATGCCTGAGAATATAAACCTATGCAGATTGACTCAAAAAAGCAAGTAATAAAGATCTGTATAAAAATAATACTACATTTTGTGTTTGTATTAAATGTTCTTTTTTAGCCAAAAATTTCTGAACTGGTGAGATTTTGCCTAAGAATTGAGAGGCTTGAAAGTTTTGTATTGGAATAGGCATTGCTGTGAAATAAATACAAAATAATAACTGTGGATTCATAAACACAATTTTATATTTTAAAATATAAATTTATTTATGCATTTAAAATATAAATTAAAAATATTTACACTCATGACAGTGAGTATATTGAAAAACTGGACTGTTTGTCTTTCTATTTTTATCAAGCTTCATAACGCCTTGTTTAGGGTGCTAAGTAACAATTGTGACATGATGAACTTGTAGAAACCACATACATAAACTAGTTTAAATTGTTTCCTACAGGCCACATTTTCAGTGAGATACTGAAATAAAAGGATTTTTGACTACTTCAAATTCTAATCAACTGAAGGACATAGTTTTAATGCAAATAGGAATGGATATTACATTAAGAAGAAATTATGCCTTTCAAAATTCCAGGAAAGAGTTAGTTATTTAGAATTTAATTGCGCATTTGCACAGTCAGGAAAATACAGAATTTCTATACAAACCAAACTCTTGGGGCAAGGTATTCTGCAACAATAATTACAATAGTCAGCTCAAATGAGATCAACTTGTACTTTTACTCTCTCCCTCACTTAATAATATTTATTTCTTTTCTATTTCTGTGTAATTAATCATCTAGGTGATCTAAACTCTGTCATCAATGAAATCAGCTCCAGGGAAGCCAAAGTATTATTCAGTGGAACCTTTTCTCCGGATGTTTACACTCACAAAAATCAAGAATTACTCCTCTGAACAGACTTACCTGGGTACACAATTAGCATGAAAAAAGAATTCAAAGCCAGACTTTTTACACAGAGGCTATCACTGCCATTTATTTTTTTCACATCATGAAATAAAATTTACATGGTTTCTTTTTCTCTAATGGCAACCTTAAAATAGAATACATTCAGCCTCATTTTTTTTTTCTTATATTTAACTGTGGTATGGAAGAAAAACAATAGTGAGCCTAAATGACATCTGTTAGCGATCATATAATTTCGTATTCATATACAGTCTTCACTGCACAAGACTTCATCGGTTGCTGTGCTTCATATAATAAGGACAATGATTACTTAGAGAGTTTTAATTCCCCTCCCAAAATCAAAAGCACTTCTCAAAAGCCAAATTAGAGCTATTGGAAATAAGGTACTGCAAGTCCTTTACTAAAAATAAAGACCTTTTAAATATTCTTATAACTTCTGAATCTACTTTTCACTTTACTTACAGAACGTTTTTTATTTTTCGTGTTTTCACCAAAATTCTTCCGTTGATCTTGCAGTACATAATTATTGCTTTGTTTTCAGATAAAGAAAAGCATTAAGTATTTTCAGAAAATTTAAGTGTCTAAACCAAAAATGCAGCATATGTCCAATCACTCAAAAAAAAAAAAAAATGTCTGTAAAGTCACTCATGTAAAACAGAGGGTATGGTAACACTGAATGGAGTATTTGAGAAGGAATTAAAGAGAATGAGATAGTGCATCTTTTAGACAGGTTATGAGGAATGCAGACAGGAAAAGAGAGCCGTCAGCACACTATGCTGAATGAAAGACTCGTAGAGCTACAGAAAAAAGTCACCTACCATATTTCTCCTTCAGTTGAGGAAACTATGCATCCTATATTTGTTTTAGGTCATCAGTTTTGCTTCAGAGGTCAATCTATTATGCAAATATTTTCTCAAACTTAGAAGCATTTGTATTTTTTTACTAACTCTAAAGAAATGAAGTTTCTAAAATTATAATGCTCATGTTCTGACATTTTCATCTTCAGTCCCTTTGGTGGAAAATTTGGATTCTTTAATTAGCTGTTCAAGGTAGTGACCTTACAGCTAAGTACAATACACTTATTTTTGTTACCATTTCAATTGAAGTACTTAAACAGAATGAACCTCTACAAAACTAACTATACCCAAATGCTACCTTCAAACCTTTTTGAACCACACTAAGTTATTATCCTACAAGTCCCATGAATTATGTTTGCATGACTCCCTGCAATAATAAGTGATATGATCAAAGCAGTTCCAAACCCTTTTGCAGAACAATTAAAGTCTTGGTTATAACTTCAGGAAGGGGAGTGGGGAGGGGAAACAAAACCAAAACCAAAGAAACCCTTTCTTTGGTGTGCAATTTCTGATCAAATTTATGAGACATTGCTACAATCCTGATATTAATACCTCTCTTCATGGAAAGTCCCACTGAAGTCACTTTTTGTCGAATAAAGTAAACTCTTCTGCCAGAGGAAAGATAGCAGAATTTAGCTTCCATTTTTCTTCCATGTCAAAGATGTGTTCAATGTGTTCTGAAGGTTCAGTTTTACAACACCTTGAGCCTGATTCAGTCGGAGCGAAATTCAGTGGAACTGTACCTCTTCCTTCAGTTAAGTGTTGGATCATATCCCAACACAAGACAAACTATTCCCTATTATTAACACTTGGGAAATAGAACAATACAACACTCTCAGTGCCACAAAACATTTATAGAAAGGATTGAAATGCTTTCAAGATGTAAGAAGTAAGATTAAAAAAGAAGCTTCAAACAGGAACAAAGACACTGTTGAGTAAATATATCATATAAATATATCAGACAAAACCCTGTTTTTATGTATTTGTTTTGATTAATCAGAAATACTGATCTGGTATCCCATTAGATTAAAGTTTCCTTACATCTAACTATGGCAATAAATCATCTGTATTTTTAACACTTTTAAAAGTGCTGAGTTCCCTGTGACTCGGTCATAGAAGTTCAGAATTTTCCTACATTTAAATTAAGATCTTTGTCATTTCCATATTCCTTCAGGAATCTTTTCTCATAGGTCAGATTAAGATGTTTCTAGTGTGCCAGAATCATCATCTTGTTCTGTTTGTTTGTTTAAATGAGGATTCCTGTAGGAATTCTGTAATATGTCAGGATAAAAAAACTTTATTTCTGTCCTTTGACTGGTGTGGGGCAGCTTGAAAATTCCTAAATTCAAACAGAACTAGCACTTCTCTTCCTGCAGAGATTCCTGCAGTTCCTGTATTCCCTTTCACTTCATTTTTAAGCTGTTACAGATACCTTTTTATGAACTGATATATCTTCGCAACTATTTTACACGCATTTTGTGCTTCAAAATAATTTGAAGCTTGAGTCTTCCTCTTTCACTCAGAAGCTTATCACATCTTCTTGCATATCTCTTTGTTTAGTTACTCAAATATATTTTTGAACTATTTAACTGGAAAAAAAC
>JAYRBT010000139.1:25061005-25106051 GCA_036023395.1 Myiotriccus ornatus | reverse complement strand
TGGACTCTCTGCACATATTTTGATATAGTTACTTCATTTATTTTTCTAAGGTTTGCCTGTTAGCTGATGGTTCAAATCATACTTTGCCTTGTCTTTCAAGAAATCAGCCCACCTCCTTAACTTGCTTTTTTTTCCCCCCTCCATTTTCATTCATCTATCAGCCTATTAAGCACGCTTTAATTACTGGTATCTTTCGAGTGTACTGATAAAGCAGAGCCTGGAGCCCACACTGAGTGCCTGAGTGGGAGAAGGGGGCTGAAAATTCCAACTGAGGGAGCCTCATTCAATGGAAGTGGTCTGCTCAACCTGCTGATTTTTGATATTGGTCACAAAGCTACAATGTAAGTGATGTGCTTTACTACAAATCTGAACTTTTTCTCCCAGCTTAAAACCAAAGACTTCACATCTGGTGTGAAGCAGTGATAAAAAAAGAGAAAAGAAAAAGGGAAGGGAAAAAAAAAGAGCAAAAGGTGGAAGTCGGGGAAAGAAAGAAGGAAAGAAGCAAACAAAAAGAAACTGAAATGGAGGAAAGGAAAAAAAATTTTAAGTAACACGGAAAGAGAGGAAAAAAGAAAAACAAAAGAAAACAAAGGAGAGGGGGGAGAAAAAAAGGTGTGTTCACAGCATTCAGCTTTGTCTCCCAGTTTGAAGCAGCTCCAGGTTTGGACATAGGGTCACAGTTGCTCCAGGAGTGTTTCTCTCCCTATCTAATCACCATGCCTCAGACAACCACTTGCATTTAAAGGGAAGTTGTAAGAATCTTACCAGTTACACCAACAGGATCCCAATCAGCACCATTATGTGAAAAACTACTAGAATTGTTAAAAACATCCTAAATTCTGTCTCTAAATGAAAGCACTCTAAATTAGGTATATTTGCAGCCTTGCAAAGGACTTGCTCAAACCTGTGTAAATCAGCACAGTCCTTGGCTCGCACTATTTTAATAAGACCCATGTGTATTAAACCAGATTATATGACACATGTTAAGGTTCATGTTTGATATCAAATTAAGTATCCAGATGATTTATGGAAAAGAGTTCACCTCCCTTTCCCCACGTGAGGTTTAAGACTAATCTTCAACCAGCTCTTCCAACACTTTCTGTATTTAGGCCTTCCCCACTTGAAACCTTCAATGTTGTTTTTGTTATCACAAGAGACCGATACCCAACCTAGCATCTGTTACTATTCCCTTACCTTCTCTCCCTGGGAGAACGTATGAACCTAGCATATATCACTGTGATTACTGGATGCTGCTAAATTTCTAGAAAAAAAAAAGCAGCACTGCTTTCCTTGTAGAAGGATTTGATTGCACTATTACTCTATGCTCTAATGTACTGCTTGGCTATAAAGGGAACTGTTAAGCAGTTTCTTAAAAAAAAAACAAACACCCAAACCAAAACAACACAGCAATAAAACCCCCCCAAGTTCCATAAAAGAAATGATCACCCACCATTACCTCTTACCCATAAGGATCAGCATGACAGATGTATTGACAATGACAGACATTTGGATGGAATAACTCTGGGAGGCAAAAGTGTGAGTTATGCCTCTCTCTGTCCACCAAGATGCTGCACATTAGCATCTATTATCAAAAGCAAAGACAGGTGATGCTATAGGTCGTTCACCTTCTCTTGTCATTTCCACTGACAGAGAAACTTCACAGGTCACCAGGGATATTAACAGAAATTATCTCCTCAGAATGAGACAGGAATCCACTACTTCACCAGATAATCCTTGGGTTGCCTCCTCTACTCTTTCCGTGCAATTGATGCCGTGCCTTGAAGTGCATTAACCCAGTAACCCTAAAAAACTCATTCCTATTTGTTCTTTCTTCAGGTCTTTCAATAATCTAACTCCTGGTGCCTCTTATAGCCCTGGCCCTTTCCTCACCCCCTTATTTCTTTCTTTTGGAATGTTTGCCCCAGTTCTTTTTATTTTTTAAAATATAATATGTATCTATAGGTATTTAGTCAATAACATAATGAATTTTGATCTTTTTTTCAACAACTTATGGACATTTGTTTTTCCACTGTTCACCATTTTCCTTGAGAAGGGAAACCAGCTTGGTGAGGACCCTGTTGCAAAACCTTCCCTCCTCCTTGTAACATGGTACAAATGGGTATAGACAGGTATGCCACAAATTCCTATAGGCAATCGTTCTATCAAAAGAAAATAGTTTTGAAACAGAAAATATAAATACAAGTGTATTCATATATATATATGTGGGTTTGTAGGATGCAGAGACCTGGCATTAATTAACCATGTGTTGTTAGTTTCAACAGACCCTGTCCTCAGTGACTGACAGCAAACTCTAGTCCTACTTATTTCTCTGAGTTATTACAGGCCTAAAAAGATGTTCCCCTAAGATTTACTGCCTGAATATCCAGGCTACATTGAAACCTTGGTATTTACACGGGATTTCAGTGTATGCATATCACAAGGTTCATATCCCTCTTTTACAGATGGCTCTTCCAAAATAATCTGACAAGGTTTAAGTTGCTTGCATGCTGAGACCACTTGCTGTCCTGTAGACAAATATTCTTTTATTACTCTCCTCTATTATATGCATAGGATTTCCTTTCTTCTGCAAAGATGATAAATTCTTAGGGTCACAGACTATCTTTTCGTGCTGCATTTTGCTGTACTTCAAGCAATGGGAACACACTGAGTAACAAGGGTGAACAGACTAATCAAGCTACTAATAAATTGGAAATTCAAATTACTTTACTAAAACATATAGAAAAACCTAATGAAAATGCTGTGACAGCAAAAGACCTTTATCTATGTTGTAAATGTACATAAACTGCTTCTTTCCTCAGTGCACCTCAGGGACTTGCGTCCTCTATCCAGTATCTTAGAATGAATTGGTCACAGACTGATTATATATAAATTGTTTACTCCATGAGATATCAGTAGTGTTTCAGCCTATGGGACCATTTAAGTAGAATCCTGAACTTTTCTGTTTATCTACTCTACAACTTCTATAAATGTGTTGGCTAGAGAAAAGTTAGTAACAGCCCAACAAAATTTTAGGAACATTTATTATGTAATTTTTGCTTGTGTATCTCCATTAAAAGCAGATGTACAGTTAAATACCCTTTCTGGTCCTGACTTTCATTTGACAGGCAAAGCCATTTTAGAACAATGCTCTGTTACTGATAGAAATTTTATTCTATATGTTTTACTGATAAGACCTTAAACAGAGGATGACAGTGCATATTACAGGCAATATATCCAAAGAATTACGGATGACATTTTATCTGTTCACAGAACGCTGTGCACATTTCCTTAAACTATCTTTGAGAATCTAGTCGTCATCATCTAAATATTTTTCAAAATCTTATTTTAATGAAACACATTTAGAAGCTTGTTTTAATGAAACACATTTTACCTTCACATGCACTGCAATGAAGGAAGGGCTTGCTGTACTGAATACTTCCCTTAAAGAAATCAAAGGCAGAAGAAAGTTTCATCACAAAAACGGTAAAACCACCTGCACTTCCAGTTGTCTATCTCATCTCTCCTTCATTTCCTCTTTCTGACAGCAGGCCACTTTATATGCTCCCCAGATGAAAAATCAAGGTACACTGTTCAGATCAGGAGTTAATTTTGCATACACTCTTATGAACTGGACTTTCAAAGCCAAAGCGGAAGTTTGCCTTTTGCACTGATGCCCTTCCAGAAAACTGGGTAGCTATAAGAGTTTGAAATTTTTGAAGCATAGTCACAGCTATGATGAAGCCACCTATCTCCTTCTGTAGTGGTTTAGGAATGGTATCCCCCAGTTTAGTGTTCCCACTGAAACACTCCAAGCCATACACCGCGTGCTCGCTCGCCGCTGTGGCAGGCTGGAGAGGAGAACTGGAGGAACAAAAAGTAAAGATCATGGGTTGAGATAAGAACAATTTACTGGAAATAGTAATAAAATAAGAGAACAAACAGTAACAGCAACAATAGTAGTAACAAAGTGTATAAGAGAGAGGAATGATTCACATGCAAATGCTCACTGTGCAGAGCCCAACACCTGACTGTTCGCTTCTCTCTTTGTGATGGAGACCCCTTCCCCCACCCCCACAAAATGACATGAAGTGGTATAGAATAACCTCTGGGTTCAAGCTATGACCCTTCCTGGCTACTGCAAAAATTATCCCTATTCTGGCCAGAACTAAGACACATCTCAAGCCTGTCAGCTGTAGAAGAGTTGCTGACCACATGTCCTCCATGAGAGTTGCAGCAGTGAGGAAGGTGGCTGTCCTTGTCAGTTGGGAACCTCACACTTACATTCTCAACCAATATACAAATGCAAGAAAGACAAGCGTGACAGCAGGTTCTAACTCTGCAAGCGGTTTAGCACATGGCTAAATAAACAAAGGCTACTTAAATTTTTGCAGAGTCTAGGAAATTACAGTCAAAATGAAATCGCAATCTACCTACAAGCAGTGTGCAGAGGACTTAGCCTACCACAGTGTGAACAACATGCAGCCACTTAATTTCTCCCAGCTCATACCCCAAATACAGATATGACTTGGAGGACACACATTTTCTCTCCTTATATAGAGTCTGATTAATCTGAAGTAACAACAACGTATTTGAAACTTTCTTTTTCCTGTAGAATTCTTTCCTGTTCCATTTGTAATTTATTACACTTGCAGATCAGAAAACTCTAAATGAAAGTGGGAAAAGAGTTCAGAAGACAAAAGTAATAAAAATATTTCCAAATGAGCCCCACGTCAGACAGAAAAATTTTGTAAATACTGTTCTAAAAAAAGCTTTTTACAAACACTAAAATCCTCACTGTCATTCCTTCTATATTAAAATTTTCCCAATGAATGGATTTACTAAAAGATAAAACTTAATTAAAAAAAAATTAAAAGAGATACAAGAATGACAAATACAAACTTTACAGAAAGCAATATGAAGACACATCTTACATTGCTCAGTCAGGACCTGAAAAAAGAGTGCACAACATTATCATCAATTGAAATCGAAAGATCAGACCAACATGCAGAATTTTTACAGATCCAACCCTCTGCAGAAATTTCTTAGGAAATTGTTTCCTTCCAAGGCAGAAAAACAGTCTCTGATGAACTGTATACAGCACATCTCAATTTGGGACAGTTCTCTGGTACTATCTTTGTCTCTCGTCACTAAATATAAAAGGTGGATAGATCTAATTCATGAAGGTCACTCTATTCATTATACCCGTACTTTAAAATAGGCACCTATTAGTTTTTACAGTAACAATATTATAGTTCCACCCAACCTTCATTATAAAGTCTTCAGTTTCCCTTATTGTAGGTCCAGAGGACTTAACCAAACTCCAGGAAAGAAAGTTATCAAATGATTTCTGTAAAGAATTAAAAAAAAACCAAAAAACCAACAAAACAACAAAACATCCAAAAGCTCACTGCTGAACACACCAAATGAACTAAATAATGGGAAACACATTTACAATGTCCTTTAATGGCAAGCCTATCCAATTTGTGATTTAAGAGGTCAAACTATTGGTTATTTTTGCATTCCTGGTAATTTAAGAAGAAACAGACTGGGAAATGTGTACTCGTAGGCCTTATAAAACTGCCTTCCTTATTTTGAATAATAGACATCCATTGTAAAAAGCTTACTAGTGGAAAAGCCCCCCTCCATGTTTCCACGTTTTGGCTGGAGAGCCCGCTGCCCATGAGGCTCACAATAAAGAATGAGTGTTTAAAGAGACAAAAGAAATCGGCCACAAAAAATCCTGCCACCCATGTGTCTGGAAAATATGAATTGCTGCAAGAGTTGGGACAACAAGAATTGTTAGCACCAGATGGTAACGTTCCCTGCGAGAGCACTGCACCACGATCTTGTGCTGAGAATGAGGGCTTCTCTCAAGGGCCTGAGGTTAAGCCTAATAACTGGGCAAGCAAGAGGAAGGAAAGGACAAGATGGAAAGACATCTACAGCTCTTGGCTGGGTAAAACCCAAAGATTTCCACCTTCATTGCACCAGCACAGGCTCCAGCCAGCCCACCCACAGAAACCATCAGCCTGGTTTTACCTGGGCTTACAATTATTTTATAAGACTTGAGAGCTGTTACATTGACATCAGTGGATTGCACCCTTCTATGTGAAAAAAAAGCAAATTGAGGCAAATCACAACACATCTATAAAATAAATTAAATTTTTAAAGTATATGAATACTTAATTTCTTTTTCTACTCAAGGACTACAAAAATAATGCAGACAAAAAACAAGCACACATGATTCATTCTAAAGAGGCAGTTGCACACCTAAAAAATGCTTGCACAAACCACTGAGCAGTTCTTAAGGAATGGAAGTTGACTGGGAAGATCAAAGAGCAATTAACAGATTTTACCTTTCCATTGTCAGTTTAGTGCTTATTTTATGTATCGTGGTCAGCAAGCATTTCATAATTTCACAATTTGCTTACACAGCATTGCCGCTCAATAATTAGTGTTAGCTGGAACATTTTTAATTAAATTTCATTTAGTCACAGCCAAATTGGATCTTGCTCATTTGAGGTTTTTGTATTCCAGCGTGAGTGGAATATAATAGGCTAGTGGTTAGGATTCGCAGCTCACTGACTTGAGGCATGGATCAGTGAATTTCAGCTTCGTTTACTGCCTGCTTACGCACTGCCTGCATTGATCCAGCTTCAGAAGAAGTCATCTCCCTGAAGTTAGCCAGGAGAAGCATCAGCAGGAAACGGAGCTATGTTCACCATGTGTCTACACAGCTACACATTTTAAGTCAGTTTTGTTCTTCAAAAAATCAAGTCAATGGATTCTGTGTCCCTCTTTAAGTGATTTGCAGGACAAGTATCACGATCATTTTAATGAATTGGTTGACAAAACTGAAATTTGAGCACAAGTTCATAATCCCCCAAACTCTGAAATCGGATTAACAACTGCCCATGAGAGCTAAGCCAAAAGACAGCCTATGTTTTCTCCTGCTTGGAGCACGAGAAGAGGCAAATAACATTACATCCTTAGCTCAAGCAAATGCTAAAGCTCGTTTCGCCTTCTGCGCATTTTAAATCAGGATCAAAAAGGCACTGCGCCAGTAACTTCTCACTTTTCTGCCTTAACTTTGACCTCTATTGCCACCTTGGCCTCAGAGAACAGACTATGCACTCGGGAGAACTTTCTTCCAACCTTACTAATTTATCTAATGATACTTTCCCCTAATAAAGTCAGACTTGCTAAAACCAAACCCAAACTACAATTCAAACCCAAATCCAAGTCTCAGTGCTGTCTTAGGAGAATTCACAGGGCTGTTGGCAGGGATCTGCAACAGGTGAGGAACACCATCTTGGGCTGTGTTTCTGTCCATTTTGATAGATTATGTAAGGACTGAGTCTGCCATAGTCTGTGATGATACACCCGTTGCTTTTGCAGGGAATGAGTCAGAATTACCTCTTTCCTCAATTTTCCCTTTAAGCCTAAGCAGAAAGCCAAGCGAGATAAGTTTCAAACTTGGGTTTATCTGGCAAATATTAATAAATTCTCTAAGTGCTTTTTTTTATAGCTAAATGGAAGGTATGTGGTAAGAATTTTACACTTTTCTCCACAATACTACTTTTTTTTGTGGAGGTGGGCACTCTGGTCTCAGACCTAGGCAACCAAAAGATTTCCCAAAATGTTTAAACAATTTGTCATGGTATAAAGACATGCAGTAATTTGATCGGCACAAAATAACTTAAACAGATTATGAGACTATAAATCCTTAAAGTGCTGATACCAAAAGTAGATTTCTTTGTTGTACAGAAAGTGTGGATAGAGACTGTGTGTGAAAAATAGCAAAATTGTTTTAAGGCAAGGAATAAAACATTCATCTGTTGTCCTCAAAGTCCACATCGAGGAAATGTGGTCTGGCATTAATTTTCTATAGACTATGCTGCACCGGTTCTTTCTGTGAGTCCAAAGGAAAAGGAGACTTAATTTTATTTTCTTCCACACAACACTGGTCTGGCTGTGTCAAACATCAATGGGAAATAAACTGAGATTATACCAATTATTTCCACTTGTAAGGACAGCAAGCAGGAAGCTGAGAGACCCACACTTTATGTTGAGTGCTCATTCCGCTCTAATCAGGGTCAATGTCAACATGTCAGCTGCTCCAGGACAGGCAGCAAAAGAAGTGTACTCCGTGCCTGCTCAGTGGAGAGCTCGCCATCAAGTTGTGCTTGTAGCACATCTGATCTGTTCCAATTCCTTTGACCCCACAAAAATGTACAGTCAAACCCCGTACAACTTAAGGTATGATAGCCTTCTGCAAGCTGCATCTGCAGAAAATAAATTAGCAGCAATATGTCCTTTGTCTCAAAGGACTGCACTGAGTCTTCGTTAGTCAAGTTTTTAGAGTGTTAGCGGTCACTGAAAAGTAGTTCTGCACAAGTGCAAGGCGTAACAGCATTACATACTGCAAAACTTTGTAGAGTTACAATTTTTGTGGTAGCCTGGGGATTGTCATGGTCAGAATCAACTATGTCGCTCTATAGTTTTGGTTACTAAGTAAAATAAATAGATCAAATGATCTGATTTTAGCAAGGTACATAAGAGTTACTAAGCCATTTTGTTCACCCTTTACTTGCTGTCTCTCTTTCTTCTGCTGTCCTCATTCAGGCCTTTCAGGCTGCAAAGGATTTTGGGAGGTCATCCACCCAGCCCATCCTCCCACACAAAGCAGTCCCAAGTCTGAATCCACATCACATTGCCCAAGGCTTTCTCAGACTTGGTCTCCTCCAAGAATGGAGACCACATAGCATCTCTGGTCCAGTGCTTGGCTATCATAGTAAAATTTGGTTTTCTGTCTCAAATAGAAACCTGTCCACTTTCAATTTATGCCCACTGTCTGCTCTCCTCTTGTCATGTCCTTCCTTAAGAAGGCTGGTGGCATTTTCTCAGTGAATTCCTTGTAGGCACTGGCTACTAGGGATTCTCCAGGTTGCCTCTATTCCAGGCTGAACAAACTCAAGTCCGTTTTTGCTGCCACTCCCAGGCCTCCTGCCCCAGTGCCCTGACTGTGCTGGTGGCCCTCAGCTGAACTTGCTCTAGTCTATTAGCATCTTTCTGTCCTGAAGCCCCAAAGCAGGACACAGTACTCCAGATGTAGTCTAGTGGGTGTTAACCAAGGTTTTCTTTTTCAACATTCATCTCAAAAGCAATCTAACATTTCCAAAATTGATGGTCTCTAGCTTCAAAGAAAAAATCACAGAGATCAACTGCAAAAATTCCCACTGAAACAGTTTAAAATATTTCAACCCTTCAATGAACTTAGCCCTGGAGAACAGTTTCAAACTCAATAGGCTGAATTTCAGAAGATTGTTTGGATTTAATAATATTTTTTTTTAAAGAGAACCAAACCTTACTCTAAAGCCTCCTCATTTCTCTGTACACAAGGGCACAGATGCACCATGACAGCTATGCCATGAGTGGCAGAGCCGCTTTTACATTGCATTTTTAACCACTTTGCCAAGTTCACCAGCTAGAAGCACCTTTTCCTGTCCTGAACCTTGAGCAGCATTAATCAGTCGCCATTTCTCATATCCTGTCTGATTTATGGTTTTCCTCCAGGGCAAAGACTTCAACAATTGACTTTGGGTTTGGACCTACAATCTGACATATGTTAAACATTACCAAATTTTCAGGTGTCGTGGGGTATAGGAACTGTGCAAATAATTACTTTTTTGGATCCATGACTGAAGCTATTTTTAATAAGACTTTGTTTGATTTCTCAGCATTTTGGACTATTTGCTTTCACTACACTTGTAATACACGTCTGGCAACTGCACTCGCCTTCCCATATATGACAGGAAAATTACGAATGGCTTGATCATACAGAATGATTTATAAATCTGTTAATTAGTACCATGGATCACTTATTTTAATCCTAAGGCTGAGCTGAGCTGTATATTGGCACAGTGAACAAAGGGAACAAAGATCTGAAAATAGTAGTTATGTTAATTATTCAGTTTTATTAAAAGCTGAAATTAAACCCTTGTCTGTTTCCTTGGCATAATTTTCAGACTAATCAGGACAGGGAACAGTTGTGAATTGGAAGAAACTGTAAATACCTAACTGTCATTGATTTCAAGTGGTGTTAGGTACCTTTTACCTTACTCAGATTCAGCCTGACCCTCCTTGCTCAGTACTTCAGAGTATCTTTTAAATTACACAGATCCACTTCTGGAAGTCACTTCAAATGGCAAGGATAGCAAAGATTTGCAATAACATGTTGTGCTGGTACGTCTACACAGCACCCCTTTCCCTTGCTGAATTACAAAAGCACACTAAAATTTCCTGCCATTTAAAAATAATCATTAGGAGGAATTAAAGACAATATTCTTAGTATCCAGAGACTCTGTCTCTGTCTTCCCCCTGACATGTCTGGGCTTCAGTACAGCAGTTCTCTTCTTCTCTGCCAGACTGCCTGGGTGTCAGTAGAGAAAACGTTTGCTAGTTCTGCTTTCATTTTTTTATGTCCAATATCTTCTCAAAGGATCGCCCTCCTCAGCAGCTTGGTTGGCAGCTGAATCAATCATTTTAGCCAAAGCAAATACTGTGTTCTACCTTAATGCATCCTCGAAAAATATCAATCTTGAAAGTCTTGAATTAGGTTTTGGAAAAACTGAATTAGTTTTTTTTTTTCTTGAGCAAAGGGAGTGGAAGGCAAGAAATGAGGAAAAGGCTGGGAACTTCAACTCAAAATCTTAAGTTTAGCAAAGAATCAATCTCTTCGGAAAGGATCTTCTATCAGTGACACTGGACAACAGTAGGCAGAACAGGTTATTTACTCTACCTATGCAAAATGAAGTAGAGGAGCAGAAGATTGGCTATTTAATCTATTTGCATGGTGGTGGTTTTTTTTCTTCACATTCTATGTCTTTCCTTCTCCTGAATCCTCAATACCTGTAGGATTTGAAGAAATCAATTTTTCTTTCACAAGCTAAATTTCATATACAGCAGATACTGAAATGTAACCATAAAAAATCATTTTCTCGTGTGGTTAGTGTCTTGTGAGAAGAAATTGGCTACGGACCAGGCAGTTTAAAAGTAGTCCAGATTAAAAGGCAGGCACATCTATCTACTACTGTTAACAGGTATGTCAAGAGAAGGACTCTTTAGCACCATTTGAAACTGCCTAATTTATTTCCTAAATGCTAGGAACTGGTGATGAATTTTGATCATCAAAAAGCAATTTGGCATGCCACATACTGTATTCTATTGCTTTACTAGGGACACACCTGGAAAGCATATTTTCCCATAAGATTTAAAAAAATAAAATAGTGTGATGCATAGGTAATGCTTTGTTTAAGAGTAGTTTCATGGCCTATACAATGTTTAAAATTTTAATGACATTTTTAGAGCCACATGAAGCAAAAGCATATTGAGAACACTTAGTATTACCCTCCAAATGAAACAACTTTATCCATCAGCACTGCAAGTTTTTCTTAAAGCTGCAAGTGGTAGCAAAGGGCTACGAACATTCAAGAGGTAATTATCTAATCTGGCATTTGTACGAATAGAGATTACACAGTCAAGACAAAGAATGTGTCAATCATAACACTGGAAATATAGCAAGTTTACTTTTTAATTCATTGCACATGGAATCTCTTTACAGTGTGTTTCATATCATGGCTTCTCATCCCAATTATCGAAAATCTTTCTTTCCCTATTCACTGTATAAGCATGAACAATGTAAGCAAAACTGCAGGTGGTTGCCAAAGAAGTTACATCACTGGATGTCAGTTCATAGTTTCAAAATTAATATTTACTTTGGCTTGCTTTAAGCTTTTTTTTTAATTATTTTCTCTCTGACCATTTAAGACAGAGTAGTACAGAGTCAACTCAAGACAGCATGTAATGCTGGTCTTAAACTACAATAGAAAAAAAAGAGAACCCTATCAATGATAATTAGGTTTGCCTTGTAAAGAGCTTTCAGGTTTATTTCTGTTTTGTGTTTTGCCCCTTCCTCTCCTCTTTCTCCCAAATAAATTCTTCAAGCTCTTATGATACAACTGGTTGTTAGCTTCAGCTACATATTAAGAAGCAAAAGCTAAAGAAAGCTCCTTGACTGACAATTACAAGGTGATTTTAAGGTAAGTAGATTTCATTTGTTTGCTTATATGTGTAGGAAAACAATAAACAGAATGAGAGTACAACATAAAACATTCATCTGGGTCTCTCTAAATAAAAAGTGTTGTGATTTTTTACTTTCATTTTTGAATTCCGTAGTCCACTGGACGGTCACAGTATTCAGAAATTACTAGTGACATCAGCATGTTACTTCCAGAAAACTGTTTATTTTCTTATTTCTAAAGTAATTAGACCACCAATTTAGCAACTTTGAACATATCAGCCACCTCCTAAACCACCAATGTAGCATTAAAACTAACAAATTCCCTTTCCCAAAAAGTTTCACTTAAATAGGTCTATTCACTGGATACTCTTGGTGTAAATCTCCTCAGTAGGTGAAACATCAGGTGAAATCACAGACAGTGCTGGAAAGAAGCAGGTATAGCTACACACGGCATGTGTCAGACACCCGACTAATTTGGATAAGGTCTTTCGGTCATACTGCTGCTGTGTGCTGACACAAAGAAAGCATCTCTTCCTGCATCATCACCAGAAATACTGTATTTAGTCATTAACCCTTTGCTTATTAGGTGGCATTTCCTGATGAGGGAGTGTTAATGGCTCTCACATTAACACATACAGCGAGCACCCACGAGTGATGGGCAAGGAGAGGGTTAAAATTAGTTTCTTTATGCATATGGTTCCTGTCTCAGCTGTGAGATCAGTTATAGGTCCCCGGCCAAAGATAACAGCTAAAACACAACAGATGCTGGTGCTTCCACAGACGAAGCGAAGTATTTCCTTTCATCCTCACTAGTCACTGATAATGTCCCAGTTCTCCATTCACTTTAAATGTCAAGGGCACGAGCAGGTTATTACAACGTGAAATGAATGGGCTGTTCAAATTGAGCCCATGCCTGCACACAGTGTGAAGTTTCTCTAGTCCTAAGGGATTAAAACTCATTGGGGAAGGCAGTGCTGCGGTTGCAAAGGCAATCATTGGATGCTGAAAGCCGGGGTCCCTTCTAGTAGGGGACAAAAGGGGAAGAGGTGGTTGGCTGTCACCATCCAGGTCTTCTTGGCAGACCTATCAGTGGTGGGCTGATGAGCAAATACTTCCTCCTTGTGGCTATCTCCAGTCAGTCCTCGCCTCTTGCTTTTCCAGCCCAGTCAAAGCAAAAATATTGGATTAAGTAGTCACACTGTGTGGATATAAATACTATATGAGGAACTGAAGTAGCTTCTCCAAATTTGTACTTTCCTAAGTATTTCCAACATTTTATAACACTACCTAACACTCATTCATGCAGAGCATTTTTGCAGTCATTTGAATACATCTTAACCTGTAGGGTTGTGTGTTTTTTCTGTGTTTTAAAACATAACCACAAAAAGTTGATACATCTCAAACCTAGTCTACATGTAACATTTTTCAAGTGAAGTTAATTCGTTTGGGGATCTATTAGTCCATCAGGTAATTACACTGGCAATGAAGTTGCTCTGCACAGGTATAGATGAAATAACTTTGTGAGATACAGACTTGGTACTAGCAGCAAAGTCTTGCTCCTGTACAAAATTAAAAGCTCAATATTCAGTATGTATGCATAAATATATTCATACACTGGGGAGCTGTGATATATGTAGCTACACAAATTTGGAGAGTGACTTTTTTGCTGCTTTCCTGCACAGATGTTTGTATGAAGCCAGCGAGTTCTCCTTCCTTTCCCCTCCCAACAAAGCGAACCAAACCAAACCTAGTAACAATGCTACACCATTACGGGGGAAAAAAAAAAAAAAGAAAAAAAGAATTCAAGTGCAAGACGATCTATGGTAAATGAGGATAGAATCGGTACGTGCATTTCCGTAGCAACAATTTCCTGGTAAAATTCAGTTTCCAGTTATGATCACACATACATGGTCCTGTGCAGGGCTAAGAGTTGGACTCGATCCTTGTCAGTCCCTTCCAACTCAGCATATCCCGTGGTTCTGTGATACAGAGCTGCAATGCCAGGAATCAAGATGACATAAGAACACTGAGGTAAATAATGTTTCAGTAAAAATCACTTAAAAACAAAAGGGAGACTATGAAGAAACAAGTTGAAACTAGCAGGTTGTGATATCTATTCTCCTTGTATCAATACCAGCGCATTTTTAGAAATTAGAAATTCAGATTATAAAACTTACATTTAAGCTAAAAGTGCCTTCCACTCTGATATTGCCTTGCCAAAATGCCACAGAGTTGCAGTGGCAATGTGTACAGTTCTGGATTTCTCAGTGCCATCTGGCCATGGGTTTTGTGTGCATCTCAAGTTCTGTTTTTGTAAAACATGCATCTTGCTTGCTTACCCAATCTGACCGAAATATTGTATATCCAGATAAACAAACAACAAAAAAAGTAATACCATTAAAAGTAACTTTAAAAAAACCCAAACAAACAAAGCAAGCAAAGCAGGAAAACCTTAAAATTCACTAAAAATTAAGAAAATCTTACATCAAATGTAATCTGTTAGTAGGAGAGGACTACGTGAGCTACAGCTCAAGATGGATCTGACTGATATTCATTGTACTTATGCTTTCATTAGGATTACCTGTGTAGCTGTCTACTTCGGTAACTGACACCCAAAGACCACCATTGTGAGTGGAAAAACACTCGTTCAGCCTTAAAACTCCTGCGGATATAAGTTTGTTTTTCCAAGCAATGAACACATTTCTGCAAAATCTATCATCTTTCCATGGGAGAGTACTGATAGTTCACTGGAAGAAAGCATAGCAAATGAAAATCTAGAAGTAAATCTATATTAGTAAAATATTATTGTTTGTTCATATATATGTATCTGTGCCTTGTGGAAGTTACCAACCACACTCCTCTCCAGGCTGGTCTGCATTCTCGTGATACGGTTGTTCTTCTCACCAGAAGAGAGGCCATGATTTATTATACATATTGTAGTATGAACAAGAAATCCAGGTCATAGAGGAGGGAGCATGAAACAGCCAAAGTGCATTTGTTTAGCTGGAATTGGCCATTGTTTCAGAAAAGCCTATTAGTCAAAATACAAAATATTCTCGTGTTTATTACTGTATTTTCTCTTTTGGCAATAAAATGTCAAACTTCAGTTTTTTTTGGACAGTTTGAATTCCTTTTTATGGTTCTAGTTTGACTGCGTGGGAGGCCACAATATGTGAGCTGAAGGAAATTTTGATTCAGAAGAGTAGAATTTCACCTTTCAGGAAAAGATTACCTTTTAAGTTACTCTTTAGAAATTAATCTGTGGGGCAGGAAATCTGCCTCAAAACGTAGAATTTCTTAAAAGAATATCAAAATAAAAGGAGAAGGACAGGAAAGAAATACAAGCAAATATTATTGCCAAAGGCTAAATATAATATCAAAAGCAAATAAGGTCACAAAGAGGTGTTCATTTCACTCAATATTTTAGGCAACATCTAGAAAAGAAGTTGCAAACAATTACGTTTACAAAAATGTATTTTAAAGGAAAATCTCTATTTCAACAGCTGCACTGAGGTTTACCTGAATCTGCTAGAGGAAACTCAGCTCTAAATTACAAAATTACCTTTTCTGATGAGTTATAGCTAAGATGACCAATAACATAAAATTCAACTTTTTTTTTTTAAATCCTTTATTGGTGCAAGGCCGAATAACACCCACGAAGCTACAACAATGCTGTTATATACGAGGCCATGCAAGCAGTTATATGCCATATATCATTACTATGCCACTACAGGACATTTTGTTGATAGTATCCAGATATGAGAGAAGGAACAGTATTCAGTAACTGCTCAGTGATAATGACATGACATTTTGCTCTCTAATGGACTGAGGAAAGCTGAGGAGGTTAAACATCTGCAAATCCAGAGTTGGCACCTGAAGTGGTAGGCATTTGAGAGCGAAAGGAACATTGAACCATCTTTTCAGCTATTTTGTAAATAAGTGTTATCTGCTGATCAAACACTTGTCCAATAATTGTATGAGAATACTGAATTGCCTTATTTCCTTGCAAACACCAAATGCAGTAATATCTAATGCTTCATCAGTGGCAATCAGTGACAGGCAAAATGCAGTGTCTTAAGCACAAAGTATCCTTTCCATGTTCCCAGTGACATCTCCTCTTTCCCCTGTGAGTGCCAGATGGCTAGTATTTGGATCTCAGAGTTCCATTAGGCCCACTGAACGTATTCAAAAGTGCTCCTTGCTACCTTATGGAAATATCAAGTAAGATCATCTCTTTTCTAGACCTGGAAGTAAAATTGAAGCTCTTCTAAATTTATTTTTGATAGAAGTCTGTTGCGGCAGACGGAGATGAACTGTCTTCTCCCTCTTTTTTTTTTTTTTAAACAACATGTGTTTAAGGTATTATTTCATAAAATATATGTTTATTATGCAGTTATCTCAGCCTGAAGGCTTATGGCTTTCCAGCATGTATAAAACTGTACATAACTATACTCCATAGAGACTATGGGTTTATTTAAGTCTCTTGGCTCTCAGCAAAACCACCAAAATAGCATAAGTAACTAGAACGCTGCTCGAGCATAAAAATCTTAAAAATAAACAAACGCATCTTGTAAATAAGCACAGCCCAGCACTATTGTCTAATTTAAGTTCCAAAGCCTACTATCTCTATTTAGAAACTGGTAAGAGTTATTCACATAGTTGTAAACTTACTAGTTTCAACCATGCTTTCCAAATAAATCATGTAACCATATAAAGATACTTTAATAGCCAGATGTACTTTGGTTCTTCAATCATCTGAGGCAGTAAGAAACATCTGGTAAGGAACCTGTCCAGAGAAGTACAATTTGCCTCCCCATAACAAACATGCGTACACATACGCACAAGAAGATACCTTCCAGCCTCAAATATGCAGGTCTACCTCTAGATATTACATCTGCTCATGTTTAATGACTCTCTGTGGTTCAATATTTAACTATTTTAGCATTTAGTCATATGGACAAGTGCATGTGCTTTTGTATTCAGCAAACTACCACTAGGAATAAATGATAAAGAACGATATTCTTTACTGATTGTATCTCGACCAAACACTCAGTCAAGGAACCAAAACAGATGTCAACTTCTGAATCTCAGGAGGTGGATGCAGGGTTAACCTGCTGCAAAAGCCAAATAGGTTTTCACACTTAACATTTATCCAAGGAGCTTCAGTGCTCCCTTTGTTGAAGCTGATGCACAAAGAGAGTTAAGTGCTGTTTTTGCAAGAATTATTGAAGCTGATGCACAAAGAGAGTTAAGTGCTGTTTTTGCAAGAATTAATCTATTGCATCCAGTTTTAGTTCTCTGTGCAAAGCATTAGTGTTTTCCCATGAAATTGAGAATGTAACTAAAAAAAAAATTGGAATGTTTTTGGAAAATCTGGCAGACTTTCGAAGGCAGATTTGGCGACTTGGAAAACACTATATCACTTCATCATGGATGAAGAAAATGAGACTTAGTCACTGATATCTAATTTATCCAGACTAATTTTCACCAATATAATGATTCCATTCTTCTTCAGAAAAATCACTGAGTCTTGAACATTAGCAGTGTCACAACAACATTAACAAGTAAAAGCATTATTACATTTGTGGCAGAAAATTGTTTCTAGTGACAGAGGTGACTTCAGTTTGTGGGTTTATTACTGTAAGAGATAATTTATCTGGTGATCTCTTATTTACAGGAATTTTTATTTTATTCACTTGAAGTGTGATAGGGTGCTTTCCGTTTTTTTGTTGAAGAAAGGACTGATACACTTGCAGTATTTCCTTTATTTGCATATATCGCACTGATGCAATTCTGTTCAGATCTTTATGAATAAACACTTGTTTTTCAAAAAATATGCAGTATGATACTTGGTTTACTGCCAAGCTGAAAATTGCAGGCAACTATAAGGATCCCAGATACAGAACAAAAATAATTTCTTTTAATTTTTCAATAGATGTTTTCTCTGCTACTGAGACTTAGCAGAGAGATATTTCCTGTTAAAATTATCTGTTAAAAGGCTGAAAGCAAAGACTGTGGCCCTTAATAAATACTTCAGTAGTAAATTGTGCAGTATGATGACTAGACCAGATGATTCAAAAGCTATGATGCAAACCTTATTTTTAGAAGGAATGTCAGAGAAGCTAAACCACGAGAATGAAGCCAAGTGATTTTTAGTAGTTATATTATAGTTCAAGAAATAATAATAGAGACTCTTTCTTACTGCAAAGTAAACTAAGGGAAGCGCTTGTAAACACACTGAATTTTTTTGCCTCCACTCATGCAGTAGTTACTATCATATTGCCACTGGATATCCAAGTTTAATATAGAATAGGCAAAACTTCATGAAATCAACTCAAGTAGTTAACCAGTGTTTGTAAGGGTAAAATTTTAACAATATAATAAAAGCAGATTACAGGTAGCATTTAGACAACACCAACAACAAAAATGTAAAATATTCTATTTGAGCACAGTTCTTATCCAAAAATCATAAAGAACTGTCCAAAATCAGTAAGTCATAATCTCACAGATGGCAGCGCAGTCCCTTTGGCTCCTCAGCCAAGCTTATAAACATGTTTCAGACAGCTAGCATACTTCCCCTTACCTGATAAGGTAATTCCTTTTGTAGACAAATGAAGTACAGAAAAGCAAATCCACTGGACTTCACTTAAGGTGTCATATGGGAAGTTACTCATTCAGCTGTGAAAAGTGGAGATCAGCACCAGGACTGTAAAGAAATAGCGGACATGACTACTAATTGCCGGGGAGTACTGAAATTATGAGTCTAAAAGGAGGTTACTAGTCTAACTCCTCAAGAGTTCAGTCTTGGAGCTGGTCATTTTCATTTAGTGATGTTTTCACAAACAAGAATAATTTGTTAGTCAGTCTGACAGCCACATAACTGCAATGTAGGGTGGAAATATCCTACAGGAAAAAAATTACAGTGATCTTAGGGATAGACATCATACCAAAAAAATTAAAAATAAAAAAAAAATGCACAAAAATCAGTAATCTGGAACAGGATTACTAGACATCTACTGTGACAGCTCCACCATGATTTGGTTACATTTTTCAAAGATGGGGTGACTCTCACATGTTTATATCATCTAACCCTGGATGTACCTTGAGGATTTTCCAGAAGGGAGAAATATTTTTATTTTGGTAGAAGATACTAGCAAGGCCTCTTTTGGAAGACTGTGTACACTTACAGCCTGCCAAGCTCATAAAAAATATATATCTAAACCATAACAGAGCTACCAGAACAAATAGGAGTGTTAGGATGTTAAAAAAACAGGGGTGCTTTCCAGGACCCTCATGGCACAGGCACAAATAACTGAAAACAATCCTCTTCCAGTGGATATTCCTCTCTCTCCCACTCGAACAACCCTCCTCTAGCCCTGCAGGCTGGCTCTGTGCTGGCACACCCAGCTTCACCCAGCTGAAACAGCCAGATGGGTGCAACGAGGGGCTCAGCTCTTCACGTCAGCCACAGGCTGCTGATTGCTACGAACGGCTTTCCAAAGTAAGACAGGGATGCACATTCACAGACTCCCTGCAGGGTAGGCTGCTGAAGAAGCTGATGCCTTGTATTTACCTGTGTCTTTTTAATTACGGAGGCAAAAATGTCCCATGCACAGGAACATCTTTCACTAGATCAGGTTGCTGGGGACCCCATCCAACATGACCTTGAACACTTTCAGGGATGCAGCATTCACAGCTTCTTTGGACAACCTGTTCCAGCGTCTCACCATGCTCATCATAAAACACCTATGCAAGAGCTGGTTTCAAAACAACTAGCAGCTGCAAGTCAACCACAGCACAGCAAAGAATGCAGCCTGGCAGCCTCTCCTATAGCATAATAATTCCATGCTTGTGCATAGCTTACTCCTATACCAAGCGAGAAAGCTTTTGCAGCTCCAGGATTTTTTACGTAGCCACGCAATAAGGAAGATCAGTGAAGAATATGTTCAGTCATAGGCTAGTTAAGATGGAAGAAATTATTGTAAAATCATACTCGGGTCACCCAATGATTTTGTGGCATCTGGGTGCCATTAGGTTGGCTTCTTTGAGTCTAATTATACTGCCAGCCAAGCGGTTTCCCCATAACCTGCATTAATATAGTGATTTTGCTGGATAATTGTTACAAACCAGACTCAGAGTATCAGAACATGACAATCGTTCTACTTTTTTGCTCATTACAGCACCCCATTACTGACAACAACATAAAAGCAAATGATGATGAAGTATCATGCCTTTATTATTTTCATTACTACTGAGCCCTGAAGCTCCACTACTAGAGAGGACCCCACTGTGCAAAGCATTCTACTGGCGGAGTAAAAATGGCTCTGGACAGAAAATAGTGCTCTGTAGAAAACCAGAGAGGGCAGTTAAACAATAATTTATATTGGGATGAAGCAGATCCAAAGAAAGAGGCAAATTAAAGAAAAGAACAAGCAAGAGAGAGGCTCTGGAAAGAAAGAGATGCCCTACCAAAAGGAAAACAGAAGAGCTGGTATAGAAGGAGACTGATGGAAACCTGGAAGTAGCACCTGCTAATACTCAAAAACTTTTCTAATTTTGTCTATTAGTCCTAAATACTCAGCAGTTCCTAGTTTAGTTCTACTACTGGTACTGTTAGACAAGGCACAGAAAGTTCCTCATATTTTGGGGTGAGCAGTCCTGCTCTGTGTGAAGGCCTATAGTGGCCTCTTCAGAGACATATACCTGCCAGTAGAACACAGTAACCAGTGTGACTAATACCAATCACATGCAATTCCTTCCCTTTCTCATCCTGCTGTCAGGGGAACAAGTGAGTGTGCAGGGTATGTTTTGTGTTAGCAGGACTTGTGTTTCCCCACCCTTGCACACAATGCAGAAGACAAAGCCAGCTGAAGAAATGCATTTTTACTTTGCAGTGGAAATGCAGAGGTATAAGAAAGTTTTATGTTTCTGTGGAAGTACATTTGAAGCTCATGCCCTGACCTAACTGCAAATCACTTGTAATTTGAAAATGGCTTGTCTGTTTGACTGGGAGTCACTAGAATATATAACCCTCTACATCTTTGAGAGAGCTAAACCTACAGGTACATAACCATGGCAGACAAACCAAATAAACAACAAGAAAACAGTATTTTCTCTATATGCATGTGTGCAAGCGATCTAACAAGACAAAAAAGATCTGAATGCTATTTCTCGTGCAGCCTGTAAAGGAAAGGTGTCGTAGAAATGAAACCAGGGCTATAGACAGACCCTCAAAGCAGAAACGCTGCTGGTTGCTCTCAGCAGATGAATAACCCTGCTGCATCAATAAGCCAATGCTTGCACTCTCAACAACACCTGCAGCAGTACAGAGTGCACAGTGATGGCTCACAGGTTCTTTCACTTTGCCTGTAGTAAGTACCTCCCCCCTCAATACGACTTATGCAGAAGCAAAAATGACATCTGGGCACATAGGCAGAACAGGCAGCTGCGGGCTGTGGTGCTTCTGACTGGTTCAGTTGCTTGGGATATTCGCTCAGGTAACATTTCCTTCACTGTGCAACCCTCTCTGCTAAATACACTTCCTATTGTGCTTTGTAGCTGCCGCGTTGCTCTAGCTGTGATGAGCTAAGGATATAAGCAAGGCAAGGCATAGATGGAGGAGGTACCAGCAACATTTTTATTAAACCAGTTGATGCAGCTGAATACCTTATCTTAGCCATTCTTTCATTTCCTGTTGTTCCACTCTCACAGCCTGTTTTGATTTAATGTATTCATTCAGGCAGGAATACTTCGCATAGGTAATACGAAGTTTATAGGATGCAAAATGTGTGTGTGCATGCATGCACATGCACACTTGCCCGTTATTCCCACCCCTTCAATATCTGTAGTCTAGACAAAGCTACAAGAGCCAGGAGTGGCGAACAGGAAAGGGAAATAAAAGGTGAGGATTGCATCAGTGTCACCAGAGCCTAAACTGGGAAGAAAACAAAGTGAAAACTTGAATCTCGCTCATCGAGCTGGGATATGACCTTCCATCAGCCCTGGTCTGCACAGACTCAAAAGATATTAAATCACCTCTGTGGCAGAAGCTCAGTAATCAAGAGCCACAGTTCCCTAAGAATTAATTTGATGCATTAATTTACCTTTGGTCTGCAGAGGGGCATGCTTTTAGCTACAGGATCAGAGTAGCAGCTGATGCTGTGCCACAAGCTGCTGTGATGAATCTACAAAAGAAAGAGGGGGGTATTACAGTAGTAAAAAGGCTTCCAGAGAATGTTTTAAAGTCCACAAAATCAATCAGCCCCCATTTCTTTGCTCCTTAAAAATGGAACAGAACAACAAACCACACATGGGTTAGGGTGGAGGGCATAGTATTTGGGCATGCTCATGAATCACTTGGAGTACAACCTTGATTATGGAAACTGAACTTTCAAAAAAAAAAAAAAAAAACACCACTTATTTTCTATTTATTTCTTTAATTTACCCTGCTGGAAAAATAAAATAAGCAGTACAGTTTCTTAAACCACAAGACTTCACCACAGACCATCTGATCTTTGTGCGGGTATCCAAACACAACAGGCATGGGATATACCCCTTCATCTCTTTGGGTGGTAAATTGTTACTCAGTCCATGGAAAACAAAAGGAACAGATGCACAAAACAAAACCGTGGTCCTCAGTTTTGCAGGTTGCATGAGGCAGTTCCATCCCCACAGCAGCCTGCTAACCCTGTGGAGCAAATCCTTGCCATGAGGGTGTTGGTGTGAATGACTGACAACTGCACTGCGGTAAATACGCATTAGCACTTAGGGGTTGAAAGCAGACAGGTTGTCAAGAGCTCCATAGAAACAGATGAGTCAGCTTTGAATGGATCCTAATTGAAGACAGCAGCGTGGCTGGACATTCTGCTCCAATGTGCTGGCCACCTGCACGCAGGGTAGCAGAAACACCAGGCTGTGCGTTTTGAGAGGAGAATATTTTTCAGACACCAAGCAAGCTAATGGACTGAATGACTTCAAGTAAGCACAGCCACAAGATCTCAGCAACATTTTAGCAGAACATCACGAGAGTATAAACCTGCTGTTATTACAGAATACATAATGTATTATGTATGGGCTTAAGCACAGGGGATAAGTCTCTCTTGAAACTCTCCTAAAATCAAGCCAACTCATAGCTAAAAACTAGCCATTATAATGCATTTGGTTGCTTTGTTTTTTAACAGAACTTTAGGAACAGTAACAACTTCAGCTTTTTGGTGGTTGTTCATTTAATGGCAGAAGGATTTGGACTAAATTTGACACAGTGCCTTACTGTCTTGTTCAGCCATTTGTAGTGAGGACGTTATTGGTGATAATTTAGACATGTTCCAGATGTGAGAGAAATGTTCGCTCATTTCTAAGATTCTTGTGTTATGCCAAATACACGCAAATGGGAATTCATACCAGAGGGTGCATAATTTATCGTTTTGCAGTCCAAGAGGCAAGAAAACTGAAAGGCATCCAGCACAGATACCGCCATATGCATCGCTAAGAGAAAATATAGTTAGTTAGTTAATTATGAGATCCCCCAGTTCTATACAAAGACAAATGTAATGCTGATGATTGCACCTACTGTAAGATTTTTTTTTTGCTATGAATTGTTATATATACTGTAAACCTTCTGTTAGGGCATTGTCTTTTAAATGGCGTTGTCTGATTGATTTTATTACCAATTTGAGATTTGAGGTCTCTTGTTCATCAGCCAATTCACTTGTGTGCTCAAACAACTAGTTTTATGTGTACAGGAAGAGTAACATTATGAGCAGATAAAAATACAGTAGCACAAATTTATCCTCTATTACACAGTTCTATTTAACAAAAGATCCAATAAGCATACTAAGCAAAAAAGTAGAAAAAAATGTTCCTATTTTCATGAGTTGAAATGTCTACAATAATATTACAACTATGAATTTCTTGTCCACTTCACTCCCCACGCTGATTGAAATGCAATGCTTAAAAATTACATCATGGAAGCTTTTTAGAGCTTTGTAAAATTTCTTTGTATAAAAGTGCTATTTGACATACATTTCAGTGATGCAGTTTCTACAAACAAAATTGACTTGTAGTTTGGTCTCCCTAATTCTTCTCTCTGTATTTCACCTGAATGTATTTACACTCATTAGTCACACACAAACAAAAAAGCCTCAGATCTGGAACATGTTTGAGATAATGATAATTTGAATTATCTAAGGAAGATAAACCCAAAGACAATTAATTTCGGAGTTTCCACTAATTATACATAGATTTTCCAAAATACTGTACTCAAGACTTAACTGAAAATGAAGTGGAAGAGTGGGTAGAAGAAGGAAAAGAAGGAGAAGGCCATGAATTTTCACTGAAGGGCAGGGAGTGGTGTTTTAGCTTTAATTTATTTTACTTAAAGCTGGTAAGTTTAACTGACCAGGTATAGTTTGAATATACAGGTATTTCATTAGACTAAAGCCATAGTTGCATACAGATGGTCACTGAGCTTGCTAATACTGAAAGACCCCCTAATGTGCTGAATTAAAGTCCACATGAAATCCCATTGTCTGCTAAGACTTCCGGGTAGAAACCCTTCTTCTTCTTTCTCTCTCCTCATCCCTGGGGAATTACTGTAGGAGACAAGATATTGCCCAATGAAAGTAGCACCATCTGGGTTTTGCAATGCAAGAAAAATCCTTTAAAAATATTAGTAGGATAGTAATCATTACCACAGCTCTGACCTAGGCAGAACTTGTTGACTTGGACTTCAAGTATTATGGGACAACTGTTTTAAACGTGTTTAATCCAGAACAGCGACACTGTTGTTTAGGTCAAGTGCAACCTTAGCAAGTTTGTCCAAGACACCAGGCTGTGTGGTGCACTCATCACGCTGGAGGAAGGGATGCCATCCAGAGGACAGGCTTGAAGGGCGGGACCCTGTAAACCTAATGAAGTTCAGCAAAGCCAAGTGCAAGGTCCAGCATGTGGGTCTGGACTTGGCAGAGAATGGATTGAGAGCAGCCCTGTTCCCTGTCTCTCTGCACTGCTGGGGAGGAGGTAGAGATTTGGGAACAAAGTTAAGCCCACGAAAGAGGGAGGGTGGGGGTAAGGTGTTTTTAGGATTTGTTTTACTTCTCTTTATCCTGCTCTGATTTTGATTGGTAATAAATTCAGCTAATTTCCTTACGTCAAGCCCGTTTTGCCCATGATGGTAATTTATGGTGATGATTGTGAGGGATCTCTCCCTGTCCTTAACTCATGAACCTTTCATTATATTTTCTCTCTCCTATCCAGTTGCAGAGGGGAGCGATAGAGTAGCTTTGGTGGGCACCTAGCATCCAGCCAGGGTCAACTCACTGCAGGGGACCTACAAGAAATCTGGACAGGAACTGTTTACAAGGGCATGCAGTGATAGGACAAGGGGGAATGGCTTTAAACTGAAAGAGACTAGATTAGATTTAGATTAGATATTAGGAAGAAATTCTCTCCTATGAGGGGGGTGAGGCATGGAACAGGTTGCCCAAAGAAGTTGTGGATGCCTCATCTCTGGAAATGTTCAAGGCCAGGTTGGATGGTGCTTCCTGGTCTAGTGGAAGGTATCCCTGCCCATGGCAGGGGGTTGGAACTAGATCTTCAAGGTCCCTTCCAACCCAAAGCACAATCCTTTACTACTAAGTCAATTGTTAAGGGATTTATCACAAAATTGCCTGTTGTAACAGGAGCAGAAATTCTTATTACATAGCCCTGATTAAATACACTACTTCAGCATTTGACAATTTTTTTGTATAGGTGAGAAGAGATGAAAGCTGCAGCTATCACAGAAGGCAAGGCTAGAGCAACATGCTAGACATATACTGGGCTGACCCTGACTGGATGCCAGATACCCATTGAAGCTGCTCTTTCACTCCCCTCTGCAACTGGACAGAGGAGAGAAAATACAGTGAAGGATAGGGAGATAAGGACTGGGAGAGATCACTTGCTGTTCAACCCCACAAGCAAAACAGACTCAAAGTGGGAACATTAATTAAATTTATTACCAACAGAATCAGAGCAATAGAAGGAGAAGTGAAATAATCTTAAAAACACCTTCCCCCAAGCCCTCTTTCCTTCCATGTTCTCCCTCTTCCTCCCCCCGCAGTGCAGGGGGACAGGGAAGGGGGGATACGGTCAGTTGTTTCTGCTGCTGCTCAGGGAGAGGAGTCCTTCCCCTGCTCCCATGGGGTCCCTCCCATGGGAGACAGTCCTTCACAAACCTCTCCAGTGTGAGTCCATCTCACAGGTAACAGTGCTTCACAAATTGCTGTCCCATGGGTCACTTCTCCATGGAGAACACTCCTTCAGGAACAAGTTGCTCCAGTGCAGGTTTCCCCACAGGGCCACAGATCCTTCCAGGAAAACCTGCTGCAGCATGGGCTCCTCTCCCATGGATTAGCAGGTCCCTGACAGGCCCCTGCTCCAGCATGGGCCTACCACAGGGTCACAGCCTCCTTCATGCATCCCCCTGCTCCAGCATGGGCTCCTCCATGGGCTGCAGGGGGGTCTCTGCACCCCGATGGTCCTCCATGGGCTGCAGGGGCACAGCTGCTCCACCGTGGTCTGCTGCAGGGCAACCTCAGCTCCAGCACCTGGAGCACCTCCTCCCCCTCCTTTTTCACTGGCCTTGGTGTCCACATTGTGGTTCACATGCTTTCACCCTGCTCTTCTCTTGCTGCAATTTTCATCTGCACAAAAACTTATTTTTCCTTCTCAAATAAGCTGTCCCAGAGGCATTACTATCATTCCTGATTGGCTTGGCCTTGGCCAGCGGCAGGACCATCCTGGAGCCGCTGGCACTGGCTTCACCAGACACTGGGCAAGCTTCTGGCAACTTCTTACAGAAGGCACTCCTGTAGAATCCCACTACCAAGACCTGGCCACGGAAAGCCAATTCAACATGTTTTTCTGTATATCCTAGGTATTACAAGAAGTGTACCCATGAAAGCCCTGAAAGAGTTGACAGCAGATAGCCTTCAACCCATCCTCCTCTACAGACATTGGTCACAGCATAAGGAAAACACACCATGGGTAAAGGTCTCCAGAACACCAATATGTTGCCAGCCCATGGGTTGACAGATCCCACTTACTGTACCTGAATTATAACTAAGTTTGGGGGGTTTCTCCAGATCGCCATCTGCTGATGCCCAAAGAGCTCAAGTTGCCCTTCACAAGAAGGTGATGGTTACCAGCTTGGTGTTTCAGTGGGGACATCTGCCTCCCAGATATTCTGATGCTGTTCTAAGGTAGCTCACCCAAGGGAGCTTAACTCTTCCCTGCCCCTGTAGAGTTTCTGTGGAAGAGAATCTTGGATAATTCTCCCTCCTCCTTTCTGTCTGATACCAGCAGGTATATGGCTACTTCTGTTTCTATCCGTCACTGTCTTTCCTGGCTTCCAAAATACTTTTTTTTCCTCTTTCTACATCTTACTAGACCCACTCCACACTTTCAAATTTATATTCTACTTGAATTCTAATTGAATGTAAATCTGACAGAGAAATCTCAAATTATGAATGCCTTTAAATTCAAGATCTTATTTTAGAATTGCTTAGTTTCATTAAACTGTAAAAATTCAGCCTGAAATTATATAATTTTTTTTAAAAAATAAATTATTAAAGTCCTGATTCATATGTGCAATGCACTGACATAATCCCAGTGGTAGTACTTACACCAGTGCAAAACCAACACACATCCTATCAGAATCCACTTGCACAGACTGTACTCTTTAAACTGTTCATTCTCCCCACTCCAGACACATTGAACTTATTGTTTTGATAATTAGCATTAAAAAGCCAGAACTTTAAAAAAACATAACAAGCATACAAGTAACATAATCCACATAAAAGACAAAAAGCATTTGTTCTTTCATTAGACTGACTTTTGCTTAGATGCATTTAAAATACCACATCATATGTGAGGAGACCATTTACTGCATGAGCAATTAAACAGTTTTCTCTTTCTTTCTTTATTTGTATAGGACTGGCTACCCCACAAACCACTTGGCCAAACAACCTGTTGGAGTACTTCCAAGAAGCATTGACATCCACCAAAATATCAAAGGCTGTGATTACACTTTCATCATATGTTCCAACTCATCCAAGAATAGTCAAGAAACATTAAAGTCAACAATCTCATCTGAAGCTAATTACTGACAACCAGCTCACTACTGCCTATAGAACTCATCATCTTTGATTTTATTAATTAAAGAACAGTCTCATCAGTTCCCATGTTTCTCAAAGTATTTCTTGAAAGGGTGGGAATTAATTCCAGGTCCTGGGTTTCTGACATTTTTTAAGTCCACTGTCCTACTAGGTCCTTCATACTTGGTTCAAGTTTGGTAATAACTCTATTGACAAAATGAGTAATTGAGGGGGACAAACAAACCCAAAAAATCAGAAGTGAAGCACTGTTAAGTTAATAAAGAAGTTGTGTGGCTTTTTTTCCCATAAAATTAAAAAAAAACCCTTGCAATCAAATACATTTAATAGTTTCTATTCCCACTAAAATTTTCAGAATATTTAATTATTTTGTTTTTACTCATAAACCATAGGTTGTAAAAAAAAAAAAAAAAAAAAGGTACTATTGCTCACATTTTAAGACAGGGAACTGAGGCACTTTGGAAAACTGTAGCAGAATAGGGACTTTTAGCCTGGCCTCCAAAATACCAAGCTGGTCTTCAAAATACTGATGATCCATTTCTATTGCTGTTCTCAAACAACAGCTGCAATAACTTCAGGCTAACCACATTCTGGCTGAAGCTGTGCTGGAAACCAAATTGATCAAACCAGTGGAAACATTGCTGAAGAGATTCCCTAACCAACATGATCACCTAATTTTCGGATTTTGCTCCCCAAGAGAGATGATGGACAAGCTACTCCAAGGAGAAATTTTACTACAAATATTAATCCAGTTTTCAATTAAATCAGTACTTTGTTCAAGATATAATAAAATGGAAAAAAACCTCCAAAATATAAAGGTCCATAATTCTGCAGTGCTTTTAAAATCCTCTCTTTTTCCCTTGGTGATTCCTTTGGCTAAAGTATTTCACTTAAGCAAAGCATCCTTTTTGAAGTAACTAGTAGAACAGGACCCATGTGGACCTCTCTCCTTGCTCAGATGGGAGGAAGTCTCAGCAGACCACAGAGCCACTATTGTGTCCTGCAGAAAACACAAAGAGGAGGCGCTCCAAGAATCACTGGCTGGCAGCAAGGCATGATGAAAAGAGCATTAAAAAAATTCTGAAAGTGGCTGTTCTTTTGTATTTGGTCTATATCCTACTGAAACACAGTCCTGTAACGGAGACATATTGAACACTGTGCTTTCTACCACTGATGACATACCAGAAAAGCTTCTACACTAAGATGATGCTCACTTACATCCTTACACTTTCACGTTGAAGATGCACAAAAGTAAACTGAATCCAATGCCTCATTTCTTTCCTCATGCTCATGCTTTCCTCATGCTCAGCCCTCACTGTTGAATCAGCCACACACTTCTGCTTCCTCACCCACCTCATCTTTCCCTCTCAGTAATCCCAAACACCGTAGCTCCTGACATTTTTCAGCTCTCTGTTGTAGGCCCATTGCTCAGTAAATACGGTGTTGCCATTGCTTGTAACCAGCCAAGTGTTATCCTTGGTTTTGCACTTCTCTACCAGTGAAGGTCCCAGCACGTGTCAGACAGGGCCTGCCTGGAGTTGTGCTTGAGCTTGTACAGTGGTAAGAGAAATGATCTAACAACTATTAGGTGACTGCTGACTACTGTGGTTTACCCTCAGCCTTTAGCTTAAGTGTGCATATCAGCATGGTGTGAAGCTTCCTTTTAGGTAGCAGATGGCAATAGCAAGTACTACTTGGGATTCTGAACCAAAAAGCAACACAGAGGGAATGGGACAGAAGCTCAGCCTTTTCATTATGGACTCAGGATGACCCTGGAGGTCCCAGGGCTACAAGCTACTGGCAACCAGTGGTCAGTGAGTAGCCAAGAGAAGGATGAATCCTGGGAAGCTGGGTAAAACCAGCTAGGGATAACCAAGAGAGCAAAGGACGTGTCTCAAACATGTGTCAAAAAACACCATATACAGCAAATTAAAATGTAATATGGCATTACAAACCAGTGAAGAATGAGACCGGTGCAGACCATGTTAGCAAACAAAAATGCCTGCATCAAATCCTAAAGTGAAGGAGAAAGACTTCTCCCAAGGATGTACTTGGAATATTCAGGATGCAGACAACTCATCAGAAACTTCTCCTTTTGCCAAGATTGAAAACATTGACCTCCAGACCCAGAGTGCCAGTGGAAAGGTTAGTATAACTTAAGAGAAAGAGGTACACAGAATTTATATGATTCTATATGTGCTAGAAAATGCGTGTATGCATCATTCTATCTGTATTTGCTTTAAAGTGTAAGTGTCAGTATTATTGTAACTGGAAGAATAATAATCCTTTGACTGGACAATTAAGATTTTAATTATATTAATGGTAAATTCTTGTCTTGCATATAAAATGAGTTCTTTTCGGCTATTACAATATCTTGAATGTGACAAATTTATGGGAATGCAAGGAACCTGTTCTGTAACTGGGATGCAACCATTTCCTAACAGTAACATGCTTGCTGGTTCATCAAATTCAGATTAATTCTTCCTTGGAGAAGGAGCAAGAGTGTTTTGGAGGAGTCAAAGCATTTAATAGGCATCAGTACAAAGAACATGATACTTACAGGAGTAAAACTGCTGACGTCAACTTTTTTTTGGCTTTATAGCCTCAGAAATGATATTTTAAAAGTGATGGATTTCAAATCAATACAAAATACCAACTCAAACGCCAGGCAGATGATACATATCACAGAGCCCCATTAACATATGGTGCTCATAAACTATACTACTACCTGCTCATATTTGGAGAGGTTTATGGTTATGTTCTACATGAAGTTATCTTGTCTTAAGGTATCACACAGATGGATCACAGAAACAAGATCCACACCTAAGAAAAAACACCAGTATCCCGGCCAGCTCCGATTGTGAGCAATGCTAAAGAAATAATGCTGTTTCCAACACATTCAAACTACAGCAGAGAGGGCTCCATGAATTCCTCAAGGACACACATCTGAACGGATGTCACAGCCTGAAAGAGAGGGGTCAGCCTCATCCCCTACCCATGGCTTTTTGCTTTGTTTGGGGCTGATCATCATTATTACATTTTTCATCCTTCAAGTCTCCTTCAAACAGGGTGGGCAGTCATCCCACACAGCACCTGCAAAGTTACTTCAGCAAGAGGATCTGGCCAGATCTAGCGCCTTAAAACTGAGACCCAGCTCAGCAAGTCAAAGGAGGTTTGCCAGGATTTTACACCATGCGTCAGGTCCTGCCAATTAAAAAGTCTCAAAACAGCAGAATTCCTGCAATTATATGAGTAATAATATCATGTATAACTTAAGAATAATAAAGCGGAATACATAAGTAATTTTGTTGAATAAATGGAAAACATGGACCAGAAGTCAAAATCAATATCAAACATGACTTTTAGTTGTTATTTCACAGTAGGAGTTCTTAACTTCGGAGGTTTTTTTTTAAAAATACCTTATTGATTGAGACTCAAATCTCTAAAAATTACTCATTTTTCTTTTACCCTTTGTTTTATTGTTGGACTACTGCACAGCAAATTTTGCCAAGAAAGGGTAAGATCCTGTATAATGTAACTGCCCTAGGGATAGTAAGAGGTTATATAAATCCTCCCAAGGGAAAGGATTTGATTTTTTGGTTGTTGGTTTTTCTTTGTAGAACTAGAAACACGGAGTAAGTGGAATCGCTTAAGAGTTGCTATTTGCCCTGTTGGTTCTTGTTCATCTTGTAATCTAAACGTAATAAAAGAACAGACTATTTTCTATTTTTAAGGATCATTTCTCCGTCAGAGCTGCTCAGAAACAGTTTATTTTCCAGTTGGTGAACTCAGATTGAAGAGGTTTCTGTCTCTCATCCCTATACTTGGCACAACTACTCTATTTTTGAAAAATACACTATCATGTCAATGCCTTACACTGTAACTTTAATGCAAGGCAAAGCCCTGAACTTTACCTGCTGAGGAAAATAAACGAAGTGTTTTAGAAAATTGATAGAGGAAAATTTGAAATCACTCATATAGTCCTTCATGGAAGCTCTTTAGGAAATATTTTAAAACAGTAAATACAGTGAAGAACTTCAGTATGCATCCAACAACTCATTTCTAGTTTACATGAGCCAGCAAATATTTTTAAAGGAAACCAACAACAAACATGACAAATAATTTAGTATGGGCTGTTAAGTGCTTACTAACATGGGGAAAAAAAAGTTATTTATTTATGAACCGATTTGTGGATCAGGATGGGTATTTCAGATTTGACTAGGGTCCTTTATAATCAGACTGTGATTATTTCAAACTACTGTAAAAATATCTGTACAAATTTATTTAACCCACACCTACATTTTCTATGCACGCAGACAAAGCTGAAGTGAAACCGAGTTAATGAGAATAAATTTATAGTATTGCATTAGTAACCCAAATCAACTCAGAATAAAAGGGCAAATGTTAATCATGCAGTTCGCTCTCCCGGGTTTTCCTAGTTTGTTTTTACTGAGTAAATATGTTGATGGAAATGGAGAGTCTTTAGAGAAAGAGGTACAAAATATGCAAGACTTATCCATCATGCAGAACTGGGAGTAAAACAAACATTTTTGATACCTATGAGAATTTTGCAGAAAACACATTTTCCTCCCTACAGGTTGGAACACACACACACATACACTCCCTAGGCATACATGTTAGAGTGAATTTGAAGGAAAATAACCCAAATTCATCCTCACTGGTATACACTATTTGGTCTCCTTAGACTATTTTTTAAAAATACTGGTGACAATTCTTAGCAAAATTATGTCTGTTGAATGTAGTCCTATACATAACCATTCAGGAAGATTTTTTTTTGGCTGCTGTAAGTTCTGGTCTATCCCTTTGTATCCCGTTATTGGGCTCAGACATCAATTTACATAACATCATATACACAGTTAAGCCATCTGAATCATATATGAGAAGTAGAGAGATTTTCACAAGGCACACTACTGGGCACAGTATATTCATATACTTTTTAAAGCTCTGATATTGTTGCACACCTTTTCCAGATAAACCCTTGAGGAAGAAAGATAATTTTTGATTCAATTTACTGTAGAAATATCTTGAAACCTCTTTGCAACAATTTGTTAGGACCTTTCATAAATCAAAACAGTGTTGTTTAGCAGCCAACAAAAACATCTGTCAGAAGACAAAGAAATTAGTCCACGCTCACATGCAAAGATGATTAAAATCAAATTCAGACATTAATAATTGATCCCAGGTGTCCCTATATTCTTTGACCCATAGTTGCTAGTTGTCACTGATGTAGTTAGATGGTTAGAAAGCTTTTTGTGTTTTTTCCATGGTGATCTGGCAAGTTTCTAAAAGCTTTTAAGAGTCAAATCTAGAAATTTACGCAATAAATATCATTATTGTAGAAGCCACAACAATTAAAACCTTTTTCCAAGACCCTTAAATCATCTTAATCTGGAGCATTATAGACCATAAAAATAGTAACTGTTTGGGGAAAACATTTTCTGCACTTTTTCTTCTTGAAAGAGAGATTGGAGGTATGTTGTAAAGTCAGTAATATATTGTGATCATTCACATATTATGCAGATGTGCAAATATTCATGACATGCTTTTTTTCTTTCCACAAAGCACAGACAGTTTAATGGTTGAAGAACAATAATTACCAAGTTCATCATCTAAGAAGCACTATGGGTCCACAACAGACTTTCTTAATTCTTGGGCCTGTATACTTGCAGTTTTTAACCATTTCTCTTTATCTTATGAAAAACAGATCAGCCTGTTATACACAGAGCCTACTAATACCTACAGTTGCGATTTCAAATGGCAATCCCCACCCACCATACACGAAAGGGAGGAGAGTGGGGAAATCTGTAAGGAGGCTCTGCTTCTGAGTCAGCAACGAGTAAGCACTGCTCTCAGTTCAACATTTTGGATTAATAAAGAGTTATAAACTGATCACTGAAACAGCAAGAATAACGTTACTGGACATTCAAGGAAAAATGTTCAAATTAGCAGTCAACTAAGAATTGTAATAGTCTTTCTTTTATTATTCACACTCAGATGAAGATTGTTGACATCTAGACACCCGTATTAACATTTATTCTGTTAAGCAAACAGAACATTCTCATGCAAATAATGTACTTGCACTCTATACTTCAGACAGGAACAATAAATAGGATAAATATTGTTTTAAATACTTATTTGCTAAGCCAAAACAAAGATTTTACCAAAACAGAAAGAAAACTGGTTACTGTCAAAGGTCATGTTATAGTAAAATAATCTGTTTAGAAGGGATTTACTCATAAAATGTTTAATCTCAGTCCTTCTTTCTGCTATTCATGGAGGCCATGAAGCTGTAGATAATAATTCTGAGGCAATGTATTTAGGCACTGTGTGTCTGTACAACCTGAGCAGGACATTTTTGTTCTGTTTTGGATTTGATTTCATTTTTTTCAAAGACTATGTTGTGCTACTAGGTACACCACAGCAAACCCATTCTTGTCAGAGTTTTTTTCAGGACTACACAGTCGAAACAAGTGCACCCAAAGCAAGCGCAAGGAGCGACGGCCTGTTGTTCTGAAGATCCATAGGCTTGCTGTAATCACAGAATCACAGAATATGCTGAGCTGGAAGGGACCCAGAAGGACCGTAGAGTCCAATTCCTGGCCCTGCACAAGCCTAAAGTAAATTTCCAAGTCAAACATATGCAAATGGCTTATCTCTTACTTGCTTCAAATTGGCGGCACAGGAGCAGCATTTCTCATTAGCTGTTTAATTAGCTGGAGAGCCTTTCTTAGCAGGTCTCTGCTAAAGAGCAAAGTATTAGAACTTAAAACTTCCCTTCAACTCTCCCAATGTCCTGTCTCTTCTTTTCTTCTGTAACCCTCACCATAACACACCAAATGTACAAAATTTGAAAACAGAGAAAACAAAGGAAAAAATATGGAGATCCTTCCTATGATTTTCAAAATTCATTTAACCTGCTTTTCACTTGTGTCTTCTATCCCACCCATTGCCTGTTTGTCTCTCCCACTCAGACTGAAAAACTCTTCAGAGAATAGAATGAATGTCTTCCTCTTAATTTTATGACAAGCTTAGCAAAATTCACCACCCCAGCATGCCATGAGGCATCCCCACCAGGATACCATCATGCTCAAATATAAAGACTCCTTTTAGAACAGAGACAGCTAACCCACCAAAAAGACTGGGTCCATATGGTGATCCTTGTGCTGACACAGGTCTCAGTTTTGGTTTGTAGTGCATCATCTGTTCAGGGCAACCTCTTAGTCCATAACTTAAAAATAAAAATTTGCAGAAGTGAGTCTTAAAATGCTCATTTCCCTTTATGATGAAGCCTTACAGTCTTTCTTCACACACACACACACACACACAAAAAAAAAGCATGGATGTAAAAAAGTCATTCAGTGAGAGAAAAATGACAGTTCTCAACACACAGTGACACTGTGTCTTACCATCTCATTATGTTTTTTCTTGTTACATTGCCAGCTGAGGCAATTTCTAGTCTTTTCTATTTTTCCTAGAATTCTGCACAGGAAACCTGCAACCCACTACACCTGGCAACAGCAGGCTAAACCCAACCCAAAGAGAAGACTAATAATACTCCAAATTAACAGCCAAAGGCGAAAGAATCAGAGCTTCTTAGCAGCAAAAAATAAAGTGGCAGAGTTGCGTCAAGCATACTCAACATGCTTAGGTAATGCAAAGTGAAAAAGAGAAGTTCTGTCCACAGGTGAACTTCTGACATTTCCTTTGGCCTCAAGGGCCACACACTCACAAAAGCACTCCAGACCTCTTGTAGGAAGCATTATGACCCATCAGAGGCCTCTGTGGCTTATTTAGAAGAGGGACATCTATGTCTTGGTTGCTCTTGCAGTAAAGGAATATGCACAGAGTTACACAAGAACTTAAGCTCACTGCCTCCTAACTTCACAGTCGTGATTGTGCTGGCAGCTCCCAAGCTCTTTTGCTTTTCCATATCCAGCTGGAACTTCATACAAAGAGGCAGATGTCCATGCTGTAATTAAAATCTTGCTGGAAATGAGATTTTTCACATATTTCATCAAGCTTAAAATCAGAGGCATTCAAACAGACTGCATCTTTTTAATTCATGGATAATATGCAGTCTTTTATTCTTACTGGCTGTCATCATTATCCATACAGAAGTACTCTACAATTATCATTAATGTCCACAATATTTATGCTATGAGCAAAGTAGGTGCCAATGTTGAGATTGTGTGAGGCATGGTCCACAAAAAATGGGATGGGGGCTAGAGGAAAACCACAACATCACTATCAAATAAACTGTATTATTAGTAACAAAGATGTTACCTGCTTTCAAGATACTACCATTTCTATCTAATTTCATTCACTCTAGGTTAATCTTACGAAAGAAAATATCCTAGGTTTCTTAACAATGCTTCCTACCATTTTTCTCTTTGGAAAAAATCACCCAAACAAATATTTCTTTTTAAAGATTATATTCTTCTGAGTAGTATAATCTAAATGAGATCCTTCCTTAGCCTTTACAGCCCTCTAGGTTATTATCTATGAGGCTCTCATCATGCTTTTCAGTAACTGAGGACAGGATTTTTCCAGAAGCACTACTAGAGCCCATGTTAACCATTTTTAATTACTTTTTTTCAGTCCAGAAGAGGCCTGCAGTACAACACGGAAGTATTTAGCATGCACACTAGAGTTAGGTAAGAGTATTTTACCCTTTTTTCTTTTTAGTGCCTAATTGTTTTCAAACTCCTGACAGAGCAAATTAGACAGAAAGAAAATCGAGAAAAAAAAATTGTACTGGCATTTGGTATTCTGAAGGTCCTGTTCTTAATTTCCTCCATTCTTTCATGTCATAATGGCTTTGGTTAAGCCTCCGGATACACGGTAAATTGGACTGAGTTTGAGTCCTTCCTCTTAATAGCTTTTCTTGTAAAAGAGTCCAATGTGAATAAATACAATAGGTCCCATTAATCCATAAGTTATTTGGAGGGGAAAAACACAGAGTAGAAACTGATTAAAACTTTGCAAAAATTTGTAGCTTTATGGAAAAGGTCCATTCAGTTCTCTGCCCATCTCCCCTGTGACGCATGATGATGATTCAAATCCCCCCAGGGGTGCACATGGAGAAAAGAAGTGCTGGTTCTTCTTTCCTTTGACTCATTACATTCAAAAGGTAATTAACACTTGAACAGCCATGACTAGTTAGATGACTGACCACATTATACGCTTTTTTAGAACCTGAGGTGGCTTTGCAGGACAGGCTAAGAATCAGAAACATCTTCCCACAGCCAGCAAAGGATGCAGGTAGACAATAGTGTAACTTCTAGCCACAGTCAGATGCTGAAAATTCTATCTGAAATTTGAGTCTTCAGTTGATGACAGGAGCTAAATCTTATTGCATCTCCAAATAAGTCCCTAAGTGTTTTCAATTTTTATGTTAATATAGACAACATTAGCATACCAAGTCTAAAAAAAATACATGCACATTTACAATAAGTAACATAAGAACATCACAATTCTCACAGGCTCAGGAGCTGTCTCTGCAGAGAACACATCAAAATCTTACACTGATATAATACATGTTATTTTCCCCACTTTTAGCTTCTATTTTCCTCCTTTAATGACTATTTCCTACCCATCCCTCTCCTGACAGCCCTAGTAACTCTTCACCTATCTCCTTTACTTTGTCTATAAACACGCAGGCATTTTTGATCCAAGGTGCTTGAATTTTCTTAGTAGCACTGCACCTGAAGAAGTTACAGTCTCCTACAGTTTGCTGCTTCTAAAAGTTATCCTCCCGCTGATTGGCCTGTAGGAGAATTCTTCAGCTACTTTCAATGAACATGAGACAAATTAGCAAAGACATACAATTTAAACTAATTAACCTAGCCTAGATCCTTTTAGCTTAACCAGGTGTGGGGGTCATCCACATGACCAACTTAGCTGGCAGCTGTGAAAAAATGAAAACCTCTGGGAGGAAGAATGTGTTGAGCAGCCAGTAACCATCATACTTCCTCTTCCAGCTGCATCCCCGGCTCTCCCTCTAAAAAGCGGTCCTGATATCCCACTTGCAAAGGGTCACTTTTTCCTCTATAGACTAATGGAACGTGCAATCATTACTAGCAGGGTGGAACCTGAGCAGAGCAACTCCAGTACAGCTCTTCCTTAAGCTGTCACAGCTACTCTTACTGGTCTCTGAGGACACCCTCTGGCTACAACTTGGCATTTGTAGGCTATCTGTTTTCTCCTCTACTTGTGTGCCATCACCACCATTTGATGGTTCCTCTTCTTAAAGCTGTGTCCTACCCGAGTTTCCATAACTCTGCTCTTATCCTCTTTCTCCCTAGGTACTCTGGTCCTGTTCCAGCTAAACTGCACTAAGTAAATGAGATCATTTGGGTGTCTTCATACAGCAGTCTGTGGGCAGTCCCTGGGACAGCCTCCTTCACATGTTCAATTAGACTGAGAATAATTTGAAATGAAGCACTGAAGTTGCTTGTAAAATACCAGCTGCTTCAAAGTCCATAATTACTAGGCATCTCTGAAGCATTACCATTCCTATGTTAGCTGAAATAGCCTATGCAAATAGGCTCCCAGCAGTTTTCTTCTGTGCCTTTGCAACATCCTATTTTATCCCTAAGTGCCTTAGTACTTAAATACAGAACACTTGAAAAAAGTAATTCCAATTTTTAAATTAAAAGTCCTTTTTTGCTACTTCTAATTGGGTAGAAGAGCAAAAGTCTCTTTTTCCCATTTATAGGAACCCCTCCTTGTGCCTCTATTTTTACAAGAAATACAGGAACATTGCAAAGTGTTCCCCAAATGTGTCATCATCCAATAAAGTTCCACATGTGCAAAAACCAGCCCTAAAATAGAGTTTCTAAACTGATAAAATTATAGCCAGCTAAAGGAAACCAAAGATAGTTAGGTACAACTTAGGAATACTATTACTTGCCACTGAAGGATAGTCCAGGGTATAATGTCAGAAGATCAAGAATGAAATCCTCTGGCCAATATTATAATAGAATTCCCAAACACATCCAAATGAGGTTTTACGTCACCTTGAGGAACCCCTTTGACTGTGACTCTTCAGGTCCCGCTAAAAGACTTTCAACAACATGGACTTTTTGTTCTGCAAACTTGAGGAGGAAAGACCTGGAGCGTATCTATGCAACGGGAAGGCTGGGAGGAAACCAAAGGAGGGTAACCTGTGCAGGAAAAGAACACAGCCTCTGGTGGGTTTTGAACTAGCACAGGTGTGGTGGCATGAATTCCTGGTAGGATTTATGCATTTGTAGCGAGGAAAATCTTGAGGAACCAAATGTAATTATCAAATGGTGTAGGGGAAGACTCTATTCCACAAAACACATAATTACATAGCCATATAGGCTTTACAGATGGTGAGGAAGTACAGGACCTTGTCACAGATGTCACTAAGCCAAAGCCTAAGTAAGGTTATCCTTCATAACGTGTTTCTGACAAGCCTTTTTTTATTCTAGGTCCACTGCCAAATGTGAGGACTAATGCTTTCACAGGAAAAAAAAAGTCTTAAGGTTTTAAGACATTGTCATCAGATCAGTTATTTTACCAGCTGAGGAGAAATCAAATGCCCTCTAATTAGTCCTGCTGACAGAAAAATCAGGTAAGGTGTACTAAACAAATGTGCTCTGAAGCCAAGAAAATATTGTAGTGCTTTAAAACTAAACACTGTCAGTACCAGCATGATTTATTTCAGCAAGATGAACAAGGGAGGAGTTAACTATTTTTCTCCAAGTTTATTTCAATGTTCAAAGCAACATTGAAAGGCCTTTATTAGGTGCTAACTAGTAAGAATAAGAATATAAACTAAGAATGCATTAGCAAGTGGTGCAGCACAATAGAAAAACATCAATAGAGAGAAGCAGTTGTTGGTGAAGACGAGATATCCTCAATGTTGGACATTCAGAGACTTGTACTTCTGACTCCTAGCAGTCTGGTCCTGTGAGCTGAATGCGCACTAGAAGGCTGGAAAGTATTTTCTGTTAGCTGCAGCCTAAGGAAACCTGGTTCACATGCTCTCAGGCTGCTTCACAAAGCACAATGATGCATTTTAAATGTGGATGAGTGGATGATGTGTTTCAAAGCCCACTAACGCACTAATGGAAATGTTAATCACAGAGGACCACAAATCTAAACCACCTTTAGAACTCCAAACCTCCAGGCTACAAGATTTGCAGCTGTCTTCTATGCTGATTACTGGTCATTGTGGCAGGTTTATATATTTCAGTGATAACTTCAGGAGTTCCTTCACTCTGAAATCTAAGCCATTTTTATTGGGTATCCAATTTTAGGACTCTATATCTGATACTATTTATTTACATGTTTTAAGAAATGGGAAAGTGTAGCTGAGGTGAAGACATGTGGGAAGAGTATTCCAGATGGTCAGAACTGTAGGGGAAAGAAACTGGATTACACTGGTGTTTTACAGACCCGCTGGGAAGAAATTAAAATGAGTAAGTTAATGATAAACTATGAATGAAGTATGTGCCATGAATATTAACCACACACACTGTGTGTACACTCTGAAATTGTCTGTCTCCAGAAGAATAGTTTTGTAGCCACAAAACAGCATCAGTTTATTTAGGGGACATGGGAACTCTGTAGGGAGTCGGAATCCTACAGAACTAAAGAAATGTCCAGTGTTGTGAAAAACAGAAAATTACTCCTGACTTATACAGCACACTAAATAACAAAGACATTAAACTTTTATGGCACTCCTAGGGATGGATGGAAGCCCATTTCAATAGAAGATTTAATTCTCCCCAGTTATAAAATATCAAGATTTACATGAACTTGGGGAGGCAGGAAAGCCAGGGAGATACACAAGACACATCACATCCCAGTAGAACATTAATTAATACATAATGGAAGTGTACTGAGATTCCAAAAATGTGGGCAGAAGTATTAATGTTAGTAAGAGATATTTTTGGAGAGGATACCTATGTGACTTCAAAATCATGGGGTTTTTAAGCACTGGAATGGAACTTCCACATGTCAACAGCAAAAGTGAAAAATAAATTGTCACTTTAAATTTGCCTTGCTAGGCAAACACCTTATTTCAGACCCTGTTGAGGGGCAGGGTGGTAGGAAGTGCAAAAACCGCTTTCTGAACTTTTTTAGGGTGTAAAATAGTAGCACAGGCATTTTTTAGCCTATAGTTCCCCATTCCTTGATAAAGATTACACAGTAATATCAGATATGAAGACTGTGCTGGCACCACAGTCTCAAAACAAAATGCTCCTGACAGCCTTTCTGAAGGCTCAAGTGTTTGTGGTCAGACACTTCTTGACGTAAACATCTGACTTTCCAGATTTCCACCGTTCTGGCACACGTACATGGTAAACAAGAGCACGCAGCCTTGGAGGTCCTCGCTGGCCCAGGGAGAGCAAAGAAATCACCCAGCAACATCTGCTGGTGCCTGACTCAGGAATAGGCGTATTAGCTGCTTTTCCTCTTTGTTTTAATGACGACAAAGAGGCCAAACCAACACTGGTCAGAGCATAAGGTGTCCATATTAACTGTTGTGAGCAAGTATAACGGGTCACGCAAGTAAAGACGCAGCCAAAAACACATGCTTTCTATTAGGAGTTGGGCTGAGCTGCTGATAGTGAGCACACGCAACAGGTAAGAAGTGGCTGAGACACAACCCAGGGCACAGGGCTGGGAGTAGTGGCAGACAGTCTCCAGCAGCTGGAGAAATGAATCACTTGCTACAGTGCTTAGTGCTCACCGAGGCAAGAATAAAGTTTAAGATGTACTTTCTGGCTTTTGTTTTTAGAAGACTAACTTGCCTTGCTCTGCATTACGTCCTTATTTAAGACATCCAGAAGACTATGCTCCAGCCCTGGGCCTCAAAACATCACACATAAAACCTTATACAAACTTCTACTCAGCTCTAAAAGTGCCAGCGATGTCACTTTTAAGGAAGAAATTGAAGGACATGTTTTCAAATACGTGGAATGTTATACAAGTTATATCACTGGCATAATGGGATACAAATACAGAGCATTAACATTTACTTCAGAATGAAAAGCCCAAAGAAGTCAGGATGTGTAGTTTACAAGGTTGTCAGCAATGCAAGAAAAGCCCGTATAATAATGGCAATAAAAATCACATGCAGTATTAAAGAAGTGACTTCCTTCTTACTTCTCTTTAAAAAGATAATTTTACCCAGGTACAGAGAAAAACATAGGTTAATTGGGCACAAGCCATGTATTTTACTCCACTTTGAAAACACCCAAAGTTTTGTGTTGGGTTGTTTGGGTTTTTCTTTTTTGCTTTTAATTTAGTTTTGGAAACAGCAAGGCTATTCTGGCATCAATTTATTCAAAATGTCTGCTTCAGCAGGGGAAGATAATGGCTGCTTTCTGTTATTGTCTATGCTAAAGAAACTTCTACAGATATTTTATGGATTTTCTGAAAATATTGCAACTCTTGGAAGAAAGATCTCAAATTTAGAAAGGAAATGGCCCTGATAAGGAGGAAGTAATGTCACAGTCACAGGAGAGAATGCTGTGTCTCTTTTGAACATTATTTTCCTCTCCACATAAAGACAAATAGAAAGAAGATTATAAAATTTGCTGCTGTAATAACTTAATCTAGTTAGCAGCAGCACCAATCATTCAGTAGCATGAACTTCAGTGCAGTGCTGTAATGACTTGGAAATTAGTGGTGTAGCACACATGCTCCAGTGGTCAGCAAGACCTAGAGCCCCCACTGCAGCATCCTGAAGTGCCATCTCCATTGTCTTCAGCTGGCTGTAGAGATGTAGGAGCCCTGGAAGAGACACACTGAAATGCCATGTGATATACTTTCTGAGCATCTGCTGTGTAGAGATATTGTTATACCGGGGGGTGGGGGAGGGGGGTGGGGGTGGTGTAAATAAGGCTAAAAGCAAAAAAGAAAAACAGGTTATGGGATTGGCAGTGTTTTAGAATCACTCACTCCATATCAGCCTGCAAAGTGAAAGCCAGCACGAATTCAGGCAGCTCTAAGTCAGGCAGCAGAGCCAGGATGAGCAGTGGGGGAGGCTTGGCTGCGCAGCAGCCTAACCTCCCTGCACCATGTGTCTGGCTGGGGAACCTGCATCTGCAGCCTCTGGGGATGCTAGTAGCTCAGAAGGCCACACACAGCTTCTACTGGATAAAACTTATGGTGAGCTGTGCTCACTATCCTGTGTTCCAGGGACGTCAGAACTCAATAACTATTTAGCTTGTCACCTGTTTGCTTGTTGTCACTTTCCAAAAGAAGCCCTAATGCTATCTTATGCATATCAGGTAGCAGACACAGAGTACGTGTGTCCTGGCAAGGATAAGCTAAGTGAGTTGAAACAAATGAGGTGTTGCAGTCTATGACACAGTAAAGCAGGCAAATGATTAATAGTTCAGTGAAATTTTATCCTCATCTGATACATCCACACTTGTGTGAAATCTATCCCAGCTGCAATTTAATGAAACTGCTGTCTATTTGGAGTTCCTAACAACTCTGCCTCAAGTACTGTTTACATCTATTTTTCAGTAATCTTTAGGAGTTAGTATAAAAATACCTTAGAGACCTAATGATTTTAAGCTAGAGTGGTCGAAACACTTTGTTTTCCAATTCCAGATACCACAGAATGGTAGCAAAACCCTCTAGCCTGAGAGATGATGTCAAGTCACAGCAAAGAGAAAGGCTGTTGCTCAACTGGAATGAAGACTTACTTCAAGGCTAAACCCCTTTCTGTAGCTTAAGGTAGCTGCCAATGGCAACAGAGTGTGAGCATTGGGGAGCAGGGGAGAAAAATGCCTGTCTTATTTTCTATGTTCTACTTCCTCAAGGGAGGAAAAAACAAAATAGGTTGATACCACTAAAGTTTCCTAAGGTAGAATGATCCTTTTGACAGGCTCATTTAAATGCACAGTTGCCTCTACTGGAGGCACTGATACACATCATAAATGAAACCAGTATATTGCATCTAAGGAATTTTTCTTAAAAATAGACATACCATGCAGAACAAGTTAGAGCGTAGAACAAGTTAGAGAGTATGAAATCACAAAGGCAGCTTTCAAAACGCTGATCATTCTGTCTCATGCTTTCTGAATGATTTTTTTCTGAATCCTCCTCTGCAAGAGTTTGCCACTACCACATTTATGGATAAAGCAGACATTCAGAATTTCAATTACCTTCATATTGAGGACTATATTCATAGGCAGGTTATTCAGGACACAAAACACAAGAACCTAGGATATTCTCCTTTAGAAACAGAGGTTAATCAGCAACATTTAAAAAAGAGGTCTAAAACTTGATACAGCTGAAAGAGGGATTAAATAGGTAACTGGATAGTGAAATAATTTATACTCTATTTATATTATTTAAATAATTTATATTATTTTAAGAAATCAGCTTAAAAATATGAAGTAAAGATGTGCCATGTCCAGTGTGAAACTGGCAATTTTGTGGATTAATTATTAAGCATCTTTTTATCTTCTCATGTCTCCAGTGGCCAAAGGTTACATGACATTTTCTGTCCTATCTTTCTCCATTCATTTCTGACACTGTTTAAGGTAAGCCTCTTCAAACAATTCAGCAACTCTAACTAAAGCAAAAGAAAGTTTTTCTGCAGTTCTACATTATTATTAAGGGAGAAAAGGCATGAAAATTCACTGTAAAAATCCCCTCCTAAATGGGCTACTGTTGTGGTATACATGGAATAATCAGGGGAAAAAAGTAGTCCTTAACAAGTTGCGGAGGACTGGACAGAGAAACGGCAAAAATGGAGAAAAATCTATAAGGAGTACGGGGCGGAGAGCACAGTTTG
>JAYRBT010000139.1:25037532-25056538 GCA_036023395.1 Myiotriccus ornatus | reverse complement strand
TCAGGTAGTTGTAGAGAGTGATGAAGTCTCCCCTGAGCCTCCTCTTCCCCAGGCTAAACAGCCCCAGCTCCCTCAGCCTCTCCTCATGGGACTTGTGCTCAAGTCCCTTCACCAGCCTCGTTGCTCTTCTCTAGACCTGCTCCAGCACCTCAACATCCTTCAAGAATCACTAGTTTCTCCCAGAAGTCAAAGTATGAAGTCACAAAAAAGACTGCCCCTTGTATTATTGTTGACTTTATGGAATGCAGGAGATGCTGAAATATTCACACTATGGCCTTGTATCTTACAATTTGGAACTCCACAGAGCACCTAAAACTATTAATTTCTGTGAAACATCTGAGAGTTGGGATTAGGCCTTCTAATCTTGCTAAATGCTTCATAAGGATTTGAACTTGAAAAGAGCCAAGTGCCCTTTCCTACTGAGATCACATTAAAAAAAATTATTAGGGAGAAAGGAAATGCCATCAAAACAACACATGGTGCAATAAGGTTGACACTCACAGTGTTTAAAGGAGGAAAACCAAATTGAATTTAACTTCTCTATAGTTCTAAAACAGGCAGCAAAACCTAAAATCAAAGCCAAGGTCTTCCAATTCTCACCCCACTATCCAACCCACTAAGTCTCAGTTGCCTTAATTAGATGCCTCAAATAGAGTTCGAAGGACGGACTGCTTTTCAATTTAACATACACTGGAAAAGACCCGAAGCAAATGTCAGCCTTAGCACAAACAACGTAATCGACTGATGAATGAACTGAGGGGTTTGGACCCAAATTTAACTGAGCAGACCAAAAATCTCTTTCAATGGGCTTTGAATAAAATCTTTAGGGAGAAATCCTGGTTCTTCTGGAGTGAGTGGAGGCTCTGAGTTCCTTAAGCAATGAAGTTAACAGTTAAGCAATGAAGCAAACAGTCCAGAGTTTACCGCAGAAAATACTCAGGGCTTCTCACCTCCAGGTTCAGCTTTCACATTTAAATTCTACTGAGGATGATTACAGTAGTCTGCCAATTCCAATTTGCAGAAAGGCAAGTGGAGCCAGCCAGACTCCTTCCGTGCAATCTACTAAGAGACAGCATCACAAACTTTCTGTGCCTCGCTTCACATCCTCTGAAGTGGCAGACCACCACATCCAACTCACAGGCACAGAACAGGAAAGTCTCCAGTCCCAGTGATATAGATGCTCAGACTGCTATGGTAAGGACCACAAACAAAACTTATAAAGAGAGAGCGGAAAAAACCTCCACAATTCTTCTGTTTACACAGGAGACACTACCCTGCTCCCCAGGAAGCCAATGATAAAACACTCACTGACGTCAATGGGAGCGCATTCAAGCCTCAGTTTAGGTTAAATTTGAGAAGAAGTGTTCAAATTGTAGTTTTTTACTTCCCCTTTATCCTCTCTATAAAAGTGAACAACTCCATCCTCACTAAATCATTGTCATGTTTGTCAGCTTCCTGCCTCTCCCTGCATGGTGGGATCCAAGCAGCCAAGCTGTTTATAGATATACACAGACTTGTGTATGATTTTAATTTTATTTGGCTCTAAAGAAGAGTAAGACTTGGCAGGGGTGGTTTCTGACACTACAGGATTCACTCATTTATCTTGCTCCTCATACTTGGAAAAGCAGTGGAAACACATTCAAACTGTAGGACTCCTGTGGGTGTGGCAGGAGATATAGTCCAAAAAGATTTGTGAGAGCTCCTACAAGCCTTCTATACAGTTTTAACAACTTAATTCAAAGACTTGCAAAAAGACACAAAGATACCCATAGATACAGGAAGGGATGTTTTCAGATCCTCAAAAAGCATTAGAGGACATGGATACCTAATCCCCCTGATCTCAGAAGTAATTAGGCACATAACCTCCTTGGTAAGAATTACAGAACTCTCTAAATCCTGCTATCACGTATTTGTGCCAATACCTATTGATTGCAGAGAAAATGTGTATTGCAGATCCTTGCTCCCATTGACTTTTGCTGAAGCATAGCTGGCCTCTTAGAAGTTTGTATTGGTGGTGCCTAAAGGCCCAAAAGGGATGATTTGGAAAGCATTGATGCTACTGAGATACCAAACACCAACAGAGTTAAATGTGAATGCTCGCCTTCAACATTCAGTTTCAGTTCAACAGTCACAGCTTCAGAAATTTGTTTCCCAAATGCTTCAGCCCCACATGCATTCACCTAGAGATTTCCAGACACTCAGCAAGGTTCCACTGAGTTTCTTATTTCCTTTGATTTTTGAGTTTCTCCAATAGGCAAGGGTTGAGACAAAGCCTGAACATCTTGGAGAAAGTCAGAGGGACATCATAAATATGCTTGTTTTTTTTTCAGTATGTGGCATTTGCTGCTTGTTGAGTGAGCGAAAGTCTCAAGGACTACAGTAACTGGAAAATGAACAAAAGAAGCATACAGGGAGCAAAGCAATTATATTGACCAAATATCCCTTTTACTTTCTCCCACATTATTTGAGAATAAGGAAAGAAAAAGATAGGTATTATGCATGAAAGAAAACCGAGCCCCTCTACCCAGTTTGTCTTTGTTGCATATTTGTCTTTCTGCTTAGGGGGACAGGGCTCTTTCAGAAATCACTTACTGAAAATTTCAGTATTGTTTGAGCTTAATATTGAGACCAAGTCATCTAAAATATATGACTTCCTGAATAGCTGCACGTAGTTCTTTGACAGCATTTTTGCCTCACAGAGATGTTACAGGGGTGGGCTCTTCCCCCTCGCCTTCCCAAATATTTTCTTTATTGTGATCTGAACTTCAGAGAAAGATCCAGAAGAGTAGCTGTGCATCAGTCGGGCCCCACGCTGGCTCTCCTTAGGGGTGGGAAGCAGGCACTCCAAAGTTATCCTGCATGGCAAGTGGGGTCTATCCTAATTACTAACAGACTGACATAACAGTCACCAATCTGAAGATGATTAAGTCTTCCCTGACATCACTCCAAAAGACAGTTACTCACCCTCTTCCAGCTTTCCCCTTCTTTCATAGGTGAAGAAAGGCCACAGCTAACATCATTGCTTCTGCAGTAAGGCCAAAAATTAGAGGAGAAAGTGATGGCTAACCGCACAGCTTTATGGTATAAACTTTGTTAATGAATATAAAGCATTCCTAACATACAGATAACAGTTGCTGCTCCTGAAACTGCCAACATCTGCTGATTTATCGTTTAGTTTACTTACCACCATTTTAAAACCTTATATCTTCAAGGAAACAGGGCAGATGAGCACTTCGTTTGTTGTCTCAGTTTAGTACTTAGATTTTGGATGCTTTTAGCTTATTCTCTATTGAAAATATAAACTAACACTGAATTCAGCTTACTCTTTGGGTGAGTTGACCTGGTTTGCCCAGATCTCCTGTACAGACAAACTGCAGAAAGAGAGTGAATTTGAAGCCTCCAAGCATTGCAGTCTTCTCAGATAGTACAGCTTTGTCCATAGTTCAGTGAAATGGATCTGTCCAATACGAGCAGACAATCAGTCAGATATCTAGGAGAAGACACCTGTTCAGCAGAGAAAACCAGCAAAACCTGAACACAGAGAAGGCTTCGGCACACTGAATAAATTCTGCACAGTCACATCAAAGAATATTCTCCAACAACCTAAAGGAAGTCAGCAGAAACTCAAGAAGCTTCAAGAGTGCGAGACCACAATATAAACTGTTGGCACGTACAGAAATTACAAACATAAATCAAAGAAGAAATAACACTTTTAAAAATCATTTTAGTTTTTAATAAACCATACTTATATAATCTAGACCATACACTGGCACAGGCAGAAACCCATCAATTTTCACTTTCTCATTCTGGACCATTTATGGTTTTAAAGTAAAAGAACACGGAATTAAGATAAGTGTGTACTGAGTAGAGCATTTTCTTTAGAGAAATAAATACCAACAGATAAGTCTTAATTAAAATAGTTAAGCAGAAGGCAATGCAGAGAGGTGTGTCAGATGTCCATAATGTTGTCAGTGAACTGCTGGTTCTCAAACTTTACTGAACATTTTCCAGCAATGTACTTAGCATGTGACCTCTCTGTGGCTCCACAGCTTCCCCAACTGTTTTCATAGCTCATAAAAGGTTTAGAAAGTGTTTATAAAAACTGCTTGAGGAAACCGTGCCACAAAGAACTTGAGCTTCACGTCTCAGCAGTCCCAGCTTTGATTTAGTTCTCTTCGATGGGATTTCATTTTGCAAATGCCCCAATAACATCTGCATGCAGGTCCTCTTGGGATAGCACCGAGACACAGTGCAGTTTTATGTATATTACTTGGCCAAGTTCCTCCAGCATGTGATGGTTGACTTGCCTCCCTCATGAAATCACACATGCAAACGTTCCCCACACATACACTTACTGATGGCCACTTCCAGTGATCTGTGTTGGGAAGAAATATTATGTCATAAACAGCATTGCAACATCTGCAATGGATCCTTTTGGAACCTGACACAAACCACCAAATCCAGAGAGCAGTCTCGCATCAGAAGTCCATGACTGATGGTGCTTGACCTACTGCCCTGCAACCTCACCCCAGCTTTTTCATGCATGCTCAAACAGCCTTTGGAAACACACAGCCAGGGAAGTGTCACAGACAAGCTCTCAGTATATAGCTCTCTAGAGAATGTCTGGAGAGTCCAACCATGAAACATGATCATGCAAGAACAATGAGGTTTAAAACCAACATTTTATCATGCTTAATTAACTAAAACCAACATTCGGAGCATTCTGGTGGAATTCTAGTCTTCAGCCACACATGACTTCCTGTGCCTTGGATATTAATTAGCAATTATCAGTAGCCTGTGAATACGCTCAGGATAACAAGATTCACCCCTACAGAAAGACCCTCCACTGATTTCCTATACTGTAGCTTTCAAGTTCAATGTCACCATTCTACCGAATAAAGTAAGAAGTTTTTCGGTCATAATGTATTTTTCTTATTCTGCTGGTAAGCAACAGACGCTCTAGTATACATACTTTAAATATAGCCATCATTAATTTCTTTTAATAAAAAGGGAACACCATGTGGCAAACTGATGGCTCTGACCACTTGTCTGAATAGTCATATGCTCCACCAAGATCATCCCACAAGAGTTAGTTGAGCAAAAGGCACTTCAATCCTACTCATGTACCTATCTCCATGCACCTAAACTGGTTATTAGCATAGCTTTTGAGAAAACACCAATCCTATGCAATAAAGTGCTACCAATAACTACAGCAAAGATTTTATCCTCTTTTACTGGTAGAGATTCAATATCCTTCTTAAGACAGCAAGAGAAGCCCTATTTGTAATAAAAATAAATTACAGCATAGACATAAAACTTTTAGCACATACTTTTGACAATAGAACTTTTTCAGTTCAAGGCTGTTTTATGACACTAAAAAAGTGTTATTCAAACCCCTGAATCACTTATGTGATTTTTGAGTGTCTAGTCAAGCGTGCACATTCTCACCCCTGTTAATTAATTATCCACTCCTAAGCAGTAAATAAGAAGCAGTCATTACCCTTGAGGAAAAAAGCAGGACATATGTATCAGGTGTTAAACATAAAAACCAGCTTCAACTGTTTATTTGGTTCCCAGGCTTAGCTCAGGAATTCAAATGAAGCAGTCAGTGAAAAACAGCTACCCTGCTCCTAGCTCCAAGAACCACAGGACTCTTTAGAAGTTGTCAGACAACATAATGGTGCATCTTTCTTTAGGTTTCAAGATACAATTAAGCTCAAGTCATTCAGCTTTTGACTCCATCTAGACACTGTTAGAGGGACAGGGAAAAAGGGCGTGCCCCTTCTACACAATCTTGATATAACTTCAGAATAATGAGTAAACCATGCTTGTGATATTGAGAAGAAATTGCAGCATACCCCCTGAATCTTTTTTTAAAGTCAGTTCCACTAAATTTTTCAGAGACCTGTTATTGGCTACTTTTTATCAAAGACCTCTCTGTAGTGCACACATATGCCACACTACACCACCTGCTATACCTCATTTTTCTTTCCCACTGAAAAAAGAAAGTCTGCATTAATGCACTCATCCACCTCCACTGGATGACCCAATCCAGACATTTGCTACCCTTTTGATGATTAAAGAGAGACAGAAAAGGCACAAGCACTCAGATCTCAAAAATCAGGTGAAATGAAAAAGAGAACATCCCACAATTAACTTATTTAACTTCACAGCTATTGTTTTTGTACTAGAAAGAATGGCCAACAGACCTGGTAGCAGCTGCTAAACTCAAAGTACAAGTTCTAAAAATCAGGTTTTATGTATCTGTTGCTGCTGATAATGTTAACTGTAAAAGCATAACTGAGAATGCTTACTGTGCAAGCATAGAAGAAAACAAAAAATATCGTTCTACAATGATGAAGGATATTATCAAATCCCTGGTTATGAAAACCATTGAGAGAATATAAGAGCTGACACATTAGTATGTGAAAATATATGTAGCTCCTGCTCTCCATGTCTAAAATCCCTACTTTGCAGCAACCCTGTCTCATGAGCCTTATTTCCAAATGGATGAAAACAGGCAAGAATCACATCTGCCTTGTCAATAGAATAGACTGGAAAGTCCCAATATTTTCCAGTAATTGAAAGCCTATGACACAAAAAAACCCCACAAACCAACCAAACAAAAAAACCCCAAACAAACAAACGAACAAAAAAAAAAAAAAAACGAACAACAACCAATCAATCAAAAAAAAACCCTCCCCAGAACACAACCTTCCTCTAAACATCCCATGACTTCCTACAGGTACGGGCAAACCAATCCAGGACACCTTTGTATTGATAGGAACAAGGCAAAACAGCATAAGCAATATTTCCCTTTAAAAAAGTCTCATTTCAGGTTCATTTGAAGTGGTTGCTCAGTCTGCCCAGGATCCATTGCATAGCTATTTCCTTTGCTGGCTTCCTGTTTGCAGAGAATAGTGCAGTTGATATGTGCACAGATCTATGACCTGAAAGTCTGTGCAAGTGCCTTGAAAACTAATGCATTTTTTGGTATTTAAAAGTCACATAGTCAGATCATAAGTAAACACACTGTAATACTAGCATTAAAGAGGACACTTATAAAAGTAGCATTGCCTAATTCCTCATTTCTCAATTTACAAAACATATACTGACATCACTACTCTTCTCCCCCTAGTATCCCCCTCTGTGCTTAGCTGTCAGAGGCAGACTGAACGTTATCAGTTCTACATCACTGTCACATCACTGTTTGTTCATTTTACAAATGTCTATAAAGCTATAATAATACAGAAATAAATATCACCTCCAAGGAAATTCCATTCAAATATGTTTCCCTGCAGTAGTTTCTCTAGGTAATTGAAACTTATCTCTGTGCTTCCTCAAAATACACATGGCTTCATCAAAATGTAAGCCAACCTACAACTGCTTGAAGAGATATGTGAAGTACAGGATTTAAAATTACTGTGCTCAAGAGGGGTAATTCCCTCTCTGCTGAGTTAATCTACAATCCTTCAATCGTCATTGACAAGCAGGAGTGAAAGAGGCAATCAGCAAGAAACATCGTTAGATCTGGAGAGCAATTCACAGGAGGAAATGAGCTGGGAGGCTCTTTGTTATAAGACGTGATCCTTTATTGTCATAGTGAGATTTTTCTTTGTACTGCTCAAAGTTCCTCACCACACTCCAGTTTTCTTTTAGGCGTAAAGTAGATAGAAGAATATTTATTTAAAGCAAATCAAGTATGCGCATTGTAAGTAAAACTTTCTAAATGAAACTCTTTCTTCAGGGGTTAAAAATGGTGAATTTAAACAAAGATGGGAGAAAGAACACCTGGGTAGAACCAAGGCTGTCTAGGGTACCACTCACCAACCAACATTTCTGCAAAGCCAGCAGGATGACTATGAACTCTGCTCACAGGAGCGCATCCAGTTCTGTAGTCCTTTCACTCCACCCCTATCAGTGGATGACCCCTTAACTCCTCCAGAGTACCTACCATTTCCTCCATATGGAGCTGAACCAGCAAGTGGACCTGTCCAAGTCAGTTGCTTTTAATGTGCCAAATTCATGAGCAGTGATTGAAAGAAGGGTATTTGGTATCTTAACAAGACCAAAATCATAACATCATTCTTCCACCTGAGCTGACAAAAGGACTGATGTGTACTTGAGCAGAATTCAAAGAAAATTTTTTTTAACATGTCATTTCTCAGCTATGATGCATTCCATCATTACCTTGGGAATGGTCTTACAATTTTCTATCCCATAAAAGTATGATATTTCAGCTGATGTAGAACATCTCTAACTGGATGGCTGCCCACTACTTAAAAGGCACCTTGCTTGGTTGACTCAGTTATCTTTCTGCCAGCCTTGGAGCACAGACAGCCCGGTCTCATGTGGTTTTACTTCTGCATTTGTTTTTCCTTTTATTGCAGATTCCACACCTGAATATGTAATCTTCAGTGGTGTTGTGCATGCTTGGCCAGAACTAAAAAATTTTATGCTCCCTCCTTGCATTTCCCAACATGTAGAGATGAATACAAAGGTTTCACACAGAGTACTTCTGACCTCCTGCTGCAAGTGGTATTTGAGCAAGACATCTTCTTTTGAAAGAAGTGGAGGGAAAGGGAAAGAGAGAATCCCCACCTTTTTCCAATGAGTCTAGGACCTCAATAATTTAAGGTATGGTAATCAAATGACAAACAGAATTGTCCCATGACTAATGCTTTAGCAAGACTAGATCAGTTTATCTCAAACCTTCTTTCTATTGCATCCAAGCTTTTACTTTTTAAATACCATCATGAAAGGATACCCAATTTTTAAAAAAATGACCATATTTGTTTCCAGGCTTAAAGGTTCCTGTCTAGTGTTAAAGAACAAAAATTCAAAATGTCAGTGAAACTAGACATGCTTTGCATGCTATCAAATCTGATACAGTGCTTAGCATCTCATTGTCTGCTTTCACCAAAACATACTTTTTCCTAAATAATTATTTGCCTTATAGTTTTATATTTATTAAAAATTATAAGACAAATCTAGTTTCTCTTCATGATTATGATAGTACCAAAAAAGATTAAACCTAATTTCAGTAAGTACTCGGTAATTACTTAAGCAAAAAGCAAAATGCCACTCATATATCCTCTTTCTACTTTCCTCTGAGCTACTAAAACATGTGATCTTCTGATTATATCATTGTATAATCAAATAAACATGAAACCATTTTCAGTATTGTAAGCCCTAATAATGTATATATCCTTTCTGGGGGACTACAGGTCAAGACAACACTCTGCTTACATTTATTTGTATCCCTGTTGCTCTATGTGGCAACCCTAAAGCAAAGTTTCACAGAATTTTGTGACCTACATTACACAAAGGAAATTTAAGTCACCTTTGGTGAATGCTCTGCCTATAGAGGAGAAATGCTGAGTGATACTGGCTTACCATGAGTGGAGTAAAAGTCATTAACTCAACCAAAAAGCCAGATAAAGCTAGGACAAGTTACAAGAACTGCGAGAGGAGCTTCTCCCCAGTACAAAGAAGAGTTTTCTGATCAGATCATTCTTCTTTCCAAATAACAGAACAGTGCTACGCCCACAATGATTTACAGCATGAGCTTCAGTGTGAATATGGACAAGAAGTTCCAGTCCTCTAGTTACTATTAAGCTTTCAAACACATGATTACAGAGAGCAAGCTTGTTTATGTACAGCCAGAAACTGGAGTGGTACTCAAAAGCCAATGCTTTGAACACCTGATCTCAGCATGTTTGTGCATTCCAAACTTAGCAAGTTATTGCTTCCTCACTGATTGCTAATACATCTGTATGTTTGCATTATGCCTGAGGGCAGTTATAGGTCTCCAGCAGCATTTTAATAAAATATTGTATATGTATTTTCTGAATTCTATTAAGGAATTTACCACGCAAGACACTCGCAGGGAATTGCAGAGAGGAGTGTGGGGGGCGAAGGGGCGGGGTGGGGGGGTCTTGGTGTGGGAAGGGAATGAAATCCAGACAAAACAAAACAAAAACCCCCCACAGGTGCACCCCAGCCTCCTACTGTCAGTATAGCATTAAGGTTACATAAGATTAGATCCCACTCAGGAAGGATGAAACCTGCATCCAGGATAAAGCTGCACACTGGTAACAGTTTGGAGCTTTCTGTAAGAGCAAAAGCCTGTTCAAGATTTAGAAGGCATGGAAAGCTAAGACAGCGAAGGAACTGCATTTACTTCCACAATTAGAGTTTGGCTGTTGTTCCAAATGGTCCATTTCACTGTTTTCTTGAGTGAGATACACGAAAAGTCATCATTATGCCCATTAGTGCTCCATTACTTCTGAATACTAGAGTCCTACTGACCCAATAGCATCTGCAGATTACAGTCAGGAGACTCTCAGCTGCGAGGGAGAACAGTGTATGCCTTAGCATAAAGATAGCCACCTTTTTTATTGACCAATATGGAGGATGCTTTCTTCATGTACTCAGAACCATCTGGTTGCAGTGACATGTATAGGAGTACGTGGTAGTTAAGTAAATAGTTAAGTAAATGTGACTTGCCTGATGAAGAACAGTGCTTTCCTTGAGGAGAGACAGCAGTGTTTTTAGATACACAATTCATTTACATGTTTTAGATCTGGGATAATCTGTAAGTCACATACTGATGCAGACAATGGCTTGTTTCTTATTGAACTCAATTTAGAGTGCCTCTCTACATAGAAAAAAATGTGTTGACTGAGGAAAAACCTAATGGCACACTTTCAAATTTTTGAAGAGGGAGCTATGAACATTGACAAACATACTAAAATTTATTCTAGGAATCTAACAATTAATCTGAGAAGACAAATATTTTAAATTTATCAAGGTTTACTGATTTCACAAACTAATGATTTTTTTTTTAAAAACCCTCTAAATGGTAATGAAGTTATTGTAATATACCTAAGGAATTTCAACTACGTTTTTTTTTTTCTTGTAGGATCATGTTGAGCATACAGCACTTCTGAAGAGGTTCCAGTTATTGAACACCAGCCTTGATGATAAGTAATTATGTACCCTTTTCTTTGCACATGGACTACAAGACAAAAGCCCAGCTGTTACTCCCATTCCTTTTCTACTCTGCTCACCTTTCCTCTAGTCCTCTCCCTTCCTGAGGTATTTTGCCACATTATTTTATTCAGGAAAGAATCAAAATAAAAACTAATTGGGTAACTGGACAGCGTACTAGGTCAGATCTTTTAGGTTACACTGGTTGCAGGCTCACCCAAGGGTTTGAAGCAAAAGAAACCAGGTGGTCTAACCTAAGTCCCAAGGCAGAGACATGCTACATTGCCAAAGCAAAATAAGTGATCCCACAGAATCCGAAACGTATATGTTGCCTCTTTGCAGAGAAATGAAAGTTGACATGAATGGAAATTAAATTATCTCCTTCCCCCAGAGGCAGTCATCTTCCCAGGTCAGAGGTATGCAGAGAAAAAAATGAAAGAGTTCCCATTTCATGGCTTGCACCATAGCTATGACTAGACAGACAATATTTTCTACTTTTTCTCTCCCACCCCACAGTCCCGACTTAGATTTTCCAGATATTCCTCATAATAGAACTATTACAATACAGAGAAGAAAAAAAAAAATTATATATGCAGATTTAAGTAAAGCATTATTTGTAGAAATGTGCTGAAACTGAAAATTGTGTGGTTTTGTACAAAGGAAGAGCATACTGTCACACAACCTCATTGAAACATATGGTTTGTGTTGATTTTCAAAAATGATAAATAAACACTAGGAAAATCATTATGAAATTTTTCAGAAATTTTTGGTGGGAATTGGAAAAGAAGAGACACAGCAAAAGAAAACAGACTGTCAGATTTGCAACTGCAAGCTAACTGAGAATAGATACTTCTAAAAACAAGGTTATGTTTCACAAATATTTACAGTAGATGAAAAGCCTAAAGGCACTTAAGAAAAGAAAGCAGGAAGAAGCGCTGTTACATCATTAAGGTCAGCATGAAAATTTCTGAACTTTAATGAATTTGCAAGTCCTGCATAGGCCCCTCTCAGTGCTTTATTCAGAATTCAAGTTAGGTATTAACAAAGAGGAGTTCTACCATATGTATAATCTGTAAACATACACATAAGCCAACAAATGTAAATATTTTAATGCTGGCTATATTTAAAGTTGATTATTTTTTTCGAGACTGTGAAAAAATTGTCTTCCAGATGAACAATAATTTGTCTTGAAATTTTATCCGGTTTCATAAGCATTCAGAAACAGAATAAGTTCCATGACATACCCTGTTACTGCTTTAACTTGTACATTTTTAGTTCATGAAATTGAGAATTAAATATATTGGCATGAGATACGGCAGCTATGATTCCATCAATCAGTATTAGTTTCTTTTCACTCTAGACAAAAAACAGGTATAACCAATGAAAAATACCTGCTGAATAGTAGTAACTCATGAAAGATCAGTAACACAATCACTTCTCATTGTCCATACATGCCCTTCAACCAGCTTGCTCTGTAATTAAATGTTTTTATCCATAAAGATGGGAAGAGAATTATTGTCATGTAATTGTTTGTCATGTCATTGTTTGTTTTTCTGACTTGACCTAGGCAGCTTATTCATATAAAATTGACACCAATAACAAAGCAGTGTAAGTTGACTGGATGCCTCACCTTTCACAACATTTAAGAAACAACCCTATATTTAAGTGCTATTTCATATAGGTGCAGGTTTGAGATCCAACTCCTTTTCTTTTTGTTGCTTAAATCTCGTCACCAATCTCAAAGAGGCAGGAGTTTGAGGTTTCTGTAGTAACCCTCACTATTCTTGCTAGGACTATCATAGTGCAAGACTGCCTAGCTCTGTTCTGCATGTTCATGTATCTGACCTTTTATTCGGGAGAGAAACTTATTTTACTCTAATCCAAGATAATTTCCGTTCTACGTGCTGAAAGTCTGTTACTAGTTAGTCCAAACTTGATCATATTTTCAGGAATATGTAAGCACATTTTTGCAGGAGTTGGATATTAAAGACTCCTAAGACAACAGAAAAACAAAAATGTAAATATGGTAAAAGAAATTTTCCAGGGAAAAAGACACAAATTTTTAAAAGATTGCTTTCCTGGATCCTTCATGACATGAATTGGATAGAAGCAGTGAAATGGTAGGCGGACATGCTGCCCATGCCACTGAGCTCAGCTGCATTTTAAGCTACAGTAGGTTTGTGATTGTATATGCAAACAGAGCCTGACTAACCACATCTGTCCTGTCTTTGGGGTCTTCTACAGAGAGAAGCTGATGACAGCTCAGACAAATACATGCCATTTCACTATGGACAAATCCCTTTGCGGCACACAAGGGCAATTATAAAACTAACAATAACAGAAATGCTCAATCCAACTGGAGCTTGCCAAGGGGAAAAAAAAGTGAGTAAACTGGCTCCTCCCTCCCTAGACAACCTCAAAAAGTGTTCACCTAGTACCTAGATCCTCCACTGCTGCAGCAGTATGGCTGTTGGTCATCATGATAGTTGAGCTTATCCGTCTTAGCCTGAATTTAGTCTCTGGCATGGAATTGTTCATCCCGTGAGACTGGTTTTATGTTCAAAGCATTCTCAGAGCTTTGTTTCCTTTGTGGCACATTCTGTATCCATCAACATCAAGCCACAAGCTCCATTTTTTCCTTGTTAATTATGCCTATGCTGCTCTGTTCTGGCTTTGTTCATTGAAGAGCTTTGATAAATGAGCTTTCTGCCCTCATCTTTCTGAGGACACAGAGAGAAGTCCCATCCAGTTCCAAATTACATGATGAAAATAAGGAAATGGTTTGAGTTTTGTATTGGAAATTGATGAAGTGTGCAGGGGAGGGAGGGAGAGGAAAAAAGGAGGCGGGGGAGGTGGTGTAAAGAAAAAAAAAAAAAAGGAAAACCACTCTAGAATTATCCAGACTGGACCAGCAGCTCTGACTTCCTTGAGCCACTCAGGTCATCCAGCTCTGAATATGGTTCCAAATATAAAACAACTTTTCACTTAATTCTTGCACCAGTGCAAGTTTGCAGTTTGAAAAATAACAAAGCTCCTCTTATTTGAGTAACTTTTCTTGTGAGTGCATCTTATTTCCTCTGTTTAATAACTGCACAAACACTACGTTCATGCCTCAAGACCACTAGATGTTCTGGCTTCACGACCAAGTAACCCATTCACATTTAAGATTAACTGTCATCTCAGTACTGTACTCCAAATATTCAAATAGCACAGCTACTCTGTGTCAGCTCACTTCTACCTCTGTGAAGCTCAACAGAAAAAGCCCACCCAACAGCTTAGTTTTGCACGAACACTACAGTGCCCTCTCCCTCCAACCCCCACGAAGGAGTAAAACAGAAGGGGCTGGTGGGTTAGGGGTGAGGGAAGCAGCGAAAAGAAACAAAACCCTAGTCCTACAAGCACAAGCCCACAGCTGCTTAGTTATTAACTAATGACAATAAATATCTTTATAGGGGTGCCAGCACCTGCTTCTTACGGAGGAAGAAATCTGCATACTGGACTGGTACTGCATACTGGTAAAATTACTGTGGCCTGCACAGATTGATTAGAGTACAGAAAAGCAAGAATACCATTAAGAAATGTGATTTCTGTTTGCTTTGCATGGCCAGCTAAGATTTCTGACTAAAACGGGTATAACATAATGACAAAACAGGTTTGAACAACAGTAGTCACCTGGCCACTCATCCCACTGCTCAAGTGCTTTGAGCACTCCAAGCTCCAAAGTCAGTTGTAGGACAGATCACTTCAAGACAGTAAAAAATAGGTTACTCCAGCTCTCTGCTCACCAGAAAGGGCATTTGTGAAGCAGTGGTTTTCTGTGCTCTTTGCCCAAGCCTTGCTCATAACAGGGAACATCATGAGCAGTAACAGCCACAGCAGAGTGCAGTAGCTCAATACCATGGCTAAGAGGGAGTGTGTTTCTTTCATTTATGATGTTAATTCCCTCTTTTTGTCTGTTTTGCATCAAACAAAACATCCTTCACTTTTTACTAACCTATTACAATGAAATGTACCTAGAGGGATAACCAGCTGTATTTAAGTTCACTTAATTTCCTTTTTCTCAGGAAAATTTGTGCGTTTCGGGCATGGTATAAATAAGGAAACAAAACAGACTTGATTGAGAACAAGAATCTTGGTGTTCCCATGAGCTGGCTCCTTTGTTCTTCTCCTATTTCTCTCTCTCCATCTGATTTTGTCTAAAACTCCCAGCAGCAGGACGGCACAGCTAACTGCAAGTAGTCATTGCTCTGCATGAAAAATGCAGTTTCCCTGTGTACTCTAAGTTGCCAAGCACTTTTACTTGCTGACTTCAGACTCGGATATCCATTGCAAAGCAATATCTTCAAAGTATGAAATAGATATCTTAGAAATAAACATCACTGGACAAATTCTGCACTGAAATAAGTATCATGCAATGTCCCAAGACTAAATGGGTTCGTGAGTAGATGCACAGAGCTTAAAATATCAGGCAATTTGGTTTGAAATTACTGAGAGGAAGATGCAGATTGCTGGGGCAACCAAAACCACTCCATCTACAAGTATCACTCCTGCCGGACCAGGACATTCAGCTCCTTGTGGGAATGTGCACCTTGGACAGTGGGGCCACAAACAGGCCTTTATCTTTCTCTGACCTGTGCATCAAGTCAGTCACCAGTGAGGCAATTCAGATGGTTGGGGCTACAGCCGTTCGCTTACGTTTAAGCACATGCATCCATGTCCTTTGCATATGTGGACTTCTCTGACCTTATGCTTCACATGTCTGACATATGTTTCTCCTGTTCTCACAAAAAAACCCCTCTCTCTCTACATTTTAGTCATTTGCAGTAGCCATCATTTTGGGATACTCCCATCTCACATTCACTAGTCAATTTTAGTAATCTAACACTTCTCATTTTCATGTCAGTGCCACTGGACTGCTCTCAGAATTTCTCTTCAGCCACCATGAATGGGATTCCTAAATTACTAACTTTATGGAGAATTGGTAAAGTTAGTTAGATATGCACACAAAAAAAACACAAAAAAGACAGTAACAGAGCAGACTGATAAGTATGGCATGAGCTCAGCAATTACTCAGTTGAATAGCATATTGTCCCGTCCCCCCCATAGTTCATCTTGCCCCCTCAGTTTTCTTCATTACCTTACTAGATGTGCCTACTAGATGCCTATACTGGCTAAGCATGTATTCACATGCACACAAAAAGGATCTTATTTTCTCAGTCCTAATCTCTCTCTCACTGGAAGCGGGGAAGCAAAGCTGAATAGCCTTACCAAGTCATTATCTGTGCTAATGTGAAGGTCTTCGAGTTCTCTGTTTTACAGGTAGTGGATAACTTTGATTAAGTCTTACACTGATTTTTTTAAAGGCATATAAATATGTTGATTATATACTTACTTGAAGCTAGGGCATTTCACTTGTGTTTTGACCTGATGTTGGAGAAAACAACAGAAAACAGTTACAGAAATCACATTTGTATCACTGCAGAGTATAAAATCAGCTAACCAGTCAGTACACTAAACACAGAAACATGGAAAGCCACATCAAAATTCAGGGTATTTAGGTGTCTTTCCTGATTTTTATGTCTTTTTTTCATACAGTTACCCCAGGAAAAGTCCTGAATTCACACTCTGCCTAACAAAAGAGAGCGGAAAAAGTTGAAGGGAGGGTCGTTCCAAAATAAAAATAGAGTTTACTAAGTGTGGTGACTTGTGTAACATGCTTTCTGTTGCACTGACATGCAAGCCAGGCACATCTGATATTCAGCTGGCTTTTTTTCACTCAAGATAGTGGGATTATATCAAACACTGTGTGGCTCACCACAGCAGAAAGAGAGGTGTGCCACATGACTTTCATTTGACCAACATGAATAAACATGTCACTAAAAGCTTTCTTAGGAAACATAGTCTTCTTGAAATAAAAAACATATTTTGAAAGAGAGCCCACAACAGAAGTCATGGAATCTTTGGTCTTTGTGTAACATGGAACATTTTCTGGGATAACCATCATGGTGCAACCCAGGACTGCCTGGGTGTTGACCTTCAAGTAACAATGCACAAGGGTTTCAGATACTCCATGTTTGGCAGCAGAAATAAGGTACCTTGAAATATCAGGGAAACTGAAGTCTAGATACAGTGACTGGCTATTAGGTTTTGTGCTGGCAGTGGCCCAAATTGTGTTCATTTTACTCACAGGAGCCATCCAGCTGAGGTCAATGTGGTGACTCACATGACCAGAGTGCACAGGACTTGGCACAATGTGTCACACAAGTGCAGATGTGGAAACTACTCTACAGCCAGAGACAAACGAGATTCGCAAGGCAAGAAGGGATTTGAAGTTGTTTCTGCTGACCTGTTCATGCACTGAGACCCAACGAGACAACCGCAACTCCCTGACGGTAGAGTTTATTGCTCGTATGTTATTTATGGTTTCAATAACCTCTACCTCAAGAACTCACCCGTTCAACAGGACTCACTGACATTTTTCTGAGCACCTACTGCAAGCTAGATCCAACTATTGGGCTTTGAACAGAGAATTAAATTAAAGATTCACAGTTCCCAAGAGCACCTTAACATATTAGCATCTCCCCACACCCACAGTACAGGAAAGTATTTTTCCCAAGACATTACATGGAATCTCAGACAGTTTTGTTACTCAACACTAACCTTCCAATGCTATTCCTGATATATTACCCCCATACTAGGAAATAGATCTTAGAGAGTTTTTTACATTTTACTTACTTATTTTAACAAGCCAAATTGTGGAAACATCGAGCAGCTGTACTAGTTTCCAGTACATTTTTTTTTTTTTCAAATTCATGAATCTATTCACTTTGAGTAGATACTCTCAGATGGCTCAGCTTCATCTGTAGCATGAAAGACTTGGATAACTGTGTGAAAAATATCTGAACAATTGCAATCTTACGAATTTTCATTCCATTTTGAATACCTCACAGTCAACAAGTGTGGTGACTTGTGTAACATGATTTCTGTTGCACTGATATGCAAGCCAGGCACATCTTGGAAACTCCACCAGTTTTGACTTGTGGAGTGTTTCTGTGATTCCTGTCTCTCTGAGGGCATATTTGACTCTCCCCAAAGAGACCAGGAGTTTCAACCTACAACTTCAGATGGATCACTAGACGCAAAGATCACCTGCATTGTAGCTTACTACATCTGCTACTCCCACGAGCATACACTCTGCTTAATACTCTTTCCAGGTTCTTCCTTGACTGTGGGTTTTTTTTTTTCAGAACATCCCTTCAAGGGAAACTTCCAAACCACAGAAAGGGAAAACATCACAATCTGCTGCTGACTCTGAATTGCACTGTCAGCCTGGAAGAGAGAATAAAAGAGAGACAAAGAGAAGAAAAAGAGGAAGAGAATTTGGCAGAGGCCTGTTACCAATTTCTACACTATCCAAACTCTAGATATAAAATATAGAAGAACAACCTGGGAGTACATATGGGGAAATTGAATAGGGCATATTGGTATGAGGGGAAAGCCTGTTAACTATAGAAGACCGTGCTGTACATTAGGTCGACAACATCTCATTAACATATTCTGACTTAGCACAGAACTGTTATTTTATCCATTTGGGTTGCCATTAAACTTTATGCATACAGACATAATACTGTCCTTGCTTTAGCAGGGCTGTGATTATCAGCATCAAGATAAACAAAAGAAAATATTTGGGTACATGTTTTAGAATTTCCTTACAATTAGATCAACTCAGTGAAAGTTATGGGTTTTTTCACAGTATTTGAGTTCTAGACCATTTTGGGAAAGAGATTGTGGTTGTACTGCTGACTTTGCACATACATCCTTGAGTTTATTAGTTTGGCCATTAGTTCTTTGCAGTCACAGTGGCAACATCAGCTGGCTTATACCATTAAGTCACCAATACTTAAATGCTTCACTGTAAACCAGCAAACACTGGTTCATCCCAGGCAATCAGCAGTAGGACAAGAGGGCACAGGCTTAAGCTCTGCCAGGGGAGGTTTAGGTTGGATATTAGAAA
>JAYRBT010000139.1:25023643-25037432 GCA_036023395.1 Myiotriccus ornatus | reverse complement strand
TAGTAATCACAGTGGGGTTGGATCAAGGGTTGGACTTGATGATCTCAGAGGTCTCTTCCAACCCAGTTAATTCTATTATTCTATTCTATGGTCTAAGTGGAAACATATTTTTTTCAGCAATGTCCAATATATACATACAGTGTGAATACATGCTTTTGGATATATCTCCGTTCTCATTTCCTCTTGCTCCCTGCTTCCCCTTTCAACTCTCTCTCAATGGCTGTTTTCTCCCAGCTTCAGCAGGAACAAAATTAGGTTCCCAGCATTCCTGTCTGGCTCTTCAAACAAGCCAGTTCTTAATATGTTCCTATACATGGAACAACCACAATCACTTTATACACAACTCTCTCATACATACACACACACATACTATAATCTCACTCTCTTGTTCTTTTGCCTTAGAATTTAGAGGTTATACAGGTGGAGACAGTCCTCTTTGAAGACTGCTACTGGTATGCCAAATGCACCTCATACTGCCCATGTTCTCAGTGGACTGCCTTTGTATAGAAAAAAGCTGTTTGTCAGCTCAAGTGAAATGCCCCGGAGTTTCCCATTAGCACCTGGCAGAACCAGTAACTCTTTTACATCCCATCCTACAATGGTGCTGCCTTGCTGTCCCTAGACAACAGGGGCTGCATTTATAGATGGCACAGGCCACCTGGTTGATTCACCATGAAGGGACTGCTTTGTGTGTCAAACGAAGCTAAAGAGAGACAAAACTTCATTCATTAAACATGACTGGGAGAATGTCTAATTCACCATTTTAAATGTGGATCACAGGTTTCCCACCTTATCTCAACTTGACAACAGGTTCAGGAACACAGAGGTGGAAGATGCTTACAGCACGTTCCTGAGAACAGAACAATGAATAAAATATTCCCTGTCCACCAAAAAAAAAATCTATACATGTACTCATATTTTAAATAGATATTAACTTAAATTAATTTTAAATAGCACAGTACAGACTACCCCTGCCCACTCACAGAGAAATTAGGCAACTCAACCACGAAATATCTAGCACAAATTGCTTAAATCTGGGCACATTAAAAGTATCTGAGAAAATGCTTTGTGACTATGCAGCGTTATCAAGACTGAGCTACGAATATTTTCCCATTAATGTACATTACTTGCTCTGGGAGTTGACTACTGCAGGCTATTTGCAGAGTGCATTTGCACTACCTGAGTAACTCTGGGCAAACCTAATAAGCCCACTAGCTCTCGAATTTAGGAGGACTTCTTAAATGCGTGTTGAATGAGTTCTGTACACGTCGAGTTATTTAGAGCTTTATATCAGTGGGTGTAGCCTGATTACAGGGTAATAGACGATAACAATAACACTAACATCAGGCATCTTGCTAGTTTGATGGTTCAGCTCTTTTTCTGCAGCTGTTAAACAACTAAAACACAACTCACTAGATTTGTTACAGGCCTCCCGCTTGCCATGTGAAGTCTGAGGAAGAGCCTTGAGCTAATCCTGAAGAACACTCTCATAACCTAGCCCTAAGCAAAATTTACACTGATCCTTCACACTGCAATCAATCCTTGTTTAGTTTTGGTCTGACAGCATCTGCCTTCTGTCAGCTACAGAAAGCCATATGTGACATTGGACACTGGAAAGCAGACAAGTTTTCATAAGAAGTTACACCATGTACTTCAGGCCATCACAACTAAAGAGACAGGTTTGCTTAATGTTAATCAGGGGCAGGATTGGATTCAGCTGCACCAGAAGTTTAAATACTTGATTTAAGCTAGTCATTAGAAGACTGTTTCTTCACAACTAACTCAACTTCTACAGGAACAGGACTTCTATTCAAATGCTAATGACAAGAAAGCATATTTTGAACGTACGCAAGAATCCATTAAGAGTGACTCATGCTTTTACTATCCTGTTTCAGGTTTTTCTGTGGACCTTGGCTTTCCTAAATCTTTCCCTTTGTGCATCTATGAAAGAAGGAGACAGCAAACACTTCTGTTACAATGGCAACTTTATTAGCCATTCAGTCATATCTGCAGAGCTGGGAAACAGCTCACAAAGAAATGAAGCATTTTGGAAGGTCTGCAGGACCAAAGTGCTACGAGTGACCATTTAACATTTAACAGCTTGAGTGCTCCTGTGTTAGCACTTGGGTCATTCCTGCTTAGCATTGTTGTTAACTCCATTTCTTCAGGGAAGTGCAGTTGTCGTAAGACACCTTGTCAGCTATTGCAAACTAGTTCAAAAGAAGTTTAGGGAGAACATTCCCATCCAAGTTGAGAAGTATGATCAGATCAACTCTGCTTCTTGACATTGTCTCAGACAATTCACGTCACACAGGCAGTTCTCCCACCACCACTGGAGCTTTAGCTCCAATACCTGGGCAACAATATATGGACACAATACCTCTTTCATGACGCTGTCCTTCCTAGTTTTAATTTTTTTGTTTTCTGATCCAAAATATTACTATGCTTGCTATTTTTTATTTGTATGTAAAAAGACATCATTGCTTCTTCCAGTAACTGCTCTAGTGCTTGGAAAGGGTTTTTTTTTATTGTTTGATTGGTTTTTGTTGTTTTGGCTTCTTTTTTTCCCCCAAGCATCTCCATTTTCTAAGACAATTTACAAGAACAAACCCTTCTAAATGTTGTCTTTCATATTTATTGTGTTGTCCTAATTATCACATTCTTTGCAGTATTTTAGACACCCTGTATACCTTGCCTAGCAGCTACATGCTGTTGCTGACATCAGCATAACTTTCTTGGTGGGAAATGATGCTATTTAGAAATATAAAGCAACAAAAATAAATTCAAGGGAAAAAAAAAGCAAAAATTCTCCATGACCTCCCTGACAAACTGCTGTAATGGTCTGAAAACTGCAGATGTTTTTCCACTAAGTTTTTACAATGTTTGTTTTGAAATGATTCTCTTTTAAATCATGTTGTTTTCCTGTTGTAATTTCTGCAAAGCAGATGTGACATCTTGGGCTTAAGGGCTTTAAGCTGATTTTGATGGCTCAGTCTTGCTGCTATTCATGCAGCGCAGAAAGTTCTCTTGCAGTGGAATGGGATCTGCTGTGTAAAGAACAAAGAATCACCTGGGAGGAAAGGGGTTGTCCTCACTGTCAGTGATGGGACTTGGCTGTTGGATTTAGGAAAGGGGTCCATCTACTGCCTAGTCCCACATGGCTAATTCTCAGAAACTGGAAGAATGCAATGGGCCATATCAACTGGCCTCACACATATCTGTTTTGAGCAGCCTAAGGTGACCAGCACGCACACACACACACTAGTGTTACAGCAAAATTGGGTCTGTGAATGGTAGGAACAAGGATTCCATCCTTGAAAGCATTTACCCGATAATTCTTTCTTTTAAAAATAAAAAAAAATCTGCAGAACAGTTATGAACTGGACCAAATAGATTAGCCTCTTATATAACAAAATTACGGTCAAAGCAGAGCTAAAGCTTTTCCCCATGATATGTCCTCAGAACAACAGTACGAGAAAAGTTATTGTCTGAACGTCCAGCTGGTGAGAGTGATCAACAACCATAAATGCCTTGTCTGCCTGCCAGTTAAGCTGCAAATGGTATCAGTGAGGTGCAGAACAAACTTGTGTTGTTTTTTCCTGTCTGCAGACTCAGGTTTCACCAATGACTACAAACCAGGCATGATTATCTCCACAAAACCAGGTGGATCTTACACAGTACTAAAGGAATAATACAATAAATGATTTTTCTCCCTTCCTCATGACCTTGATACCCTCCTGTTCCTCAAGGCCCTCCTACAGAATAGTTCTCCCTGGCCAGAGAATTCTACTTGTGGCTGCCATTCAAAGCCTTACGTGATGAGGCCAGGTGTTATTCCAGAGTAAGCCAGAGAGGTTGTGGTTGGTGCATAAAAAGAAAACTAACAACATTTACCCACATCTTCCTGCCATCTCACTCTACTCACTCATGGCCTTCAGACTGCACAACAGCACCGTGCACACCCAACCAGTATGTAACACTTACACATATGCACAGCACTCTATAGCTGTGTATTGTTGACTTACTTGGGTGCTGGGAAATTCCTCATTTATCTGCAATCAATTGAGGAAATCTCTCTGTTTTCTCAGGAACCTGGATCGCTAGACAAATTATGATCAAATATTTTTCTCCTGATTCTCAATCATGTCAGATCTTTTTGGAAAGTCACCTTCCATACTTAACGATTCCCTGCACACTTAACATATCCACAGAAAGTTTATGTATTCAAATTACTGTGCTAGATGATGGACAGAAAGAACAAGGTAAATACTTCATAGCTCAGGAGTATGCTGTAAGATCTTTTAAGTGAAAGGCAACAGGCATTAAGTGCCAGTTAGATACTCATAAAGTGAAATACACATAAAACCACTCATTAATCATTTCCAGCACACTGTGAATCTTGAAACAGATGTTCATTGCAGGACAGATCATGTGGTTCAGATGTCCCTCAAACAGTAAACTTCCTTGGCCTCTTAAGGGGCAACATGTTGTTTTATAGCATTACCTCAGAGAACTTGGGAAACTGGAGTGAACATTAACACATATTACACACAGTACCAAAGACAGAACAATATACCTTATGTAGGCAAAACAAAAGACAAATAATGATGGCTATCTTAGGCACTCAAGCACTCATCACTACAGCATCTTATCACAACTGAGGTAATGAATAGAGCAGAAACATTAAAAAGGGAGATTTCAGAGCTGCCTGGATGATCTAGATATCCATTGATTTTCAAGTATGTTTGACAAGTCAAAGGCTGCCCATACTATTGCACTCCTTTTACACATACTCAAAAAGAAGCTGAACAATCTGGAATGGTGAGACTATGCCTTCATCAAATCCACATTCAACAAAATACTCCTACCGGTGTTATTTTAACTCAAATCTTTGTGTCAGTATTTTATTTCTTTTGCACCTTGAATCAGAGACAAGACAGCAAGCAATGTAGTCCCATAAGGCATAAATAAGGCAGCTCTATAATCAAACTGAGCCCTTCACCTCCCTAAAGATTGTTCTTTCCAAGCTGTTCAAATATTGAATAACTCCAGAATATAATTACCCCTTGTATTCGATCATGTGCCAAAGTTAAACTAACCAAGCATTGTAATATAATACAGTTCCGTGAACCAGCTAAACTTTCACATTGTTTATCTCTCTGCCATATGCAAGAGGACCACCCAAAAAGAGTATCAGGTAAAGCCTGAGTCCATGCTCAATGAAAAGGATGGTGGTAGAGAAGAGCCCGTAGACGACACAGTAGTAAGGTGGTTTAGTGACACACAAAAGAGTTGGGAGATTTGTGCTTTATTCCTGATTTTAGCCACTGACAGCTGCAGGAAAAGCAGTCACATAACTAGTTTGGCCATGACTCAGTACTTTCTTTGCAAATTAGAGGCAACCCCATTGAAATGTATCTGTTGCCTAAAGATCTTGAGCCAGAAAAGAAATGCAACACTTTATTAAAATAAAACCAGATTTTACTTTTAAAAAATGGTGAGGGGGTTTTCCTTAGTGTTGAAGATGACAAAATTAGAACACGCTACTTTCAAACAATCACAGAAACTTAATTTGTCCAAAATGTAGTATCATAGTTTGGTTTAAGGTCAAAAAAGGAAAACGTTCCATTCACCAAATCTGGTGCTAGTAAATACCCTTCTATTTTACATGTATAAAGTTTCAAATGAAAAGATGTTATCTGAACCTGGGAATATCACCAGCTACTAAAGACTTTTTCCTTTCCAGATAACATCCAACTTTGAGACACGTAAAAGTAACAAAACACTAAATAATCTCTTGAGACAAAAAAAAGTTACATTCATAGATACCTTTTTGGAAAGTGTTTTAAAGACCATGTGGGGAACAGCTGATGAATTTAACAGGATATTTTTTTAATGTGGGTCATATTAAGGACTAAGGATCTTTTTAAAAAAAAAAAATTGTCAGCGCCCACTAAGCTTAGAATATGGTATTTCCTGACTGTTTCAGTTCAGATCACTATCAGAGCCCAATTGGCCTTCATTTTCTGCTCTGAAGTCCTTCTCCAGCCATTGTCTGGAATACAAGGTAAGACAAAGCGCTAAATGGGTTTTCCATATGGAGTGAAAAACTCACCACCATCATTCAGTTTAAGCAAGGAGAGAGACATTATCATTTATTGTCAATAGACAAGGGTGAATCAGAATCTCCCAACTTTTGATCCTGGTGCTATATAGCACCATCTTGACAAGGTCACTCACATCACGTTCCTCAAAAGATGGCTAAGTACCAAACTTACAGTGGAGTTAAGGGTTCACAACCCGAGGAGCACTGTATCAGTATCACGTGGTTTTCTGGACCAAGATTTCGACTTACGTGCTTTCATTTCAGTCTGTAAAACCTGGACAGAAAGCTGTAAGAAAAGGGCAAAAGAAATTCCTACAAGGTTAGGAATAGGATTTCCCCAATTTTTTTTTAGATGTCTACACTGAGGTGCCCAAACACTTTCTGCGCAACTCCAGCCTTCGTTTCTTTTTAAACTCATAGAGATGGTACTTCAAATGTGGCTCTGAGGTACCATTATCTTCTTTCCTGACCATTTACACTATAGTACTGAAAAATAAAATTCTGAGGCTTTCTAGAGATACTTGAACTACTAAGAGGACAGAGGAACAAATGGTAAACCAAAATGATATGCAAACCAGCATCAAAAATCACCTCTAGAAGGGTGTGATGAAGTCTCAACTCTTGGTTCAAGAACCATAATACACTTGGTACTTCTGTGCTGTACATGTCAGCTGATCATGCATTTGGAGAGCCTTTAAATTGGTACAACAAAACTGAGGGAGAAGTGAATTCATGTATAGGTGTGTACATTCGAATGGTTTTAACACATCGGTGCTACCAGGTAAGCCTCAGAAAGATCTTACAAATTCTTATGATTTCAGCCTTCTAGAGACAAGTAAGAGGAAAAATAAGATACGTTTGTCAGAAAAAGCCTCAACCTATCTACAAGCCCGAACACATCCACAGTGGAGAAGACGTATTACCACAATAAGGAGCCATACACTAGGACAGCTGATGAAGGGATACTGGACTGTGCTAAAGATGGGGAGGGATTATCCTACACTTTGCAGGCTTTTAAGTTGTTAAAAGCACTTTATAAATTCCTCTGGCACCAGGAGCTACATAAGGAAAACATAAGTTGCTCTATATGAACGTAAGGGTTTTTAACGTTTTCAAGGAAAGCTCAAACTCAGTGCTTATAATAAGTTTTCAATAAAACGAGAGATAAAAAGAGGAAGGGAGATTTTTGTATGCAACAACCCATACAACAATCCTCATTTCAAGCCAGCTGTGCCCTCTGAAAGGATTTGCTATATTTCCACACCCTGTTTTTCAAATGCCATGTAACCAAGTTCCAGCTGACGGGATTGTCACTACAATTTTGTATCAGTGCACTAAAGAAAATACCCACAAACAAAAAAACTATGAGCTAAAAAAGGCAAAGGCTCACACTTACATTTCCCACTTACTTTGTGCTAGTCAACTCAAGCATATGTAACAAAGAACCTCAATTTTTGAATCTACTTTCTATACAGTCCCCCTCCAGTTAACTGCAAAACCTTGAATATGCAGTCTGAGCTGACATATGCATTTCTGAAGAGAATGAGTTTGTTAAAAAAAATACCAAATAAAAATGAACTAGGTTTTTGGGTTTCTGCAGAACAATTCTAATCTGACATTTAGTTTGCCTGCATTTTGTCATACAAAAAGGCCTCAGCTGCTGCCACTGGCTGCATGTAACAAAAAGAGGCTGCATTTTGCTCTGTTTAAACACAGTTACACCAAACTGCTTTAAGCCACTGCAGAATTTAATGTCAATGTGCCTCTTGGAAACACATTAACACTATAATTAGGGCTGGCAAATCACTCGATACTCATTAGCTAAGAGAAACAGAAGCATATTTGAATTGTATTTAAATTGACTGCTTGTTGTGTATTGAAGGTAAGCCAGCTATTCTCACCAGTAAGAGACAATCAGAGTCTACAGACATGAATAAATATGCAAAAATATTTTTATTTATGAAGAATATGCATGGATTTCAAAATAAATGTACCTCAGAGAACATCGCTGACAGGCACTACACATCCTTCTAAGCCTGAAAGAACCAAATGCAAAATGCTGTGGCCACATGCTATTTTTTATTCTTAAAACACAACATTGGCCACAATTAATATGTGTATGTATACCTGTGATTAAGTTTTAAATTTAAGAAGAAAAGCAGAAAAAAAATTGTGAAGACAGAAGATGGGTATCCACCAGAGCAAGATCCCAAAATATTCTTAAGCAAGAATTCAAGGTGACCTGAGACAATATGGCACTTCAAAACAATGGAAAGTGTGTAAAGGCAGCAGTAACTAAGTAGCAGTGTTACTAACTAGCACATCAGTCACAATTGTTCTAATATAAACATATTCTTCTTGAATAGTTATTTGATTTCTACTCGGAAAAGAGCTATTTGTGGTACACAAAGTGCTTTTAGACAACGTGTGGTTAAATTAAAATCAACTTTTAAACTGGAAAATCTTCACTAAGCAGAAAAAAAATTAAGATGCAAGTAGGTCACCCTTCACTCTTACAAATTTCTCAAGCTGTCATCCCAACAGCACATAATCAGGAGTGCCGTGTTTCAGAAAACTAGACTCCAAGAGGGAGGACATTCACGCATTCAGGAAACTGGCCAACACTTGCAAATATGGGATTGATTTCTTGCTCTCACAAGGATTTCCAGTGTATCTTGGCCTACATTTCCAAAGGGATTCCAAAAATCTAAAAAAATCAAACTTGGTAACAAATTTAGCATCAAATATCCATCAAAGTGTAGTTGCTTAACTTGGAGGCATCCAAGACCATCAGCTTGGATGCCTTATACCTTCCAGTTAATAAAATGAGAAACTTTCTGGTTTGGAATACAATAATAGCATCTTAGCCTTACCACAGATGAACAACTATCTTCTAGTGGCATCCCTAGGGGACACCCTCAGGGAACCTGGGCAGCAGGTTCCATCTGCAGATTTCCATTAGCCACCTTAAATGGTGCTCCAGTTCCTGCTCTACTTCCATACACTGGTGATGAGACACACACAGAAGGGACTTCCTGTAGGCATTCAACAAAAGTAAACTGATGTTTAAATCACAGTTGTCATACCAGCCCTACTGTGCCTGTCTTGCACTTTCACGCCTTTGAGAAAGCAGAAAAGGCCCAGGTGAGATGCTTAGGCACTGCACTAATAGGGCCTCACTAAGCAGATGGAAAATATCCCCATTTTGGACTGCATATAGCCTTGAAAAGGAAAGGAGTGGAGAGTTTTGTGCAGCAATTGTTGAAAAACATTTCTGGGTCACGGTCCAAGGGGAGAACAAGCCCTAGGGAGTGCAGCAGTTTCTAGCAGAGGAAAAATCGATCAGTTGTATAAAAATGTCCTGACAGTTTGGCACACCTCTACTTAAGGACTGCAGTGAATAACACCACCACACAGCAAAATGTGTTTTCTATTGTGTTACGTGAAGCCAATATTTGGATTAATTTTACTTGACGTTTTCCACTTCATATCATTACTTTTTTCATGAAAATGGAAAAAAAAAGTAATAAGAAGGATTCCCCTGAGTGACATTTTTCCAGTGTGAAGAATTTGTACAGGGGATTCCGGCCAACATACAAATTCCATATAAAACAATCAAATAGAATTTTACCTGTAGCTTTCTATCCTCTCCACCCTCATGCTTGTGAAGGTAGCCCTGGTTTTCCATTTCCACCTCCCCTGTCCTATTCAGGGTACTACTCTGACCCACTGTGTCTTGAAAACAAATGAGCTGATTTGTTTGATTTTCCTTTATCTGTCCTTCAGCTCTTGTGACGTTTTAACTGCATCTCACATTAACAGAGAACATAAATCCCTATCACTACCATATTCCAATTTTCCAACTGAAGCGCAAAATTAATAAACAAGAAAATAAAATACTATAATAGAAAAATATTCTTATCTTCTCCTTTCATCTCTTAATTTAGGACTCCCTAATTTCATTGTAGTCTCTCCCTGCTTTACTGCCAAATGGACTGTTGGAGCTATTGTCCTACTGTAGGACAATCAGTAGCCAAAAGATTTTTACTTTAAGAAAATGGCCCTTTCTAATCTTCCTCTGCCTTCTGATAGCCATGAAAGGAAGAACCAATTTTGCTAGGCTGTTTTGAAGGTCTTAAGATAGGTGTGCAATAGCAGTCAGGGACTCTGGCAGCACTTCAGTTGAAAAGTCAAAGAACTGAGCTGTTACTTTTATCAGCTTTTACCTATGTTTTTTTCAACTCTCTGGATGAAGAGCTGAGAAGGAACTGTACCTGTAGCATCCATAGCCACTCCCAAATATCTGGCTATGGCTGCACAGTTTCTTCCTTGGTGAAATTATACTTGTATAGTGCATGCCTTTGGAATGCCTTCAAACTATCATGCCATAGTATGTAGTTGGCTGATTTCAAGTCCATCTGGGGTAAAACGGGGCATGGTAGCATTTTAGCTCCCTCCTTCGCATCAAAAGGAGTCCAGGCACATGGCCAGACTTAGGAAGTATGTCAAGATTTTCCCTAAGTCAGAAAAAAAAGGAAAAAATAAAACAGTACCTTTTTCATCACATGGTATTTGTGTCATCAATATTTAACTAGTAATTTTTTTAGAAGCTATTTGTTTTGACCCTTTAGTGATTCTGAAAATAAATATGAGTTTCTAATAAGCATTTCTGTTGTTCCCTTCTGATGCATTTGAAGGCAGTCCAAAGGCATGCAGCTTAGACCTACCTTCAGCACTATAAAAGTATAATTTCACCAAGGACGAAACTGTGCAGCCATAGCCAGATATTTGGGAGTGGCTATGGATGCTACAGGTACAGTTCCTTCTCAGCTCTTCATCCAGAGAGTTGAAAAAAAGTAGGTAAAAGCTGATAAAAGTATCAGCTCAGTTCTTTGACTTTTCAACTGAAGTGCTGCTAAAAATTCCACACTTACACAATCAATTCTCACTGTTTTTAACCAATGCTGCTCTATTCTTTAAGACAAGTTGGTTTAATTTTTCCTTATAAAATGGTGACACAACCTTGTATGTAGTACCAGTATTACGTCTTGAAATAATATATTTAGAACAGTTTTTGATGAAAGGACTTACAGTTATTACAGGGAATTTAAACTATCCTACTTAAACATACACTAAAATTTCATGCATCTCCCTCTCAGTCCAGTATTACTCACAAATGAAGACAGAATATCACAGTAAGGTAAATTTCTAACATCCAAGGTAAATTTCTAACTCAGGTGGCCATTTCTAAGTGCTTCTGTGTGACAACTTTCAACAGTAGAAAAACACATTTGGTCATAGTTTTGTACATACACAAATCATTAAGATTTTTACTTGCACTTTATATATACACTAATCAGTTACAAACAGTCCCAACAAAAGGCATGATCAGGACCAGAATTCTCACACTTAAAAAAGAAGCTTCTCCTTTGAGCTATCAGCAACTCAAGGACACACCAGGAAGTGGTTATTTAAAGGGTTTTCTGATCTTCACCAAGAACTTTGCTGCTAAATGAAAAAGAATGTACCAGCACAAAAGCAGCAGTGCTTTGTGTTAGGGTTACTGAGGAAGAACAGACCTTCCTATTCCTTTCTTTTCAGTGAAGCATTGTCTACACTATGTGCAGTCCAGGAACATCTCTGACATTGACATTTTAATGATCCTATCCCACAAATTATTCCCTTAACCGATTAACCTTATTATTGTAACACTGTTTATGCTAGTCTAATTTCACTTCTAATTTGGGGGAAAATTTTCTGCCTGCCAAGACCACTCGCTACTTTGAAACACTATTTGAAACTCAGCCCCAACAATACAAAGAGAGTTCTTAAAATAGTCCATGAACTGTGTGAGTTAATGCCAGAATGAAATCAGATATTTGCCTCTGCTCTTTCAGCTACTCTATTTGATCTCTCCTGAGAAGAACCCAAAATCTGTATTTTTGTTTACTATATTTCATATAGTGCCTACCTATAGAGAGATGGGCTTGATGTATGTATCTGTGCTAATCTTATCTCTCAATTCATAAAGGAGAAGGTTATGAGCATTCAATCATTTGAATGCTAGTTTCGTGAATTTCTATCCAATAGGTCAGTTCTCAGGACAGAATGCTACGCAAAGAGAGAAAGCAAATACACGTAGCAACAAATATGAATGAAATAAAATCCAGTGATTCAAAGCACAGAGAACATCTAGATAGACGAGATCTTTTTGGGAAAGAGAAGCTGGATCACTCTCTGCTGTTACGGCTGTAGGTGTGTCAACTGTTATGCCAGCAAGTAGCTAGCATAAGAGAATCCTTACAGTTGTGTGCTCCCACATGGAACAAAAACAAGTTATTCCCTTTTAGATGAATGATATCAGAAGGGGGTTTTTGTTTGGTTGTTTTTTTTAACGATGAAGATGTTTTGAAGCAAAGGATTTGGTAAGCAATCAATTTATTATATATTAATTTATATTTTACTCAAGTAATCTAAAGTCTGTGTTTCAAAGAAGTTTTCGTGAACAAAGCTTTAGTAGGGTACATTTTCAAAGTGTTACTAGTACTTGGCAATACAGAGTTATTAATAAAATGTAAGCAGAGATGAGAAAACTGTGATGTATGATCAATAAGTATAACACTAATCACAATGTTTTAAAGAACTCATGCAAAATCTTTATTGTTAGATGTTAAATTGGAACAACCTTTATTTCTTGAAATCAAGACTTCTGGGATTCTTGCTAAATATATGTTTTTGGTAGATGGCAATACTCTATTACCACATCATTACATTACTAAATTAATATAAGCTGTATAATGTCAAGTTTCAAGTTTAACTGCTTTACAAGAAGTTTACAAAGCAACATTTTAAAACTAATGAAGAATTACTTTTAGGATTCTTCAACTGAACCCTTGCTGCCTTTTTGATTCTCAAAAGGTTTAAGAAAGGGGGACTGGGGTGGAAGTTGGAGGTAAAACTAATAGTGATGCAGTATTACATTTTGTCCCAGATAGGAATGCTGCCTGGTGAATTTTTCAGCAGTATAGGAATATTGGCAAAAGTCTTTACTATCCCCTGAGACAGTCATCTGGATTACATCTTCACTAGCAGTGAGATTAAACCACTTGTAAAGAAATATATCGCTTTGCATTAGTTTTTATTTATTTATTTAAAGAAAACAACTATGAAACTAACCCCATAAAACAAAAAGAGGAATATTTGTGTGGATTTCTCAAGACCCAGCCTGAACTTTACAAGCTCTTCAGAAAGAGTAACTGTTTGGTTTATATTTTCAATGTGTTGCAAGAGTCTCACTTATCCATGAGTCTGCTCTTGACATTCCTGTGGGTCAAAACTAGTATATGGTGACAACACTGATAATTTTGCAAGTATGGGGCTGGGAATAGGGAGTCCAACACCAAACAGACAGAAATCTATAGTTTCCCCAAAAGTTCTTTGGTTGAACACACTGAAAAAGGGTCTTAGCTGTAATCAGTATTTGCCCAGTATAAGAATTTTGAAGACAGATGCTTAACAAAGTAAGTCAATCACTACACTCCAGATTTCTTTAACACTGACCCTTTAACAGTATTAGGGGAAAGCTCTTTTTCACCTCTGTGTCGTAGTTTTGCCCACTAGCCCATCCCTGGGGCTGAAGATGGTTTTGTCCAGGTGAATTTCCGGACAAGAAGCCAATCGAAA
>JAYRBT010000139.1:24971933-25023543 GCA_036023395.1 Myiotriccus ornatus | reverse complement strand
TTTTGCTAGTAATAAATGTTCATGTTATTTTCCCAAATCCAGTCTCTTTTGTTTGCATAAACCTTCTCTCAGCTTAAAGTAATTGTGTGGAGGGTGTAAAAGCAAATTAGCCCAAGGCAAAACCACGACACTCTGCAACTCCTATTGAAAAGCGATGACTTTGGCTACAGTTTAAGCACACCTTTGAGTAGGATTTTGGATGTCTATAACCATGGAAGACAGAAGTTTATTGCTCCTGCTCTGATCTTAATGTTGGCTTTCACAAGGGCCTGTGGGAGATCCTCTGACAGCAAGCAGGTTTGAAAGCAGCTGTGATTACGGTCACACTGAGGCTGCCAAATACTGCATGTGGGGTGAGACAATGCACCATTCAAATTTTCAGCATGTTTTCTGCCATCAGAGATTTTACATTTTTATAAAGAAAGAGCACAGGATTAAGACATCACACAGAAGGAGCATGGCGGGGGAAGGGGGAAGTCAAGAAAAAAAAACAACCCAGTGTTGTTTCAGCAGCTGCAGGGTATGAACTAAAGGCATATATACTAAACAGCCATATGAAATTATACATTTCAAGTACACAAAATGGACCAGTTATGGCGATGGCTGGGAAGCTAATAGTAATATTCATTACAGATTTGCAGAGTTTTTTAACTCTGAGTTTTACAGCAAATTTTCAGACAGGTTCAAATGCCTGCTCTTTCAAAACTGACTTTTCACATCATTGCTTTCTCTTGTAGATACGTCACAATGCACCCTCTCTGCCAGCATGCCCTTCCCACCTACCAGTGCTTTGAAAGAACTTTACATTTCACACTAAGGCCACCTGCTCAACAATCTCTACAGATCTCATGCACATCACTTAAAATGGAGCCATTGGGGCACTTGGAAAGGCTGAACCCATTGCTCTCCACAGAGACATTTGTAAACTATATTTGGCACAGTTCTCTGAATACATAAAAGCCATCTTCCCCACTGCTCTAGACATTTGATTAATTCATAACACAAACGCCTGTTCATTAATCTCTTCTGTTATTGTTTTACAGTCATCAACATATCTGCGTGTCAGATAATGCAACACTTTCCTAAGAGTTTCTCATGGACTTAATCCAAAATAAGAATAATCATAAAATATTTGAAAATTATTTCCTCTAATTTAAGCACATTCTGTTTACTCATACTGAATAGGTCAGTGAAACATTTTACATCAGTGTCAATGAGTTAACAATGAAAGGATAGTTCAAACGGAAGGGTAGTCAGGTTTTGATTAGCTCCTCATTTATCAAGATTGCATTTTGTTTGTCAAAGGATGTTGATTCATCCTAAAGTAGTATTGCATATGCAAAATGTTATGAGAACTACAAATTGGCTCCTATTGTTTAGTATTATTTACCTTAAAATTTTAGGAAGGCATTTATGGCAATTTATGAGAAATTAGTTGCAAGGATGAATACTATCAAGTCAAGGAATGCATCCAGAGATTTTGTACTGAAAATTAGGTTGCTGCACCCTAAGTCAATATCAGAGCCTTTAAATCCATTATTTTGTTCTCAGATGTCAGCTACCCATTAGTTTCTATTATCAAAACAATCATATTTTAAGTCCTATACGGGTAAGGCAAAAGCAGAAAGGAGGAAGACAGACCTCACTCAGTTCCAGCAAAGGCTGATTTGGATGGCAAGCCCTCATTACATGTAAACCCAAACTTTTATCATCATGATTTTTTTTCACTGAACTTGTGAAATTCACAGGAAAGAAATTCTGTATTCCCCACAGAGGTCAAACTTCCCTGCTTGACAAAGGGAAAAGAGGAGTAGCAGCTTATAATGCCCCAGAATTCCCTCATCTCATCCCTGAAAAAAAACCTCAGCACTGTTTGCTGATCATAGACAATTCAACCTAATAGAGCTTGAGGACTGCAGGTGAAGAATTAGCTATCTATTGTGTGGTTTGAGACCAAGTAAAATGGACCTGTGTTCTGATGTTTTGTTGGATAAGTACAGCTACTATTCTCCATCAAAACAGATCTCACTTCTTGTACTTGCCACAGGCTCAAAGCTGGATTTTCAATTCTAAGTCAGTACTCTTAAAGTAGGGAGTTAATGCGTTCCTAATGATTTTTAAACAACCAGAACATCTATGTTTCAGGGAACAAGTTTAAATTCCTCTTTGACCGGCATCTGGCCTCTACTCTGTCTGCTCATGCTCACATGTATCAGCCTTCAGCCTTTGTACAGCTGACTACATTTTTACCTTAACACTATTTACCCTACCTTTGCCATAAATTTAGAATTACACATAAAATAGATAAGACCACTTAACTCAGAGAAAGCTCTTTGCTCACCATGAAATCTCTCAGTATCTCCCCCACTGTCAGTATAATACTCTAATTAATTATGATCCTGTAGGGAAACTGAAGGCTGATAATACATCAAGACGTGATATATTATCAGATGCTGTTTCTCAAACAGAGATTAAAGTGTGTGACCAGCAAATTAAAAAAGCTGTATTATTCATGCAAACATTCTCTAAATAAAAATAAAATACCAAAGCTAAGTTTAACCGTGGCATGTCTTTAATGTAATATTCATCTGAACAACAATGAACATGGATAGTCTTTCATTTTCTTCTATTTGTTTGGCAAAATCACTCTTTTACCTTAGTCATGAATATTTTTGACAACAGATATTTGGCTGAGAAGCTGGAAATGAAACTGTAAGTACTGCTGTAAGAGGTAACAGATAGCATTTTAATCTTTCAAGAAAAGAAGATTCCATATTTACAGCACAATAGCAGACCTGTCTATCAGATCACAGCTCATCCTTTGTGCTGGTCACTGTATCACACTGTTTCAGGACCACTCATTCCTTCCTGAAGCAAAATTAGAATCACAGAATCATTTGGATTGGAGAAAACGTCCAAGATCATCAAGTGCAACCATTAACTTAGCACTGCCAAGTCCACCAAACCATGTGCCCACGTGCAACATCTACACAACTTTTATATACCTCCAGGTATGGTGACTCCACCACTTCCCTAAGGAGCCTGTTCCAATGCCTGACCACCCTTTTTTCCTAATATCCGGTCTAAACCTTCCCTGGTGCAACCTGAGGATATTTCCTCTCATTCTGTCACTTGTTACTTCCAAAAAGTGGCCGATCCTCACCTGGCTACAACCTCCTTTCAGATAGTTGTAGAGAACGGCAAGGTCACCCCTGAGCCTCCCTTTTCTCTGGGCTAAATACCCCTGGCCCCCTCAGGTGCTTCTCATGACTTACTCTACAGACCCTTCACCAGCTCCATTGCCTTCTTCTGGACAAAGTCCAGCACCTCAATTTCTTTCCTATAGTGAGGGGCCCAGAACTGGACACAGGGTTCGAGGCGCAGCCTCAGCAGTGCCGAGCAGAGTACAATCACTGCCCTGGTCCTGCTGGTCACACTGTCTCTGATACAGGACAGGATGCCACTGGCCTTCTTGGTCACCTGGGAACACCACTACAATTCTCTACAGATGAAACAGAACTATTGTCTGCAAAGTAAAAATCAGCAGAGATCTTGGTCCTTTGTCTTTCAGTATAATAGAAGCATCCATTTAAGTCACTGGGACAGACCTTATTTTTCCTCTACCACTGGAAGGTAGCACTCTGTAGTTAGATTGCAAACACCCATTTTAGCACCTTTTACAAAGGTGCAAAAGAAGCTAGAGGAATCACAGAAAAGATCTCTGATGTTGCCAAATAAAGTTGTATTTTCTACTTGATGTGAAAGCAGAAAGAACAAAACAGTCATCCATCTTATATGTCAAATAATAATTCTGCTAGTCAAATTACTGTCTTTCTTCTTACTCCACTTGCAAAGTCATTCTATGAATGCATCCTGTTGCAGAAAAAGGAAGCGAGTAGATTTTGTAACAATCGCCACTGATAGTCAAGAAGCTGCTTCTTGATATTTTAAGAAAGTCACTTCTCTAGCGTTTGCAAGCATTTTTTAAAATGTGGTTAAAACACCAACATTTTTGTCACGGAAGCAATCAGATCTGAGTGAACACGAAAAACAAAACATCCATGATGTGCCAGAAGAGCATTTCAGAAGCCCTGAACACTCAAAAGGTCTGTTAAGTTCTGGGACAGACAAAGTGACGCCTTTGTCTGTGCTTCCCCCTTCAGGCAAGTTGTGAATAAATTTTTCTAAGCACCTTTCCTGACTACCCCAGGTTTACTAGTGACAGAAAACAAGTCTCCAATGCACGAGTGTCCAACATCACCCCAAGATTAGGTGGCTATGTAATAAATTCAAAGTTCATTACTACTAACTACTGATGGATAACTTCATCAGCAAAACACTTGTTGAGGCATCCATCACAGCAACAAATCCCTGAAAGAAGCTCTTGAAGTGGTAGTAAAGCTCTTGTTTAACATTCATTTCATGTCAATCTTCACTTTTTCACATTGCAAGATGCATTAAAGCTGACTACTCTTTTCCCTGTAATATTTAGGGTGCTATCTCAGCAAGCTAACAATCTCAGCAAGTTTCACAATTCACAGTAAGTTTGTCTAATGAGGTATACAGTTACTCTTAGATCTAATTAGAAGTTGTATATAGAGGTTCTTAAATGAAAGCAATAAATATCCAAAGTCTGACAAGAAGGTAAAGTATGTTATTTCCAAAGGTGCAAGAACCCCCAGGCAGGGATGCACACTACACAGAAAAGCAGCATAACTTTCATTTATTCTTTCCTATAATCTGAGAGTGAAAGTGCTCTAATTCTTTCTAGATCACAGGGACTTACTATTTTTTCAGAAATTAAAAAAAAACACAACAAACAGGTCAATTCAAAACTATAGAGCTACAATCCCCACTTCCATAACAACTCTGCTTGAACTTTGCAGTTATACCTGACATATTTAGTTCACTTTTCACTTGATATATAATACATATTTCTGTTTCAGGCTGTCATGCTGTGTTGGCTCTCTAAATCTTGTATGTATCGTATACTGCCAGCTAAGAAGTCATGCTAAGATTGTGAAATACATCAAAACAAGGACATTCAAAGTTTCTTCAGGCATTCTCATCTCATTTCCTCCTTCTCTGCTTTAGCTGCAGTTTATGTTGTGCTATATTTAGGCATGAGCCTGAGATTCTGGTAATCCATCAAAAGAATAAGATGCAGACTTTAAAGACATTTTTCAGAACTACTGTTAGTGGGTGAACCTCAAAGGCATTGCTGAAAACACCCAGTATATTCACTAAACCTCAAGTCTTTGTGACAGTCTTTTTGGAATCAGCTGGCATCTCACTTTTTCTTCTCCCAAGTAATATGAAATATTTCATGCCTTTGGAAATTAAAATGCAGCTTTAGTGGTCATTTTTTGTGTTTGGTTTGGGTTTTTTTTAAACTCAGATGAAACTCCAAGTGGCTGCATCTGCCTTGATTAACATTACTTGTGTAATGGGTTTCTTGGGAAATTTGGATATGAGTAGATATGCCGATATAATTTAGAGTAATTTTCAGAATTGGCAACATCTCAACATTTAGTTTACTGCATCAACTTTTTTCACTTATATTTAATATGCTGCTAAAGCAGATCATTTGGTCATACCACTGAAAAGCCCAAGCAAGAGTTGTGGTTGATGCTGTCTACCCACCACGGTTAAGTTCTGTATTAATTTTAAACCTGTCTCATTATCAACATAAAGAAAAAATATTTTTCCCAACAATAATGTAATTTTTTTTATAGTAATCATTTTACTGACACCACGTTTTTTTCAGTTGCATTATAAATCACACTGATCTTCCTTGTCTTGGCAGCAGAAGAAGGTGAGAGGTCACAGATCTGATTTTTAGGGTGGAGTTTATCTATGCGATCTCACTTGAGCAGTCTGCTGAAACAGCACTGACAAATGTCTCTATTTCTACAGTAACTCCAACAATCTCCTTCACAGGCTATTATCCTTTTCTTCTAGAAGCTACTCAATAGCAGCCTGGATATCTCAAAATCTATTGCATTTCTCTTCCTGATAATGGAGTGGATCCATTCATAAACAGAAATCTGCCAAGAAAGCCCACCTGCGAGTAGGACACAGCCTATGCAAATGAACAGGGTTGATCAGCACTGAAGCTTAGGCTATTCCAATTTTGATCTTACTATTGTCACAATCACACATTTGTCCAACACACATGCAGTAACTTGAGGAGTTTGCTAGTGGCAAGGACCAAGAATAGGGTGAAAGTTCAGGAATTATTCCTGTCACGTAGTTACACAGCTCTCTTCTGGTTTTCAGACAGATGAAGCAGTAACTCATTATTCCACTGCAGCTCATAACGCTGCCATAAAAGACAATGGTGCTGGGAGACCTCATCCATTTGCTCTTTTGAGATTTTCAGATGAGAGACAATAAAATACTAAGCCATATCTGTACTTACGCTGTGCACTGGCAAACTGATTCCTATTTCAACCCAGCTAAATGACCACGAGCTATATGGGATGTTGCTTTCCACTGCCTGCAACTTCCCTGCTCAGTTTGGTTCCCTAAATGCTGGTTCATCAGCTGACAGAGCTCTGCTGAGCCAACAAACATGAGCCAAAGCCACCTCGCTTACTTAATAGAACAAATAAAATTAAACTGAAGAGCATTTTTGATTCTGGTAAAAATCCAATTAATCTACTAATTTTGAAGCCATCATTGTACACCAGTTACCAGAAAATGTTTACAGGCAAGTCTTCCCCTGAAAACACTGGCAGACAGCCCATCACAGCCATGCTAAGAACAGACACTTCCAACACTCTTCCATTGCTTTAAAAAAATATATGTGAAGTTCCTTGAGATATTTCAGGTTAGCAGCTGTACTAGTAAGAAAATTTTGTACTGCAGTTGGCACAGTTTAGAGGCTATTTTTTATTTACTGACTTAAAAGAAAGAGCACAACAATGGACAGGCTTTAATTGACCAACTAGTCCTCAAATTTAAGAATGGCCAGCCTCTTTTCTTGCAATTATATTAATTTTTTCAGAAAGTCAGCTTTTAGGAACTGGATGCAGGTAAATTATTGAGGGTAAGGTTTGGCTGCTTCAATAATTCCACAAATAAAATACAAAAGGAAGAACAGTGCATAGGCTTGGGGATGTTTTCCCCCCTCTAAACTATTATTAAACAAATGTAATTTGCATTCTTCATAAAGAGGTGGAGTGGATGGAACCATTACCCACACTCTCATTTGGACAGACTAACACTTCTGCTAATGCATTTTTGTTTGCCAGGACTTTTGGTCTACCACATTTTAAAAACCAAAGCACTCTGGAGCCAGTCTAGTCAGCAGGCAAATGACAGTCCCCTTCTATGCCTCTTGTCTGTGGCAGCAGCAGCTCTATAATGCTCCATCTGACACTGGATTCAGGAGGCTGTCACAGTCCTATTCTACTTCCCAGCTATATAGACCCCTGCTCTTCAGTGAATCCAGAATTCACAACATTCCTCACTCTCCCTTGTTCAGCAGCTGACTGCATTAGTGCTCTGCAGTGAGATCTTTTGTTTGCTTTCCAAGAGTAACATTGTACTTCACCCATTCTTAGGGCATTTCTTAACGTGTCCTAAAGCAATTTATCATGTTATTCATTGATTGCTTTCCTAATTTCATATAAAAAGCCAACATTCTGTTTTAATTATGCAATAAAAACAAAGGCATTGGTATTTCAGAAGGAGAAGAGCATGGGGGTGGTGATGGTTTGGGGTTTTTTACTTTCTTCTTCTCCTCCCCTCCCACCAATTTTTTTTTTTTTTAATAAGATAACTAGACAAATATCTTAAGAATTCTCCTGTGTATATTTAGAAATTATAAAAAAAAAAAAAATCTGAGACCTAGTAGAACTTTTTACTCTAAAAGACAGAGGAACATAAGGAAAATGTTATTTTACAGTCTGCTGGAGTGCAGGATAGTCTTTGCAGAGCCGGGACAAATGTTTAAACTCCAGCTTTTCTGAATACTGAAGTCTCCTTTCCCATTATTTTTTCACCTCTGTAAAACCCAACCTATCTATCTGGATTGCTATACAACAACTTGAAAACAAGGTCAAATGGAGAACAAAGACAATCCAGTGAACATCAGATTTTGACACTTTTTTTCCCCGAGCATTTTTTAAGCTAGTTTAGAAAACCACTGAAGTTCCCTGCTCCTATTCATGGAGCAGAGAACTGCATGAACCAAGGAAGTATTAATTAGCACTTGCATAAACCAAGCATTAACAGATAGCTCACATGAGTCTCTTCCTTATTTGAGTATACTACTATACACCTAATGTAGTGACAGCAGCAATTTCCAACAACTAACCTGCCATTCAAAGCACTTGGCCCCAAAGAAGAAATACATTCTCTACAGCTTTTAAAAAGCTGTAAATCACTCTAAACACCAAATTATAAATAGTGGCAATAAATAATAATTGTCACAATTCAATGTGTTGTAACATGCAAATATTTACTTTGTAAGGAGCAAAGCCAAAGCTACACCTTCTTTGTGGAGATTCAGAAGGAATATGTTCTCTACTGATAAAGATATCCTTCTGCTTGTATCCTAACCATGAAGTATCTATACAGCTGTCTTGTTCATAAAGAATCAGATTACATTTTTGATTTTACTGTGAAGAAGCCTTCAATACAAGCAGAATTCAACCTTCTATTGACACAATAACCACTGAGCCTAAACAGTTCCTTCTTCCACAAGTGCCAGCAGTAAGACTGTTCAATGTGTCTCACTAAATCAAAAGCATCTAGAGCAACACTTGGGGTTAGAGGGGAAGAGAAAAGAGGAGGAACAGGTTTCGGAAATTCGTTCTAAATCCATATGCAGACAGGACCAGAAGTCAATTGTCTTTGATAAATACACTTTCTTGAATACTTAAAAACCATAAAATTGCAGGGCCTATGGTTTTATCATACTTGTGCCATCTCTGAAACCTTGAAAGAAGGTAATTGTGTGATGCCTTTTAATTGAAAAAGTTCTTGTGGGTGTCAGTTTTGCATATGCATCCTGTCCATTGCCAGAGATTTTTTCAGTGGCACAAACTGAGGACTAAAGCTCATAAGCTGTCCTCAACACTACTTCTGGAAATTTGTCAGAGAAAGGTATTAAAGCCCCACATTTCATTAAATTAATAGCACTGGAGAATTAGTTTATACCTGTCCCTCAATATCAAGGGCTAATCAAGAAGTATATAAAGAATTTGCATTGAAGAGATCCCTAAAAGAGACAGGAAGAGAAAACAGCATGGCTTTTGTATTAATTAAAAATAAAGTGGAAGAAATTAAAAACCAAAACAATTTCCACAATTACAACATCACTGGATGCATGTAGCAAACAAGGAAATGGATGTTTGGATTTTAATGGCACTTTCAATTCACTCGGTGGGGATCACACACTGTACCCTGTAACAACACAAAGCGTAAAGTTCATAGTATGTAGCATAGTAGTCTTCATGCATAGAACAGGTCATAGGATATAGCATTATATATATATATAAGCATATAGGATAACTAGTATTTCACTATTAAAATACATTCTGAGCCCAGGCTTGTATTCAGATTAATTAAGTTCTTGTTTATTTATTACTCAGTACAAACATGTCTCCTTTCATGATCAGTTTTGGTGAGTCATACTGTATTCAAATGAAAACTTTCACTGTATTAATTAAGATACAGATGATCCCATAATGATGAGCCTTAGGAAAATTCAGGTATAATAGAAACATAAAAACAGGGGGAAAAAAGCTTTTAAATAAGTTCAAACATATTACTGTGTGGTGTTATTATTGCAGGGTTACTCCTAATCAAGACCTGTACACAGAACATTTCCAAGAAGGAGTTACTACTGCTCAGGAGTAACTTCCAGTTACTACTGAACACCAATCAACTGGGTCTTGCATCTGTACACTTTTGTAGTGTCCTTCATTTAGAAAGCTTCAGAGCATGCCCCAAGATTATCTGGATTTTATTCATGCTTCCTCAGGTGTAGCCTATACACAAATTGCTTCTGACCTAAAAAGCCATACTTCTGGTGGTTGAGCACAGAAACTTTTCGACCAGTATGCAGCAGCAACCCTTTACAGCCAACTATAATATGAAGAAGGTAGCAGATTAAGAATGCAAATCAGAGTTCAGTTGGGGGAATAAGAGCAGGAACTTTGTTTTTCAAGCAACCTGCTTCTCTTCCTACAAGGACAGAGCTATACATGCCCTGGAGTGGGAACTGACTGGATAGCTAGCAGCTCCACTACAAAGACTCTGGAGTCCTGGTGGACAGGAATTAAAACATTAGTGACTCATGACCTGGCAACAGTGAAGGCTAACATCACATGCAGCTGTACCAACCAGAGCATCACCAATTTTTCAAGGAAATTAAGTTTTGTTCATTAAAGAACTTCAGACTGTCTCTGAATTCATTGTTGGGCAACATCCTAAGGCCCCTTCCAACCTGAATGATTCTTATTAGTGTCATCAGATTGTCAGGATCGCAATGGTAATTACAGAGATCTCTTCTAGCAGTGCAGCATCTCCCAAACTAAAAAGCATCTGCTTCTGCAAACTATTGTGTCCCAGAAGGTTTCATGTCCAAGATTTAGCCTCACTTGGCCCTACCTTGCTTTGAGATCAGACAAGATCTCTATTATTATCATTAGGTATGTTTCTAAAGAATAGCACCCATCACACTAGCCAAGTCAGCCAGTCTTAACAAAATCCATGCCAGGATATTTGAAAGATTACATGTATGATTCACTCCTTTAAAGCAATTACTGTGATGTTTTCATTGGAAAACTCTTGCATTCCTCAGATTCTCAGTGCTATTCCTTGCAATGAGACCTACAAGCACGGAACATTGTTTCTTTTGTTTCACATCACCAAAATGAGTACAATCAACTGAGTGAGTTTTCAAGACAGTTATCAAGAGTCAAGCCAGGGCTATACAATTTTCTCATAAAAGGAAACAACCAATGTTTATCATACTTTTGATGGAAGAAAAAGAAAAAAAAAAAAAAAAAGGAAGTTACCACCTCTGTAGTAATGCTTTTTCTAAAAACTACCAGCTGAACTGGGTGGAAAGTTACTCACTATAATAGACTATTGATTTACATGGTCTAAACATACACATTCAACTAAAACATTCTATTCAACCACCATTCATCACCAACTCAACTACATACATGATACAGCCATATCTATGCCAGGGTTGCTGCAGAAAAAGTAGTATCTCTGCCCCTGATGGTGAGGAAGCAGAATAAGGAGGAAATATGACATTCAAATATTTAATAGCAGTTTAAAAATTTGTTGAGTGTGATTAGTACATTCCAGGTAATAGAAATTGAAATGACTTCATACTTCAGGCATCTCAGAATGTTTAAAGGATTACAATAGGTAAGTATTACTCTAAGGAAGCACCACATGGGATCACTTATTATGAAATCAGACTTCAGATTACTCACATGGAAAGAGAAACGCTTTGGTAATTTACTCTACGCCTACCTCTAAAACCTCCTGTTTCATCTTCTGCGCTGCCTGCTCGGTTCTGTGTCAAATTGTCTCCCAGTGTAGTCATAAGTCCTGCCTGTCTCTTGTTACTTCACAGGCGTGTGCCAGGCAGCAAGCCAGCCAGAGGCATATGTCTTGATGACTAACTGATACCAGCTGATCCTCTGCCTCCTATAGTTAGTGTGATCCACTGAGGCAGCTGAACCACACTTCAGGTCCATACGTTAATCATGAGCACACCTGCCTTACACCAGTTGCAGGCACTGGCCTTTAAGCTGGTGCAACTTCATCCAGAATAAGGACAATTTCAACAGTTGGACTAATTGACTCCAGCTTCAAGTTTTCCATACAAACTTCTCTTTTTACTTTAAACTTTGTGAAATTCTTTCTTCTTTGTGAGAAGGAGCAATAAAATAAAACTACTTATGGGGTTGGCCTGTTTCCATAAATTCAAAGTTAAGTGATCATAGGATTTAAAAAATACAGTACTTTAACCATTTCCCATTTTAAGATCAGCATGAACAGTAACTCCATGAAAAGCACTAACTTCCATGCACAACTGTACAAGTTCCATTTTGGTTTTGAGCTCCATCACTCAGATGTCCAACTTTCCTCTAACAACTCAACCAAAGTACTGGATTAACCTTTGCTACACATCAGTAGATACAAAACACACTGCAGAGCTGCATGTACCTGTAAACCCAGTGCCCTCTCAACTCAATAGCTCCGGGACTTCATTCATCTCTGAGTTACTAAGACTCGAGGGGAGGTATTTAACTTTATTGGAAAAGTTATCGAACAGTCCACATACCAAAATGCATGTATGAGTTAAAGTCATGAAGCACATACAACTTACCTCAGAGTGGTGTAGAGCTTGAAAAATAAGTCACTGTTCCACACACAGCTTGAAACCTGTCTCTCTGCCAGGTTTCAGTTCAATATTATGGCACCCAGGCCCTCAGAGAGAGTAGCCTTTCAAGAAACCATCAAACTCACTGTTTCTTGTGCCTTTCCTCTCCTCCAGCTTTCCCCCAGAACACTGGCTACATATACACTGGATACACATCCAAATTACATGCATCTATCTGTAACAACCCAATTGAAAACTGAATCATCAACTGCTTCCCAAGAAGGCTCACAAGTTAAGACAAATCTCTAGAGACTGAGGCTATTTGGTACCAATCAGAGTATGGACGAATTTTTCAGACATGCACAGAAACAGCTTCACTGAAATGTTCCCAAGCCTAGATCAGAACAAGATTTGCTCATCAGATTTAGAGCCTCAGACCCTCCTGAAAAAGGTAGCAAGCTCTCTAAATTTCAACTCATCCAACAGAGAAGTGAAAGGACAGTGACAGTGACATTAAGATACACACAGGGACAAATATCTACTCTACAGTACTGTAAAATACTAAGATAGCTATGGGGACGCAGATCCTTTTATGCATCTATAAGAAGGGAACAGGATTTCATCCACGTACCCTTCATTTAAACTATCAGTCACCACCATTTCTACACTATCCCAATCTATCTTCTCTTTTTCCCCAGATCGCATCTAGAAAACTCCTTCATTCTGCACCGTAGTAATCAATTCCCACACCTCAACATCAACTTTGCTTCAGCAGCCAGCCACTCACCTCCACTATACAATGGAGAAAACCAGAGGCTGCTGTTCACCAGAGGTCAGCTTCTCCTTTAGTTTTGCAGTGTGAAAGAATTAAAATAACTACCTTTAAGTCAAACACTACTGTAGTTCTTTAGAGAAAAATGAACCCACTCAGAGCAGACCTATGCTCACATACACACATCCTTGTAGAGGGGAGCAAAGCCCTCCTATGGCATGCCAGCAGCAAATCCCTCTTGGGATTCTATCACCTGTGTAGCACAAGTGGTAGGGATCAAAGCCTGCATCGCCACTCAGTCACATTTTTGCTGGCTCAGACAGATAACAGCATCATATCAACAGTGCTTTACAGCTGCCATAAATGCCTCTGTGCATGTCTCAGAACAGACCACATATTTTCTTTTTACTGTTTTATTTGCAAGAGTATTAACAAAACCTTTTATTTCAAAAGTGAAGAGAGGGGAACTTCCCTCAAAGATCTCTAAAGCTCTTCAACCTTTCTTAAAACCTCGCCTTGAAACCCCTTGGTGTGTCCTCTAGAGAGAAGCATTGCAAGAAGTCTATAGATTTCCTTTTGAGCATCAGACTCCTTTCTCTGTCAGATCTCTGCTTATTATCTCTCCACTGCTCAGTCTTAAGGATTAGTGCCAGAGGGCAAAACTGTTCAGCTCTCTTCTTGTTGGACTCTAATTCCTATTCAAATTAACTCAGTTTGAGATACTTTTCTTATACTCTTCCATACTTTCTGATGAGCAAAACTGTGGTCAAGTAAGAATCTGACATTTCCCTAAAGTGCATATTTTGTTGGCATTGATATTCTTAACAACAGGATGAAGATATCACGTTATTTATAATATTCTTTGCTGCTCTATGATGAGTGTGAAAACAGTGCCAAAGCAGCAGCAGCAGTGAAGGGTGTGAAGTGCTGTGAAGCAGCATGTGCCCATTTCTCTGCAGTTCCTATTAGAGAGGCTGGACACTTCCCCTTGCTTGTCTGCAGATATGTACATTGTGTTAAGCTTGACGGATTTTTTGCTGGAAATTTTCTTCTGCAGTGACAGAAGGGGCATCTTTAAGATGGTTTGGAACAGTCAGTGTTTTACAGCTCTGTAAGAAATGAATACAGTCCACCAGGAGTCAGCGAAGATATTTCCACTGGCAATCAGGAATGCCATTAATAACTTTTTTTAAAGTATAAGTAGAATCCCATCTTCATTACCTCAGTAATCCTGGAAAGAAGAGAAGCCAAGAAACTTGTATGTTATGTGATTTCCTTCATGTTTCACAAGAGGCAAATCTGCTTGCCTTTTTCTGTGTAGTATGAGAGCCAAACTTTTCCCAAGCATTTCATTCCAACTTTGTTCTCTATTTTATACCTTCATTAGTATATATATAACCTTTGTGGTTATATGTGGTTGTACACTACAGTTCATTGCACTGAACTATGCATTCTCACTTTTAATATCATATGAAAAAAAGGTACTGGATCAGTTTTAAAGCAAATTTTACAGTAAGCTGTTCATATAGACACATGATATGCAGCTTGAATAGCAGGCATCTTATGCTTGCTTTGTCAGCAAAACTTATCTTTGGTAGCAGCTCTGCTCCTTAAAACAAAAAACTGAGTTTCTAGAGTTACCTCTTAGCATCTGCTTCTCTTTTTCTGCTATCTATACATTTATCTCATTAATATATACAGGTTATATGGTTGTACAGTAATTCTGCTGTTTCTACCTTAAAAATAAAAAAAATGTTTAGATATGTAATATGATAGGAAACATGGTGGAAAGTACCTGTGGTTAAGCTGAAAAACAGCAGTGTTTGGACTGGCTTCACTTTTATGCAGAGCACCACAGAAATGCACTCAGGGAACTGCTTCAGGAGCTGAAGCTTCTCAAGGCCTCTGGTGTTCTTCATAGACTGAGATCCTGTTACAGTGTTACTCCTTATGTAAAAGAAACAGGTCTGTATCTGAAGAACAGCTATCTACAGAGGGAACAAGGGCATCAGCTAGATACAGCAATTCCCAACAGCTAAAAATTGTTGCTATGAACCCTTCTCGATTAGCGGTTTGTACTTGGTGAAGTTCAGCAAAATAACAGATTTCATGCAGACTACTTTCAGTTTTACTAAATAAAGTGTTACATAGACCTTGACTAGTATTCACTGTTATTTTGTTCTTCAGTTTCTTTGGCATTGACTCCCACCTTCCTTCTTTCCCTTGTTTCGTTTACTCTTTTATATCATCAGTGTGTCTTGCTTAACCAATGCCTAATTTGCCAACAGAGGTCAGGGTTTGTTTGCATCTCCTGTGCATCCATTTGCTTCACATGTCAAGGATCCCTGTAAACTACATCAGTGCCCGTTAACAAGTAATAACCTGTTGCTCACTACCTCACAGTTTGAAACGCTGAAATTTCACCTTTTATTTCAGCTGAATTGAAATGTTAGAAATTACTCTTGTCACACCTGACCCCTTCTTTTTTCACATTTGCTTCACTCTTGAGAAATCCCTTTATTCTGTGAGCAGAAACAGGAACTTGCTCAGTTACAAGACATTTCTCTACGATCAAATGTTTTTTGCACTACCGATATAAGTATTTACATTCCTTTAAAAAAACACTTCATAATGAGGTATGTCCATCCCATTAGTGGCTTCCAGTTGCCCCTGAATTATGGTTCAACCTAATGTATTGACTTTTTCTTTCGTTTAAAGCACTGCACAAAAACAGGATGTCTTACAAGAACTGGCAGTGAAACCTGGGATCATTAAAAATCCAGTACTACATTTTGCAACATTTTTGATGAATCACTGGATAAATATTTGGCATGAGCATGAATTCTGCAAGCTTCAATTGACTTTTCTCACTCTATTTTCTTGTCCCTTGATGCTTTGATCTTGTGTAAAAAGAAGAATGGACAATAAAAACACTTACACAGATATTTTGGTTTCACAGAACATGCTTTTTTAATTTTGACAGTTTTTAATAAGGTTTCTGATTTCTTGAGGAACTGTAAAAAGAGGAACTGTGATTTTCCAGAAAAGAAAATAAAGAAGAAAAACAAAAGAAAGATATCCAAAAGAGTTATAAAAGAGACTTGAGGATATTACAGTTAAAGTTCAGCAAAACAAGTATCTCAAGATGTATGTTATGAAATGGATATAGCTTCTATTAAGAATAACTATAATTGTACACTTAAACCAAAGGTTTTTTTATCCTGTCATGAAACTACACTTAGATAAATGTATCTACAGTGAATGTAGAAAGATTTGCAGAGGTTGGGAAGCAAAAATACGAAACATATTAAACAGATGTTAAATAAGATAAGCCCAGAAATTGATTTTGAAATTAGGGAAATGAAAAGACACCTGAAACTGAGAGGGAAAGCACTGTACTTCTTACAAATTGTAGAACTGTTGTTTTGTTTTCTCCTAATATAATTTTTCTCTATTGTCCATAGATTTTGTTGCTGGCTAAGCTATCAAAGAAGTCAAGAAGTTTTTAGCTCCTTGATGAAATAGTTTGGCCTCCAAGTTGTGTCTGCGGGTCCTGTTTCTTAATACATGTCCTTGCAAAAGAATCTTTAGAGAGAAGAATCAGACATGCACACTGATTCATGGTTTCTAAAATGGCAGCAACTTTTCCTGATACCTACATATAACTAAAACATTGTGTATCTTCAAAGCTGCATAGATACAATCACAAAATGAACATCCTCAGGATAACTGTTCATACTAGCAACTGATGGTGGCCTGTCCTGGCAGGTAACAATCCATGGATTTAATAATAAGTAAAAGCAAAAATTCTTTCTCTCTTTGTCTTGAAAAAGCTGTGAAATTTATCTATCTTGTCTGCTATTCTAAGTTACAGAATATCAACACTCCTTGCTCTTTTGTAGACAGAACATATGACCTAAAAGAAATGAGTACTGAGGTGGGGGGAAAAGGTGCTTAGAGATAGTGTCTTTTTATCAGGGGCAAAATATTTGTCTTCCCTTTCTTGAGAAGTTTAGAAGCATGCTGCTTTTTATCCCTTCAATAAATATTTTTCTCTTTCTCAATTCAGACTATTAAAAATAATAAGAAGAATATAATACAACTTTAAATGAGAGTTTATATATCACATGCTTTATGACAGCTGCTTTTATTTCACTTTAGATTAACAAAGCCTTTATGCTGAGACTTTGGAGCTGACCTTACAAAGAAGCAATACCATTAGCCCTGAAGCACATGTTTCCCATTTAATGTTTCTAAGGTAACATTCTTTGTGAAAGTGAGAGAAATGAGAATGCAAACTTGCAGGAAAAATAAAAGTCTGACTGTCCTCCTTTTGAACAGAAATAAAGTCAGCTTGGACACTTGAAAATATGAAGTGAGAGAGGCCATGGCCTTACAAAAAGTTTCTCAGTGTGATCCCAAGAGTTACAATGCTCAGCTTTCCTTTAGTACTCCATAGCTCATTGTCATTTCCTCTCAAGAGGATGAAAATATTTTGCCATCTCAATTTGAAGTGAAAGGTCTCGCTTACATCAATGTTATTTCAGTTTTAACCAGCACTACTCAAATGATTTATAAGCACACCCAACCAAGAGAGCACTATAGTAGTTAAAGCAAATGAACCCAACAAAGTTATTCTGAGGTACAGCAGAAAGGAATTTGATCTGCCATACCTGAAAGAGTCATAAGTTACTGTTAGGCATTGAAATCAAACTAACCTTAATGACATTTTACCATTATCATGGTCTACTGGCTCAACACATGAGCAATGTACTTGCTTTTTTTCCTCAATAAACCTAACAGTGCCAACCCAGAAGTCCTCCATCCTTCTTTTGTTTAATACCTTCACGCACTAAAGCCTGTTCAGTGTTCTTCAGCTACTGTCACAGTTACAATTTTCTCTTTGAAACCCTTCCTACACTCTTTTCAGCTGGTGAATCTGAAAACCTGCAGACTGGAATCTAAAAGGCTCAAGGAGAACTCAAGAGAATCTGACAAACACAAGAAAGAGCAGGACAAAGGCACTGTTTGGAAGCCAGTGGATGCTCTTTATATTCTTTATGCTCTTTATCTTTTTGACCTTGCCAAAGAAAAGAGAAACCTGTATGCACAAGAAAAGGAGGAAAACTGTATGATTTGGAGGAGAAGCTGACAAATTCAGCACTAAAATTCCCATCTATGCCAATGGAAGTTGGATCAAAGTTCCTGTAAACATATGGCCTTTCACTCAAAGCAAGTCTTGCCTTTGAAGTATACTTCTTCAAAGTCTTCCAACAGGAATGCTGCAGGATTTGCTGGAGCTGCATTCAGGTTCCAAGAGACTGCCCCTGCACAGTTATCTGGGACCAGTTTAGAATCAGGACATGGGTGGGATTTTCGTTGTCTTTCTCCTTTTTTTTTTTTTTTTTTTTTCCCAAGTAGACAGAAAGTTTGTCAATTCAATATTTAAGCACTTAAATGCACAATTCTAATTGAAACCCACAACTTTTCTCTCTTTCTACTGACTCAAATGAGTATTCTTGGAGGCTGAGCACTTCTGGAAATTAGAGACACTATTTAGGGGGCAAGACAATGAAGATGTAAACTACTTAGAGCATCCCCCTGTGACACTCTTTTCCCAAGCCTCAGGAGTTCCAGCTGCTTTTTGCCCCAGGACCAATATTAATTTTCAGAGAGACCCACCAGCAGCTGCACAATAACTTTTCCTAATCTTGCAGACAGTCTGAATTTACATTCCTGATATCAGATGCAAACAGACACACAGGTTCTCTAAGGTATCCAAAAAAAGTCTGGTTATTTTAACTTACACTAAGCAAAGCTGTACAATCTTACTATTTGTTTCACCATGTCCATTTCCTCATTTAGACTCAGGTTAGACTCCTGCAACCAATAAAACAACCAATGTTCATGACTTTTAGTTCATAGCTTCTGCCGTACTTTGTGGTGCCTTTTCCCCACCAGTGTAACACTTTGTCCTGCACTTTGCATGGATGATATGCCTGAGCTCTTTCCTTTCAATTTAGGGACCCACCTTTTTTTTTTTTTTCCCCTCTGTTTTATGCTGTATAAACCCATTACTGGAGAAGAAGGAGGCATGCCCACACGACATTGCCATCAGGTATCTGCTATTCCTTGGCAATATTCCATGTAAGAAACTACCCTCTGCCTGCAAAACTCCCCAGTTTCCTCTGATGTATTTAACTTCTCACTCTAAAGTGTTGGTTTGCTGTGTTACACTGTTGACATAGCTGCAGTTAAGCGACTCCAGTGTCTAGATTTGTATTTCAATAAGGTTACATATGTGCAGATCCAAGAAATCTGAAAGGTGAAACACTATAAATAAAAGCCACTGCAAGGGCAGACTTAAGTACCCCATACGTCTTATTGAAATGACAGTCTGAATTACCACATCATCCTTGTATTAAGGTCCAAATAGGCTATTTTCACCACATTACAGTCCAAATTACAATTTACTTTTTGTCCATGATTAAATACAAACTGTGGGCCATCTCCCCTTTCTTTTTCCTCTCTTTGCCTTGCTTTAATAGCTGGTCTTGATATCATTAAATGGCATAAAACAGGCCAATATTTAGATTTCTGCTCAATTTTCTGTCCTTGGTCATTTTGACTTAATTTTCTTTGATGTCTAGAAAATATTTTTACTTCATGCTGTTCGTATTCAAAGGCAAAAAAATAATCTGCAACTGTTTTGGTGTGCTATGAATAGTCATGTACATGTTGGGACAGGAAATGCATACATGCCACTACAATTAAAAAAGACTAATTCGTTAGCAATTTCATAATATTCCCCAAATACAGAAATTCTAAACAGTGTGAAATCATCTGTGTAACTTCTCTTTTCAGCTGCCAGGGTCCACAAGACGAGTCTTCCATAACAGTGAATATCATGGGGATGGAGACAGCATGCCAAATTTTGTGGACCAGCACTCAACACTGCAACACCAGTCAGTATGATGTATTCAAACAGTCAATGAATCTCCCATCTACTAAAGCAGACTCCTCTTTTGCAAGCTCCTTCCATTTTATGATTTCTCTTGCTTTCCCTGCACGCTCTAGCACATGTCTGCCTTTCCTGACACATTCATTTGCAAAGCCTGACAGCTCCATGGGCTGCCTGTGGAATTCTGGTCCTAATGATGGATAAAGAATTTCAGCTCTAAGAAGCTCTTCATAAAACTTCTGAGAAACTGTCTACTTTATTTATTTCTACAATGAAGTTATGTGTTCAACGAATAAATATGGCCAAAAAATCTGTCCTTGGGGATCTTACAGAATGACTGAAGACATTTTTCCAGGCTCCAGCAAACTCTCTCACATCTTGCCAGAAGACAACCTATTTTATACCCAAACAGCTTAAATGATGGTATCAAAGATGTACCCAATCACTACACACAGACTTCTCATTAAAAGAAAGATTTCTCCTCTATTATTTGTTTAAGGCTGTCCCTCTGTTGCAACCTGTTTAAGATACATTTCATAGGTCTTCACTATAGGCCTTCAGAGCCCCCTCAGGAAGCACCAAAACTCAACTAAGGGTTGAATTCTGTCGCTAGTTAATCTTTTCTAAGAAAATGGATAATTCAGCCACTGAATGCATGCTAAAGAGAGAGTAATTTCTTGAATCAGGCTGGATTTACCCTTTTGCTACAATAAGAATTCTCTAAAGCAGTTTGAAGTTGCAAACTCTCCAGAAAATAACAGTCAAAAGATGACCATGGAAAGCAATTTAAGATGCAGCTCTCTGACAGATGTTAAGACCAACACATCTTCTGCACAAATGCCATAAATTTATATATAATCATCCAGTTATTCAAATCTGAAACAAGCAAACCAAAACCATGTTTTCTCTTTACACCAAGATTATAAATTAAGACATGAAAATTGGGTCTTGTGAGGTTACGGAAATGCTGACAGCCAAAAGTTTTTGTTCCCGCATTACAGTTTCCATTTTTTTTTGTTTTTTTTTTTTTTTTAGACGAATCCTTTCTCTCATCTGAGACAAATGCCATTTCTAAAGAAAGAAATGTGGGTGTAGACTGAAAAAATTACCACTCTTGTTTGCTCTTCATGGCCCGTTGATGATTTTATGCTGACTCTAAAGAAAGGTTTTGTAAAATCTTAGCTGCTGACAATGGGTAAGCACTGTTTGAGCTACAGGGAAGATAATGTAGAAACATAAACTCACTACATAAGTGTTTTGTTTTTTTTTTTTTTTCAATTCAAAACTAAACTTCACTTGAATCCCTGAATTATTTTTATTGGTTTACTGAAGCAGGAAACAGAACTTTCTGGGACTCGCAGTTTGGTCTCTGCTATACAGCTGTCCCCTGTACACCTCTGTTCTGAGAAAAGGTCTACTGAACATTGCATGACAGTAATTTATAGTTGAATTTCCACCAGCAGTGCTGCATTTGCATTATGCTACAGATGGAATATTCTCATTTCTGCCGCAGAAGTTCTTCACAGCATGATGCCACGTTTTAAACTCATCTCACAATTTAGTGTGCTGTATTGTAAGATACATCAGAGGCTTAACTATTTGGATAAAAACCACAGCTGACTACAGGAAGGGGAGACAATACTTTCACTTACTTTATCAGAGTCTGTGAATTTGATAGTTGGTTTGTGAGGCCACGCAATCATCAGTCTTCCCTTCTGACACATTATCCCACTCTGTGCAGGGAGCTCAGATTTGCATCAGAACTGGAAGCACCAGCCGGAAAACTTTTTCCAGGATGCCAAATGTCTGATAGTGGGGGAAAAAAAGAAACAGAAAAACCACCCAAAAACTTCCTTCTGAGGTGCAGAGGCTGCTCTCAACTAAGGAATTGAATGGACAGAAGTTGCGCTTAACTCTTTCTGGTTGGAAAGACAGTCACATGAAAAAGGAAACAAGCAAAGTCTAGATGGGGCAGGAATCAGGCGGAAGGAAAAGATGTCTACATCACAACTTTGAGGACCTGAAGAGTGCATTTGTACTGGCAAACTGGTTTGTAGACATTAAGGAAAAAAATAAAAAAATCAAAATAAAATAAGCACTGTAAATTGACTTCTGAAAAATTTCTTCTAGTCCCTATTTGTTTCCTTGTGTATCATTAATCCCCTTAAGATTTCCAGGGGAAATTTTTTAAATTTTGGTGACTTAATTGGAGGTATGCGACATCAGAAGGATCTGGATTCACATTTCTGTGTGCCATGCAGAATGCTAGACCTGGGGCTATTTTATCTGAAGATACTCAGCAGGCGGCTTCCACTGTGTGCAGATTATGAAGTCTGCCAAGCAGTGATGTAAAACCATGGAGGAATCCAGGGAAAAGTCCAATCAACCTGCAACTTCTCAGCCCTCTGCTACATGTGAAGTGCAAGTGTGTCTTCCATTGCTCCTAGTTATGTATGTAACCAGGCTTCAGGTCTGCAGCATTTGCACAGACTTTTCTATACCTACAAAGCTTTAATTTCAGGAGAGCAAGTGGTGATGCAGCTCTGTATTTTGCATCAACAACAGACTTCCAGGCACTGAACAAGGTAATAGTCTATCACACTTCAAGGCCTGAAAGATCCTAGACACATTCCACAATTTATAGAGGTAACACATTCCCGAACATAGCGCATTGCAGATGCTAAAACACACAGCGCTGAAGAGAGGAAGCATTCTGATTTCTTAAATCCTTTCCACCATGAAAGGCAGGTGGGGATTTTTGTTCCTTTTGTCCCCTCATACAGGAAAGACATCAATTTAAAAAGCTCCAACTTCACAGTATTTTGTGACAGTTAATATTGGAGTGTTACAAGCATTGGAGTTAATTACTGAATCTGGGGCTTCCAGTCCCAAACCACATACCAGCTCTGTAACCATATACTTTCCCCCTTTACTTATCAAAATTTTAATAAACAATCTGCAGCAATTCTACTTTTCTAAACAAGTGTGTTGCCAAAGCAAGTCACACATGCCATTGTAAGACAACTTTTACAGGATAAATTCTTGGCACTACATGTTCAGTGGCTTGACATCACGAAATAGATTGGAAGTTGACCTCAGATTCAGCTTGTTTGGAATGTTTTAAAATATAAAAAGCACATGTGCAGGCTATCACAAGCTATCACGATTAATAAAACCAAGAAGTGTAGTGTTTCTAATCAGTAGTCCAGCTTCTTAAACTTGCATTTTTATAAGAAATGCTCTTTGAAATTGAGCATATTGTTTCTAAAGTGTAGGTATACAAAGAGAAGAAAGAAGAGATTCATAATCAAAATTAAATATAAAAAATATCAAGTCATTAGTTATTGGGTATTTTAAGAGAAGTCCTCAACATATGTCATATCCACAGAAATACGTACAGCCTGCAAAACAAGAAAATGAAGGAACTGAGTAATAAATCTGTCCCGAATACACACAGATCCATGTTGTTGAGTAGAAATATATCATTTTTACACATCCTTCAGTTGAAACTTTATAAGCTCTGTATTCCTGACATTCTATGACATATCTCTGAAGGATTAGAATGCATAAGAGTAGCAGTGTGACCAGTTCAACTCTGTGCATCAGCGCAACTTCTGTGCTTACTAGTGTTACAACAGTTACACTCTTTCCAGGCACCATGGGAATACTTTTGGAAAGTATGTCTTAAGTTATTTGGGTCCCTATAGAGCATTGTACAATATGATAAAAATACAATTTTTTCTTTTAAATGAAAGCAATACTGTTATTGCTGTACAGAAATCCGTTCCCTTCAGCTAAATCACTCCCACTACACATCTTCAAAAGAGCTGAATACTCCCTGTATTATTTAGATGAGGAAACTGAGAAACTGTGCAGCTTCTCAGAATTAGGGAATGAGTGTTATAGAAATAGCAGCCAAATCTGGGTTTCCTGAGCTTCCAAATATGTTCACCATTCACAGGACTTTTGTCCCAGGGGCAAAATGCTTTTACACACATGGACAAATTTTGAGGCTAAGCACAAGAAAGTGAATGAATATGACTCAGGTTGTCTCAACAGGAGATGTGTGAGGCCAGTCACAGAGTTCATCTAACTTTGTGTAAGAGAAAAAGAATTCTTCCTTAAGTCTGTATTTTTATCCTTTCTGATTACTGTTTCTTTCCCAAATAGATGCCTTTGAAATCAACAGTTTCTGATTTTTTGTTGGTGTTTTAAAAATATAATTTACATACCTGTAGTCTTACTTGCAATATCACCTTTATTTCTTTGGATGTTTTGTGTATTTTACGTGAAGCAGCAAACAGATACAAATATGTCAGCCTTGCGGCACAGCCCTATAGCCAGACCTGTACACTTCTGACTTACAACCGACCTTTATTCTAGAGAAAAACATATCATGACAACAGGGGTGAAAACAAGGCAGTTTAAATATCTCTCAGTAATCTGCTCAAGAGGCAACATAGCACAATATGGTATGTTAAAAACATTCCTTGCATATTAAAAAAAAATTGATACAGTGCCATGGGGAAAATCATCAGTTAAACTGAGGAAGGGGACTAGTAGGAGATTTAAGAAACTGGCAGCGTGCAACAGAATGCCCTACTCTACAATGCATTCCCCAGCATTTTGAAAAGCCATGTCACACCAAACCATACTAACAGGGAGCAAGAAGAGATTGTGTTCCTGTGGCTGCTAAAATGCTGTTCTAAGTGCACAGAGAAGCAGAGTGCTTAGAAGAGTATCACTCCTGCCAGCTGAAGAGATACACTACTTCCACAGAAGAGATCTACTAGATCAGCATGTCAAAGATACTGCTTTCTAACCTGAAGTTGCCTATTATTCACAGAGGATGAAGGACAAGGATATCTTGTGATTCTTAGTGATTCCTTTGGAGAATAGAGAGGAAAAAAATCTGACTGATATTCTCACTGTTCAGATAGTTCTGTTCGATTTCCTTTCAAATACAAAGTGGGTCCTTGATCTGCCTTTCTGCAGTAGTGTTTGCCCTGAACCCATAATCTTCTGTAAGAAGTACAGTAGGAACCTGAGGGGCTGATTCCACAGTTGTACAAACAGACGTCGGCCAAAAGCTGGTGCAATTGCAACTTTAGTCTGCAGCTACACCCCACCTCCTTTCCCCTTAGCAATGCCAATGTAGCAGCACATAACCTACACAGCCACCTATACTGCAAAAAGAAACATAATCTTGCAGACTGCTGATAATTGATTACTTACGTTCACAATTACTACAGATACTGAGGACTGCATTAAGCAAAGTTTCAAGGAAATTTTAGTGTACTTTAGTGTTATCCTTCAGAATCACCACAGAAGGCTTTGGTGTGAATGCAGTCCAAAGGGAGTAGAACATCACTAGATTTGTCTTATTTCTCTCTCAGCAGTGACGTGCCTGCTGTTTCTTAGAAATTACACATCTAACAGAACTGAAGCCACACTGACTACATGGACTGCATACCTTCCTGGATTTCTCATGTTGTTTGGGCAGGCTAACAGCCTGCCTCTGTGTGTGGCAATCCATAAAACGGCCTCACTGGGTTTTCTCTAAGTAAGAAAAATTCATCAAAGCACATCTTAAATTACTTATTATGGCATCATCTTGGGCTAAAATGAGAGCCCACATCAGGAAAGAAGCTGTAAGGGTTGGGAAGGCGTGGGAACTGAAAGATGACACATGGTAAGAGATACCATGTGCAACTACAGAGAAACTCTGCTATTTCAGTTTTACAAGATCTAGCCTGCTTGGTGTACCCTAATAAGCATCATGGAGAGCTTGTTTAGGGTGTGTGCAAACCAACTGGGTGATCACAGGGACTACAATAGAACAGCAGCTGACACAGTACTGTGACGAAAATGCATTGCAACTCTAGTTAATTCTGTAGACAGATACAAAACTAACGGTTACTTGCAAATTATTTTAGCCTTGGTTTTTTGAAGACAAATAAAGATGCTGGATACACAAATAATGCTTATTTTCAATTAGATTAGGGACCTTAATTCCTCAGGTTCTTCACAGTTCCTCTCTAGACTTACTTGGTATTTCCAAGGAAACAGTACAAGGCTTCCTTTATCAGTGACAAGAATCCTTCCTGTCTGCCAATCTATAGTAGGCTCTGTCCTGGTTTTCTCATTGTCATTTCAAAAATAAAGTAATATAAAAACAAAGCAAACAAAAAAATGACTTACCCACTGGTAACAACCAGTGCTAAAAATCATCCAAGGGAATTTTATTATACTCTGTACTTGTTCTTTGCAAATTCATATTCTGACAGTAGGTAGATTTTAAGATCTCATACCTAAAGCCTCATAATTCTCACTGGTCCAACTTAAAAGCTAGAGAAAACAAAAGGTCAAATTTACAAGAATCATGTAAGGAACACTAAATAACACTTCCAGTTTCTTAACTGCTACCTTTCCATTACTGCTGTTCAAATTCATTAATTAAGGTGTCTGCATTTTGTAGGTAAAGTAAAAATATTTCTTGTGACAAAAGTGAGACAAATGTTTTTAACATTTCTTATTTCAGGAGATGTTTGAAGAGTCCTGTAATTAAACTGTATTTTCTAATGTTGTAGTTCATTTCTGACCTGGTATTTTATTTCAGCACAGGACTGCAGAGCAAGGGGACCGCAGCTCTTTTACAGTACCTGTGGAGTGTGCTGATACTGCCACCTTGGGGAGGACTTTTTCCACATTTGAGGAGCCTGTGCAAGTGCCATATAAATCAGTTTGATTCTTTTTCCCTGTCATATCCTCCCAGGAAGACAACTTTTTAAAATCCTCTGCCTGTGCTCTTGTAAGACCTTCCAGATGCGTTCCAACTCGGACTGTATTACACACATAAGAACACTGGAAAGAAATGCCCTTTTTTTTTTTTTTTCTTTTTTTGTGGTGAAGTTTGTTTAGCCAAGTTTTAGGTCTCATTTAAGTGGTGCCTCATTTACACTACTCCTAATTTTACAGCCATCTAACCATCATAAAACCCCACTTCTGCATCCAGCTGGGCAAAGCTGTATTTTGCATAAAACACTCCTCTGCTTCTGGGATTCCAGCTTTCTTGGTAGCCTAAATCCTTGTCCACGCCAGCTTAAGTTATCTCCTTGGCAGGCTGCTAGCTCAGTTGAATGTGACTGCTAGGACATATACTACTTCAGATATCATGAGGGACATTATTATTGCAAGGTAAAACATACGCAGATATCCTTCCCAACAATGCCAAGGCAGTGGAAGCATTTTTAAAAGGTTTATTTCAGATGCAAGGACCACTCCTTAATGATGCTGCACACACTGAGCCCCCAGCAGAAAAAGGCAATGCCCTGCCTTCTCCCAGGCTTTTCGTATCTTCTCTCTCTCCTCCCCCATTCTCTCTGGCAGGAGGAGGGCTTGTACATGTCTGCAAACATGTTATCTCTCTGCATACCAGGGAGATAGCTTGCTCACAGATTCTCCCTGCAACTTTCTCTGAAAGAAGGAAAAAACTCCCACCTCACCCATTTGGGAAGGCATTTTACAGTCTTCCTAAGAAAAATCAAGTTCTAGTTTTCCGTCACAAATTCTTCTGAAATTATATCTATCCCTACAGTTGTGCTTAAGAACAGTTCAATTAAAAGTACAGAGCTAGACTGACAATTTAACCAAAGTCAAGTCTTATAGGCAAATTTAAGGAAGCATGTGGATTTTATCTCACAATATCCTGTTTTACGAGACTGACCTACCCTTTTGCTTTGCTGCTGAGGCTCTCCTCACCCAGTCTTTGAGTTTATTCACCAGCAAATGAAGGAACCTTGCCACACACTTCATTGCCTTAAGACACAAAGGCTGTGCACAGAATTGAGCTGTTAAGGTTTTTCACAGTGGAAGCTATCGGTAGTTGCCTCAGGTGCACATAAATCACGAGAAAATATTTAATGTCTCACCTATCACCAGAACAGGCAGGCACGAGAGCAGAGAGCTGCCTGAAAGCAACTTGTCTATGCGCTCTTAAAAACACAGAGCAACAAAATTTTTACACAGTCATCTATAGCCAAGTAACACAAATTGTGAACCCATTCATGATGAATGATGTGAATTTACATGAGGAGCCTGTGATGGTACCATCAGCTCCTACCTTCTGCCAAAGCACGGCTTGTGCCTGTGGCTCCACAGCAGGACACAACACGCTTCCAGAGGAACTGAAGTCTCACTTCACTGCTGCAGCAGGCAGGAACAGCCCTGGTACTGTGGTAAACCAGTACTTACAGGCTCCTACACAGAGCTACACTTTGGATGACGATGTCCCCAGCAGCACTGGGCTCTGGAAAGCATGTTCTTCTTTTCCTCCCACCACAGACGACCTACGTACCAGATTCGTGTTCTCACTGTAACGACACATATCTTAATACCCTTGGAGTAAACATGTGCCTCCACTCCCCCAGGATTTACAGTCAGGGAGATGGCTTATCCTTGTGAACAGACAGGAAGGGCTCATCCACTCTTCCATTCTGTTAACTAGAACGGGGTCATTAAAGTACGAATTTGTATTTATTTTCTAACCAGTTACTTACCCGCTTGTGGGATATTGTTTAAAAAGCAAGTGATAGGTCCTTTCTGGACAACCTGTTTATATCTGGTTTTAATGCTACTATAGCATGGCAAATAACAATGCTTGGAAGACAAAAGTATTAGGCCAGCCAACAGCTAATGCACATGACTGGCAGTTGCGCAAGCCTTCAGTTTTCTTCCTGATTCACAAATAATTTCTGTATCTTAATACATTTTTTATTATTTTAATCCATGTTTGTTAGGCAAACATCTTTATGTCTGCAAAGTATTTACACTGTGCTATGAAAGTACTGCAATTATTAATTCATTGCAATAATAAGAGAAAGTACACACGCTCGTCACATTCAGAACATGCAATACAAAGTAATTCCACCACCTCCATTATCACTTGCACATTTAAATGCTGGTGGAATTCAAGTAACTTTCAAAAATATCATCATACAATCACTAAAGTAACTGCAAAAACAGTATCTGCAGCTCAGTTGCAAAAATTCAACAGTGCCAATTACTGACCAAATATATCCAATTGAATGGGTATTTATCAGTAATAGATTAACCAGATTCATGTGTACGTAACAGTCTCAGCGTGGTACATTGCTGCTGTTAGTTTCAAAGTTCACATATGAACTTCGTTTTACACTGCACATGAGGTTTATGAATGAAGTCTGATCGCAAGAAGAATTTAAGTAAAAATAAGGTAAGTGACACGATACGAAATTAATTTAAGTACTTAAGGGCAGGCTGCTTACAGGACAAAAGAACAAATCTTTGATTGCGATTTTAAAAAGGATTGCACAAATGTCCACCATGTCACGTTATTATGCTACAGAAAAAGTAGTCAATGCACACCTAAACTGATGAATAACTGAAGACAACCATTTCATAAGCTGTCTTTTTTAAAAGGTAATTGATCATTGGAAAATCCACAAAAATTGCACTGTGAATTCAGTAAGGGAGATCATCACGTACAGTATTCAATGTTGCCCGTAACAAAATTAGCATATTACTAGCTCTTGCATGTTTAGCATTGTACTGAAGTAATTTTAAAAGTTTGATTTAGGCATGGCTTTGAGGGAGAAAGCTTAAACTGCACAGCAAGAATATAAATAAATTAATCACAGGAAATCCCAGTCCAAAATTATCCATGATTTCTCTATAAATACATAAACATAGAATCTTAATAAAAAAATTCTTTCTGAAGTTTGGATGCCACCAAAAACTTAAAACGAACTACAAAGTGGCACTATGGTTTTACCTTCTGAAACATGTCTGAATTTATTTAAATAGCCAATATTCCTGTTAGTCGATCAACACCAAAACACCTTCAGATACTGGATTACAGAAGAGCACAAAGAGAATAAGAAGTCTTATTTATGAACAGTTAGAGTAACTGGAAATTATACCTAGCCAACTCTTCATCCCCCAGTCTATGCTTTTATTTTCCACTAACTGTATTTTTAAGTCTGTATAGGAAAAATTTTCAAAATCTCATTTTCACATGGGATTAGCAGCTGCAGCTTCAGCTATGTCAGCTCTTCTCTTTTTTTTTTATTGACATACTTATTATATTTATCTGCATCAGAAAGCCCTTTCAGATTAGTCTAATTTAACTTTGGTGGTAGCTGATGAAAGACATATTCTAAGCTGTTTAAGCTGTTCTCCACTTTGAAGTGCTCCTTTAAAATCTACTTCTCCCCGATTATCCATTTTTTTTTCCCACAAGTAAATACTGACATCCTGAAATGCGGTCACTTAGTAACAGCAGCACCTATTTGTTACCATTCTCTTCCTCCTCCCCTAGTTTTCCTCCTTTTCCTCTCCCTGCATGGCAACACCTGCCTTCCACAGTTGTTTCCCAATTCCTCCCTAGTCTGTTGCCTCTTCTTAGCTCTGTCTGCTTTGATGTGAAAAGAGATTGAGGAACAAGCAGATTCTTTCCTAGCTCTTCAGTTTCTGCCAGTGTAGGAGTGAAGCCTCTTAGGTTGCTTTTCTACCTGTGACACCTTTCACAGCATCTTGTTATTTCTCAGCAGTAGACTGGGAAGGACAGCAAAGATCCATTCTTGGATCAGACAGAGGTGTATGTCTTGTACTAAATGTTATTCTACACCACAATTTTGAAAACATTTCAGGAAGAGGAAATTCAAAAGACATTGAATTTTGAAATTTTTGTAGGTTTGTTTGTTTGTTTTGGGTTTAAGTTATCTGCAACACCTTATTTGTACTTCACTTAGTGACAGGTTTGTGGATAAAAGCATAGACAATGGCAGACATCAGTGAGATGACAATCAACCTTGTTGTCCTTGGAAAAACTCAGACTGGCAAGAGTGCTGCTGGGAATAGCCTGCTGGGCAGCTCAGACTTTGAGAGCCGTGGCTCCCCAAGCTCTGTGACTACATGCTGTAGCCTTGGACGCAGCTGCCGCATTTTGGGGATAACGCGAAGAAATGGCTGTGAGCTGGCTCTCCGCGTTCGAGTACTTGACACTCCAGGCTACCCTCACAGTGCTCTGAGCAAGGAGCAGGTGAGAGACATGGTGGGATCAGCCCTGGCACACCACTTCGGGGAGGAAGGCCTGCACCTGGCTCTCTTGGTCCTGCGGGCTGACTTGCCTCTATGTCCGGATGAAAGTGATGATGCAGTTCAGTTCATCCAGGTAACGAGAAAATAAATAGAAGCCTCTGCCCTAATGGCAACTCTTTTATCTTCAGGTGACAATAGCTATGGAAGAGTTGACTGCTAAAGTAAAATAAAGCAGTGCAGATGAAAACTGAAACACTTCACAGTGCAGCAGTTGAAACACACCATTCCCGTCTCCAACACCGTAGCCACATTTACTGTAATAAACATGAGAAAAGAGAGGCAAGAACTGCTCTCTTTTATAAGTGGGTTTGGCACAAAGGAATTTAGGAACCAAATTTACCTATCGAAGTAAGCTATTCTCTCAGAACTACATTTCATGCTTTATCATGACAGATCTAGCTTGCTCAAGAGAACTGTTGTTTAAAGCAAGCAAAAGTCAGTTACTGCACTCTCCAAAGCACCAGAGCAGAGAGCAGAGGGTAGAAAATCACACAGAAAATCTGACCTGGGACAAGGATAATCAGCTCAGTCCTGCATTCTTACTACTGCTGTATTGTCTCATGGCTAGGCTTCACGAACGAAGATACTGCTGTATTAAAAAGAAAATAACTAGGGAGCTACCATAAATTTACTCAGGCTAGAGAACATTAATAGCATAACTGACTTGAAACAAATATTCTGAAGCTCCTGGTGGATTTTTTTTTAAGTAGCTAAGGTATGTAGGGAGACACAATGAAAAGAAAGTCTTTCTTTTCACTTGGAGATTTCTCGTTACCATGCATACACATCTTTGAAGAGAAAAAGGAAGGCCAGCAGATATTAATTTGCCTATCTGATCAGATGAACCAGGTTAGTATGACTTACTAAGAAACAAAGGGTTTCAGTTATTGCCAAAGTCTGCACATTACACCTTGCGTCTGTCTTACACTAATGAATTTTCTAAAAATCTATGACTGGAAGGGACTTCTCAGTCCATCAAGTCTTTTTCACCTGCTGCAACTGATATTATCTAAATATACAATACATACATAGATAAAAGTACCCTGGTAAGTAAATACATAGATGAAAATAGGGCTTTCAAAATGTGTTTGATTTGCTCTCCTCTCTAATGGTAGGCTACTCACTTTTTCAGTAGTTTGTCAGTTGGTTCTAATTTCAACATATGTTTATTCTTCTTTCTTCTAGGCCTTCTTTAGGCACTGGAAGTAAGTGCACATTGCTGGGTCATGTCAAGCTTCTCATCCATGAAAAAAACCCCTCACATCCTCCTCAGGGCTGTTCTCAATCCGTTCTTCACCCAGCCTGTATTTGAGCTTGGAATTGCCCTGTCCCATGTGCAGGACCCTGCACTTGGCCTTATTGAACTTTATGAGGTTTCCTGGTTGGTGAAAATAATGTCCAGCATAACAATGCCCTCATCTCATTGGCTCCTCTATCACTTGGAGAAGGAAGTTACCATTAATGCATTCCAGGAACCTGGAATTTAAATCCCAGTCTCTTACTCATATTAAAATTTTCTGTACTCATTGAAAGAAAAGCAGCTTGTTCTCTCCATTTGCCTCCATCAGATAAACCACAGAAATTGAAGACAAACTCTCTTGCCCATTATTAAGGTTGATGCATTTGATTTGTGTTTTTCCTGAATTGCTTGGTCACGGCTGAAACTGCAGTTGGTGTTACATAGAAATCAATCATTTCTTTTTTCAACAAAAGGTGATTTGGTGATTTTTTAAACAATTTTTCAAAGTGCTGTAAAACTTGTAGAAATACGGCTATGTGGCAACTACTGATCTAAAACTAATGTGTGACATAGCTAAACAACCATTTTTCCTTATTCACATGAACATTTTTTAACTGGAGAAATTCTATTAACATCTGTAGTTAGAGAAGAGAGAACTGCTAGTACTGCACGGCCATGTATTTCCACAGAAAGTGAATGTCAAAGGAATGGTGAAAAAAATCCAGATATTTCAGCAACTCAGATAGCATGAACTGGATTACTGCCAGGAAAAAAAACCCAAACACCAAAATCATGTAACTAGTCTGTTAATGCACAAAGTATATGAAATGGGAGTGAGGAAAAGGAACAAGAAGAGATAACTATTTAAGATTTGTTTTTCATTACAGAAACTTCTGGGTCCCACATGGAAGGATTTCACTGCAGTTTTACTTACTCATGCAGACAAGGCAGAAGAAGCTGGATGCAGTGAAGAAACATACTTGCACAGTGCCTCAAGTACCCTGCTGTCACTTCTGAGCTCAGTACAGCATAAATACATTTTCCTAGACAACCAGAGGAGCATAATTAAAGAGGAAAGAACCACTGTCCTAAGAAAGCTCTTGGATTTTGTAAGACAAAATAATTATCGAGTGCTTTTACTTAAACACAGCAAGGAATAAAATAAGCTTTCAGGTGCTTATTTGTCTATTTTCTATGGCATGTAACATTTAATAGAAATAAAAAAGTAGAAGCCATCAGTTGGAAAACTCCATATTCACATCAAATACCTCTGAACACACAATTAGAAATATCTCTTTAGATTACCACTTGCCTTTCATATAGTACCTCACACTACTGCATCCAGAATCCTAGCTTCAACCACAAAATTAGAACAAGTTAGTGCTCTAAAATCACACCCTTAATATGTATTATATTCTAGCTCACACAGAATAATCATCTGGAAGAAGAAAAAAAAAAAAAGAACTAAAAAATGAACATGAGTTCAGACTGTGAGGGAGCCTCTTTTGCTCAATTCTTCAAGCTTTCAAGTTCCTCTGAATTCCAGAATTTCCTCTGAACTTCTATCTCTTATGAGCTCTCTGGTATGAAAGCTAAGATTTATCTACTGTAAAAGTAGTTCCTTACCGTGATTCAAGATTAGTTATAACTGAGTTTTTGAACTTCAAGGATTTTGTTTAATAAGACATTATTGGATATGTAGTTTACAAGGCAGATAAAATGGCTTCCATGTGCTTAATGCTATTCAGCACATTTAAAAGAACTAATTGCTTATTCCCAGATGTATGAAAAACTAACAGTTTACAGGCACATACAAAACTCATTTGAAAAGGAAATCTGTTCCTCTCCTCTTTTACACATTTCTTTTAATTTTATATCATTGTCATTTTGTTTTCTCTCCATTTACTGGATGAAGTTCAAAGCCTGAAAAATTTAGAGAGGTTAATATTTTTTTGTTTCAGTAGTTAAAACATCACTTACTGTTTCAATGGTTAGACAGTAACCATTTGCTTAAATATTATATACCAAAATATCTGAAGTATCTCATAATAGCTACTTAAAAGGGTTATTTTAAATTGATCCAAAATGTTTATTTTCATATTTTTATAAGTCAGAAATCAAAAGACATAATTTGACGCTATTACTCTAGCAACATGACTATTTGTACAGCATTACTGTGGAATAATTCTAATTGTAAAAACTGAAGAAGCTCTTTCTGTTAAAACCAAAGCATCTTTTGTATAAAGTATCATTGCTTAAAAACAACATTAAAACAAAACAAAAAAAATCAATTAATTTTATACCTGTTTGAGCACTGGAAATGGATTTTTTTTTTAGCAAAGCAACAGCTTTGATCTTAATGGAATTGTAACGCCTTAGTTGTGGGACATGAAAGTACGTCCACTTGTACATCTTAGGCCATGAAGCACCACGGTTTAATCTTCCTGTTACAACTGTCTGCACAGTACAGAGATAACACAGGCAAGAACGAAGGTGCAAAGGCTTATAATGTATATAAAAACTGCTTGGAAGAAAAGGGGAAAAACTATTATAAGGTGACTAAAAGAATAAGGACAATTGTGGTCTTCACTAACCTACTGCTAGCTCTGCAATTAGCACACAAGGAACTTAGTGGCAGAAATTCTTCCTTAATGAGGTGCTCTTGCTCCATAGATCCTCTGCATCTTTAAGGTGTCCAGAAAATACACTTGTCCATCTGTAGCCCTACCATGAACAAGCCTTGGCAATTAAGTTATGAGCACTATTGACAACACATAACCTCAAGGAGAGTAAGCACGGTAAATAAGTCCATGGTCTTCCGTGTTGGAGGAATAACACATTCTACATCTCTAGAAAAGGAGTCAAACAAAAAGAGTCTTAGCCATGCACTTCATGTTTTTTATTGCGCTTGCATCACTTTCAACATCTGAAAAAGTTTCTAAAAACCATTTATTTATTTAATTCCGCTGTTTGCCATGGTCTCTGCCTTGCAGACTCCTTTCCCTTTCACTTCAAACGGAACTCCTTTGTATGTAGCAATACATTGGTCATTGGTATGAAGATCGGGTTGGATTTGCTCCCAAATCTTCTTCTTGGGATTAAGCTCCTTCTCAGGATCTCCTGTTTAAAAACAAAGAATAACCTAATAGCACACAACCCAGAGTAAGAGCTCTACGTACGTACACATCTGTGAAAGCCCACATAACGTCAATGCACACACTTTTAAGGGGGGGGAGGGGAATATTACTTTTGGTTCTCAAGCTGAAAACTTTCATTGGAATCAGGAATTGTCTAGAAAATGTCTCCAGAACTTTCTCAAAATGTTGATCTTTCAGGGGAAAAAAGGTTGTAACAGACCACAAACACTGTCAAAAGGAAGAAATTAGGCCATTGTTGTCAGTTCTCCGTATTTACTACAGACCAAAATAATTCCTAAGAATTAAGTAGATGAGGACCATAGAAACACACTACTCACCAAGACACAGGTTTGCCAGCAACTTAAGTTTAGGAAACAATGAATTTTTATAAGCAATTAGGTGAATTTAGTAGATGCCCTTACAGTGGAGAAGTATTGAACTTAGACAAGAATAGTCCTGGGGCAGAATAGCGACTTATAATTTTAGCCCCAAGTTTCAACACCGTTCTGCTGTTTTTTGTACTATTTGATGACACGTTCTGGTTCCTTAAATAACAAAAGCAGTAGAAGTTAGCAAGGGTTTCAGGAATTATGCCCTCAGTCTCTATAAGCCTCAGTTTCCTGCTTTCATGCATACATCATGATAAGTGACCTATGCCCTAGAGGTATGGAGAGTCTAACTACATTAGCAAATCTGACTATTTAAGGATCTATAATGACCACAAAATGCAGGTCTCTTCTATTAATGTTTGGAAATCTATCAACAAATTAGACAGCAAAGTGAAGTATTAAATATTTTTCCTATTTTTAAATATGCATGAAATGCAAAGTGTAGAAACGAAACAACTAAGCTACATAAGATTTCTTGCTGCAGATACTGAATAAATTGCCATCTGCTGACATAATTTAGATAAAGCAAGATAGCCAATTCGCTGTGCTATTATTTCCTGTTCAAAGGTCAAGTAAACTTAATATCTTAAGTCTAATACAACATAGATTCTATTAAAGAAAAGTATTTCATTAAAAAGGTTATTTAATTATAACGCTGTTGGGTGCTTTTGACTTGTGTATCACACAGGCAAGACAAATAACAAACCCCACAAGAACTGTTTAAATACAATTACAGCACATTTAAATGCTGAAAGAGATCCCATGTTACTTCACTGTTGTTACACTATATATTTTCACTTGCTTGTAGTGGCATACTGGCACCATTCTGCCTAAACTATAAAAATCTAAAGTTCTGGAACAAGCAAGAATCAAAAAACAAATCCTGGTCATCATATCCTCTCTGAGATCCTCTCAGAGGAAGAGCTCTCCAAGTGAGCAGCATATCAAGTACTCTCACATTCCACTACGCAGTGCTCCCAAAGGTTCAGGAAAAAAAGCTTCAAGGCTACAGGGATGTTAACACACCTGTTTCTAGTAGTTGGTTGAAATTCATTATTGCTTGGTGTATTCCTGACTGACTGTCCAGGAAGTGGTTAAGTGAACTACTCTCACTCCAGCCTGCCTTATGCCTTATTGGCATTCTCTTCTAAAAGTTTTTAATGGCTCAGTCTCTTCACACTTGCAAAATGCTTGCAAAACTGTATTATTTCTTCCTGTAGATCGGTCTAACTACTGTAGTTTCTGTATCTGCAACTTTGCAAGAGAAGCAGACCAGGCCAGATTTTTCTGTGAAGTAAGCTAGCATTACCAGAGCAGCACTCAATAATGCAGTCAAGTTATTTCACTACTAAAGAGTACTTAGTATTTAAAAAAAAAAATCAGTAATAGCATTAACAATTAGCTCTATATAACATTTATAATTAATATTAAAACTGAAGAAGAAATTGAAATAAATTAAATAATGACACTCTTAAATAAAAATTATTAAATAAAAATTATGAAATGCTTAGAATTAATTGTGCATTTTCACAAAAATCCTGCTTGATGCTCAAGTTCATGAACAAAGCAAACGTGGGTTTAGACCAAAGTGAATGCATACAAACTAATAAAATCATTAAACAGAATGCTAAGTGATCCATTGTGCATTTTCTTTCCCCTCTTCAAATATTAAAAAAAGCACATGGGTTTTTTTTCATTAAGAAAACTCCCTGACTTTTATTATAAAAAACACGCTTTGGATGTTAATAAATTTCTTTGGAATCCTGCATCAAGCTCCCTTGGGATCTGTGGTGAGCTCGTATTAGATTAGCAAAGGCACCAATTTTAAATACTACCAGAGCTTTAGGCTGTGCATTTTCCTATGCCTTCTCTTCACTGCATTCCTTCTTCCCAGAGAATATTCTTTAGAAGGGTTTCTATAAATAAAATAAATTGAAGCTTTTAATAGCTTTATTAGCTTCCCACACTGTTTACATAAAAGAGGCCAAATAGGAGGTCCCAAATTTTATTAAACATGTCATTCAGTCTAGCAGTTTCAATATTACAAATTAAATTCTCATAATAAGCAAGAAACCTCTCTACTTTGTAACAGCTCAAAAACTACTGAAGGAATGTATCTCAGCACAAGAAGGGGCAAACGGAAGCCGTGATATGTGACTTTATGAAAAGTTAATGCCACTCACCCCACTGTGGATTATAACTATGAAAGTCACAGAAAGCATCCATGCACCGAAGCTTTGATTAAAGAAATCTGCTAACTAGAGGCTAACCATTAAACTCCAGTTTTACCCCTTTTTTCTTTTTTAAAGAGATAGTAACTAAATTGCCAGTGATTCTTAGACAAGAATGATAATTTAATTATATAACTTAAATAACAGATTTTTGATTCCTGCGACAAAACATCAATTATACTGCTACCAGAAAAAAGATTTCACAGTTAGCTTTGAAACAAGTATTATTGCTATCTTATGGCAATTACTGAATAGGAGGTTATAATATCTACAGACATACAATGGAATAATTTTTTTATGGTTTAAAAATCAGAACGTTTCTGCTAAATTTGAATAAAAAAACAAACAAACAAAAAACAAACAACAGATCTTGAAGATTCATGCACTAGAGCATGAAACAATGTTAAAGTTCCACTGAGGGCAAAGACATCAAATAAACAAACGAAAAAGAACACTCCTCCAGGCAACAGCATTCCTTATCAAATCACTCCTCTATAACACTCACGATGGTTCTAGGAAAACCCTCCAGTTGCTGCAGAAAACTTAAATCAGTTTGAAACAAGATACCATTTGTTTATTTTGACTAAAATGGCCAAAGAAAATTAGTCTGTATCTCATGAATATTTTGTATGGTGGAGAGAGAAGGTTTAAAAATAACTGGATTCCAAGCTGCTTGATAGACAGCTGTGTTTTAGAGTTGTTGTCATTGTTACTGCTGGTGCTCCTGATGCTTCATAGGCTTTCATACTTCGAAGTAAAATAAGACCCAGCTGTTCTTTCTACTTTAAGCTCAAGTACTCAAACTGAATCTTTATGCTTTAAAATTACTCTTCTAAAGAAATTTGGTTGTTATGGTTAGAAAAATGGTTAGAATTAAGCAGTGAAGTTAAATGACATCTGACATAGCAAGGAGTCTATCCTCCTCATAACACTATCAGTGAAGTGCCAGATGGTCTTTAAGTTGAGAGCAGGTAAGAAGAGGGAGATTTTAGCACAGAAAAGGTGAGTAGAAGATACAGACCTATAACATTTTCTGAGCAGCTCTTCACAAAACATTAGAAAACAGCTGCCATATTTCAGACTACAGTCTATAGCCCTGAATACATACATTTTGCAAAGGTGTTGTAAAAGACTACATTTGCCACTTGTCATGATTCCGTATCTTTGGCTCCCTGTCAGAAGGGAACTGATATAAAGCATACAAAACCTGACTGCAGTTCATAACTTCAGAACTAGTACAATTTATACATAACCTTTAGCTTATTCTATGCCTTTTAAGGATCAAAATGTCAACACAACGTCTGTACACCTTAACACATGGGAATAATTTAGGAGAAATGTTTCTTTAACTGATTTGCTCTGGGAAAAGCTTTTTGCCACTCTAAAACAAAAACCAACCAAAAACAACTGGAGCCAAACAGGTCAGTTATTTTGATAAAACTTACCTCACTACTCATGTGCAAGAATAGACATGCTGGTGAACTCACGTACTAGCACAGAGTGCAAAATAGCACTACTACCTGCTCTCACATTATTTTCAAATGCCAGGTATACAAAGCTACTTGAGATATGTTTGGAGTAAGGCTACATCTTAGACAAAAGCAAACAAAAGACCCTCCACCCCTCAAAAATACCACATGCCCAGGTTAACTCGTGTATCATTTTGCAGGGCTTATGCTTTACGAATGTTTACTCTACAATCTGATGCTCTCTCCTGCACATCCATTTCGACAGCAGCAGAAAGCACAATGAGTGTTATCCCCGCATGTAAAAAAGGTCACACATTCAACATTTAATCTATCTTTACTAAAGATAGACAATAACTACTAGAAGTTATGAGTATTCCTACAATTTAGTCAATGCAACTGCTGAAGGCTTTATGATCTCAGTATAGCTTAGCCATTCTGCATCTCAGCTAGCAAGCTCGGTATATTTTTAATACAGGAAACCAAAACTGAAAAAAAAAAAGCTGCCAGACTGATTTCTTTCTTAAATACAGTATTATTTAAAATATTTTTAATTGGAGCATTACATCACACCAAGCTGAGGTATGTTTCTGTTTCACAGACACCTTAGATAGAGCACTGCTTCCTTTATCATATTCCAACCAAAACACATTTTTTAGTGTATCACAGTTTCACTCACAAGAAGCTTAAAAATATCTATATACATATATATTTATGAAAGGTATTCCATGCAGCTATTTCACAGATTTCACAGAACATTCTGAGTTGGAAGGGACCCATAAGGATCAGAGTCCAACTCAAGTGAATGGCCCATATGGGGATCAAACCCACAACCTTGGCGATATTAGCACCATGCTCTGAACAACTGAGCTATTCTCAGGGACAATGTTTAACCACAGAGCATGCCAAGAGGTTCATAAATAAAAACACTGTTGTACAGCTAGAAATTGTCAGAGGTGCAATAGCTTTAAGACATTAATATGGTTCTAGGTATAAAATAGAAAGCTACACCATTTCTCACACGTGAAAGCCAACTTTTGAGCAACAAATTCATCTTGAAGATAAATGCACAGACAGGCAACTCCACCCAGTATGGGAAATACTGGGAATTAGACCACTTTTTTAAGTTAAAGTGATGCAGTTATCCTGACCAGAAGAGCACTGTTCATCAAGACTTCTGCGATCCACGTAACAGTCGACTTGAGTAGGTCTGGGCTTGGACTGTGCTGCACAAATTCCTAGGGTGCAGGGTAAACCTAAGCAGCTGATTGCAACACAGGAGCCTGCAGGCAGCTCCCACATGGTACCAGCAACTGAGCCACTTGTATATCCTCACCTTTAGGAAACAGAGAAGCATCAATTTCTCATATGAACTTTCTTTCTGTTTGACAGTCATAATAGGTAAGAAAATTCAACAACAGCTCAAATGACCAAAAGGGGGAAAACTCTCCTCATGGACAGAGAGTGCATAGCTTGCTATATGTGCATTCATAGAATCATAGAATCAACTGGGTTGGAAAAGACCTCAGAGATCATCAAGTCCAACCCTTGACCAACACTGCCGTGGTTACCAGACCATGCCACTAAGTGCCACATCCAGTCTCATCTTAAAAACCTCTGGGGATGGTGAATCCACCACCTCCCTGGGCAGCCCATTTCAATGTCTGTATAATCTCTCACTAAAAAATTTCTTCCTAATATCCAACCTACACTTCCCCTGGCAGAACTTAAGCCCATGCCCTCTTATCCTACTGCTGATTGCCTGGCAGAAGAGACCGACCCCCACCAGGGTACAACCTCCTTTCAGGTAGAAAGAAGGTTCTATCTGTGCAATATAAGATTATTTATGACTCCCTCTTTTCAGACTCAGCTCAAATAAACAGCACTTTAAGTGACACTTTACAGAGTCTGAGTGCCCTTCTTACTGGAATCCTAATAAATCAGCACCTCCTGATGAGGTGCTGGTTTATTAGGATTAACCTATGACCATTATAAAAATAATAACTATGCTAACAATACAGCAATGAGAGACTGATCTGCCATCCCTTTTAGACTGTGATAATAATGAACTGGCATTCACTGGCTAGAAGGAAGCATTCACCAATATGCTACACCTATGATGTTTGAGATGCCAAAATGCAGTCAAAGTAATCATTTCTTAGTCAAGAGGGGGGTGGAAGAAGTGGCAAAAAGTATGAAATCATCTTCTGAGAAAGTTTAAATTTGATTAAGTTCTTATTTATAGTCTGAAAATAAATGGATTTCCTGATTTAATTAAGTGGGAAGAAGCCCAATGTCTGTCTTTTGGGACCTAAAAAGACACTTCCTCCCAGACAAACTAACAAACCCTGGTGTTTTGAATATTATAGGCTCCTCTCATAAACAGATTTCCACCCCTATCCTCTCTCATCCCTTCTTCCTCATTAAAAAAAAAATAGCTACCTAAAGTTCTGACACTTTCCTTACAGAGAGAAGCTGCAATGAAAAACTTACAACTTCAACACTTGCCCTGAGACACAGGGAAAGATTTTTATATTCGCTTACTGTAACTTGCAAAGTGCAAATACATTTATCCCCACATTTCAAAACCTGAAATAGTTACTGAGACTTACAGGAACTGGGTACTTTACATTAAAGTTCTACACAACTTTTTCAAGTTACCATTTTTTGACAGACGGTTAAGTATTTTCAATCCTTTATTCACACAACATTAGTGCACTAAGAATAAAAAAATATTAATGTAACTAATTCAGAAAAATTCAAACAACAAACGCAACCAGCTTTAAAAAGCTGGTTTATGTGCTTCAACTATTGGCATACCTGGTTTCACCATTTTCCTGAATACCTACTTACCAGGAAAACCTTCAAAAGTGATTCTGTCCCCAGGTACTGCTCCAGGTGGGGGTGCTAGAATTTCCACCTTTTCTGGGGAGCTGGCACACATCACCATTGCATGAGATACTACTCCTCTCATTTTTGCAGGCTTCAAGTTACAGAGTAGTATTGCCATCCGATTCTGCATCTTGGGGGAGGAAAACAGAAGGATATGAGTACCTAAGATGCCACATGCTTTTGAGGACTCCCATTATTTCATTATAACAAAAGAATTACAATGAAGAGATTTTAACATGAGAAGTATGAGAAAAGCACGTAGCAACAGTTTCATAATTTTAATGCCTGGACACCAGTAACAAATAACACAAACCACCTGAAAGCTGGCCAGTGAATAATGGAGTAAATGCTGAAATGTGGCATACTTATCATGTAAATATAAAATATGCAATTCAGAAATCCAAAAACCAGGTGCAGCACTTCACCTGCATTCCATCTTTACTCATTATAGACCTCTATTTCAGTCTGCTTTCAATATAGCAATATTAATCAAACAATTTCTATTTAATAAAAACGAACAAAATCACTCTACAAATTAGGCTAGCTCACAGGTAAAAATTTCAAATTGTCTATTGGAAGTGTATAGCTATTTTATGTAATGAGCTCACTTACATCTTAAATTTTATCTTATTTAATCCAAAAGCTTTGAAATTTTTTTAACCACTGAAAATGGCTGTATATACTGGACATTGCAATTTGTTAGAGCAAGCCTGTAAAAATAGGTTTCTCCCTTCGTTGTTTTATTTTAATAAAAATTATAATAGTAAATGAGAGAAATTATACTTTGCCACACTTTAGACTACAAAACAAACCACCCTTTCAAACTTATTAAAAACGAAACCCTGAACTTTTTTAAGAGATAAAGTAAGGATGTATTAACTCCCATATTGCTAGTGCACATTATTTTTACTATTTCATATTTCTAGATTTTGGTCTTTGTGCATTACAATACAAACTTTGAACAAATATTGCAGGATTAATAATTAATAAAACTCATGCAGTATTTAAAATATTTGATCATATATTTTCCAAGTAGAACACTTGAAAAAGCAAAAATATAGGTAATCAAAACGAAGCAGTTATAAGGAAAAGTTGATTTTGCATAAGAGTTCCAAGGTAGCCTATTGACTGAAAGTATTTCAGAGTTATTGAAATGGATAAAAATAGCCCAAAACAAGAAACAGCTGTAACACGTCAGTGACTTAAATGCAAATCATAGCATTATTTAGCACAGAATAACAATCAGTAAATGGATATATATAATAAAAGAAGGAAGATTTCTGCATTTGGTATTCAACTTTTGATTAACTGGAAAAAATTCTGCACTTCAGAACATTGCTTTTTTATTACAGATTATACAATTGACAAAATCAGACTGCATTAATGGACATCATCATCTTTATCAAATTAACAGAAAACAAAACTAGCATCCCATCATTCCTTTCTCTCCTATCATAATGGCCCAAATGTTTATATATACTGCATTAAATTTCTGTAAGAAAAGATTCCTATTCTAAAATAAACAAGTATGTATGAACATTTCAAACACTCATTTTTCCATCACTTTTACCTGGAAGTATCTTCAAATGCTTTTGAAAAACTGCTCTAATACTAAGATATATGCACTGATTTCACAAATAAATGGGAAGAAAACCCACAAGGTAAAATAACTACTTTTATAAAACAAAAAGAAAAATCCACCCCAAGATGTTCATCCAAAAGTAGAACACTAATTTTGAGCTTGTTTTCCTTTTTATTAAAAATGGCTCAGTTTTTAAAATTTCTTCAGATACGTGACAATACCCTAAGTAGAGAAGCAAAAAAATAACTAGACCTAAATAAATGCTTCCTAACAATGCAAAAGTTTTTAGTTTGGGTTTTGAGGGGTTTTTAAATGATTGTGCTAGTTTTATAGAAAGAATTTACTTGTAATGTTTCTAGAAAATAGGGCAGTAGTTACAATAGCAGACTTTTTTTTTATTTGCGCATAATAAGCAAAAAAATTTTTGTTCATGAACCACGAAGGAAACTAATGCTCAGGTATCATTCCACCTGCATTGCTCTTATAAGATTTTTTGTAAATGGTAAATAAAACTTTGAAACATGTCAGCTACTAAGAGTCAGATCCAGTTATTCTACTGAATTCTACTGGTCACTCTCTGTAACCCCGTAGAGAAACAAAACAAAATCTACCTTTCCAAAAGTAACTGCAAAAATAAATTGGGTAGTTTCCTGAGAGATAAGACTGAGCAGAAAGAAAAGAAAGAAAAAGAAAAAAAAAAGGAAGAAACCCAACTCCCTTTCCCAGCACATTATAAGTTCTATCGGAAATACAGGGTGCTACTGAAAAGCAGCTGATAAACAGTAAGTGTATGTTTTGTTCTGCATATGCTGAGTGAGGCAAATTCTGGTTAAGAACACCAGGACAAATCTCTACGCTCAAAAAGACACAAAAAGAGGCAAGTCACGTCCACAAGGAACTGATAAGACCCTGGCATCTCCAGAGATCTTTGATACATAAATGAGCTGAGAATATGCAAAAAATTTGCAAATGTAATATCCTTGAAACAGTTACAACCTCCGCAGGCCTTTCAAAGAGTCAATAATTTTGTTTCAGAATTCCAGGAACTTCAAAACTGACAACTCAGCTAGTGAGAAACTGATTTAATTTCAGCAAAAATGTGAGGTGGTACAGTTGTTGGACACATAGGTACTTCATATTCAAAATTAAACAACGTATTTTCCCAGCACGCTGGTAGAATCAAGAGGAATGAAGGAAGAGAAATAAGGCAAAGAAACTAAAATGAGGAAAAGTTAACCCTCAAGTTTACCACACAGAAAAGCCAAGGCCTTATAGTTGAAGCACAAGTGTTAAACTTGTTCTTTTTTCTTAGATAACCCTTGAAGTTCCCTGTAAAACTGACAATCAGCTAAATGTATTTCAATATAAGATCCCATGATAGACTGCAATGGCTAGTGAATGCAAGTTAAAACCAACATGCTGATTGCTTTAAAACCAGAGCAAGTTGAAACGCCAACAGCAACAAAAAGCCATCCTCAATTTATTGCATGTTTCTCTGGATCTTAAGTTCACCAGCAAACACAAGTCACGAGTCTGATAACAGATATTTCTATTTGCTTCATATCTGAAAAGGAACAGTAGAATTTAATATAGCCTTGAAGCACAATGCTACAAAAGCAGAGGACAAAAAGTGGTTTTCTTTAAGAAAGGTGTCTTACATTGCACAGAATGTGTAAATAAGTTTACAGTCATGATTTAGGCATTGTTCTTAAGAATTTCTAGAAGAAGGTCTTCTCTGCAAACTAGACCAAGAAAATTAGAAGATCAGGAGTATCTATAAAGAGTATTATCACCTTTCTATCTAAGAAAAAGAAACAAATTCCATTACTTGCTAATTCCTGCATGAACAACACAATGATCCAGAAAGAAAGAAATTCAAGCCATCTAAGTGGAAAAAAGGAGTTACCGCTATAAAAATCAGAGAGCATACTTCGTAACAGATATAATTGCAATGTATCCTATTGCAATGAATGGCCAGACAACAGTGTTTCTGGAGGGCCAGTATTGGTCTTTTCTCTTCTTGCTAAGTTTAAGATACATGTCCTCCATTCTTGGTCTTCACTTCTGATCACTGAGATGAGGTTCTCTTAGATTAAAGGGGATTTTAGGAGGTTTCAAAGAGTGAAACTTGAGAATTGTCTGCACTTAAGAACGACTGCCTGACACAGGTATTGACACCAGGAACACACAGAGATCCACTTCAAAAAGCCAAATGCAGTGGCAGAAGAGCTGTCAATTCCTACTGATACTTCAGAATGTTCTCCAATTGTCCCCAGCTGCTGCTTTTTTGAGCTCAGCGTTGGCATGGGCCATCTCATGCCACTATCCTTCCATACCCATTATTGATTACACATCTGTACACGACACTTAAGGGTGAAACTGCTGACGCGGCTTCAGCACCATGTGAACAAAACCACAGCATATCACATATACAGGGGGCATGCAAGAGGTTTTAATACTCACAAATAACTCGCACTGCATACTGAAATGTTAGTGAAGATACATACTGTGCTTACTAACCAAAAGTAACATCAGATGATACAAATACTACAGCCTCAAACACTGCTAAACGACCACATCAAACAACAAAATCACAAACAGATGAATTTTTTGTGAATTATAGCTGCAGTGCTTGATCTGATGGATACATTTTTATTTAAATATATAGCAGTAGACACATGCCAGGCCTTAACATTTTTGAACACTTCAAAAAGCACAAAAAGATGGAATCTTGCCCCTAAGAATTTACTGTCTTAATAGAGACTTGCCAAAACTAAAAACAGACATGCAAACGATATGTTCTAAAAGAACATGCAAGGGTGATCCCTAATTCTCTGTTAATGAGTATTTCCGATTATTTTTCTAAATAGAAAGAGGGTTAAAGAGGAAAGACACTTACTCCCATTTCATTGTAGACACTTCATGTCTATCAGTCTATTTAGAAAGGCTTAAGATTTTTTTTTCTACACACTTTCTTGAAAATGGACTGCTAAAAATGAGCAGTTTCAAATTTTGCCCACTGCGTATCAGTAAATGGATGCTACCAGGTGATCAGTGCAGAGTAGTTACAGTATTATTTTACTGTTATATTTTCTTAGGTTCAGTAATTTTCTATAGCATAGCAACAACCATCACAATTTTAAGTGCCTCTTACATTTGCAGTTTTACCATGGGGACAGGGATTGAATAGGGATTGAAAACATATTTGAGAAAGTGTAACTCTTCCACACTAAGATCAATTCCTTCATGATCCATTTTGCAGTTGCCCTACACAGCACCGTTTTAAATGCCAAGCTTGCATTTGAATTTAGAAGCAGCCTTCAGTCAATTCCTCCCACCCTCTAGAAGAGGTGTGAAAGGAAGATTTAATCTTGAAGCCTTAGGTTGTTCACAAGGCATCTATAAAACATGCCCGTCAAACACAAAAGTGTATCAACTAAAAAGAGCACAGATGCAGATTCTATTCTGCACAAGGAAGTAAAAATACACATTTTGTATTCCACTGTTGTTTAAGCTACTCATTGCCAGCTAAGTTAAATTTACGTGCTCTTTGCTTTACTTCATGCCAAATATTTCAACAGGCTATAAAAGAGAATTGGAAAGCAAAGGTTTCAAAAGTTTGGATCATAGCAAAAAAAGTTATTATGATTTCTCCACTACACAGAAAGAGAGATTTCTCTCACTACAGTAGAAAACCTAAAGGGAAAGTCACATCTGTTTATTTTAGGAGCCCACTGCATACCAATGGTGGAGGAATCAGAATGAGATCCCAGGATAGAAACACTGCAAGCAGAAAGGAACTGATTTGGAGTAAGGGTACTTCTTTTCTGGCAAATGTTGTTAAGCACTACTTCCATCTGCATTTTATTTTTGTTTTCATGACTGTATTAATCTTTTAGGAGAATGAAAACCTATCCTAAAAACAGATGAAGTTCTTAAAATACCTTAGGAAAGGAAAATCTATCAGTGAATAATTTAATCAATACCTTTTCCAGAGGAACATGCTTCACTAAACCACTGACAACAGTCCTTGGGCTTCCTTCACCAACATCCACTTGTTCAACATACAGAGTGTCTGCATCCGGATGCTTTTCAGCAGTGATAATGCAGCCAACACGAAGATCCAGACGAGAAACATCTACAGGTTTCGCATCACTACTTCCAGCAGCTGGTTGCTGTTTCTTCTCCTTCTTTTCACCTATTAAAGAAAGTTTTGTTCATGATATAAACAATAAAAAAGTACAACTAATGTACATGACTATTGCAAGGGAAAAATGAGCTACAGTCTCAGAAATAAGCAAAAATTCAGTGTAAAACACAAAAGAAGAGTAAAGAGATGGCACCTCTATTACCAGTTTTCAGTGGTGAATCATCATACCCACTTCAATTTAGATTGTTACCCCAAGTAATTACCACCTCAGGATGGAGGTATTTTCCTGTTTGTAAAGTGAAGTCATCCTGAAGTTAAGTGTAGTTAACACGTATGTAAGTGACACATACGCTTTGTCAAAGGCCATATCAAAAGCCTGACAGTCTTGCTTTAATAATCAGCAATTACCAATAAGCACTTCCATGGTGTTTCACCAGCAAAGGGAAACCAGACAATCACAATTCATCAGGTTACTAGTGCTTAACAGCATTTTTTCACAGTCACAGGAGCTATGAAGTCACTTCAACTGCACAGCCACAATACAACTCTTCAAGATAACCTTAGCTACCATTCTTCACTTCCCAAATATACTAGTATGTGAAAATTCTCATGGCTTATAAGGTTGCCCTGACATGGAGTCTTCACCCATGATCATAACCCCCACACACTGTATAGGATAAGATAACAGTGAAGCAGTACTGCCCATACTCAGCTGCCTATTTAGATATTCCTTTCAAGGTGAGCAAGTGACATCCAGTTTGTACATTTGTACGTAAGGAAGTATGTAAACTTCCTGTTTAGAAGACATTCAAGATTTGTTTAACAACTATAATCTCTGGGAGATTAAGAAATGTCTAAAATGTGCTTTAAGAAGTATATTCTGTTATTCTTTCATCCAAGATACCTTTCATATATTAATATGTAAACTCCCTATTTTAGGGAGCAAAAAAGGGAAAGTGGAAACAGCACACAAGTTTGATTCATTCATCATTGTTCTAATACAAGCTTGAAATTAAATAATGCATTCAATATTAAAAAGGCAGTATTTTTTTAATATAAGCAATAGCTCTTCAAAAAAATTTCGGTTCATATACAATGAAAGAAAAGCTCTAGTGTTTAGACCTGGGTATTTTTAATATAATTGATTTTATTGATACAGTTGTCAATCATATATACAATAATTAAAGAGAAACTCGTGGGGGAAAAAAATAAAATAATTAATATATACTATCAACGATAATTTGAAAACCTGCTAACTTTAACATTGGTATCATTCCTCACTGTTCTCCATGACATTTCTCTACATGAGAAATGAAGTCTGCTGACAAATAAGGAAAAGAGAACACAGCAAATGTGTACATGGCTGTATGGGTTTCTGTGGCTGGGTTTTGGTAGCGAGGGTGGGGGGGGATGGCTACAAGGGTAGCTTCTGTTAGAAGCTGCTAGAGGCTTCCCCTGTCTGGTGGAGCCAATACCACCCGGCTCCAGAACAGGATTCCTGCCGCTAGCCAAGGCCGAGCCAATCAGGAATGATAGCAGTGCCTCTGTGATAACATATTTTAGAACTGAAAGTTATTGTGCAGAAAGAATTCCAGCCAGGGAACAGCAGAGTGAGAACACGGGAACAATAATGTGGACACCAAGGTCAGTGCAGAAGGAGGGGCAGGAGGTGCTCCAGGCACTGGAGCTGAGGTTGCCCTGCAGCCCGTGGTGCAGACCATGGTGGGGCAGCTGTGCCCCTGCAGCCCATGGGGGACCATCGGGGTGCAGAGACCCCCCTGCAGCCCATGGAGGAGCCCGTGCTGGAGCAGGTGGATATCTGAAGGAGGCTGTGACCCCTTCTGGAGGAAGCAGGGTCCTGCTGGAAATCTGTAGCCCATGGAAAGAGGAGCCCACGCTGGGCCAGGTTTTTCCTGGGTAGGACTTGTGGCCCCTGTGGGAGACCCACACTGGTACAGTTCATTGGTGAAGGACTGCACCCCATGGAGGAGTGACCCATGGGACAGCACTCTCGTGAAGAACCGAGGGATGGACTCATGCTGGAGAGGTCCATCAAGGACATGCTGGAGAGGTCCATCAAGGACTGTCTCCTGTGGGAGGGACCCCATGGGAACAGGGGAAGGACTCCTCTCCTGAGCAGCAGCAGAAACAAAAACTGACTGTAACTCCCATTCCCAGTCCCCCTGCACCACTGGGGAGAGAAGGGAAAACACGGAAGGAAGGAGGGGTGGGGGGAAGGTGGTTTTAAGATTATTTTACTTCTCACTCTTTTGCTCTGGCACTGTTAGTAATAAAATTCAATTAATATCCCCACTTTGAGTCTGTTTTGCCCATGATGGTGATCAATAAGTGACCTCTCCCAGCTCTTATCTCAACTCATGAATCCTGGTTTGTTTTTTTTTTCTCTCCTCTGTCCAGTTTCAGAGGGGAAGGAAAGAGAGGCTTTAGTGGGTACCTGGCATCCAGCCAGGGTCAACCCACTACAATGGCATATATATATACAGATACATAGAAAACATCCATTTCAAAGCCAGACTGAGGAGAAAAATGCACTCCTTTGGCCAGTGTTGGAGTCAGTCCAGAATCAATATCCAGAGAAGTAGTACAGATGAGGTTTGCAAGAAGTGGAACAAAGAATATGAGAATAACCAGAGAAGAAACAGATGAGATAGGTGACAGAAAGCAAAGGGATTTGAGATATTACATCACTTCATTAATTTCAAGACTATAAACCAAATTTTACATATTGGTTACTTCAATTGTTAAGTACTATACCTACAACAGATGCTGAACTCCACAGGAATAGCCTGTTCAAGGCTACTATTTAATGTTCATGCTGTATTTCACCTTTTTCCAAACAGTCACTGGAAGGAAATCATCAAACAGATCGCTTTCCATATTTAAGTCACTGTATTTCTCCTCATCATACATAAGGAAGTTTTATTTTTAATTACCAACTGAATACTTGTAGCCACTGAATACTTAAGGAAAAGAGTTATTTGTCTGATACGACATGTGGTCTCTACTTTTATATTTACAGCTCTGTGGAATACTGTGTCTCCGGAATATTATATGCCAAAGGCTGCTGTGGGGGAGCCCAGCTGACTCTGGGCTCTCTGTAAGTTAGGATACTGAAAATGGAACTTTACACCTGGCAGAGGGTTAACCATGGACAGTAAGGACTGTGGCACAGGGTGGACTTCCTGCTAGCACGTCTACCTATGGCATATGGACATGTGGCTGTGTGTCCAATCATGAGTTGTTATGTTTATGCTAAACCAATAGTGCAT
>JAYRBT010000139.1:24949757-24959960 GCA_036023395.1 Myiotriccus ornatus | reverse complement strand
CAATTTAAGTAGCAGCTCCTATGCCAAAACAGTTGGACAACCTGATATATTTTTTCAGTACTGTGTATATTTTGAATTCCACTACATTAATATTTTAATAATACTATGAAAATCTTATGGTAAATGATCACCATACGCACATAAATCCCATGATGAAAAAGATGCAGCACCCACAACGTGCTGCCTCATTTCTTTGACCTTAGTTACTGATTTCCAAACCCAGAATACATCACAGCTCTTTGGAACAGAAAGCTTACATCAAAAACTGACAGGGTTTTTTGTGGTGTCTTTTGTTGTTTGTTTTTCTTTTGTTTTGTTGGGGTTTTTTATAAATTTAAAAGCTTAAATTTCCAAACCACAGTGTATCCAGTTGTTATCACTACACATATATACATGTATGTGTGTACAAATATTAACATATAAATATATATTAAAAAGTATCTGCTACTCATGTCTTAAAGTGTCCTCATAAAACTTCCTTGAAAGGTGAAGGACTTAATAATTACAGACACACACATATGCCTATAAATTCAGAAATTTAAGAGGACTCAGCTGCATCTGGACAAGTCTGCAAGGTCAGCATATGCCACAGGAACTCAAAGAATCTGTACTGTGGTTCATTCTCTAGGGTTTTACTGGGGAGTGAAAGCTTTAGATTACTGTTGTAACTAGAGAGTAAACTACTCATAAATCAGACAGAAGAATCAGAACTGCACTGAAATCTACCTGCTGTTGCCAAGTAGAACAGTTTCTTAGGCACTTTATTGATTTTTGCAACTTTATCCTAAGCAAAGTGAACATTAACACTACCTCCTTAATTTAGAACAAGTACCGCAGTTACAAATAGGTAAAGAAAGTAAGAATGTTTACGCCCCCCCCTTTAAGACAGGTCTCAGTTAGGAACAAAAGTATATTTTAAAAGTATCTCTCAAAATCTGATTTTTTTTTTGGGTCTGCCAAGGCAGTAAGGATAATAACCCATTTCATAGACCCTAGCTGCTTAAAAGACACTTTAAAAATATCTTCTCCTTAGAAATTTGAAGAGTTTGGAAATAAGAATACCATTAAGCAATGTATTTTATGTCAGCAATAGTCTGCAAAATAATAGTGTTAGGTAGGTAGTTCACAGGAACATTGATCCCCCCGTTCAATTTCAATTCATAATAATGTCTGAAACCTGTCTACTGGTTATCTAACATAGTCCAACCGTGTTAAAGGATCTTGAGATTTACTACTTTTACATTAACATCAGCTTTTTTACATATAAAAGTTGTATCTTGTAGAAAAGCTAGAGGAAAACGGGATTTAGCCACTCAGTTAAAGCAAGTGCTGAGGTTAAAAATAACCATTATTTATTCACAAAAGCATTCAGCAGACTTCATGCAGATGTATTGTGAAAGAATCCGTGTTCTCCAACTTCAGACACATTAACAACTGGTGGTATTTACTGACTTCAGCAATTCTTTATAAGGGCCAAATAAAATCTGAAGAAAAAACTGGAAAGGTGCATGTTTGTGTGCACATGTCTGTGGGTAGTCAAGGCAAGAACAATGGCAAACACCTCTTCACGGGGAGCAACAAAGCTGTCAAAGCCTTAAGGGAAAAGCAGTCCTTGCCCAATTTTGAGTCTGCAGTTGCAATCTTCTATAAAGATACTAACTAACCCTGAGCAGAGAAAATTATTTATTCAGCTGTGAAGCAAAAAGTCAAAACGTCTAAAGCTGTGAAGCAAGAAGTCTTCCACTGCATATTCCTGACATCAGCCTCAAAACACAGGTCTTTCCTTTCATCACATACAGAGTGAAGAGACTTAAAATTCCTGGCAGGCATCTCATCAACTTAGAAAAAAAAATCTCCAGATATAGCTGTTGTTAACTAACTCCCTTTAGGACTCATATTTTAACTTCTGCGGTAGAAATATACATAGTATTTTTCCCGTTTGGAGACAAAACAAAGGAACTCTGAAGAAAAGGTTTCAGTAGATTTACATTTCTGCTGAAGACTTCGTTATTCCCAGCAGGAAAACAAGCATCTTCTGAAGCAAAGAATCTACAGCAACTACCTGTCAATCATTTCTACATAAAGAGTAAAAAGCAACAATCCGAAGGATACTTCAAAACAAAATGCCCCCCATTCCTTCCCCTCAGTCCAAAGGGTTATACTGCAACAGAGTTATTTCAGATCTTCTCCTGATTCGAAACAAAATGAATACTGAAAGATATCTTTTGCATGAAAAAAAATCCATTCCTTTTTTCCTGTACATCAAATGCTGCTTATATTTAACCCATACTTTTCTTTTAGAAATGAGAATCACCTCATTCTTATTAATGGAGAACGACTGATCAGATTTTATATGCTCATTTTACCCCATGCAAACAAAGGGCTTTTGACTATTTTAGTTATTCTAGCTGACATACGGAAATGACCTTCCCAAGACAAAAAGAGTCATCTTGAAAAGTTTTTTTTCTCCAGTTGTTTTCTATATTCTAAACTAAAAGGGAACATCAAGAGGATTTTTTGATTACTTTATAGTATCTCTTGCAAAACTCTAGCTGTTACAGGAGAGTGCCCCCACTTTCTTCCTCCCTCTGTTAATTTAACATTGCATAATCATCAATAACTTCTCACAAAAATGTTCACACACTGGTACCGAAAAGACCTAAGTTAAGAACATCACTGTAACTAAATATCTGCCTTTACGAGCATTTGATAACCCAATTTCAAAGTAAGTATACTCAGTAGTCCATTGGGCAGTCCAGCACAGCAGCAGCTAAGAGTTAATAGCATGTTTGTCTGGGTAAACTTCTGGACCATATCTTTTATAAATACTTAGGCACTGCTCGAGAGAAAGCATGGCAATACTGTATCTTTTAATGGTACCAAAAACAAAGCAAGCAGTTCTGTAATTGCATTTCAGAGCCTTCTTTGTAATTGTATGTAGTGAGCAGCTTTTCAGATTCTCAGCTTTTAAAACTTCTAGGATGAAAATGATTTCTCCACTTTTAACAGATCTGTGCAGAGGGGAAAAAAAAAATTACAAAAAAAACCTCCCTGTGCACTCATCTTGGATGCTGAGAGGGCTGATGTCAGCTATGAAGACTGATAAGTCTCTGACAGAAGAATCCTCCAGGCAGCTTTTGGGGAATAGTCATTTTTCATCTATGGATTCAAACTACGGAAACAAAAGAAGCTTTATGACAAATTGAGCTAAACTCTAATTTTGCTGTGTTCCAAATTATTTTATTAAAAATACAATCATTTTCAAACAATTATTTTCAATTAGAATATCTTGGTTTACCATCTTCAAGAAGTGCTAACTTTCAGGTAAGTTTTCAGTAAAATTCAAAGGGAAAAAAAAAAAAAGATCTGTGCCCAGCTCTTATCATGAGCATTATTTTATAGATGGTCATTTGGATGTGAAATCACTTACCCACTGCGATGCAGCAGGGTAATTGAATCCCTAAGAAAAGATTAATTTCCCTGGTGTACAATTCAGTGTCACGTCCTAGCTGGCAACAGTGACTTCCTTAGTGTCTGACTGTTACCAGTTACTAGAGCCCTTGACGCAGAAGGTTTCAAACCTTACAGTAGGACCAGCACAGATGTGAACTCAGGTCCTTCACTCTGGAGCAGCTGCTACCAAGCCAAACGCAGTGTCTCCCGCATGCCATGCACTCCTGGGGGAACAGCAGTCCCCAGCTGCCCCAGACAAACGAGCTGCTGAAATGATCTGTTCACTTATCTTCAGAGTCTGTAACAAGATGCCACTACAAAGCTGTATATTAAACTGTAATTGAGAAACACTCTGGGATAGAAACCAGATCCAATGGCCATGGATCGTTTCTGAGAGACAGTCCTGAAGTCAGAGACTAATCTTTAAACTATTAATTCCAACTCAGTTGAAGTTATGTTGGGAAAGCTCCTGATGAGAAGAAAATGGAAATAAAAGTGTTCCTTAATGGTAGTTTTATGCCAAAAGATTGAACCAAATGACCTCAACAAGAGATTGGCTAACTTGAGGCTATTTTTGATGATGTTTGATGCACTGCCAGCTGCCAGGAATTAAATTTTCTTCTAATCCAGCATAGAATCTGTCAGTTTTTCAGAATTCTGAGGAAAGAATGAATTCTATATGAATTGTGTTTAAGAGATGATGGTAATATATAGTACATATTGCTTTCTAATATGAATGGTAGTTTAATCTTTCCTATCTACAGTTTTGGAAGTCAAGGAACAGTTTCTAGGCTGTTAATTTATGTAAAGCGAAATAAGAATTTAAGGATTAAGGGTGGTGAGATACTGGAGCAGGTTGCCCAGAGAAGCTGTGGATGCCCCATCCCTGGAAGTGTTCAAGGCCAAATCACATGGGGCTTTGAGCAACCTGGTCAAGTTGAACGTGTCCCACCTGCAGGGTGGTTGCAACCAGACGATCTTTAAGGTCCCTTCCAACCCATTATGCGATTCCATAAGTGTACACAAAACCACGGAGTGTCACAAAAATCGCAAAAGTTAGGTAAGCAGAGGGTCTCTCTTTTCTGGAATTTCTCTCTGAAAATGTATACAGCAAAGAAGAATTTATCCAGTTCTCATTTCAGTAAGGTATCAAAGTCATTTTCTTTAGAAACAGCAAGTGTCAACAATTGATTACAATTGCTCTTATACATGTTTCTTGATGCATTTAATCATCAAAGTGGATCAATTTCAGACCCCCATAACTCAAAGTTCCTGTAACCTTAGAGAAACCTTATCTTTCATCTTGGTTGGCAGAGATTATTTCCTCACTTATGCCTTGAAAAATAATTCATACCTGCATTAATGTTCACACTCTGTATGGACAATAAAAGGGTTTTGGACAAACGTTCCCTCCTCAGATTCTATAGAGAGAGCAGGTGACCTACCCTTACCAGAAAGCCACCAAGCAACCAACAACATTCTGCCAAAACATATTTAAACAAAACAAATCACAAACATACAAGTGAACAACTGAAAGGTGCTCTGCTCCAAGATTTCAAAGAAATTACAATCTCAAAACATTTGGAGCAGTCATGCTACCCAAGCAAACTAGCACATTTTTATTATGATCAAAACCCACTTCCCCTTGTTCCATCTATCAGATCTATTCAACTGACTGGAGCGACAGGGACTATATTTTCTGGAGGAAAATACCTGCTTGGAAAATGTTTCATGCTTGTTATGGACTTCACCAGTAGAAAATTTGCCCAAGGGGAACTAATGATTTAATCAATTAACACCACACCACAAAAACTACAGAAAACAACTTCTGACCTGGGAACATATTACCCTGCAATGCCTCCCCACTCCAGTTTAAAAAACAAAAGTCAGTTCAAACTTGTAATTTCTCTAGAAAGCAAGTGTGAGGGGAAACAGGAGTAAATAAAGGAGAAGCAAGTCAGGAAAAGCCTGACTAGACACATTTTATTACAGGCACACTGTCTCAGCTGCTCAAGCAATACTAACGTTGCACTCATACATACTCAAGACCCCCTACAACTGCCACAGAGATCTGCCTTTGTTCAGATTCCCCTTTCCTGTCTCTCAGCTTCTTAAAGACACTTCAAAGAAGATCAAAAAGCTTGAAAGAAGTATAGTTGTTTAGTCTATAGAAGAGAAGATAAATGGGAGACTTGGTCTCATTCTTCAAACACAAAGCAAGCTGGTACGAGAAAGGGGCTAAACTGTTCACCAGGTCTGATGCAGACATCAAAAAGAATGCAAGATTTAAGTTTTGGAAAACTTTCAAGTAACAGTAATAGACTGAACAGGCTGCCTTTGCAGGTTGTGGAATATCCATCACTGGAAGGTTTTAAAAACAGGTTAGGCAAACATCTGTCAGAACTGATTAAGATATAATACATGAGAACAAATGAGATCTTTTGCTCCTCTTCTGCCAAGGTCTTTTTGTTACACCTGGTGTTACAAACTAAATATTTCCTTCTTTTATATCCCTGTGTTTTTTTTAACATTAAAAAACATTTAATAAAACCTACCCTTCTGTGATATTTCCACATATTCAAGTGCGTTTATTTGGGATAACAAAATACACATAAAAGATTTGCTAACTCTGAGAGCAGGAGAAAGAAACCACCTGTGAAGTAAAATGATGTATTAAATTTACACTCACTCTGAATAAATTGACCTCTAACATTATAATGCAGACAGCAGTCTATTTTCTCATTCTCCAAAAAAAAAAAAAAAATTCTGAAAACTTCAACTGGAGACTTACTAATCTGCAGTCACTAAGATTTTCCTTAAAGGAATTTTTTTTAGAAGAAAGTACTTTTTCCCAAGCACCAAAAAAAAAAAAATTATACATTAAAAATAATTTTAAAAAACACAGAAAGTAGAAGGTTGCTTTGAGAAATATCCAAAGCTTTTTTTAAATTATATTAAATTACGAGTAAGGATGGCTTCCATCACATCAGGGGGGAAAAAAGTCAGAGACCTTCTTCCCACCCTCTTACTGTTTAATACTAAGGTAACCATGGAAATTAAAAATAAACACTGATTTCCCCCTCACGCCCAGTACGACAGGAAATCTAACAGGGGAAATGTTTCTTGGTAAAGGTAAGAACCATACCACAGGTAACTGTTTAGAAGATTAAACAGATTTCTGGGGGTCTTGCTGGACTGACATCACGTAACTCTATACAAGGAATAAGAGGTGCTGTTTGCTTTGCCCACATCTCATGTTCCCAGTAGCTGCTCTCTATGCTGACTCCTCAGTTTTATCTACGTTGCCTCGCATTTGACCTTCTTTAGGTTTTAGGAAACTCTCCCTTAGAAGAGACAAACGTGAATGAATACATTCACACGACAGCAGCGACACACAGCAATCAAACCATAATTAGAAGAGTTAAAAAATATTATGGTTGATAACAGATTTGTCTTCCTGCACACTTGATCAATCCTTCTAATGACAACTGCTTACATTATTTTTATTATATAGGTATTTCCTAAGTATGTTTACAGCGACTTGTACAGTAGGTGGGGTTTGTAGGCAAACAAGAACTCAATTTTTCTTTTCATTCTTGGTCTGGGCAGGTCCTGGATGATACTCATGTCCTACTTGGGATCTTGATATGTATTTTTTCTTGCCTTCAGTCTGATGTCAAGCTCTCTCTGCTGCTTCTTAAGGCTTTTTAAGAAATGAACAGAGTAACGTGACATCCACAAGATTATTTATTCTACTTCAAGAAGGAAGGTACAGGAAGCTGAGAAAGTGATAGTTTTCTAATTTAACTCTAAATTAGTGAATTTACATAAACCAACAATTTTAGAAGGGGTTTATTGATTCAGAAAGAAAACACAAATTACTACAGCTGATTATTCCTTATGTTATCTCTTACTACCTCATAATTCAAACTAGCATGGTTCTACAGTAATAAACACGCCGTGTAATAAAAGTATAGCAGTACTTTGAGGCATTCATACAATATTTCCAGAAACTGCTTTTAAAGTTTCATGCCAACTGAAATGAGTGTACTGTATCTCAATATATTACAGATTAATACAAAATGAAAGTTTTTAAACTTTCTACTTTAGTCCTAATTCAAGAAACAAACACACATGCCCCAACCCCAAGTCACAAACAACCAGGTCACTGTAGAGTTCATGGAACAAACACAAATAGAAGATTAAGACTTGGAAATGCCAATCAAATTGTTGTGATGATGTGTCACTTAAATAAAGAACACAGCATGAAATTTCGGTGATAAACACTACAGTTAAGTAAGTATATATATTTCAACATCCTCTGAATTAGGACGCCGCCTTTCAAGAATATAATTGTACCAAGGATATTAAGCACACAGCTTTAGAAAGAACTAAGAGGAAGAAAAGGGAGGAATGCCACCAATACACCTTGCATGACAGAGCATTACTCACACAATGTTTTATAGTTCTCTTTTCAGGAAAACAATATTGTGGAACTTTCAGGTCAGTAGAAAGCCAAAAATTTAAGTAGACTAGAATCTTGTAAATTTTTGATTTTCAAAGATAATTTTAAGAAAATGGTATTATTTGATTTAAAAGACTTTGCAAAGCATAACAAGTCTTAGGGGGCTGTTTGCTCTCCCCTTCGGAGCACACAATTAACTTCATTCCTAGTCTTCTTGGATAACGTATCTAATTGAAATGACAATAATGAATTAAACAGAGTTCAGTCAAATATTTTTAGGAAAACAGCCATTACAGACAACATCTCCTAAATCAAAAGGATGAAGAAATATCCATGGACTGTTTAGCCCTCCTTTGATAAAGAAGCCCTAGGTTAACTTGCTACTGCTAAATTCATACTTACTGAGAGTTATAATGATGTCAAAAGTTAAAATGATAAACATACCTTCCTGCATTAAATTTATTTTTCAGACTGCTTTCCCACTCAAATATGCTTCATTCAGAAGCATCAAGTCCTTAAGGCCCTGGGCAACTCAAGAGCCCAATTAATTCCAATCTGATGGACTGTTTCAAGCAAATATCCTTTTTTATTTGATACCATTTTCTTCACACGGTCTACTGCTTTCAGTCTGGAGAGTAAGAAGTTCTTTCCTTCTCTCTTTACGTTTAAAGGTGTAAAAGAAATGAATACACCTATAGCAGTATATAGAAAATACACACAAGCTTTGTATTAACAACAGGAAGAAGACATTCCTGAGCAGAAACTTGCTGAAGATGGTTTTAACAATAATTTTGACTTAAATCACTCTGCCCTCAACATCTTGCACCTTCAGGATCCGGTGGAGCTAAAACATGAAAGCAACTCACAGATATATATTGCTTAAATACTTTTAAGTCAAAATTTCTTGCAACAAGAATATATTGTTAACTTGTGGCAGAGTGGAGAGAATATATTACAATGAAGCTGCACTGATAAGCAGTGACCCTCGAGGCTAGCTAAAAAAAACATTAAAAAAAACCCACAAAAAAAGTCAGAAACCAAAACCCAAAAAAAACCAAAACCTCAACAAACAAACAAAATCTCCACCGTTTTACCAACCCATTTCTAAGGCCTTAGCACTTTTAACAATATCCAGTAACAATTTATATTTGGGACTTTGGTTTTGCTTGATTTTATAGATTTTGGGCTTACCTTCCAACAGGTTTGCCAAACAGTGTAATAAAATTTAAGCATAACTCGAGAATAATACGGCAAGTGAATCGTAAGGACATACAAAATCAGGAAGCTGTGTTGAATCCCTGCTGCCCCACCTCACTACAGATTTCATGGAAGTATCCCGAATCACAAAACTATTTGTGAAAAGCAATGACTTCATTAAAAAAAATCTGAGTTAAAGAAACAGAAAGAGCAAGAAATGCAAATATTACTTAGTTTGCAGTAGTAATTTGTTCATTTTGCCAGCTGCTAAACCCAGGCCAAGGAAACTTCCAGGTCAGCCTAAGGTTATACAGCACTTCAGCAGTGTTGCCACGTGCTGGTTGGCTGTGCACTCCTGACGTGACCTAACGAGCAATAACCCATAAGCTCATCCCTGTTACCCACTGTATCCATCCCCAAACAGAGTACGTGCTGTATGTTAAACCTTGAAAGTTATCTCTACCGAGGACGGACCAAACACTGAGCTTTTCCCCCACTGAAGTCTACTGAAAGGCATAACGAACGTTCCACAATCGAAACTGAGGCAGCATTTACTTTCCCGCAGCAACAGCCGCTCCCGTGCCACGCTCGGCAGATTCTCCGCGCCTGCACTTCCCGGGCTAGTGCAGCGTTTCCTCCAAGAGCCCGCCACCACGCCGCTCCCCAGCCCTCGTTCCAGGGGAATGGCTGCACGCAGGAACGCGACCGGTTCGCAGGCGCGCCCTCCGCTCCGAGCGCGGTGCCCGCGCCCGCCAAGCCGCCCCGCAGCCGCCGAGCTGCCGCGAGGGAACCCCACGGGCGAACCGAACCGCGAGCTCAGCGCCGCTTCCCGCAGCTCCCGCCCCGCAGGGAAGCCCCGCTATAACCCACCCGCGTTAGCGCTGGCGGCTCGGAGCCAGTCAGAAACAGCAAATTAGCGGGGCTCCCCCGCACCCCGTCCCCCCAAGAGAGCTCGGCCCGGCCCGGCCCGCGGGGGAGCTCAGGAGTGTGATGTCGCCGCGGCAAGAGCCCGGGGCAGGGGCAGGGCAGCCCAGGGGCAGGGGCAGACCCAAGGGTAGAGGCAGGGGCAGCCCAGGGGCAGGGGCAGA
>JAYRBT010000139.1:24905905-24949523 GCA_036023395.1 Myiotriccus ornatus | reverse complement strand
GGCAGACCCAAGGGTAGAGGCAGGGGCAGACCCAAGGGTAGAGGCAGGGGCAGACCCAAGGGTAGAGGCAGGGGCAGACCCAAGGGTAGAGGCAGGGGCAGCCCAGGGGCAGGGGCAGACCCAAGGGCAGAGGCAGGGGCAGCCCAGGGGCAGGGGCAGATCCGCCGCGGCCCCCGCGGGACACTCACATGAACCGGGAGCCGCCGCCGCCCGCGCGGAGAAGAAGGACCCGCTGCCCGGGGCTGCTCCAGCGAGCGCCTGAGGTTTATCGGCGGGCGCCCGGGAAAGGCTTCGCTGCGCTCAGCAAGCACCGGGACTCTTGTTCCCAGAGCACTAGCGCGCACGCGGGGGGTGGAGGGAGGGTCACGAAAAGGGTGTTAAACGCTTTCTTGTTAGTTGTCATTTGTTTGTTTGTTTTTTAAAGACCCGAACGAAACAGAGCTCAGGCACCGCGCAGGCCGCCCCCGGCGCCCTACAGCTGGCGGCCGGCGCAGCGGAGTGACGCGCGGGCGGGGAGGCGGCGCTGGCGCAGGGAGCGCCGGGAGCGTTCCCGGTGCCCATCCCGGAGCCCTTTCCCTGGGAACTGCCGGCCGGCCGGCGCCGAGCGGCGCTGATCGGGGCCGCTGGCCTTTCCGTAGCAGTCGTTTAGCGAGCCGGGTGAGGCTGGTCTCTGTCCTGCGAGGTTCAGTCCCTGGGCAGCCGCTTCTGTCGGAGGCGTCAGATGGTGGCAGACCCCGTCTTTGAACCTCTGCAGGGACCCCGGTGTGGCAAAAGGTGCTGAAAAGCAGGTATAAGGAATGACAGGCAGAAGAGATGACAGGTTTATGAAGGAGAGAAACGGGGCTGAAAGTCTGTTCTGATCTATCAAAATACGTACCAGAAACTGCCTTTCTTCTTCGTGCCGTCCAAGTGTTGTTAATTTCTCCCGCTGGCTGAAGGTTCCAGCTGTAGGTGTGAAGCTCGAGGTGTCCTCGTAAGTTTCGCTAATTCTTATGCCTGGCTCTCAAAGCAGCAGCGTTTTAATCTGTGTAGTGACCTTATGAATGCTCCAAACAGCACCAGTAACTCCTGTGCGATGTAATGCAGGTATAGAACATAGAATATCTGCGTATATATGACAAAATTCCAAATATTGGTGAGTACAAGCCATCAGCAAAGGTTAAAAAATGCTCTATTTCACCTGCGTGAAGTGATGCTTTAAAGTACCCCTGCAGAGGAATTACTGTTTAGCGTTTTCATGAAAGAACTCTTTAAATATGTGTTAGTCACCTGTGCCAAAAGCACCATGATACCTGTCTGGGTTTTCCCCGCCCCCAAAATTCAGTATTTGTTGAAGGCAAAATAATGGCACCGGAGCCTTGTCGAAATCTGGTTTGCATATTCTGTTTATCTTGAATAACAGTATTACAATTAAAATATTTGTGTACTTTTATATTCATCTATTGCTGAACTGGTGTAGCTGGAATCCAAAGCAAAGTGTTTCTTTTCACCGCTGAATTTACTAGTTTGGACACAGTAATGACAATGTTGATTTTTTTTTTCTTTTAAGTGTGCTTTATTGTCTGTAATTGTCTGCCCATGACTCCACAGTTATTCTTTATTTATAGTCAGAATACTTCTTACGTCAGTGAATGTTAGAGAAGTTGGAAAATCTTGTAAAAGAAGAATGTTTTAATGCTATGCCACAGGGGAAAACATTTGATTAAACACAATACTGCTTACATTTAGATTTTTTTAGCAATCTTATAGCATTTGTGTTAGATGTTTAGTTTATATGCAAATTAAAAAAAAAAAAAGTGAGGTGAACTAAATTTAATTCACACTTCCCTCTCCCCCCGCAAAAAATTAAGTTGATAACTTAATAGGTATTATTACTGTTATTATTATTGAATGAATGTATCCTATCTCGTTATTGTGATTGTCCTGACAAACTCTTAATTATATTCTGTGGTCCCTTCCATAGGAATCTGAATTCAACTTTTCTTCAATACCTCTTATGCATTTTAATAAACTTTGTGAATAGCTGATTGACAGTGATGGACAGTGGGAGACAAATCACTTTGGGGGGGGTGTGAAGTAGCAGCACTAGGTAAAATTGCATCTTCTATTTCAGTTACTTTATCAAATTAATAATTACTGTGGTTGCAGCAGGAATATTGTAAGACTTAAGAACAAAGAAATTCTGGGAGAGAATTTCTTCTTATGACATGGCCTACTTTGTTTAAAATACTGTGATTTAATAAAAAACTGGCTCAGTACAGGATGTTCAGGCTACCTGCTCTCCTGGAATTGTTCTTAATTGCTTTAAAAGTAATTCAGTAGCAGTTCTGATTATAATTATGTTTTAATTCGGAAAAGCTGCCTTAATTAGGTGAGGAATGTCTGCACCTCGATACTGAAGAGGTGTTTAAGTAACCAGCCATTTCAAATTGCTAACAGGTATTAGCACATGGCTACTTGTTGGTTTTTTCTGCCCATGGACAGTTTAGGAGAGCCACAGCTGTGTTTCATTGGATGGTTTCATTCAGGTTGGTCTGTTTGTATGGGCAGCATTTGCTTCTGGGGGATTTATACATTTTCTTAAGGGCGAAGTTCTAAGTGTCCGTTTACTCAATCACGTTAGCGCTGCTGCAGTGGAGAAGTTTTAAATGATGGATAGAAAAGACTAAATTCTGAAGAAAAAAATACTTGTTCTCTGGGAGCAGTAGGTATTCAGAGGAGCAAATATGTTGTTCGGTAGATGAGAGATCTCCCTTCTGTATTTTATTTCTGAGTCTTGGTCATGGACAAGCTATCTAATGCAAGATTTTTCACAATGGTGCTAATCTGAATATTAAATAGGAATTTGTAAAGGTCTTTTTTTTTTGTGGCTGGTTTTGCTGAGAATGTTGGTAAATTAGTGTTTTTGTGTACTGTAAAGGTTTCTAAGAGAGATTTGGAGGGAGGCGAGGGAGCTCGGGAAGGTCATTCAGAGGTGGGATGCAACAAATACACTTCTGGACTTCTAATCTTGGTGCCAGACCTATTTCATAGATGTGGTAGACTGTCTCTCATATATGGAATAAATTGTACTTTGGAAACAGTGACTCAATAATTTTAGATGACACTAATAAGACAAGTCTTTTTCTCTTCCATCCTTGCTGTTTTGGATTATCAGAATTGAATTTCCAGAATTCAATCCCAAAACTGAATTTGCCTTAACTGTTTCTGGTGTCAGTTTAAAATAACAAACCTTTCTTTTTCTCTTCCTATTTTTATTTCAAAGTAATAGGGATGTTCTGCAGGATGTAATTCATTCTTTCAAGTCATAAAATTAATGCAGTTTGTGTCTCTTCTACATAGTAAAAGTGAGTTTGAGGTGTAAAACTGTGTTTGTTGAACCTAAGGACCATGTGTAGCACACTCCTGTGTTTATAGTTCTGCCAGACTTTGATGTGGAGTTAAAGAGAAACAAACAACAAAACTCAAAACAAACCAACCCCCAACAATTTAAAAATGCTTTCATGGTTTCCCCAGAATTAATTCTGTAATAGGAGAACCTGTTTTAATGCATACCTTTTAAAATTCCTTATTGATTCTTTTAGGTGGGTGTCAGGAAAGATTGTTTGTTTCTCTCATGTCTCCCTTTTTCCTGTCTGCTTTCTAACCAAAGGAAGCAAGTGATAGGTTGAGCACATTGCAGGTGGTATAAATCATTCTTGTAAGCCAAGTGATCTAGAGTGCAAGTAAAGTTTAATCTCTTAAAATAGGTTATTGAATTGATGAAGTCTAACAGTTGTTTTTATGAAAATTCCTTTCTAAATGTCAGCTGAATGCAGGTACAGTATATTAGGGAATTATCTAACACTGTTTTTCTGTAGTAAAAATGAAAACATTTTATCTCAGTAAATATACTGTACACTACATGGGTACATTTTTAGAGACATAATGCACCTTGCTGCTTAGATGTGATTTTACTCTCCCTCCCCTCAAGTCTGATTCTAATAACTTGGTTTTCTTTTATTTTAGAGCAAATATTAGAGGACCATTGTGCCAAGCAAGATTATAATTCAATCTCTAAGTCAAGCTATTTTCTCTAGATGTTTAATATATATTTTCTTTCTGAAGCTGAGTAGTTCATTTGGCAGACATGATGTTTTGCAGGAATGTGAGTCTTGTTATAAGTAAACAGCTGAAGTTTTCCAGTTGGAACTTGCTGAACGTCAATAAATCTTTGTGCTTGCAGCCTGTCCAACTGATGTCTTTCCAATGGAAAATTCTGACTGTAATTTGCATTATTCGCATCCCAAAATAAATAATTTACCAAAAAAAAAATAAATTCATGAGATATGAAAGCATTGTGTATTTACAAATAAGACTTTTAGTACAACTACTGTTATAGAAACTGCAATGCACAGTGCTGTTCCAGATTTATTTTCTTCCTTTTTCAAGTTTGATTCCTTAATGCTATGCATTCACATTTAATATGATGATATTCATTAGAATGTAAAAGTACATATCTCATGTCTCTGTTTCTTCAGAGGGAGAAAAGCACCTCACAAATGAGAGCAGTCTTTTAAATTTGCTTAGTATCTTAGATTGGACTGTATTAGTTCAAACAGAAGGTGAATTCCATAACTTCCATTTGTCTAGACTTAGTAAATATGTTTGGTATATAATGATCTTTGTGCAGCCTGTATGGAGTCCCTCTCAGTTGGGATTCACAAAATAAATTTAGTAGTTTTTAACTGGGAATGTTATACTTGAGGCAAGATTGTTCCCGTAGAGAAAGAATAATTTTGGGATACTAAATTGTTAAGTGTTCCATTTCTCCTGTGTGACCTCCTCAGGAGAGAATCCCTTTACCTGAAAGCAGCAGATTGATGTTGGCTGAAAGAAGAATAAAAAAGTAGTGAATAGCTTCATTAGTGCTCTGCATAATCTTCTTTTTCTTGGGTTTTGTTTCATGAAGCACCTAAGATGTTAAAAAACTATCACATCTGGTTTGAAAGAATTATGTTGCGTTTAAGCTTTAAGCTTGTTGTATTATTTCTTTTATGGGATTCAAATCCTGAATGTTCTGCTTCTTTGTTTCCTGGAGAACTTGCATATCTGCCTCTGCTCTTCAGAGCTTATAATTACTGTTCTGTGGCTGATAAGAGAGTTGCTTTCCATGTCAGTGGACTGTTGTTGTTGATGGTATACACAGGTGCCTCCAGACTCTGTGCTGTGAGGTTGAAGTGAGCTGGACAGTGCTCTCCTGCACAGGTCTGTTAATGAAGTGGGAGTTCTTTTGTCCTATGGCCTCTTGTACCACAGTACATGGAAGTGCCATCTGCTTCTCCATCACAGCTTCCACACCAGGGGTCACTTCAGAGGGTATGATTTGCCTTTTTAACTCCGTTTGTATGTGTATCCCTGTACACAAGTACAAATATGCTGTGAGAGTTCAGGTGTTTGGATAATAGTCCCTAATGGCAGGTTGTACTGTCTCAAGTCACCTGCTGGGCAGTCCACAAACGAGCTGAGTAGAGGCTTGATGTGGTTTTTGGAACTTGTTGCCTCAGATTAAATTCATAGTTTGCCAGTAAAAAGAGGTCAGGCAGTTTAACCTGTCTGACTGTGGAAGTGTCTGTTACTTGTGCGTGGCTTAGATTTTCATGTTCTTGAAAGGTGTAATGATTGCTTGTGGAAAAATGCAGAGAAAATGTTCAGCTCACACTGAATAGAAATGCCTAGTTCAGAGAAGAGAGCTTGTTCCTGCTGGAGAGAAAAGTGGTCATGAAATTATGTGCTCCTGTAACTACATTTCAGGATAATTTATTTTCCTTGACTGTCTCACAGAAATATTTAACATAGATTACTTCCTTAGTTTGTTATTGACCCAGTGTGTGAGCTAGCAGTTTACCCATGGACTGAAATGGTGGTAGGAAAGATGACTGTTATTTCATAGCTTTAAATGTTAGGATTGCTATAGTATATAGATGCTGGATCATCAGTAAAGCTGTGGTGATCTGGACTTGTGGCCTGCTGATACAAGGTGGTATTCTAGAAGAGTGTTTTGTGTTTGGTGCCTTTACTGGTTTTTGAATAAATAACCTGCTATATTGAAGTAGTCATCTGAAGATTGCTTGTATTAAAGCATTTATCTGCTCCTAAAAATAGTTTTGATTCTTAAATCTGTGTTTAAAACTATGGCTATATTTTCGTCTTTAAATGTGGTGTTTATGATGCAGCAGCACTGTATTATTACTGTTGTATTTATTATGCAAAAATGTCCCTTTCTCCCATAACAGAGAAAAAAACATTTTAATTGCATTAATTAGTAAATGACTAGGAGCCCATATACTTTGCAGATAAATTTTAACTTTGTGTTCTCTGTTTAAGGAACCCAAGTTGCTCTGAAGAGTTTAAGATTGTGTGAAAAAGATGTTTCCTTTAAAAGACTCTGTGATGGGTGCCTCCACCTTCTTTGCCTCAGCTCTGCCACATGATGTTTGTGGAAGTAATGGTCTTCCTCTAACACCTAACTCCATAAAAATTTTGGGGAGATTTCAAATCCTTAAAACAATCACTCATCCCAGGCTTTGCCAGTACGTTGACATTACCAGAGGTAAACATGGTGAGTATCTGTTTAATAAGCAAATTTTCTGTATGATTAGAGAGTTATATTTTTGTGACAATACATGTTAAGGTAACTGAGCAGAATAGCACCAGAAAGGGTGCTGGTTTTCCGTCTTAAAATTACTGTGTACCTTTGCTGTGACTGGCAGTATTGGTGCTTCTTTTTCTTCTCTGTAGAGTCAAGCGGGAGGATTGTTGTTTGTCCTGTTTTCTTGTGTGTTACACTAACTGATAAAAGCTAAGTACTTCTTTTTATACCTCTCTAAAATTCTTGTACTCTGTTCCTGCTCCACGTCTCTGTGTGGGACATGGAAATATGTGTATTTTTGGTGCTGCACTCCTACACCAATGCTGTAATCTTATGAATATTTTCATGGGATGGTTGGGTTTTTTGTACTTGATTTTCATCTGTTCTTGTTGTCTTGGTCATCTTGTGTTTTGGCTGCAAACTTCCAGTGTTCTTTTTTTTCTATCTCTTTAGATAGATTTCTCCCGCTAATGGTTACTTCATTTTAGTGCAGCTATTTTTTGCCAGTAACTGTCATCACACTTACTGTTAGCTCAAATAAAGCTTCAGGTGTTTCTTTCTGCTCTAGATGATCTTATTCCGTTGCAAGCTCAGCAGGACTACAGCATTTAATTTCCACAAAAAGGCTGCAACACTCATCACAATTTAAGTGATTGCCACCTTTAACTTTTAAATCAACAACGTTCCCATATAAAAGCACACTGTATGTATTTGATTGGCTACAGGGTCTCATAAAGTAGAATAAGTAATTTTTGTCCCCTTTAGAATGCAGTATGATAGAATGTTTCAGATTTTTAGAAGTTTAGAATATTGCCAACTCCAAACGCTGAAGTATTCTGTGGGGCAGGCAGTTCTTTATGTATTTTTCTTTGCCCTCAAACGTGAATTTTTAATTTATGCAGTCAGGAGATCTATAAAGTTTAAGCACTTTCATTTGCTTTTGCTAGTACATCTTGAAAGAGAAACTGGAATTTTCTTACAGTACTGTTTAGGATGAAAGGAAGCATTAACTAATATAGTATTTAATAAATCAGAAATAAATAGAAAAACATTACCTTTTTGGCAATGAAGAGTAAATGACGTGAAGATTTTGTGTGTATAAATATGAAGGAAAAAATACTCCCTGATAATTGAAGTAATTCGATGCATAGCAAATAAAATGTCTAATCATGAAGTCAGGAGACTGTTCCTAATGGTTAGAATAGCAGCTAATAGCTTTCAAATAATATAGCAATTTTGGTGGAAAATTTTATCATTCTTATACTGACACAATTTTCATCAGTTCTCTGCACATTGATTTAATGTTTGTGGGACTTTTTTTGCAAATGTCAGTTTCTATTCCTACAGAGAAATGTGAGAGCAGACTAGGAAAACAGTGCAAAAAGAAAAGAAAAAATTAGGTGTATGCATACCCCCCAGAAGACCCTCAAAGGGGAAATGTAAAAATAAAAGAAAACCATTCAAATGGATTTTTTTTTTTTTGTAAAATTGAACGCCTTTTAAATCTTTCCTAGCATTGTAGGAGGCAGTCTCAGATTTTTTTTCCTCCAAAGAAAGCATAAACGGTCCTTTGATTTTAAAAAGGAAGAAACAGAGTTGCAAGCATTCCTGCTTTAATGTGATGATAGGTGTTCCTCAGTTTTTTGTCTTTATCTAACTGTTACAGTCATCTTGCAAAAATGTGTTTGAAATAGTTTAGTTTGATTTGATTTTGAATCTTAAGTACTAGCTTATCGATGAGTAGAGGAAGCAGCAAAGCCTAGCTACTGCAGGAGTCTTCTCAACCCCCATGTAACATCTTATACCGCTGTCTTTTCCTGCTGGATGATTATTGTCTTCAGTGCAACAATAGCTTTGGTTTTTCCCCTGTATTCAGAACCAGCCCATCAGTCTTCAGAACATGTGGGACCCCTGCAAGGGCTGTAGATATTTGTTGGGCAAGAGGTGCTAGAGCTTGTTGGCTCATCAGGACTGAAACTCCTGTGCTCAGCCTGAGTCCCTTTTCTCAAAGCCGGTGTTACTTTGAGTCTCTTTCGTCAACACAGCCACATATTTCTAAAAATTTATCTTTGAGACTTCTATTCTTCAGTCAAATCTGCCTGACACTGGCTGAAGACTTCAGCATTTGTTAGGAGTTTACTGGATGGATGGATTGACAGTGCTTCACATGAGGAAATGAAAGATAATCTGCTGTATCTCATAAACAAAAAATAGTGATGTTATCTGTGAATTGTACATCTCTAACATTTAACTATGTGTAATTTTCCATACAGTATATGTCAAAATGCTTTAACATCTGCCAAATAGGTATAGTGTGAAGTCTGTACTCCCAGGATCTCATTTGGATTCCAGTCCTGCAATATGTCTTTTTTGTTGGTTTTTTTTTTCCTATTAGAGAGACTGGTTGTGGCAGCTGAACACTGTGAAAAGAGTCTGGAAGATTTGCTACGTGAAAGGAAGCCTGTCAGGTAAGGTGTCAAGCTAATTCAAATCCACTCATCATTTCACATATCTGTGGGCAAGTCCTGGACAATTTTTTTAACTTTTATTGGTTTATATAAATTTTATTTCAATAAAGTTTAACCTAAAGACATTATTTATCAGATAAAATATGTGCCTGAAGGGGGAGTACTCATTCCCATGCAATTCTAAAAGCCAGAAGAGTTACAGGGAACTTGCTTACAAACGAAATACTTTGTAACTGGTAAAATCCTGTCTTGTCTTGTGATAGTAGCTTTGGGTTTTCTTTTTAAAAATAAAACCAGCCTTATGATAGGATAAGGAACTTTCTAAGAATTAATTTGAAGATTGAGTCTGCCAGATCATGCAATACAGCTTTCACTAGAATGAATAGAATTTGGTGTGTGTTTTTATATGGAGAAATCTATTAATTTATCAGCTAGAAAGTGGACAAGATGTCAGATATATATGCCAGGGTGCTAATTAGTCATTTGAATTTGGGGTTTTGTAGTCACTTTAGCAACACTTTGGTCAAAACCAAGTCCAAGGGCTGGATGTCAGAACTATTTTTTTAAATACTAGGATGTATGCAATAGTTGAGCTGTATCTTTAACAAAACAAACAAAAATCCCAAAATCCCTGTCAGGCTTGTTGCAAAAAGTTTTAACTGTCATTTTAGAATCTATCACTATTACCTTGGAAGTAAAGTGGTATGTATGTAACACAGAAAATGTGAAGAGTAGAAGGAGAATAACTTTATTTCCTTTTGGGAAAGCTAGACATTGTGTGCTAACTGGTTATTTCAGAACACAGAAAATATATAAATATAAAACACATTTAGAAAAATCCAGAGTCTCCTCATCCTACCTTTTGAAGCTTACAGCTTAGATAGATTTCATTTCTCTTCGTATTTATGCAGATATAGAGATGATGATTAATCAGTAAAATAATTGACAATTTTTTTCCCGGTGAGGGATTTCAGGTGGGCTGTGTTTGATGAGGTACTATACTTCTGTGACTTCCTGTGACTCATCCCAAATTAAGTTTGTGTAAAGGGAGCAATACTGGATCTGTAGCTTTTTGAGTCTTGCAGCCCCTAAATAGTATGCTAACAGTGTCTGGCAGAGATATATCTAAATGAAAAATGCCCTTTGTTTGTGTTAGCATTTTATAAGCTTAAGCTTGTATGGCAGTGTGTGTTGCAGAGGACTACAGCTTGAGGAATATTAAGGAACTATGGTTTCTATTTTTTTCTTAAGATTGAGAGGTAGTTCGGTGTAAAGGGTTTTTCATGTGTGATATATATATAATTGTTCTTAATACAGTTTTGCATCAGGTTCCTATTGTGCAAAGTTCCAGAAATAATTAAAGCATCAGAAACTCTTTTCATTCCTTTTTCATTCGGTTCTCACACTGTTCTTTGAGCATGTGTCTTGGTGTTAGATGAGGAGCAGCCCAGACTGCCTGCTGTCTCGTTACTGTTTTTGAAAAAGTATGCATGTACCTCTTTTAATTTGGTTCAAATTCCTTGATACAGTATACTTACTTAAGTTCTCTGACAAATCTTTATCAAATAACAGTGGTCTGTCTATATGTACCTCCATTATGCCCCTCTATACTTCCATGTGTTTTGTGGCATCCAGAAATGTTTCTGAGATCGTTTTAGATAGTTTGGTAAGGTATGTGACTTTGGGTTTCGGCATGCTGAAGAAAGTTACTTAGTTTGTGACAGTTACCTCAGCTCTTTGGGCTGTGGCTCTGTTGAGAGTAGTTGCACAAAGCCTGGCTTTATTTCTTCCTGCTTGTCATGAGAAAAAGTTTGTACTGAAGTAAGTTATTCTATTATCTGATCTTTCTTCTAATGAGCCAACTGGGATTTCTTCTGGAAGCTGTAACACCTGAGGTATAGGGCTAAAATATAGCATGTACGTATATCCTTAGCTTTAAGAGACATTAGTGACTCATCTACTGAAAATTGCAGCTTTTGCAGTAGTAGCTAGAAAGATAAATTATGTTCACTTTAAATGAAGTTTTCTGCAAGACAGTTTTCCTTCTTCTTTTTTTTTTTTTTTTTTTTTTTTAATGAAAACAGAATTTTTTGTTTCTTCTGTGAGACCCAGAAACTTCCAGGAATAACTTGGATGGATCATTTCCCAGTAACTGGTTATGTGATCTGTCTATATCAATTACCTTTGGAGAGAAGTCTTTGGCTTTTTTTATGTGTTCTGATTGTATTGGTCATTGGTAGCATAGCTCGTTACACATCTGGAGTTGATGTGTATGCTATTGCAATTAATTTTATAAACTGTTTTTGGAATGTGAGAAACTGCTCTTCTGGCTTCTAGATTAATTTTCCTTACACTTGCCAGTAACCTAAGTCCTTTGCACCTGTACCACAAGCTGATGTAAAATCAGCAGGAAATCTTCTATTATGTTAGTGCGGAAACTCAAGACATTACATTATGGATTGTCTGTCTTTCTATACATATTGGAAAACAGACCATACAGTTGTTTGGTAGTTATTTACAGTTAATCTTTGCTGAAGTCATGCATCAAGTATGGCACACATTCCTTAATATATGAATTATACTTTAAAAAAAAAAAAAAGTAGGGAAGTTCTTTTTCAGTTAACCACAGACTTTCCCCAGGTTTTCTAATTCTGATGAATCAGTTGCACATAGGAGACAAATACTGGAAATTAGACCTCTAGCTGTTTACTTTACCTGCTCTGTCACAGTGCAGAAAGTCATTTTACTGAGCATATCCCCAAAAATTTTCTAGAAACTGGGCTTGTGTTATATTCAGGAATTTGTTCATTCATTACTTAACAATAATGTGTCAACAGTCCCCAGGCGTTGCAGAGATGGTTTGCCATTGTCCTCAAAGTTAACGTGCTTAACTTCACTTTCAAAGATTAATGCACATAAGTGTTTGGTAATTTATGGCCAGATTATTTTCTGGTTTGAGTTCTGGGATCCTGAATCAAGCACCTGCTGCTATTAGAACTCTTATCAGGTAAATTTCAAGAACTCTTAAAGGGATGAAATGAGTGTCAGCTCTTGCAATTCTTACCATACATAGCCAGATAGAGGAAAGGACTTTATTACAGCCCTTCTTTCTGTGTTTCAAGGTATAGCCATGTGGAGATTGTAACTACAGTTAATGTTCCTAAAAGTGACATTAATCCCAATTTTCTTTACTGTGCTTCCATGGAGCATCACAATAACAGCAGAGTAGCTCTTTTGGTGTTGTGTGGCACAGGAAACTCAGGCTGCAAATATGTATAAGAGTTTTAGGGGAGGATAAAAATTTTAGGCATTGATAACCCATTTTTCACCAGACTACTGTCCATTGTTCTGTGTGAGAGGCTATAGTCTGGGTCATTGTTTCCTGTTTGTTCAGTCTCAATTTAGTGCCCTGTTTGTTGTTGTGCTCAATCAGGGAAAGTATGCACTTAATTTTAGTTTATAACAGTTGTGTTAGTGCAAAATTAGCTCTCTGAAGCATGTTCAGGAGTTAGGTAAATATTTAAAGAGGCAAGAATTTATGTATGTAGTCACACAAAAATAGTAAATACCTTGTTTAAAATCATAATATTTTATTGCTGTTCAGACATTTGAAAATGCGTCTCAGTCTGGCTGGCTTTCTCCATGTCTTCTTACACAAACAAGGTTTTTTTTTCTTGTGAATAATTTTAAAATAAGTCACAAAAAAGTATGGTGGGTAGACATTTTGTACTTTAACAGTCTCGTGAAGGGTAGTGGCAGTCAAAATTTTACTAGCTCTTCGAAGTTGCTAGTTATTGTAGCAGTGTTGATACCAAAGACCAGAATGTAGGACATACATTTAAACACGTTTCCAACTACTCCTTTGAGATACTTTTTCCAGACAGTGTTAAAGGAGTTATTTTCTCTGCTCCTGTGCTGTTATAATAGGGGTTGTAAGCATTTCCTTTTCTGTCATGCTTGAAGTGTATTTCTTCTTTGAAGAAGTTGGTCTGCACTTGTATTCATAATAATAAAAATGCCAGCGAATACTGACGTTCAGCAGACTTTTGGCACCTACAGCAGAGTTTCTGGATTGGTCTTTAATTTGTGGCTTGGACAGTCTAAATCTATTCCCTTCTTTAATAAAATATAGTTGTCATATGTTTTGAAAGTCATGGTATTGAAAAATTACTAGTGAACTATCAAGATACAAGGTGTAGTTTGTTATACATGGAACATTTGATGGGAAGCAGACTGTGTCTGCAGCTGTTTACTAGTTTGGAGAAAACATGATCTGACTGATTCAGATGAGTACATTTTATTGGCTGTATTAAACAGTTGTCTGTTCATTGATTGGACTAGATTTCTTCATGCCATCGTTGCTGTTAGTGTGCTTTTGGCAAACTTGAAGTGAAACTGAAGAAATTAGATGTGGGGAGAAAGCAATTTCTGAGTAGCCTGGCATTCTTCAAAAATATTGTAAAACAGGTGCAAGTCATCAAAAGGCTGAAGGTTTTACATGATTTGCCTTGAAGAGCTGCATGTGAGCAGAGTTTCATGGGCTGAGTGTATTCTGCTTTGAATAAAGTCTGTGTTGGAATTTCACACGAGAAGTCCATATGTCACAATGAGGCTGCATTTGGCAAGAATAAATTATGTAATAGTAAGATGAAGTAGCATTAGTAAACAAACTTAAAATTATTTTTTTTCCAAAGCATGTGTGAGATTCTGTATTAGGGCATTTAGTGTCTGTAGACTTTTCCTTTAGTCTCTTGATAATGCTTTAGTTCCAAATCCATTAATAAAGATTATACATTAATCCAGACTTGTTTATATGTTGTCCAATTATGCTTTTCTTCATGTAGAAGTATAGTTTTATTTCTGTAAGTAATTTTTAGTCTGACTGCAGATCTTTCTGTAGCATTCCTTTTAGCATAGATTTTCTCCTGGCACTGCCTTTCCTCTCAAAATAAGAAAACAATTGGCATGGAAAAGGGTTTTTTTTTGAGGTATTCAAGGTGGACGTTGTTACTCTGGATGTTTGAGTGACCTTTTTGGGTATGGAATCAAATTCTTTGCTTGTAGAGTTGGCTGCAATGTTTGATAGCAGCACAAAGACATTTAACCTATGTCCATGCCTTCCTTACATGTGAAATGTGAGTGCATCCTTGTTTCTTATCTTTCTCTATTCTAGGAAAAAGCAAAAAGAGAAGGATCCTACTTTTTGAGTTTGATAGTCTCTGCTTCTTGCCATTAAAGTAGTTGTATACAGTATAAAATCTGGAGATGTGGAAGAGGTGTGTGATTAGATTTCAACCTTTTGCTCACCTTTACTTCCTCTGTAGTTGCTTGTAGATACTTCATATAGATATCCATGCTAAAAGTAGTAATAAAGATCTTGAGCTGAAGATGAGTTACACTGAGTTAATTGAATACAAAAGTGGAAAGTTTGGAGTCTATAGTTTTTAGTCAAAGAGGATGTTGAGTTTCTCCCAGACCAAACACCATGCTCAAGAGGAGAGTGGGTTCATCCTGAAGAGATATTTGTGCAAGGAATTGTGTAAGGAACATGTTAAAATTCCATTTATGTAAATGAGCAAATTACTACTAATGAGCTAATGGCTGAAAACCCAATTGTGTTGAGCAAATCTTATTGGAGTTAAGGCACATTATTTATCCTAATGTTGATTTATGCTAGTTGTGTTTAGAATAAAAATTGCCTGTAGACTATGAGAACAAGATATGGTTAGTATATGGTTATTCTAACTTAATACAGTATTTGACACTTCATCCTGATTTTAAGAAGGGAAAAAAAAAGAAAGAGCTAACATGCATTAGACTTGCTATACAGTGCATTGTTCTAGAATGGGATTTTATTTTAAAGTGCAAGTTCTTGCTTTTGTAACTACTGAGCAGTGTCTTCAGGAGAAGATTTGTCACTAATTAGGGACAGCTGGTTTATTTAGATGCACTGATATGCTTATAAACATCTCTGTCACTGTGGTTTGAGATTTTCTTCTCTGCATGTGGATGTTCTCTCTTTGGGTTTATAATTAAATAGATACTGGGGAATTGAAGATTGCTGTGATAGGAGTGTTTAGAAGACTGGAAGTTCAGGCTAGTTTTGTGGTTTAAAATGTTGTGTTCATTCATTAGCAGCACACATTTTGCTAAAGGTTCACTCATGCCTGTTTTAATTATCACTGTGTTCATAAAACAGAAAGTTTCTAACACTTACTGCAAGTTAGCTATGGGTATACAATACCATGGAGCTGATGCTGTGCAGTCAACAGTGGCAGATAGGGGCCATGATGATTGTTCTTAGAAGCCCCTTGAAGCTTCAAGGTGGAAAGGCTTGAGAGCTCTTCGAGTAAAGCACGAACTGGGCTTTCTTCTGCTATTATCTAATGCCTGATGCTTCTGTGTAATCACTCACCAGCCCTTGCAAAGTGTGGTCTCTTGTACTCCCAGTACTGCTTGTTTTCTGTTTTGCCAGTCATCCGTCCTGTCTATTTGGGAGTATGTCCTGCACATTTACAGTGTGTTGTGCTTCTCTTGCCCTTTTCCCAGGCAACTTCTGTTGTATGGACTTCTTCTACGTGCAACTATAGCCATCTCTATTTCCCTCTTTGGTGATCACATTTCTCATACCACATTTAATATTAATTGTATGCTGATGGATAAATTTCTACTTTATAGTCAGGCATCTGCTTTGGCTACACATAGGTTTATGGTTACCTCTCCAGATAGGTGTTTCCTGCCTGTCGTGATGACGTGTACTAGTTTATAGATCAAAGTGATGCACTCCCTAGTGGCTTTTAGAATGTTAGTTGTTAGCTATGAAATTCTTAACAGCACCATTGCTTATTGGCCTAGTTGCAAAGTCTCTTTGATCACTTGCATTTGCAGACTGTTCTCCTCTCAGAACTTTCCATCCTGTTTCAGTTTTGAGTAGTGTCTGTACCACTGATACAGGGATACAGATTCTTTTGAGCTAAACACTAAAATGTACTTAGGTAGGCTTTTAACCTTAGATATTTAGATTTTTCTTTAAAATTATGTTATAGCCAAGTTGTTTGTTAAAATAACACTGTTGCAAAGTCTGCTGATCTACAGAAAATTCTTGGCTTTAGGACAAGATCTGTGCAGTGTTGCAAGATTTGTTCATAGCTTAAAAAATTCAGTTGCAAATTTATGAAAAGGGGGGGAAGGGGTTTAATTAGGAATGTGGCTTGTTACTAATGCTTAATCCTCTCATAGAGATACCTGCAGGAATTAATAACAAAAAGTCAGTCCTGTCTGACTGCAAGGACGACATTATTTATTGTTAGCTAGTCATGATTTCTAGAGTTGTGAATTCAGTTCATACTGCCACACAGCTGCAACAGTGTTAACTGCATTAATAACCACACTTCATTCTCAGCTTTTCTTTTAAAATTTTTCATTGATCAGGTTATTAATGAGGTTTCATTTTCGAGTGATTCTGAAGCCTCATTTTTCTTCTGCTCTTGTAATTTTATCCAAGATCATAAACAATTGGTACAAGTCAATATCAGCTGTTTTGCTGTTGTGGCGTTTACAAAAATAATAATAGACCAGCTTTGCCTTTCGTTATAGAGAAAAAAACATTTAGCATTGTGAAACCACTGTTACTGTCCTCTGAGTATTTTGTGCATAGCATGTTCTTGAAAGGAGAGAAGCTAATATGCAAACAAATTTGCTTAAGGAGAAAATACGAATAATTTTTTTATAGAGAATTACTTTTGTGGATATTCCCCAATTCATTTTCAATGCATGCATTTGTTATAAAACCAAGAACTATATACTATAGGAATGAAAGCCTCTGTTGAAAGACCCAACCAAAAACCCTGTTTACAAATAAAATATGTATAACTTTTCCCTCTTGTGAAAAATGTAGCTTCAAGCAAAAACTTTTTAGAAAGCTTCATCTTAGTAATGATATATCAAATTCCTCTGCTTGCAGTAGAGGCTGAAGTATGTCAAGACATCTAGCCTTGTAATGGCATGGTTGCAGAGTTTTTCCTAAGAGCAAGTGTAGATTATGGCCCACTCCCCATCAGAATTAAAACTTCAGAATGCTGCTGTTCTGGTGTTTGTTTCTGAAGAAATGTTGTTGTGACACTGATCTTTGTAGCAGATAATCCTCAGCCCTAGTAAATTCACAGTTGTCATTATAAAGTAGATATAAGGTTACACCTTCCAGTCTATGAGGCTTGAGTTCTGTCTGGATAAAGACAGCAGTGGCAAGAGGAAATCCTTCTGTCGTCCTGTTGAGCTAAACATGAATGGTATAGCTGTTCAGGGTGAAAAGAGGCTACTTTAGTACCTGAAAATAATGTACCTTGAACATGTGAACATTTGTTTTATGAAGAAGTGCTTCAAACATAGTGGCCCACTGTTTTTTTATGTGTATATGGCTGTGCATTACGAAAACGTTTTACTTCTGGCCTTGGTGTGTAGAAGAAATCTGCTCTAAGTTAACTGTAGAATAGTAAGGCAGTTTTGTTAATATTTTCCCAGCCCAGTTCCTTTTTTTCCTGGCAAAGACCATGCTAGAAAACTCTGCGCAACTCTTTCTTAATGGGAAGGGGCAGAAAAGCAGTGATGAAATTAATCAGCAGTGTCCTGTTAGCAAACCTTTGAAAAACAGTAATTTGGAGTGGCTAATGCAAAGACTAGTGAGACTTGCTGATTTTACAGAATTGCTGCTGAACAAGCACATGGCAATGTCTGTTTTAAAGCTTTGAGTAACTTTTGGATGTTTATTGGGTGTATTAATGACACAGGATGGACAGTTCTGGTTAATTGCTGTAACTTTTGATAACTCTGTAGGCTCCATTAGAAATTAATGCCTGGGCACTGAACACAGTTTTTGTTTCTCAGTGTGGATTCATTAAAGATATCATCTAGTCATAAACAGGGAGATTGGAAATCATATTTTTAAATGCTCTCTAGTGAATTATAGTGGTGACTATAAAAGATTATTTTATTATGTTTTTCCCCTTGAAAGAGCACTTTTGACATGCTCAAGGTCCACATAGTGTTCCATAACTGACATTAGGTCAACACTTAGTCTTAAAAATTTTACTTGAAAAAAAAACTTACATTACACTAAGGAATTGATAATATGTATTGTAATGTAGGCTTTTTTAAAGTACCATTTTTTCCTTCAATCATTAATATATATTTTTTTAGGGAAAAATATGGAAGAATGGGGTTCTGTAAACTTGGTCTAATTGAAGTCAAAATTTTATGTTACTAAAAGACTCAAAAATCTGTAGTGGTGGAAGAGGATAATGGGCCAAATTATGTCCTGTTAGGTAAGTGCTGGTAGATATCCCCAGCTCAAAATAGAATTTTTATGTAGAAAGTGCATTGACTGATACCTGGATTTGATGGTCTTAACATGCCAACTTCAGCCATTGGAAACGGTGTCTTCAGAGTGTGCAAACGTACAGGCAAAGCAGAGCTTCCCCTTTTGATAGTTTCTTGAAGTGATGTTGCAAGGATTAGACCAGGAAAATAACTGTGCTCTCAGATAGGAAGGTATTCCACATCTCCACAGCCTTAATCTGTCAAGCTGTGCATCAGCAAAATTTCTCATCCATGCAGTGCTACAATGAGCTGGGTGAAGAGTAGCTGACTGAGAAATAATGAAAATGTTTTGTGGAGCACCTTGCTTTGGTGCTTGATACACACTTTCACAAGTCTCTATAACCACCTTTTATACTGCCCTATATGCTGAAAGGATGGGCTATCCGTAGTGAATTACGGGGATCACATGGACTTTGAAATGTGTGGTATTCTTTCTCTGAGCTTTATTTTTCTGCAAAATCAGTGTTGCCAACTCTTACCAGTGTATTGTAACTATCATTTTCTGGTTTTTAAAATGACATCTTAGTACAGTTGGTTCACTTACATATGATTACTTCAGAATATTTTCTTTGTTTTGGAAAGAAAAATCTTACCAATGTAGCTGTAACCATGAGCTTTTGTAATCCTTCACATATCTTCCTCATAGTAGTAGGACTATTCTTTATGAAGTAAACCTCATAAATGTGTGGACCTGCTATTTATCATTCTGAATCAGGCATCTGCCTTTTCTAATGGTTCCTACTGAATAAAGTTGTTTGGTTTATTTTCATATCAAAGGTTATGGTGAAGAATCCAATCCTCTGATTTTGTTTTACCGTCAACTCTCCAAACTGAAATAATTTGGATGTTGTCTTTGCTAAATTTATTACTTTTTTGGTTGTATATTTTCTATTTAAACTTGTAATATTAGGTATTTAAGTCTGAAAAGATTGTATGTAAGGATTGTGACAGGGCAGGATTTCGGAAGCAAGCAAGGTTTGCTTGCTACAAAAGTCACTTGCGGAATTGTTATAAATTTAGGTGTCTTTAAAAGCATAGAGTCTGAGCCAGATGCTAATCTGTAGTTGCCAGCTGGCATTTTGGGATGCAAACAGCAATTGTTTTTCAGATACATCTTTTACTTTAACATGGAGGAAGGTAAGGAAATTGGCACTGCGTTCTGTGTGACCATTCATCGCATCTTTAGAAGTCACTTTTCCTTCAATGATAGAGTGGTTTAAGACTCTGGTAATACTGCTACTTGTGCCATTTACTGCATAGTAAACGTTTCATCGACAAATGTCAAGGACTCTATGCTTTAAAGATACTCTGTGCCTAGAAGTTCAGATGCCGCTGCATTCACATACAAAGGAATGATAGTCATAGAACATGGAATGTGATGCCTGGTTTGGAACTGACTTAACAAAACACACCCAAGCAGCTGAAGATCTGATTTAGTGCCTTTTATGGTAAAGGAAGGGTGTCCTAGCTGCAGTTAATTCTCTTATCTCCTTTTTAAATGTTATCTGATTGTTTTTCTGAGTCTGTCAGATTGAGATAGGCTTTGTATGCATTTGTTCAGACCAAAAGAGAACAAAATATTTTGGAGATCTGACTTCAATTGACCTTAATTCTACTCGTACATTTTATGAGTTCACTCCTTTTCTAGAAGGAGAGAAGAATGTGAGATGAGTTGTTTCCTTCAATGAAATGTTGGCAATGTGAAGTGTGGAACATTTATTTAATGCTATTGAAGTTAAGTTCTTTATTGTATATTTTGAGGTTGTTGTCTGTTTTTCCTCTCGTTAGGTCTTGTTCTCCTGTTGTCACCTGTGCCTCTATTTCTGTAGTGTTACTTATATCAGAATGTATAATCAGTGATAAGAATGCAGAATCTCTGGTCTGCTTTTAATGAGGGCTACTTTGCCTAATCTTTAGTGATTGAAATTTTGTTGATTTCATTGCACTTTATGGTCCAATATAGTATTCCTATTATATCTTTTACATATGAGCCAGCTGAGCCTAAGATGCAAAAAAAGACATTTTAGAAGTTAATCAGGGGCAAGATTGAAAACTTGGAATGTGGATGTGTCTTTCCTATTCTGTGCATTAAACCAGATGGCATTAGAGGTTTCATTAAAATAGTGCTTTATAAGGTGTGCTTGCTTTTCAAAAGGACTTTGTTCATTTGCTCGCCCACCTTTTCGGATGAATGCTGGATGTCCTAAAGGAGGTCAAGGTGCAATGTATGGGGTTTTTTTGCTTTATGAGGAGCAGATACACTTAAATCATTCAGGGTGATAATGATCTGAAAAATCACCTTTGTGTTCAATTTGCTCCATATATGAAGTTGTTCTTTATCGTGCCTTTATGCATTGTTTTATGGACTTTTTTATTGTACATTACAAGTTGAGACCTTCATAAAAACATAACATCATCTGTGTTGCTTTTAAAGTCATGCTTGCAGCTTAGAATTTTAAAAAAGGAATGAAAGGACTTTGAGTTTCCTCAGATGAGCAATACGAACTTGTTGAAGATATCCTGTGTGAAATAACTCTGTGCATGAGTTAGAGACTTCCTGAGGACTCTGTCTATAAAATTCTTTTTTTTGACTTGTTCTCTGCTTGTTGCATTCCCTTCCAGTTCATTTCATTCTGATAATGTGAATGCATTTCCAAGTAAATTGGCAGTGTTTACAATCTCAGTCCCTAGTGCCATTTTTTAATCAAACACATAATAAAGCACTAAATAAACCATTCCCACCTGCATTGAACTCTTTATGTTCCATATAGGGTATTTTGTAATTTTTTTACCCAGGAAGACCCAATTTATCTGCACATCTGGTTTTCAACCCAGTTCTGCTTTTTATCCAGTTTTCCAGCTGGTTGATTGAGGCATAAGGAGGTCAGATGGCTTTCTTGAGGTCAGGGTAGTGATTGTCTCAGCTGGGATTATACCCAAACTTTATCCATTGCTGTAACCACTTGGCCACACCACTCCTAACCAGTCTATGCACATTGTTGGCGGTAGTGGAACTGACTGCAAATGTCATTTTCTTTGTTTTATAGTTGTGCTTGTATTGAAATATTGTCACTTTTATTGGTTCAGAAACATTACATCTGTTAACAACCTGGTTCCCTTCCACTTTGAACAGACAATTTTTTTTGATGAATCTCCTTCCTGAATTCCAAATGGGTGTTTGTTTCATGAGTTCTGGGGTAGTGATTGATGATGTTGCTTGATGGTTTGTGTTGCTCTGGTGTGCTTCGTCAGGGCAGACCCTGTCTGACACTCCTCTTTGGAAGAGGAACCCATGTTTTTGCTCCTTTGTATCAGTGCCATAAGCTTCTTAAGACTCCTGGTTGCTGAGATTCAATTCCTGTAGAGTTTATTTATAGCAATATTAAAGTGTTAGAACAAGATGCACAGAGTTGATAAAGGACTTATTTAAGCATGCACTTCTCTGTATGTACCCTTGAATTGTGAGTCTGAGGAAAGAGAAACTCAGAAACATGGTATCATCAGCGTAATCTTATCCCATTTAGTCTTGCTCTGTCTTCCTGAAAGAGGTCAAAATAGTTGTGGTTCCAGTTTTTATTATCAATTTCATCTTTCCTTGAGTTGCCACTGCATTGAAGAAGCATGACTCAGTACTAAGCCACATACGCATCCCTAGTACGTACAAAAATTACAGGACACTGTACAGTTAAGTAGATAATGAGTCTTGCTTTCTGATACCAGTCCTGTGTTGTTTTCAAATTCCAGTGGGGCCTCTGTTCACTTTACTAGATGGAACAATGTTATTTAAAATAGTCTATTAAGTGCTGATTGTGCTGTCAGTACTTTCCAGGCGCAGCTTTCCTCCTTCTATGACATGGATTAGGCACTCCATGTTGACTGATATCATAGCATGAAAGGAAATGAAATCTACAACTGCCCCTAAGCACTTAAAAATACCACAAATATATTTGGAACAGCCAGAATATTTCTCCTTTCCCCATGATTTCGCTTCTGCCTCAACTTTGTTTCCAGCCCCTTATTTTTGCTCCTGTTCTGCTGTCTGGGTACATCAATGTTTCTGATTGAACTACATTGTAACAGGTCAGTTGCTTAGAGCGTGATGCTAGTAACACCAGGGTCATGGGTTTGATCTCTGTGTTGGCCGTTCACTAAAGAGTTGGACTTGGTATTCCTTGTGGGTTCCTTCCAACTCAGAATGTGATTCTGTTTCAAGCTACATCTGCCTTGGTCACAGTCATTGAAAGGATAGATGGCATAGTCTAGGAGAAGGTAGGACTGGAGACAGTAAGCAAGCAGAAAGATCTTTTGAGATACCAAATTACTCTCATATTAAACTATTTTATTGCAGCACTGAAAAAGGATGGAGAAGACGTATTTCCAGTTAATGCTGTGAATGCACTTCTCTTAAGACAATGAATAGAGTGAATTTGTGTGCCAATTGGCATTGATTTTCTTTTAAACTGGAGGAAAAGAAACTTGTAACTTCCATGATACTGATATGAATGCTGCAAATTTATCTCTTCATTGTTTCTTTTCTCATGTTGGAATTCTTTTAATCAAACAGTTTAATAGACCAAGCCTCCTGACCCCACCCATCTCCAATTTCCAACTGTATGATCTACAGTCCTCTTGTTCTTAAGAATTCAAGATGTCATGCATCAAGGAGTTTTCCCTTCAGCATTCTGCGGTGTATGTAGGGACTACTCTGCTGCTGGCTGTCAAATGCATTTTTCCAAAATTGCTTTTCCTGCTCTGGAGGTAAGCAATGATAAAAAAGCAAGGAGATTTTACCAACAGAATACTTGCTGGCTGTGGATTTCCACTGCAACTAGTAGGTGATATTATCAGACATAATGCTTAGGAGGCAAACTTTTTTTCATCCAGAAGCAAGCTTGAATTAAAGAGTTTGGAAGCCTGAAAATATCAAGGAACATTTCATATATTCTTTCTCTGTATTCCCTGTCTCCTAGACATCTGCCTACTATTTTTTTTTTTTTTTTGAAGGATAGTGGTCTGAGCTAGTATGACCATTTCTAGGATTTGGAAATGGAAATAATTAGTTGCAGAAAGTTGTTTGTTCCAAGAACATCCTACCTTGGAGTCCAGCTTCCTGCTTCTACAAACAGCTGCATTATCATTCCCATTAATCAGGAAATAATAAGTTAATAAATAACCACTCAAACTGAATAAAACATAGGTAATATTATTTGGGTTATTTTAACAAGAATTCAGCATGCCACCTTTCTGTCATAAAGTTCTTTTATTTGTGAATGTTTTCAACCTTTTTGTTTGATGTGGTGTTTTTGTTGACCTATGATATGGGCAATTTTCTCGATGTTTTTTCAAGGTACTGCTCAGTCACTACTGGGTGAATATGCTCACTGTTAACTCTCCAATCTTCTGATTAGTTTCAGGGTTCATTGTCTTTACTTGATTCCAAATAAATTCCTCTTTCCTAATTTCTCTGTTTGTTAGTATCTGATCCTTATGAGAAAGGTAAGACTCTTGGTATGCCAACTTCTTGCAGTACTTTTCCCTTCTAGTATTCCTCCCTTTCACCCTGGCCCAGAAGCTGTTCTCAGTCAGAAGAAAGAATATAGTTGGTGCGCTGAGAAGAATCTTTCCTTCCCTCCTCATCCTGCCCTCTCTGAATCCAAGAAGTGACAACAGTGTCGTGTAGCAATCAGATTATTTCATCAGTGGGTTTGTAGAACCACAAGAGGTTGAAACTCTGCTAAAACATCTGTTTCCTGACAGGCTAGGTTTATTATTCCTGAAGAAAACTTCCAGAAAATGACTTTATGTCCTTAACAGTAAGAATTCAACAGACTGGAGATGAGGCTGACTGCTAAGTGGAAAAGTTGATGGATTTTGTGAAGGCACAGTACAGCCACCTGTGTACTATTACACTGTGGAAATTAGTCATTTGTCTGGTATAACTTTTGGTATGACAAATTCTGGAGGTAATAAAACAATCCTCATTTTTGTGGGTTTTTAAGTCAACTTCCCTTCTTGCTCCACCCATGAATGCCATGCATATGCCACTCCTAACCATGCTGGGTTTGGTACTGTTGGCTGAACTTGCTCAAATCAACTTGTAGAAATTCCCCCCCGCACACACATACTTTGAGGATGAATTTCTGAGGGAGGAATTCAGTTATCCTTTGTGCTTCCTTTTTAGTGGTTTAATACATTCAAGTTATAGCCCCAAACCTGGTATTGGTTTTAATCCTTGTATCCCTTTTAATTCTGGATTTCTAGTAAGAAGGATCACAAAATGCCCCCTTTTTCATAGCAATGTTTCTTCTTCTCCAAACCAGGCAATGATTAAATCCAAGCAGTTTAATTTTATATCAATGTACAGTCTTTTCATTTGAAAATAACCCCTTTTCAAAAGCCTAGCCAAGTAGACTACTTGTGAGTAGATTTTTTGGTATCCAGACTGAGGATTAAAATGAAGCTGGCTCCTTGAACGTTTGCTGGTAGCTGTAGCAAGATCATGCCTTGTTTTCTGTCTGTGAAGTGTTCCTTTTGCAGAGAACCTACTGTTTCTTCTCTTGCTCCTCTTAGTGGAGAAAAAAATAACTTTAAACCAAGTTTGTTAGGAGAGCTAGGAAACTGCAGTGCATCTCACAGTTACATGCTTTTACTTACTGCCTCCTACTATATTGCTTTGAGCAGTGGAACAATTTTCTTCACCATAATGTGATCACAACTGTGATCATCAGCTACTGAGGTGAAGAGGGTATTTCATGCCACACAACTGTCATCCTGGCTCCCATTAGGTCAGTGGTGTCACGTGGTTGGTGTCAAATCTGCCACGCTTGCATTTGTCCGCCTGTTTTCCTGTGTCATTTCAAGTGCTTTTGCTTTAGGCTTTTCCCCCCACCTCCTATTAAAGGAGACTAATGAAACCTCTGCAGTTCTAGAGGCCCAGAGAGCTAAACCACTGCCCTAGATCTATCATAGTTCAACACTAGCTAGTCAATTGAAAAACAGGCTTCCAGATAATCAGGGAAAAAGTTTCTGAATCTGCTCAGAGCTCAACATCAACATTGTATTTTATGTGTCCTCCTCATTTAGGACTGTATTTTCTTTTTCTGTTCACATTTTGGGGTTTTTTAAACATCAGCTTAAGGTGAAGCCTGAAAGCAGCTTCACGAGTGCACTTTCTGCACTTGCAGAACGCCATTGCGAGGATTATGATGTTGACAATGTCTGTACCTGAGGCCCACTGAAGGAAGGAGAGAGCCTTGGTACTCACCTGCAGCAACGCTGGGGACATTTGCTGAACTTGGCCTTGGGGAGTTTAAAGCAGAGAGATCTCTTGTGCTTGTTAGCAGCAACAAGTTGTCAGGCCCTTTGCAATTAAGTGAAAAATCTCATGTGTAATAACCACACAGTGTGTTTTCCCCAGTAAATAAGAACTACATAATGTGCAGCACTATGAAGAGCTTGTTATGCAGAGTTCCTTGTCTCCTGGGAGGTGGTGTGCGTGCTGAAGGACAAGGGTGAGGTACTTGGCTGAACACTTCTGCCCAGCAGGGTGGCATCAAGAGTTTAAGAGCACTGAGAATTGTATGCAGTGAAAAATAATAATCATTTATGTGTTCCTGATTGTTGTAACGGCGCTGAGGGGTTTATCTTAAAGAGCAAAGAATCCCAAAGCAGTATTTTCGCGTATTTGTCCGTGTTCTGGTTTTGTATGAATTGTAGAATATGAAGAATAAATGGGTGGCTGAGGCCCCCTGGCGCCAGCAGAGCACACTGCACCCCACAGGCAAACGACCCCAAATTGTATTTACTTTTATTTTTTAATACAAAGAAACACTTTCTAGGCTCATGATGTAATAATTTTTTATATGCAATTGTTTCCTTGCTGGAAACATGAGTACTCTTATCATTTATTTTTCATGTCTTGTTTTGCAAAGCTGTGCAGAAAATGAGAGAGGGGACTCTATTTGCAACAATTATCATTAAGGTTTGCATTACAGGGAAAAAAAAACATAGAAGGAAACTGAAAACTTGTAAGATACTTTTTTTTTTTTTTTTTAACCAGAGTAATATCTCTGCCCAAGAATGACTGGGAGAAAAAACTACACACCTAATGGTGTCTGATGCTGTGGTGTAGTATTTAACTTGGAGGGGGGAGGAATGGGGAAGTGCTAGTGAAGGAGGAGCAAGATAATTGTGGGATGTTGTTTTGTTTTTGTGGTTATTAGCCATGAGGTTTTGGTCAAATCACTAAGACCTTGAAAATCACTTTCAAATGCTATGATCTAAGATACAGTAGTGTGGCCAGATGTTAGAATAGATTCCTTCTGTGTTAAAGTATAGCTTAGTATAGTATAAATATAGTGTATTGTATTATACTTATTATATAACACTATATTAAATATAGTAAATAAAGTGTAAATTATTACAGAGCTCTCCTAGGAAAAACATTAGCATCTAGAGAATAGCTCCATGTAGGTAACTTAGTTGTGTCTCTTTTCAGTATTTCTGTGTTAACTCTAGTCTCAAGTGTGGTTTTTGTCAAAATCTAGGTATTTTCTCTTGGAACAAAATTTTGTCATTCCATCAGGTATGAATAGCAGCTAATGAAGTTGTATAAAGAAATTAATTTGGGCATTTAGTCAGCTACTTGGCTTGTCACTCTAAGTAGTCTGTAACGTTCTTCCTCATCTTGCTGTTGCACAAATTTTTAATAAGCAAGAGAAGGTGGTGACATCCTCCAGAGTGCTATTATAAGTTATTCATTAACAATAAAATTTAAAAAAGCAGAATGTAAAGCTAGGTCTTTATAAGTAGATATGCTTTGCTTTTCGGACGTTTTATAAAGTGATGCCTTCAGACAAACAGGCCTGAAAGGTGTGAGGGGGAGTGGGCAGAATGAGGAGAGTGAAAAATTAAATGGAATCTCTCTGAGTGATGTGAGATCTGTGGCTTTTGTTCTTATTTTGGATACACTTGGGAAGCCTGTTACTCGTGATGTGTGTACAAATTTCTAATCACTTGTTCACAGAAACTTCTGTTTAAGGCTTTCAGTTCTTACAGTAGATAATAACTTTTGTTAAAATACAGAGTTATGTCCAAATGTTCTGGGTGGTAAACCTCATTGTTTCTTTCCAAAGATGGTGAGGGTGATACTTCCAATGCTGTAAAACAATATGTGCTGAAAATGAAGTTTTCTTCCCTTTCTTTTGTTTCTTACTTCAGATTTTGAGATGACTGAGGGCTATAGGTATGGTCTAGGCAGGCCTCTATTTTCTAAATAAGCTCCAGTTAACATCTGAGTTTCAAAACCTTCTGTTCAGCTGAACTTTTCTGTGAATATCAGTAGCAGACTTAAGATGAACAAATAAAAAAAATAAGGAACAGTTGAGATTTTTGTTTCCCTCATTGGGGAAGCATAGTTTCTACCACAGAGAGTATTTTCTACTTTATTATCATTTTCTGCTGTTCTTAAGGACCAGTTCAGGATGAGTCAAAAACGTAGATTTTGGGGAGTTGTGTATGGCACTGAACGTATCCTACCATATTCATACTTTAAGCTGTTCTGGAATTGTAAATGTCTCACTTGTGTTTGGAATATCTGTGGAAAGCTACATTTTCACAGATGAAAAAGGGGAACATTCACTTTAACATGTTGTTGGTTTTGTGCCTTTTTTCAGTTCTTCAAGGATCTTATGCATAGCATATGAGGTTTTGCAAGGTTTGCAATATATGAATAAACATGGAATGGTCCACCGAGCACTCTCACCTTGCAACATTCTTTTGGATCGAAAGGTACAGCTACAGGAATAAATTGATGGTTTTGTTTGCTGATAACGAGTAGCATTCTTTGTTGTATATGGAGACTGGGCAGTCACATTTCTACTGATTGGGGGGAATAAAACCTGTGTATCTGAAAAGGTATTGGTTTTTATTTGTTTTTAAACTACAGTTTTCCTCTATTTCTGAAATTTCAAATGTCTTTCAGAACTTATTTTTCTAACTTCACATTGTCCTTTGTCCCAAGCCACGTTTTTTTTTCTCCCTTTTCTTCTGAAAGTGGTAACTTAAGTCTACTTGTCATCACTGTAATTAGTTACAGGACCTTCCTGGCTGTTATCGTAGGAAAATACTTGTTATGGCTGTTTAGATGTTAATAATATTTCATGGTGATATGATACTTGACTTTTAAGATGTTAACATTTCTTTGTTCATGTTAAATTATTCAAACTTAAATATCTCTCAATTCTGTTAGAATGTTGAGTTGGCAGTGTGGAGTACTGGTTTTGCTTGTAAGGGTTCAGAGAAATTAATAGCTACTGTTGTAGTCAGAGCAGCTGCTTCATCTGCACTGACAGCTAAAGAGCTTAGCCTGTCTTCATAACCCCTCTCTCCTTCCCCTTCTTACTCAGTTTAGATAAAATACCTAGATCCTCCCCTTGAAGGCAGAAAGAGAAGAGAGGACAAAGGAAATAAGGAACATGTATTTTTTTATATGCTTGTAAATAAATGAAAAGCATAATAATGCTCTGACATGCAAAAATACTCTAGGATTTTAAGCTATTCCTAAAATCAATAAAAGAACAAAGAGGGCTGTGAGACCATAAACTTCTAAGCTCTTCCCTGCCCTTTGAATAGCCTTCTGTGTTGCACCATCTGGAGGCTGGCTGAGTGTAATTCAACATCCAGCAAAAAATAAGACCTCAGTTTAACTTCTATGTCTATTTTTTGTTATTTTCACGTTAACTTTCTGCCTCCACAAATAAAAGGAAGCACCTGAAAACAGGATTTTAAACCGTTTACAAACAGGAAAAATGTTCAGTAGAATATTTAAGCCCTTTTGATTTACTGAAGATATACTGTAACTTAGAAAGGGCAGATATTCTTGTGTATTCCAAACAAAGTGATTGCTTAATGCTCTTGGGAAGTAAAAGCATTAGAAATAAGGACCTTTTTAACTTGCACAGATGGTGCAGAACTATAAGACAGTGACTTTTTCTGGAAATCTGTCCTCTGACAGCTAATGCAACTTGAAATTATTTTTGATCTTTTTTTGCTTTTAACTAAAATGCACATTCTTCCAATGTCAGATTCTGCTCCTGTTGATAATTTTTTTTTTTCCTTTTCAGGGACATGTGAAGTTGGCTAAATTTGGACTCTATCATATGACAGCTCAAGGTGTTGATGTTGATTTTCCTATAGGGTAAGGATGTAGTTACACAATAAAAATATAGCAGAATTGTATTTTTTCAGGAAATATATTTGTTTTGAGCAATCATCTTTAAAAATGTGCTGTATGCACAGGTTATAGTTTGTTATTTTAGTATATATCTGTTGCATACACCCCTTACACAGAAGCTTCTGATAATGTCATTTAAGAGGTGAAATGAGTGAAAGACAGATAATGGGTACCATGCAAGCATCTTGCTGTAGCTATTTATTGTCAGTCCTTGCTGCCTGCATTTGCCTTCAAATGCTAGTAATTCCCTATGACCTGGATTCCTAATTTCAAATTTAGGAAAATGCACAATCAATGCTTCATTATTGCAAGCCACTGTAGCTTTTTTTGTCTCATTTATCATTTTGTGATTTATTTTCAAGTGATCCTACCATCTGGCCAAAATGGCATCCTTTACTGGAGTGGGTTTTTTGTCACTTCTTGGTTTTTTGAGGTGTCATATTGTTTGCAATTGAAATACTGAGCTGATTCTTAAAGACGTGGCCAAAAGAAGCAGTGGTGTTCCCTTTCAAAACATGATTTCAAATTTTTTTTAAGTATTGTAATGAATTGTTGACAGAAAAAAAAAAAGTTGTGGTATATTTTTAAATTATCTAGAAGGTATCTAGCAGGTGGAATATGTCCTCAACACCTTTTGTTACTTTTTTTGCTAGTTCAAATGTTGTGTGGGGGGAACACTATTGATGAAGAATGCTGCCACCGCTCCCAAATACAAGTCTAAGATAGACTAACTTAATACACTAATGCTGAAAATCAATGTGCATTTTCTCTGAGATATGTAGACATGCTATTTTGAAAGCTGCTGTTTTCTCTCACAAAAAGACTGAGCTGGTGACTGAGATTTGACCTTTTATGTAGTAAACACTATGTATTTTGCAGTTGGAGTGAAACTTTGCTGTAATACAGTGTAGATTTTGACTGAACAAAATAGAATGGTCTGCTTTGTATTCTACTTTCTCAAAATGCAAACTTGTTCTGATTATGTAATGGAAAGTCACACTTTTTAGACAGACAGGATATTACTTAATGTTGCTGCATCTTTCTAGGTACCCATCATATCTGGCGCCTGAAGTAATTGCACAGGGAATAGTCAAACCAAGTGATCATACTCAGTGTGAGAAGCCTCTGCCTTCCGGCCCTAAATCAGATCTGTGGTCTCTTGGTATAATATTATTTGAGCTTTGCATGGTATGTAAGAGGATAATTCTCTTGATTTTAACTCTTTGGGAATAGTTTCATTGACTTGATTGCTATTGATTATGGCGTTAATGACACTTTGCCCATCGCCCAAGCACAAATGTCAGAATATGTTAACATTCCTACCTGGACAATATTGGTGGTTGTTCTAGTAGTAGGATGCATATTGGTGTGTAGGATGCTGGTATGAGTGTATGTATTAATTATGAAGGACAGCTGCCTGGGGAGCCACAAGACTGTGGCTGTAAGGCTGTTCCACTTATGAGACACTATCAGTGTTGTATTTTTTCTTTCTAATGGCATGAAAGTATTTCTGCTATAGTGGGGTAAATAGCATTTTCTGTTCTTACAGATACTTTTTATACATCTAAAATTCACATGTAGAAGCTTATTTCACTGTATTTGTATATAGACGGAATATGTTGTCTAAATATTGTATATATATATTGTAGTAGTATTTAACTGTTTGTTGATTTGACTTTGTTATTTGTTTAGGGGAGAAAATTATTTCAAAGTTTGGAGATAGCAGAAAGATTGAAGTTTATACTTATGTTAGGTAAGTAGCACAAAATGAATTATTCAAATTTCCAAGCTGTTCCACAATTAGAGCTTTACAGACTAATCAGCTTGTGATGCTCAAGACTTAAAGCACTTTACCTTTGTCATCTTTTATCTTCAGAGTTAAATAGGCATTTGAAGCATGGTTGCTTTTGTAGGGAAAGTACAGAGGTGGGTGCCAGGAAAAATAACTTTGGAAGAACTGTATGTTAACATAAGGGCAAACTATTTTGAAAAAATGCTCGAGAATGGTGGTCATTTTCATGATTATTTGTTGTTTTATGTTGCAGGAGGTTTCTGAAATAGATTAGGAATTGTATGATACAAAAGAAAACTGTCCCTGCACCAGCAGTGCTTGTGTAGTAACTGCCAGGTAGGGAGAAGCAGGACTCAAATAGGAAAACAGGGAAATTAAAAAGAGAGCTGAGAAGTGTTTTTCTGAATCTGGGCTTGTTTCTGGCTTCACTTGCAAACTATAAAACATTACTGTAGATGTGGAATTCTTGCTTAATGTAAATAAGTCCAGAACTGGGACTGTTTTGTGTGTGTAAAACTTGATTTCTGGTGGGGTTTATGAATAACCCATGGGGAGTGGAAGGGCACGAATTTGCAATTTGAAGCTTTAACAGTAAGCTATTATCCAGAGCAAATAGTAATGCTGTTAAAGTTAATTACTGTCAGGAGAAACATCTTTTTCCTTCAGCAGTTAGTGCTTAGGTGCTGAAATTCTGCCTGCTTTGGGGTTTTGTTAACAAAACTTCCTGAAGCATTTCCATCCACTTCAACTTGAATGCAAGTTGGGGGTAGCCTTTATCCACTGCAAAACATTCATGTCCTGGGAGTTATTTACTCAATAATGTGATGAAAATAAGTTCTAAAATACTGCTAGTGTTATCTGCAAGTAGAAAGAAAATGAAAAATTACTTCAAGATTCTATATACAGGTTCCTTTAAGGGATTTTTTTTTCATTTGTAAGTGAAAAGACTATTTTAATTTATTTGACAGAGACTGATAATCTGGAGCTACTAAGCCTGCAAAAAGATTTTCACTGTTAGCTTAGAAGTGCTACTTTCCTTAGGCTTCAATTTTCTATCTGCATAGATGATGATAATTTTCATTTCTGATTTTGACAGTTCACTTTCAAGTGGTGTGGCAATGTTAATGAAAAGCCGATATCAAGTGTTTTTTATTGGAGTGGAGGTTTTCATGATATCCTGTTTAATTTGTATCACTTTTTTCATAATCTTTAATTTTTTATTGTTCTATTTGTTTTCCAAAGGCTGCGTAGATGATATTGTAACTGTATTGGCTGAAGAACATGGTTGTCTTGATATTATTAAGGTTTGTGAACCTACTCTTTCATGCTGTCTTTTCTAGAATACTTTACTATTGTTGGATAATATTTCACGTTTATTTTTTTTAACTTATTTGGTCACTTATTGTATTGCAATATGATGAAAAATTTTTGAAGTCTAAACTGTTATCTAAGATCCTTTCAATAGCCAGTACTAGTAATATTCTTTCCTGAAGTAACTGTCAATCTCAGTAAATGTTAATGCTCTCTGGGTAGTTTAAACAGTTATAAATTTTCTTTTGAGTGTTGATGAGTAAGTATTTTTCTTCCAGAAATTTAGTTTTCTATCTGATCCGCTTTATGCATACTGATAATGTAGATTTATACAGTTCAACTTCTCACCCACAAAAATAAGCACTAAATTTTCGTGTCTGCATATTTTGAGACACTATGTAAAAGGGTTCTGACTAGTAGCAGAAGAAAGTTCTAAGGTACTGCATTGTTTCAAGCTGGGTACAGAATATCTAAATTAAAAAAAAGAAAAAAGTAAAAAGATGCATACACTGCAGATTTCTCAGATTTTTTTCCCCCAAATCAAATGTAGCACTGGGAGATGAGAATAATTGCTTCCCCAGCGTTTCAATCACAGCTAACCTCATATGTGTAGGTGTGAGATTTTATTGGTCTCATTGGAATAACCTGTATGTTAAAAGTTAAGCATGAGCCAAGTGGCTTGCTGAATTAAGACAGTAATAAACAGACCTCTTCCACGTTTTTCTTATGTTTCAGGACCTTTCTGAAAATGTCGTAGCTTTGCTGAAGAAATGCCTTACGTTCCAGCCTTCTAAGAGGCAGGTATTCAGTCCAAGGGCATAGTAAACCATGTGGGTCACTATGAAATTAGAAGAACTGTTGCAGAATCTTTTTAAAAATATTGACGTTTGGACTGCATATAAGAAATTCTCGGGGTTTTTTGCTTTTCAGTGTTTAAAGAGAAAGAATTAGGGAGGGGACACAAAAATTAAAGGTGCAAAACCTTGAGATTGAATCTGAGAATTTTGGAGGAAAAGTATTCAGGCATTTGTAGTTCTAAGTTCACAGCTTTTTCTGATTCCGTGTCTGGAAGCTGATGGTGGTTACCGCAGCTTTGTTGTAGCCAGAATTAGGGTTGCTTTCTTCAAATCTCTCGTTTCAAAAAAATTTTTCATTATGTCAGTACACTACAACTTCTTTCTGAAAATGGAAGCATGTTTTTGTTCTTTAATCAAGGCTTTGCATTTGTATTTTTCACATCTCTGCTTTGAGCAACTAAAGGGGAATTAATAAAATAGTTTATATTTACATTAAGTGAAGGTGGGATCTGAATTTGGGCTGTAAACAGACTGCATGGTTTGTTTTGCTTCATGAATTGAAAAACATTAATAGACAGTTCTGCTATTAAGGTTTCTGAAATCCAGTATAATTTAAAATAACTTGCTAGTATTTATTACTGAGGATATTTCTCACATTGTTGAAATACAACATTTTTGGAAGCACTTTGCTGTAAGTATTTTATTCTCTTTTCTTCATTCAAGGCCAACTCCAGAAGAATTGCTGCATGACAGTTTGTTCAGTGAGGTATCCTCACTATATCCTCCCTTCCACAAACCTGCTGGTCTGTTCTCATCTTCTCCAAGGTGTGCTAATTTAACGCTTCCTGAAGACATAAGTCAGTTATGTAAAGGTAAAAGCAGGTGGTGGGGTAAATGTCATAGAAGGGGGAAGGAAAATAAAATGTTATTGCATTTTCTCTCCAAAAGTTTATTCAAAGAAACTATTAAATGTTACAACACTACATTAATAAAACAAGTTGTTTAATGGACAGATATATAGGCAAACATGTTTTGAGGGACATATGCAAGTCAAAGAAGGACATCTTAATTTTGTGCTTCAACTTCAGGGAATAAATATTTAACATTAGTATTCAGGTTGCAGTAGCAGTATCATCTTTTGCCTTTAGAATTTGGACGTGTGTATACACAAGGTAATTCTTTTCCACTAAATTCAGTGGTGAGTTGATAATTGGATTCTCTTGGATCATAGCATCAGATGATTTTTTGACGTATTGGAAAACAAAATCCTTGTGAAAGAGGTCATTTTCTAAGCTAAAAGATTATACTTCCAGGTTTTGAACTATAGTATGTTCAAAGTGTTACCACTCTCAAGTCCTCATTGACTTTTTCTTATGAACTTGGAGATGTTTAGAGAGTCTCATTATATGGTTTTTGGAGACAAATATTTTATACCTTATTAGAATGAGTATGGTAGGTGAAGGGAAGAGAGATTGTAACTATTCAGTATGAATCACTTGTTTCTTATTTTAATCCTTAGTGCTGTGTTGTATACAAAACAGCGGTTTGTTTTGTTTAAAAACACACAGAAAGCAGAAGTCCACACTTCGATGTATTTAGCTGAGGTTTTCAAGGCAAACTAGAAATATTTGCTTTTTTTTACTTCTTTCCTAATTTCCTAAAGGGCACTTGCAAAGGGAAGATCACTTTTCCTCAAAAATCCCATTAAGGTTAAGACCTTTCAAGCAGATATTTTTTTCAACAGTATGTGTTTAGAGTTGCAAGAAGAAATACAAACTACCTAAAAAGCTGTAATTTCTTTTTATGTTTCTTTTTATTTCTCCCAATAGATGAAGATAATGATTACCTAGCGGAAAGATCAATTGAAGAGGTTTATTATCTCTGGTGTTTGGCTGGAGGAGACTTGGAGAAAGAACTTGTCAACAAGGAAATCATTCGATCAAAGCCACCTGTGTGCACACTTCCCAAGTAAGGGTAGAGAAGCACTTTAAGGAAAAGGAGAATGGATGGATGGGTGGGTGGGTGGGTGGATGGATGGATAGATGGATAGAGAAGGCTAGAAATTTTTGAGAGAACTTATTTTGTTTTAACACCTGTATGTGTGCAAAATACTGAAAATGGCCTTCTTGAACAGGAAATTTTCACTTCCCCTCTTACCCAATTTAAGGCATTATCTGAATGCCTTGTATCTGTTACCTACCTGATCTTTCTATTGTTTTCTAAAAATTGGAAAAGATGCTGGGAAAGTACAAAATACTGAACTGGAGGTCCTTACATATTGTACACTTTCCAGTCACATTAAGTTTTAGTAATAATGTCTCACTCTGCTTCAACAGCACATTCGTAATTGTAATTTAATTTAATACGTCGTGCAGCAAATTCTCACATTCTGAATTCCCTCTCACAGAGAAGCAGTGCTGAATGGTTAATCCAGTTATTCAGCAGATCAGCTGATTAATTTTAAAAATAATGCTTACTTGTATGACTTATAAGTCTGTAAAAGCATTTTAGTCATTACTGTTTTTATCTTACTGCTACACATGTTGCAATTTTATCTAGTAATTCATATTTTAATCTTATTATCTGATTTTAACAAATATAATTATGTGCTGACATACATCAATTTACTATTTTGGAGTTTACACATGAAGTATGTGTACAGCCAAAATGCAATGTCTTTAAAAGAAAAAAAAGTGTGGAACTAGGTTTTAAGTGATATTTTGGTGTCAAAATTCGTGTGAGATTTTGAGGAATTGCATATTTCTTCGCCCATAGGTAAACACAGGTGCTTATGAATTGTGAGGGACAAACATTTTTCATCATTAGGGTGAAAGTCTTGAAGATCAGGTGTTAATTTCAAAAAAAGCAACCTAACTCCATCTTGTAAGTGATACTGGTAATGCTAGCTTAATTTCTGAAAATCAGTTTCATGTGTTCTGCTGTAAAAATATCATGAAATAGAAAATTTGTGTATATTCTGTCTCACGTTCATTTGTATCCTTAGGTGGACTTCAACAGAAAAGGTCTGGGTCAGACTTTTGCTTAGGTTTTTTTTCATTATGGAAAATGGCTTTCATATGATAATGTTTTATTTTTGCTTTTCACATTAAATGGCAGTTCTGGTCAGTGACATATCAAAGAGTAAAAGGGAGTATTAATCCCGTATCTCATTACTCTTTCTTTGTGTGCAAACTAAAGTTATAGAAAAACCTGAAATGTGCCTTTTTACAATAGAAACTGTCTGAATAATTTAAGGTGATTGTATGTTCCCTTAATAGCAGATTTCATGCCATGCAGAGTCAATACACTGTACTTCTAAGAGCTAATACTTTGTTTTAAAGAGGAAACTGCTTGATATAAGAAAATTTTTTCTGAGCTCAAATCCTGTGTTATAAAACGACCTAATTTTTTTTCTTCTTTTTGAAGCTTTTTATTAGAAGATGGTGAGAGCTTTGGGCAAGGACGAGATAGAAGTTCCCTCCTAGATGACACAACTGTGACTTTGTCTCTGTGCCAGCTCCAAAACGTAAGAGTAATATTGTGCACTTTTTCTTACAACCGCACTGCAGAACCATTTCTTTAACGGGAATATGAAACAGGAGCTCCTGCTGCTGTTTCTACAAACAGAAGTGTTACTAATTCCAAGAGAACACTTCTTAGCGTCCGAGTCAGATTCCGATTTATGCTATTAAATTGCTTTGGCTGCAGAAAACGTACTAGATTTGATTTATCTTCTGTTCATCCATCCTTTTCCCGTGTCCTTCCCTTTCTTTTTTTTGTTACCTTCTTTGTTCTGCTGTAGTGCAAATAGTTGTGTAGTACCTGATATTCTCCACAATTGCTAAAGTGACTAGATAGTGAGTGTGTTCTTGTGTGCTTTAATTGCTGTCTGTAGATGGCTCACATTATCCAAAAGATCAACTCACTTCAGTTTCAGCTCCTTGAAAAGCTTTATACCTAAAGTTGGATACCAAGTTTCCAGTAGTTAATTAGTAATCTTTGGAATATATAGCTATGAAACGGCTAGTTCAAAAGATCTCTTCAAAGCATTTTGCAGAAGTGCTGTCATGCAGTTTTCTTCCGTCTTCAGTGGAAAACATCAACATATGATAACTCATGACTTTGCTTGATGCAATGATCAGTTACAAGATTTACTCCGTATATCATTGATATGTTTTAATTGTTCATATGTCTTTCCACATGTTTATTGCTCTGGAATTAGGAATTTATGCTGTAATAGCAAATGCAATTCTGTCACAGTTTAAAAAAAAAAACCTTTCTCTATAATTACAGGGCTTAATACAGAAAGGAATGCAACTCCTGAAGTCTGGTTCTCTGCCTTGTTCTCTAATTTTCGGGGCAATGTGTCAAATACTGTGTAAATGTATTTTTTCAGTGAAACTTTGCACACAAATGCATGAGGACAGACCAAAGAATTGGGATACTTTTTTTTGCTTGGTTGATGGAGTCTGCATTGCAGGAGGGAGGTTAACAATATGCAATAATTATTATATACTTGATGCACACTGCAGGTCCTACTGTTGTTATTAGGAAAGGGCAGCTTTTTAAAGCTTTTTTTAAACTTCTTAATCTGAAATTTTGGAAACATTGCTGCCTACTTCTATAAATACAGCAAAAAATAAGTATATACTGAAGTTTCATTTTGGGGATGATGCAAGCCTGAACCTTGCACTATGAGCTGAAATAAATTTTTGAACTTACACAGTTCTTCAAACACCTCTCATAGAGCAGAGCATGATGCTTATAATCAAAAGAGCAGCAGTACTGAATGAACTGAGAATGAACTGTTCTGTCAGTCCCAGGAGGAACAGGCTGTGCAGTATGCCTTCAAGTTAAGGATGCAAAACAGAGCACTGCAGGGAGCATGGTATTAAACATTAATCATGATGCACCATAAAATGTCTGAAAACTCCAGTAAAAAATCCAGGCACGTTTGTCTATCACCTTTCCTGAGAGTGTCTGTATTTCCTAAAAGGAACTCAAGTTTGCATAACTCTTGAACTGATTAGAAACATAAAACGAAGTTGTGCAGTTGCTTTGCCGCTACTTGGATAGGAAGTTCAGGAAGATAGATGAGGAAAAGAAAAAGAACTATGTAATACTATTAGTCTATTGATCCATGATCATTAGAAGCCATTTTTGTGTGTGGAAATAGGTATATGGATGAGTTATCTTCAGGCAGGAGAAATTCTATCAACTCAAAAGACCTGTGTTAATAAAGGTTTTTAGCATTAAAGCTTCTCTGTATGCTTCTTTGCTGACGGAGGACTGAGCTAATACATAGGTCTGGAGGCAAACTACGAAATTTGGCAAATGAATTACTAATTAATAGTTTTTGTATTCCACTAAGATTTCCACTTGAATTCTGAGCAGCATTCTAATAATGAATTCTTTTTCTTCTTCATTTCAGAGACTGAAAGATGTCGGTGGAGAGGCATTTTATCCATTGCTTGAAGATGAGTAAGTGTGTAAATTTGTACATCTATAAGGAACTGAATTTTGAGTTATTAGTTTTATTTGAGTGGCACTCTGCACGGTAAGACACAATTGTCTCCTGAAATCAAAATTAACATGCCTTGTTTGGCTCTAAAAATTGAGGGTTGGTAAACATTTTGCACTTAGGGCCCTGATACCAAACTGAGGATCTTAGCCTGTTTCTCTGTTTTGGAAATCAACTGTTTATGCTGAATATTCACCATTTATACTTGTTTCTTACTCAGAAATGCATCACAGGTTATAAATTTTTTTCTCAGTGACTTTTGTGTTTCATGCTCTTGCCTACTGCTATCTTAGCTCTTTCTTTCCAGCCAGTCAACTTTACCTCACTCAAACAGTAGCAATGAGCTCTCTGCAGCTGCCAGTCTTCCTCTGATCATCCGGGAGAGGGACACAGAGTACCAGCTTAATAGAATTGTCCTGTTTGACAGGCTGTTGAAGGTATGGAATCTTTCTGATGCTGGATAATTAGATTTGGCCTGTTAATTGGAAGATTTTTAAAGGACCGAGTAGTTGAAAAAGGAAGCAGTGATACAAGAGACCACAGAGGGAAAGGGGAAGAAAACCCTACAAAAGTATAAGAAGGTTGAAGATAAAAATAGAAGAAATAGGTCTTTTCAGTAGTGATGAATATAAAAGTAGATTTTAAAGTATGCATATGAAAACAGAGCTACTGCTAATACTGGTTACTTACTGATGAAAATAATTTTACATCCTTTTATTTCATAACAGATCAAGTTGTTATAGATATAAATATGCCTGTAACATTTCCACATTTCCAAGCAGTGCCATAGCAGGTGCCATAGCAGTGCCACGTTACAAATACGGGGTTTATACTGGGGGAAGAAACAGCAGTTCCTAATTTACATGTATGCAGAGAAATGGATTCTTGTTTAAGAATGAGATAGCTGATGCACATTATCAAATATAACCTAGAAATGTTAAATAAAACCAAGATGGGTGCATAGCATGAAATTAGAAAACTTTTAATAAAAATTTGATTAGTAGATATATCCAGTATATACCAAAGCACGTTAAAGCATGTAAAAGAAAGAGTAGATATTTTAACATCAAACAGTAGTCCTTCACATAGGCCTTCCAGTTAGGAATTAAGTTTACTTTCTGTAAAACTTGTATTCTCTGTTCAGGCTGACACTATTTGTCCTTGTGGGGAAAGACTGTCCCATTAGACATTGCATTGGGATTGGAATTGTTTCAGTTACATGGTAACAGTTTTTGCAGTTAATCTCTTCTCTTTGTAGGCCTACCCGTATAAGAAAAACCAAATTTGGAAAGAAGCCAGGGTTGACATTCCTCCTCTTCTGAGAGGCATAACCTGGGCTGCCCTGTTGGGTGTTGAGGTAAGGGTAATGGGAGGGCATTTGCAGCATTTCAAATATTAACTGGGGCTGGAGTGGGATAGGAATGGGATTGACAGGGAAGTTGGAATGGATTTACAGATTTGGCAGGTAGAGTTACTGGAATTTTAAACAAAATGAGTCATGAAATTGTGCGAATAAAGAAAATGTTCAGACAAACTTGCTTCTTGCTTCTAATGTTGTTTGATATATAGAGAATGTACGTAAACTTGACTGCCTTTTAATTTTGATTATGAGATGAAAAAATAATACCCTTTCAGCCAAATTCTGTTAGATTGTTTAAATACTTTTGGTAGTCAACAGGGGGTTTATTTTTATTTTTAATATTTTTAACAAATGCAGTTACAATCCTTCTGCTCCAGTCAGCAATAGTTGGACAAAACAGGATGAAACATATCAAATGTATTTTTCTCATCTACCAATCAATGAATTTCCGAGAAAGACTGGAGAATAAATAAATCAAATGTAACCCTTTCAGACAAAGGACTAGTAAGGAATATCCTAGAAATGAAGGCTCCTCACGGAGTTCCTTGACTTTTTCATCTACTTGCTTGCAATCTGTAGTATGTAGCAAGGATATTCTTGCAGATAACACATCCCAGGTTATTCAGGATATTTAGCTCAGGATATGATCTTCTGAAAAGAGAAAAAAAAAAAACAGCTGTAAAGAAAATCTGCTGGTCAGGGTTGTAGCCTGCGTCTTGGGAGAGGAGTCAGTTCTCATGCTTCAGCAGCTTGCCATCCATACAGTATGGGTAGTGTTTCACTTTCCCATAACATTAAAATGGACTTGTTGGCATGCCTATCTTGGGATTTATGTGAGGACAAGCTACTAGAGTAATGTATACTGTCAATATCAATTAACAAGCAGCTGGATTCAGAGGTTATGCTGAAAGTCACTTGCCAGTGGCTGAGGTAAGCACTGAATTTAAATTGAGCTCATCTCTTGACTTGAAAATGGGAAATGGTATCAAGTACACAGGATTCTGCATAAACAACTGAAAATCACTGAAGGTTGTACTGGGGAGGTCACAGAAAAATCTGTATGTCCTGAATTAGAACAGAATGAAGATGGTTTTGTTAAAATTTAGTGTCAGACTTTATTGTACTTCAGGAAATTTTTTCAGGAAAAGAATTTGCTAACTAAGGTACATAATAAAAGTAATCAACTTCTGCATATCAGCATGTACATTGTCATATACCTTTTGTTAGTAAATGATTTCTAAATTCAAATATTCTTCTTCCACATTTAGGGTGCCATACAAGCAAAATATGATGCCATTGATAAAGACACACCGATTCCTACAGACAGACAAGTAAGACTTTTGGCGTTACTAAATATTGTCACTTGAAGATCATTTCCACTCATGGGAGTCATTTACCTATTACCAAAAATGTGGTTGATAATATTAAAAGGGTTCCCCATGCCCTCTAACCTTATCTGTGCTGGAGCAAGAGTCTTGCAAAACAGACAAGGACGAGTACTTTAGCTCAGCTTATGTTAGAAGATGTGGAAAGTGAAATCCTTTTTTATTTCATAATCACTGTTTCTGTAGCAGCAGGCAAGTGTAGTGAACAATACTAATGATATATTGTTAAAATTCCTGGGTTTATCGAATGCTTGTTTTGCCTGTTGGACCTTGTACAAGTGTACAGGTAATGTAGTAGTGTAATGATAGTACTGAGTACCCTGAGATCCTGTAAGGCGAGTTGCGCTTCGCAGAAATGGGGTTTTAAGCAGTTTGGTTCTCCAAGAAGAGAATGTTCTTAAATATTCCCTTAACAGACAGAAAGAAAAAAAATGGAAAAAAACCAAAACAAAACAAAAAATCAAGGGCAACAGCTGTTCTTTTCAGCTGGTGAAAGACTATTTTCCATCACATTGGGTACATCACTGAGAACTCTCATTTATTTGATTACCTTTTAGAGCAAAATGATATTACCACCTGAAATGAGGCCAGAAGTAAAAAACTGTAATCTGCTTTCTTCCTTTTTCAAGGGTTAGCACTCTTTAAAAAATACGAATGCAGCAAAAGGAAAAAAAAAATCTGTTTTTAAACTTTGGCAGGGCTGTTAGGTCCCCTGTCAGTTTTGGTTTTGCGAGTGATGGAGGAAGCAGATTGTGTTTATGATGGTGGTCTGACCTACATTCTTTGGCTGAGTTCCATCTCTAGTATTGGAAGACTGCTGTAGTACTACCCCACTTATCCCCATTTCTCTTTATATTATATGTTGGCTGTGGTGCAGATTGAAGTTGATATTCCTCGTTGCCATCAGTATGATGAATTGCTGTCATCACCAGAAGGTCATGCAAAGTTTAGACGTGTATTGAAGGCCTGGGTTGTTTCCCATCCTGATTTGGTATACTGGCAAGGTGAGTTTGACTAGTTAGCAAGGACAGAGAATTATATGGAAAGCTGTGACTGATTGTGGGGGACTGATTCTCCCCCACAATAGAAGCTCTTTTGAGTGCTTTCTGTTTCCTTTGAAGAATGAATCTATGGGTTATTGTAAATTTAATTCCTAATAATTTGTGTTTTAATTGTAATGAGAAATTGCCTCACTCTTTGTTAAACATTTACTCCTCTTAAGTTTCAGTCACTTTGTTTAAAAACAGAGTCTGCTGCTTACTGTTTAGTTCCAAAGTAAAGTCACAAAAGTTACCAAGTGAGTTCTTGGGATGGTAATTGGCCTTTCTTGGAAGCTTTGGCAGAATATCTGTTCAGAATTATAGTTTAACCATTTGATATCCTTTCTGTTTTCATGCATTGATTTCACAGTTGTTCTCAGCATTACATGTGAAGCCCTGGTAAAACTATAATGCAAATTTTCATTATAAACTAATGAATTTATCTTGCGTATAAAAATAAATGAGGTCTTTGTGCCGTTTCTTCATGGCTCTTCTCTCTTAGGTCTTGACTCCCTTTGTGCACCATTTCTGTACTTGAATTTTAACAATGAAGGTGAGTACCTTTTTCTGCTGGGAGTGAAGGGGAAGCACAGTCTGTCATCTGTATTTGGTTGCAGACAGATGTGCTCACCTGCTTATAGATGGAAAGTTTCTGTACCTAAAAAGGAATTTTAACCTTCTTGTTGCTACAAATCAAAAGAAATG
>JAYRBT010000139.1:24888085-24905805 GCA_036023395.1 Myiotriccus ornatus | reverse complement strand
CACCTGCTTATAGATGGAAAGTTTCTGTACCTAAAAAGGAATTTTAACCTTCTTGTTGCTACAAATCAAAAGAAATGTCTGAGTTTTGAAAACTCAGTGTACTGCTCTTCAAGCAGGGGTTCAACTCCTGTGCTTATTGCCAAGTACAATAATGATATATAATCAAAAGCACAAGTAACCTTGTATGTAAAAGCAAGAAATGCTGCTCTAGTATGTGTCTATCTCAGTGAAAGCTGTAGTTCAGCCTTCTTTAGGGTGAATGTATTATTTATTAACCTAAGTGTTAACTTGTCAGACTAGCTTTATTTGGAAAAGCTGATGATAGTTTTAAATGCTTTAAAGTTTATCAGATCAGCTTTGTATATGTGGCCTTCATCTTCTTAGAGTGTGATTTTTTTCAGAACAGGTCTAGTCCAATCTTTTATTCTGTTGTACCTGGCTTTCTTTGTATAAGGTCTGTGTATGGGAAAACTAGTTTCTTAGGACAATGACTCCTGTTATGCCTACTGTGCATACATTCATTTTTGTATGTAGATTGAATTAAGTATTTATGATTATTATCTGCTGAATAATGAGCTTTTTTAGGTGTAGTTTTGTTTCTACCTCTGTCATTGCATCCATTTTTCTAATTCTTTCAGCTCTGGCATATGCTTGCATGTCTGCTTTTATACCAAAGTATTTGTATAACTTCTTTCTGAAGGATAATTCTCATGTTATTCAAGGTAAGCCAGTCCCTTTTTTTTTTTTTTTTTTTTGTAGTTCTAAGAGAAGTAGAATTATTTCTGGATATATAAATACACTTTTTCAAGAGGGTTCACATTTTGAATGCAATTACAATCACTTAGCTGTGCAAGAAAATTAGGAACAAAATAAGTGGGTCAAGATTCAGGCAGGAGAGAAAACCCCAACATGCATGCGCACACACACATACACAAACACACACACACACAAAATGTTCTGTGTAAAATCCTAGGTAGAAATCACTCCATCCTGCAAATTTGTAAAAGCAGTAAATAGTCTTTCTAGTGTTATACTGGAAAGACTTACCCTTCAGGTGATCAGGAGCAGTACAAACAAGGGGTTCCTCAGAAAATGGAAGCTATGGTATTCAAGGAAATAGGGATTTGAGGAGAATTTCCTATTGCATGGAAGATAATGTCATTCAGTGCAGGTCAGAGTTGGAGAACCCTGAGGAGTAATGTATGATAGTTCAGTCTTCAACAACTTTATAGGTAACTCAGAGAAATTAAAACTGTAGCTAGGAATGTATGTTCTACTTGAAAATTAATTTTTAATTTCATGAAAACTTGAACAAGGCATTGTCTAGAACTAGAAAGCCACCTTGGCGGACTCTGTGTTGGGAAGATAATTTGTCTTCCAGGCAGTTTTTAAAAACCATAAGAAGCTGTTTGAAAAGCCATCAGTAGTTTAAAAAAACAGGTGGTAATGAATGTTATTAATTGCAAGAAGTTATGTGTTTATTGAATACTGAGTTTCAGAATGGCTTGCTGCCCTTATATTTCTTTTAAAGAAATTCTTTCGTATAGTTCTTGTGAAACTTCAACCAGTGTCTGTCATTTCTTTGTCTTCAAAAAAGGAAATTAAGAACTGACGACAAAACTAATTAGACATAAAAGCATTTACATATTAGATGATCAGGAGAAAGCTAATGTAAGGAAAGAATGCAGTGGTTAGGAGGGTTTATGTATGAAAGACAATGGGTTAGAGATATTACAAACCGAATAAAATAATAGGAAAAATTATTCTGGAGAACTTGTTTGCATCCTTTGGTCTGTAATGAAAGATTGCTTGCAGTAAAGTTCTAAAGATGAAAAGAACGAGTATGCTCCTCTGGAGATAAGTGCTTTAGACTTCAAGATTAATAACTTGGTAAAGACTTTTCTCAAGGGGGTATACTCTTCCATAAAATAATATTTTTTTTCTCCAGGGTTTCCTGATGTTATTCCTAAGGAGCTTTACAAAAATAGGCATCAGCTGAAGTTAGAAATATAGGTCAGTAGGATTATGTGAACCGAAGCAGTGTAGGCGTTCCTGAGTTCTTGTTCAACATCTGGTATCATCAAGGACTCAGGGAGAACTGACCCTTTAGGATTCTTTCAGCATTCTAATTAATCTTTTCAAGGGTTGTATGTCAAAAACCAATATTTAAATACAGGTTTAAGGAAAAATTCTGTGTCATTTCTCTGCTTTATTGAGTTGGAAGAAAGTGTTAAGAATGTGTTATTTAACTGTCCACTGCAATTTTACCTTCTTTGTGTCTTCTGTGTAGGGGTGGATGGAAGGAGTCTTCCTAACTGCAAAGTTCAAAAAACTCATTTCTGAACATGTTGCATAGAAGGAAAACAGATGTTTTTTCTAAGCTTATCAGGTGTATTTCTTTACATGTAATAGGAAGCAAGAGCACTTAAAGGGATTTTGGTATGGAATGCCCAATTATGTAAAACAAAAATTCATATTCCAACCAACTGCAATTGACTGTTTTTGTGAAGATTGTCTGTGTTTTTCATTAGTCCCTTAATTACCTATGTAATCCTACACAGTAACTATATTTCATAACACTGGCTATTCGAATAAAGATGGAATTTATCAACCTGTGGTATATCCATAGAGAACCATAATGGGCACAGATCTTCATTTTAAAAACAAATGTATTTCGGGGAAGCTAATTGGGAAATCATCTTCACCAGCGTATGGCTGAATGTGGAGGTTTGTTATACCTGACTTGAGACTGCTGGCTGTTTCATGAAATCAAACTGATACAAGAGGCACTTTTTTTAAATGGTTATCATGTGGTGTGAATTTAAGGCATGGACTCAGTTATCTCCCTAATTTGTATGCATGTGAATAAGAATAACTTTGGCTGGAAACTGAGAAAACATGAGACATACGAGCAGCTCCAAAGCAGTGTGGCTGTGGTGACACAAACTCCTCATGGGTCTGTTTACCTACTTACCTTCCCAGCTGAGTGGTGAGAGCTGGGGCAGCTGTGGCACAGCAGAGATTCAATATCAGAGCGGAGAGGCTGGCACTCCTAAGATGCCAGAAATCTCTTAAGAGGTTTAGTGTGCTGGGGCTTTCATTGCAGCTTGAAGCAAAAAAAGTTACGAAATTCTGAAGTAGGGTCAAGAGATCTTATTTTTTTATTGCAAATTACCTTGGAGAATTAGGCATCCTTTTAAGTATAATTTGCAATGATTGCAGGGATTGTTGCTTGTTTCCCTAGTATTCTTACAGTGAGAGCATTGTTTTTCAGTCCTCCTGAGGCAGAATGAGCTTTTGAAATTTCTAGTCCAAAGAGAATTATTTTACTGAGTGACATTCCTTAACTTGGTGGCTTAACCTGAGAGGAGTTGAGTGCAGATAATCAAGATTTAAGTAATACAGAAGTCTATAAACAACTGAATGTTTAAAGTCACTTCTGTTCTTAAAGAAGTCTACGCATGGGATTGTCCCAGCAGAGCCTTCTTAGCTTCTTAGTAGTGGAACTGGAGTTTAATTTTGCCACTTCAGGGATGAAGACAAACAGCAGTAAGGAATTGTTTGCTCTCTCCAAGTGAGACAGCAGTAGGCATCCAGTCCTGCAATAGACTTTGAAGGAAGCAATGGCAACTCTGGGTGGCTCATTTGTGGAACTGTGTGGACTTGGTGTATGGGGATTTATATTTGGGGACAGTAGTCTGTGGAGCCTTGAGATGTCAGCATGTTCTGGAAGCAGGGTTCACACTCTTTGTCTTTCTCCCCTGGACTAGCTGTCTGGGCCCTAATTACTCTGTTCTTGGGAGCATGGAGGAAAAGGAATTGCGATCTGTTAGAAAATAGCAATGTTATTGCCTCTTCATCTTCCTTCTAACAAAGCATAGGACAGAGTGGGCAAAAGCAGGAGAGGGGCAGAACAGCGAGAGAAATCTGTCAGTGTCTGTGTTTTCCTGTCTGCTTCTCTTCCTATTAAAATCAAATGTTATTTAGATAATTTAATGAAACTGTACCCATTAATCAAATGTGCCAGGCTGAAGATGTAATAAATTTTAGCTCTCACAGTATTTCTCCTTGTTGCTTCTAAAAAAAAAAAAAGGCAAACAAATTAAGGTGTTACTGATCATGAAAATGGTAACCTTACAGCCCCATTACCTTAAAACCTCAATTTTCAGATTGCAAAATTTAACTTTGTAGAAAAGAACCCACACAGAATATTGTTTAAATAATATAAACTTTTTGTATTGCTAAAACAGTTGAAGTCTTAAAAATCCTTAGAACAGTCTTGTTTTAATTTGCTTCCATTGGTATTTTGTGGCTCATACCCATACCAAAAGGTCTTTAACTTTGCATGTCAAACATGCATCACAACCTAAGAATGAACCATTGTTAAAAGTTAAAGTTGAGAAGTACTAAAGAAGAGAAATGAAACGTTTCTTCCTCTGTATTGACTGTAATGATGACAAGGAACACAGTGGTGTTATTCACTTGCTGTTTTATTGTAGGTTTGAAATTAGTGGTTTTCCTTTCCTACAGCTCTATTGTGAGCTAGCAGCACGTGATGGCTTGTGTTTTTGACAACAGTCTTGCATTTGTCATTTCAGAATACCTGACGGTGTTTTCCCAGATGATTGCATTCCATGATCCAGAGCTGAGTAACCACCTTAATGAAATTGGTTTTATTCCAGATGTAAGTGCTAAGGGTCCTTATAAGTATTATTCATAGGAATTAAAAAATGGAAAATAAGGGCAACTGGGATGAAATGCCTTTCCAGATTGTTTCAGTAGCACTTCAGAAAAAGTGAAACTTCCATATTAATGGACCTTTCTGAATATGCTGATAAAATGATAAAGTTTTGAGTCTTATTTTACATGTTTCAGTCCTTCCTGTTCTGTTGGGATGATAAATAAAAAAAAAAATATACTACTAGCCAGTTATTATCACTTACAAATTCGTCTTAAAAGGTGTATATATTTATTTTTGAAATGTGGATCAATATACAAAAATTAATGTGGCCATAAATTACTAATAGCAAAATTACTGCAAGCTAATTAAGTGCTGTTAATAGACATATCACTTTGCAAGTAGTAGAAAAAAAAATACGTGCAAGTGCCGGTAATCTTGTAGATGTGTCAGACTTTGGAAAATGCTTAGCAGTCATTTGCTGGAGTCTATCAGAAACATGGGACAAGGATATAACTTAGACACAAGCTTTATGCTTTCCTTGAAAAAAAGTCTGTAAGATGGAGTAAAATGAAAATTGATAATGCAGCCAAAATGCAGGAGAAAGGGTAGACCATGCTGGAAAAAGCAAAACAGGACCTTCTTTAGAGCCTCACTTCTAGCTATCAGTGTAAATAATAAAGCTTTCCTCCTGCTTTTTAGAGAGGTGCATGTAGTCCAAAAAGCCAAGATAAAAATAAAAATGTTTGCTTACTATGGCATTACTGCAGTTTATGACTAATGTTTCTGAAATGTAAATTTAGACATGGCTATAGAGATAACTATATCATTCTATATTTGACATGTAGAAATTTTGTAATTACAGGTTGGTCATAAGAACGTGATGACAGAGAGGTCAAAATGGAAGAGGGAAACTGAAGTCAGGAGATATTGATGTAGAAAAAAACCCTCCATAAATAAGAAATTTATAGGCATTGTTTCTATATGCAATATAAAGATTACTTTATTGGAAAAGTCTTATGCTTATAGGAAATATTTTAAGTTGGACCACCAAGGCCAGGCCTCTGAAAGTCCTTTGTTGTGCCCAGTTCCTGAGTGAATTTGTGGGTCTTTGGGACTGGCAGATATTCATTATTGCCGTTGACAAAAATTGTAATGGAAAAGGAAGTATATATTTTAATTTGTGGAGGTGTTTTAATGTAAATGTTGTTTGACTGATACAAATGTAAAAGATTTTCAGTGCAGTGTTAAAATGAGCAGAAGAGAAATCCAGTGTATTGCATTATAAAGAGAGAAGTTTGACAAGGCCACATGTATTGGAGATGACCCATGTCTGAAGAGGACAGGTGGGAGGAAGATGAAGGTGAGGAGAAGGGAGAACATTGATCTGTAGAAAGCTTAGATATTTGAGTAAATGAAGGGCAAGGGTCTCAGCAACATTTAAGTTCCTGAGGTAGGATCAATTTTGCAGCATCACTATGTAAATGCACTTGATGCTTGTTAAAGGCCACAGATGACCGAAGCAATTCCTCTGTGTATTTTGTCCAGGAAACTAGTTCCCACGGAAGAGGTAAAGGTGTGATTTCCTTGACCCCCTTACGGATCCTCATTTGGGCTACTAATCTCTATGTGAGAGCTCAAGTTATATTTCAGTGTTCTCCACTGAAAACTTCCAAAGTACAAGTCAGATGGAATAGTTTAATATCACGTTTTGTTATATTTTAGTTTGCATTTTGTTAGTTATTGGACAGCGCATAGTCACACATGAGCCTTTTTCTCTAAGAATTAGTCTGGAAATTATTAGGTAGTATAGTAAATAATTGCAAAACAGGTGGATTATATTTTTGGATAAAACCTCTTGCATTGACAAATGCTAATTCTAAAATTAACACTAACCTCTGAAGAGAAGTTGCCCTTTCTAAATTGTCTGTCTTATTTTTGGGGGGATTTTTTATAGTTAAAAGTTGTTTTGACTTTCAGATTAGTGAGTGAGGTGATTTTTTTTTTTGGTACCCTTAACAAGACAGCACAGGATCCATCAAGGTAAAGTATGTGCACTGTAGTAATGAGATCTGAACTAGAGTTTTGTGCATGAGTACTAATCCTATCAAAGTAAATCCTGATTAATCTTTCATCATTGAAACGTAGGCTCCACTGCAGGGAAGATTGTGTTTCCTGGCACCCTTCTCATTTGCTTCTGGTCACGTAGCTCTCAGAATATTGAACACTGCTGAAGCTTGAATCGTTCTGAATATTATTAGCTGATGTGGTGCCTGGATTAGGTACATTGCTGTGGCTATGTGATTTTCATGTAAATAAGGGGTGATATATACAGTGAATCTTACAGTTCTTCTTTGCTCACTCTCCCAAAGTTTATAATCTTCCCCACCCTATATAATGCTTTATAATATTTTCCTTAATTTGCTGAATAATTCTGGCCTTTAACAGCAGACCATTTTGAACTGAAGAAAAATAAGTGTACTATGTTACTAAAAGTGTAACTATAGGCATAAATTATTCTAAAGCACTTTCAACTGCAAATTGTGGAAGCTAGAAACAGTTCTCATGTAGTCCTTAACAGATGTCAAAGTCTGGCTGCAGTTAACTTTTATCAGTGTGCTGGAGCTGCTGGCACAGGTGGGTAGATGCCTTAGTTTGGTTTGGGTGATATGCAGGAGGTGTCAGTAATAGGGGCCTCATCTAAAGGAAAATTCCAAATCTTGCCCTTGAAGTACTTTATCTCTGTTCTGCTACACAATTACCTGGTGATGAATCTGGAGAAGTTTCTTGCTGGTATTTTTGTCTTGTGAAGAAAGTTGTAATTCCTTACGTTTTGTTTGTGTCCATGCATATAGATGGGTAGAATCTAATATTAAAAATTTGACCAAATTTGCATTATCTTTTGCGCTGTTCTGTAGCCTTTAAATATACGATTAATTTTCTAGGTACCATATAGGATTGAACCTAAGTATGTGTATGTGTGTATGTATTTAAAGATGGAACGTGAAGGTGAATGATCTTGAGTTTATAGAATAGACTATTGCATTTGGAAGGGACCTACAACAGTCACTTAGTGCCTGACCACTTCAAGGCTGACTTAAAGCATGCTGTTAAGGGCATTGTCCAAATGCCTCCCGAACACTGACAGCCTTGGGGCATCAACCACCTTCCATGAAGCTTTTTCCAGTGTTTGACCACCCTCTCAACCTTCTGTAGGCACAAGTGTGTAAAGCTCTCCTCGTCTGGAGGAGCAGTCAAATAAAGAAACAATCCTGACAGTTACAACAGGCAATTAAAAAACCCTTATGGAAAAGGCTTTCATTGAGGTTTGAGCCAATATCTCTGAGAGCTTTGAATGTCTAATGGCAGATGCACTTTTCTCAAAATATGGCCACCTAGCTATGCACAAGTAAACATCTTCATCGTGCTGAAAAACAACACAAACTGCATTTCCAAGCTCGGGTACTGAGCAGAATTTTTCATAGCAGAGCACCGCTGGAAGGGAATCTTTAGACAGGGATAATGGAAAGATGAAGAACAAAATCTAATCTGAGGTCAGCAGATTTCAATTGTAACAAAAAAAACCGCTGTGGATTTGTTGTTTGAATGGGAATTGATTTTAAGGGGTTGCTGTGTGCTTCATATATAAGAAATATCCAAGTCCTTACTTCAAAGCACAAAAGATCTTGTATTTTACTAGCAAAGCAAAATGATAATCATGGAACTGTTCATCGAAAAGTAACTCTAAAAAAAAAAAAAAAAATGAAGTGTTCAGTTTACAAGCTCTTAACGTGACTTATGCTCAGGCCGTTCCAGTGGTTCAGATGCTGCTGTGATCGCGCATTAGGCACACTTCCCAGCCTACGGAGAGTTTAAGTGTCAATAAAAACCGCAACCCCGAAATGTTTCAAGGTTCAGCGGGGAAGGGTTGGAAGCTTCTCTTTTCCCGGAGCGTGCTATTCCAGCGGCGGGGGGTCGCTAGAGGGCAGCATTTACCACCGCTCCGCGAAGTCCCGTGCCCGGCGGTGACCCCGGCGCTGGGGAGCTGCGCCTCGCTGCTTCGGTTGCTTCTTAATAGTCCTTCGGTTGCTTTTTAATAGCCGTTGTAACATTTCCAGGTGTACCAAGGCCTCCTTGTCTTAAAACAGTATATTTATTAAAAACAGAGGGGAAACTCCCTTCAGTACAGACTTGCCGGATAACCTTCTACTGAAAAGGTGTTAGACCTACTTTTCATGTCACTGTTAATAGTTTTGGTGAGGGTGGTTTAGAGCAAAGCGGTGCTTTTTCTTGCGGTTACCTTTTAATAATCTTTAAAGTTTCTCATTTTGTGTATATTCTTGTGGGGTTTTTTGTTGTTCGGGTTTTTTTTCTTTTGTTTTTTTTTGTGTTTTTTTTTTGTAAGTGCATATACAATAGAGGTGTTTGTGAAAAAAGTAAGAGAAAGTTTGGATCCACTTTGGTAAAACATTATAGTCAAATATATGAAAAGGAGGAAATAATTACTTTTAAATACCAAGGAATTAATGTAGTTCAAAATGACGTCCACATAATATGTACCTCCAAGCAAAGAGGAGCCTCAGGCTACTAAGCTTGTTTTCCTACTGCATTGGAAGCAAGATATTGCATACAAACAAGGAGGTAAACAGATATTAGTTGATAACGATCACTGTAGGGGATATTTCAGGGAACAGGGCATGTTATTATTCACTAGAATGCCATCTATCTAAGGCATGACATAGATAGACTTGGGGAAATAGTATGAATGTATTGTAAGATTAAAATGGTGATGGAAATTGATTTTGGTTTCGATTTTGAACCTTTAAAATTGATTGGCAGGTTAGGGGCCAAGCTTCATTAAAGTCTCCTGACTCTTAAAAGTGGTGAACAGTCTGGTCATTGCAGCTTTTTTAGTTTATGGACAGTATGGTTCCGATATTATCAGGTGCTCAGATGAAGCCATAGGAATGAAATTTAGAGAGAGCTGAGCTAAGAAGATTTTCAGCAAATGGGTGCAGTATTTAGTCAGTGCCATAACACAGTTAAGAGTTTATGGAACAAGTAGTAATTTATTAACATAATATCAGTTATGCTTTCTGCTCCTCATATGTTTACTTCTAGGAGAAGCTTAATAGGAGAACTAATTTGCACTTATTATGAGCTAAAAAGTAATATGTTAAGCTTTATGTCTAACTGTAAATCTTCAGAAGTGTAAAACAGCACATGAGCTATGCAGCTGAATAAAACTTGACAATGATCGTCTCACTCTTGCGTTCCTAATTTATGGGGACTTTCTGTGCAGTTTGTTTCAAGAAAATGGATTCAGTTACCTGCAACATTCTAAATACTTCATTGAAAAATAAGTAACTCTCAATGTATCATAAATGCTTAGCTCTTCTCTCTATATATGATGTCATGAGGATAAAAGTTTGCAAAAATTAAAGGTTTTCTCTAGCTGCTGCAGCAGCACAAGTTCTTAGACAGTCTTGAAATTATGTAAGTACTGAACCAGGACATCATCAGATGGCACCTGCCATTAAAGGTCACAGTAGAACTAGATAAATGCTTCACTGATACTACTTTTGTGAATAAAATTGTTCTTAGTTCCTTCACTGAGAACTATACATTTTAATAAATAACAGCAGAGGAGAAAAAGGCAGATGTGGTTATTTTTTACCTTGGAAATTGCGGTTTGCCCTTTTAGATCTCTATATAAAACTTTTTTTTTTTCTGTAGTCAAAAGGATATACTGAATCAGGTTGGTTTATACTTTTTCAGGCATGCTTGGCTAATTTTTACTTAGCTTAGTGAGAACTGTGATAGTTTAATGGAGCAGGTTTTTAAGTCATTTAAGACTTTTGAGTGGGTTTTTTTGCAAACACGAGCCTAGGGAGGGTGGTGGTTGTTTTTATAATTGTTTTTGATACAGTATCACACACTAGTAATTTGAAAGACAGGGGAACTGGGGGTGGGGGATGGAAAAAGCCTCTGGAGGGCTAAGAGTTGTATGATAGTGGATCTGCCACTGCATTTATTTTCCATTTTAAATACATTCATAAGAAATAGGCAGTTTCTAATGTAGTTGAATGACAACATTAGTTCTCAAAGCATTTTTCTGTTTTCTTCCCTTCGTCCCCACCTTTTGCAGCTTTATGCAATTCCTTGGTTTCTTACCATGTTTACACGTGAGTATGCTTTTCTTTATTCTCTGATTAGATGTTCTTGTATTTCTTAAGTATATTTTTTGACTTTTTTCAGCTAAAGCTTTCCTAATTGGTATGCTGTGTAATTTAATAGGATGCTTGTAATTTGCAAGGATATGTTCCATTTTGAAACTCAATACTGCCTGTCACTTACTGCCTGTCCAGCTTTGACAATAGTTAACGTTTCTATTTTTTTAATTATTATATTGAATTTTAACTGGATTATTTTACATGTGGAGTATTTAGGGGGTGTGTAAAGGAAGCTGTTATCTACTGGAAAAAGATGTAATAATAGTTAAAAAACCAAAACCAAACTTCACCACCATCCCCTGCCCTCATGCAAATAATGAAAGAAAGAGTAACTTTGTTTTTGAAGATCATCAGAAAAAGGTTTTTTTAATTGCACTTACACACACTTATTCTAGTTGCACTATGTTATTTGTGCACATATGTTGGGAACAAAGAGAACTTTATAATTTGGTGAGCTTTTAATTAAAAAGGACAAAGTTAATAAGGCAAGTCTAGAAAGCAATTTAAAAACTTCTTTCCTCAAAGATCTCAGTGATTTTTTTTGTGTCATGTCAACATTGGCAGACTTTGAATTCAGAGTTTTTATGAAGTGGCAGAATGAGAAGAGTTGATGCATTATTTCTCTGATGAAATATCAAAGAATTTAATGTGAGATTCTTGATTGCAATTTCTAAAGATCTTGACTGTAAAGCATTAGTTCATGCAGGTGTGTGTTTTTCTATAACTTGCATGAGAATCACCGCATTTAGAAAACCAAGGAGATGATTTCCTTGGTAATCAATTGCAATAAAATCTTAGAACTATTTAGTTAGAGGATAGCTTATTTTAAGAGAGCCACCTTCAGCTTTATATGCTATTTTTACTAGGCCTTTCTCCTTGTCTTTCCTTTTTTCTACCAATATTTGCTTTATTCTGCTCATTCTTTCATCTAATTGTAAGTAATTGATCTTATTGATTAACTCATCAATGTCTTCTTACCATAAAAAACTGATATGCATGTCCTAGTGCATAATTACACTGTGCCAAAATAAAAATAAATTGCTTAATTTTGCGTAAGTTTGAAATGTGAAAACCCACACACTTCCAAGTATTCATACATGAAAGAAGACAATGATGATTTCCAGAATAATCAAACTGCATATGAAGAGAAACGCAATCCTAAAGAGGTTGAGTCCTCCTTGCTCCGAAATAAATAAAAAAGAAAGAACTCTAGAAGGGGATATGAAAAAAGTGTATAGGCAATTCATTAACACTGTGAGCATGTGTATATGCTTATGGGTTTTTTATTGTGCTTATTTGTCATACAGATGTCTTTCCTTTGCACAAAATTTTTCACTTGTGGGATACATTACTACTTGGAAATTCCTCCTTCCCATTCTGTATTGGAGTTGCCATACTTCAACAGCTGAGGGATCGTCTTCTGGCTAATGGATTCAATGAGTGCATTCTTCTTTTTTCAGATTTGCCAGGTACAGAAAAAAGTATTTCTTCTCTCTTTTTCTGTTTCCCCAGTGTGTTGCTGAATAAAGTATGTTCCTGCATGTGAATGTATGTTTTGAAATCACGGTAGATTTAGGCAAACTCACTGTCAGATTGTGTGGGTCTTAACTACAGTTTGTTGTTGTTAGTTGAAGTCTTCTTGCTATCATCAGAAAGAATTCAGTAAGCTTATTGTTATTTCCAGGTGAAGGTTGGAGTATTTTGTTGTGAAATTTAGAACAATTTAGAACAGTTCATAAGTGACTAGTTGTAGACATACCACATACAGAAACAATCCTGTTGATAAGAATTTTTTTAAAAAATAAGTTTAGTGCTGTTCTGAACAGTGGTTTTCCACTTTGATGCTGTTTTCCTCTCAAACATAATTAAACTTTTACTGTGGAAGCGATCAATGTAAAAGGATTAGGGAAAGCAGTATAGGAAGCCATTGGAATTGCTCTGTGTTAAATCAGTTTCCATTGGAAATTTAGAGCTTTTAGAAGAACTTTCAAAATTGCATTGAAGGCCGAATGACCCTTGTGCAGAAGCTCTGTCTCCTTGTTCGGGGGGAGGGGTGGGGTGGTTAACCTGTCCATACAAACAAGTGTTGCATCTTATAAAGAACATTGCCGTTAACCGTGAAGCTTAGATCTTCTTTCAGAGCAAGTATGTAGTGAGACAGTAGAATACATTTGAACTGAGTAAGTCATGTCAACCGAAGATGTGTTTTAATTTGTGTTAACACGTGAATAGGAAGGCCACCACACTCAGAACATACTTACATTCTTGTATTAATTCCCTCTCTCCAACCCAGGATCTTACTAACATAATAGTGATGTTGGTTAAGAGGTGGCACTGTTTTAGTTATGTGGCTTTTCCTTAGATAACTTGTAACTTCTGGGTAATTCCTGGGCTATTTATAGGTTTATTGGTCTCTATTTGAACACCATGTGGGCAATTTGGTAATTCATAATTTATTTAAACAGAAGTTGTTCTTCTTCAGAAGAGCTGAGGGAGAGAATAATGTTTGGAGGAACATTGAAGCTTTAGAAGTCTTAACTGTTGTAGTCTTCACTACTGAATAGTTTACAGAGGTCTAGGATATGGCAGCAAACAGGCTGCGGCTGAGTTCGTGGTGCATAAATCAGTCTCTCAGAAGTTCAATGAGTTGTCATAAATGAAGCTCTGTCATTTCTTCATTTCTTTTAATACTGTTGTTACAAATTCTGTCTCTCACTGTATACTCTCTTCCACATGGGCTCAGATTTCAAAATTTTACATGTCTCCTACTTTAATTAGTTTAGTACTATGCATTTGCTACTGTATTTTTCAATTTATAAGAAATGTAATTAGGCCTTATGATGTGGATTTTTCATTTTCAGTCTATATGCTTAGTAATTTCAAATGCTTGTATTAAATTTAACTGTATATCTTCAGATGGCTGAAATGTGAGTGCTAAACTAAAAGATAGTCTCTCTCTGCCTCCTCACCTCCCTCATCTATTAGCTGTATATCTTAGTTAAATATAGATTCATTAATATTTGACTTATTTTCTCACCTAAGGTAATTTTTCCATATTTTTTTTTCCTTGAAGGGTGATAGATTATAGATTCCAATTTGTTTTCAGCCACCTGAATTACTGGCAGTTGAAGTACTTTATGCTGAGGTCATGTGTAAGAACACACAAGTTCTCATAATACATATCTGTTCATATGATTAAATTAATTAATGAAAATTTGTAGTGTTATAATGTTCATGTGTTCTGCTGAATCTAGTTGATGACAGCTTTACTGATGCTCTGGTAGGAAATACCAGTTTCCTACAAGATGTACATTTTTTAAACGCTGGTGATGTCTGTGATATTTTGGATGTCAGCAGTGGCACAGTTGAACATTGCGAGGTTAATCTGAAGTGTATCATAAAATACTACGAGTGAGACTACTGAAGGAAGAAAGTATGAGGGTGTGACTTAAACATTACTGTTAAATGTTAAGTGTGACTTAAATGTTATTGGTCTAGCTTAATCAGTAACTTTTTGAACATATAATTATCATAGTCTTGTGCCTTCTCTTTCTGACTTGAGTCTTACTTCTCGTTAAGAAGCATTGACTGATTATGCTTCTTGTCAGTTGTGTCTTCCAAACAAAACTTCTATTATTTTGGTTACAATAAATTGGATGCTGAGGCTGAGAACTTCCTGAAAAGTAATTTTCAAGCAACATTCACCTGAAACTGGGTCACCCCCAGGAAGAGATTATTTTGTTCAGAACATCTGCAATAATTTTAATCTAAAACCAATTGTTGCTCAACAGTCTGAAACTCCTGTAATTTTCAAGCTTTCTGTGCACTGGAATTTCAGGCTGCTAATGAAAGCAACTTGCTTTCCAGACTGATAAAGGTATTTTACTGCAATCTTGAAACTTTGTGGAGCACTTAAGTTTTTTGTTTTTACAAAACAAACAAAATCCTCAGTACTTTAGTTCCAGTTTACTGTATATAGCACAGTTTCAATTACTGGTTAAAAAAGTTAATGATGTGAGGAAAAAGAAGCAGCATCATGCCATTATTGATTACTTGATTCTGAAAACCCTTTCCAATGATTGTCTCAAAGCTTTGGCCATATTTTTCTACAAAGTCAATACAATTAGGCATTACTTGCTATTTTTTGAAGCTCTATTTGACATTTCAGTTTATTTTTATGTAGTTTATACAATGTCCTATCATATTAAGAAATTTATTTGAAGAATTTGGCAAAATAATTGGTTAATTAAGAATACTGGAAAATTCCTTTGCTGTAGCCACAAATGTCCTAGTTCATTCCTTGTGGGGGCTGTGTGAAGGGGACATATATCAACTGCTAAAACTTAAATAGAATTAGATTGTTTAGGAAATTACTACCTACGGTGTTTGTTTTTCTTTAAATTCTCTTTCATTTGTTCTTTCATATTTTTTCCCTTTTGTTTAAGGAGCTCTGTTAAGTATGAACCTTATTCAAACAATATAAATACCAGAGAAGATTTAGGAGGTACTATTTGAGACAGACAAACAAAACCAACCCTGGAGTTACTGCTAATTTTTTGTGTGCAGTTTAGAGATATAGTAAATTTTGTCTTATTCAGATGATGCAGAGAGAGCAAAGACTATGCATTACTTTTGTTTTTCCTAAAAGTCTGACGTAGCAGAATGCAGTAGGAACATACAGTGCTACCTCTCCACCTCTTCTGCCCTGCCTGTTTCTCCTAAAACGCCTGTAACCATCCAACAGGCCACTCCAGTCACAGGTCTCATCCCACCAAGCTTCACCTGCACCAGTGATGTCACATCTCTGGGCCTGGGCCAAAGCTTTGAGCTCCTATTGTTTTTCCTCATGCTGAGTTCATTAGTGGAGAAACACTTCAGGTGTGGTACATTGTAGCCAACACATCCTGGGGCAGATTAAGGGATCCCGTGAGTGCTGGTTTTCTCAAGTTTTGGCACACCATCCCATCACTCATCACTGGCAAGCCTGGTTTTGACCCTTCCCACCATCCAAGTTAGTTTCAAGCTCCTGCACTAAAACTCTTTTTCCCCTTTGAGACAGGTGCATCCTGTCAGGTGTCAGTAGACCAGGTATTGAGTAAATCATCCCATGGTCAAAAACCCCAAAATTTTTCCAATTACACCAACCTCAGAGCCTCTCATTGACATGGTGGATTTGCCTATTCCTATCAATATTATTCCTTGTTACTGGAAGAAGCAAGAAAATCACTACCTTTGCTCCTGATCCCTCTACCAATTGTGCCAGTGCCCCAACGTCTCTTTTGATTGGCCTCGGACTTCTCTTTGTTATTTCATTGCTGCCAGTTTGAACAATCAATGGCAGATAGTAATCAGAGGGTCTTTTTAGACTGGAAAGTTTTCCAGTAATTAAAAAAATTATTAGTAAAAATTATTAGTAAAATTACTAGTAGTAAAAAAAAAAAAATTCTGAGCATGTTCCTTATCTGCTCTGTTAAATTGACTTTTTGTAGATGCAGATGTATTTCATAATGCAGTTTCTCAAGATTATTGACTCTGGTACAGAAGTAGAGAGATTCATAAGGGCACACCTGCTCACCAAGGCTGTTTAATAGTGTCAGACTCTGTAAGATTGATGTTGTTTTACCTGAAGCTGTGAGTTATTTAATTATTCACCTTTTCCACTTGTAGCGACACAAACAAAACACAGTTCTAGATTATAGATTCTACCCTCTTGAGACTAAAGGCAAATGCTGAAGTGAGTGACACACTAAGAAAAAAAAAATCCTTTATTTTATCTGTACTTGTCACTGGCAGAAGAAAATCAAATATATATCCTTTAGCAAAGGACTGTCTGTCACAAGAGATGATGTTTCATAAAAAGGGTGAAGAGTGAGTTCATCAGTACAACTTTCCTATTGCATGTCTTAAAAACAGTCTGACACACATCTTATGCCTTCTGTTTCTTGATAGAAGCTTAACAGTACTCTTCATAGTGAAAGGGCACTTCAGAAAATAGATTATCCACCGGTTAGTCATGTAGGATTTTGTACACCTTTACACTGAAATAAAATCAAAGTACAAGAAGGGAGACTGTCAATATACTAGCATTTCTAGGCACATAAAGACAAAATTCAGGCCACTGTTATCTGAGCTTTTCTTCTAGATGTGGTGATGATTTTTTCTCTATGCAAAGGTGTATTTCCCTCTTTTTGTTTTGTTTTATTAAAATTATGAGCATAAAATTAGTTCAGTGTTAGACTCATGCTTAGAAAGCAAGAGTCTGCACTAGACTTTTTTCTTTTTACAGTTGCAGAGAAAGTTGCTGACAGAGCAAGATGCCTAATTGGGTATCTGTCTGTAGTTTGGTTACACTGAGTGCATCTGCCTGTACAAGTGTAAATGGTCTGCTCAATAGTCTTTAGTTCTCTAACTGTTAATTGAGGAGAAGTTTTAAATAAACTGCACAAATAATGCAGCAGTAAAATTTCTTGATTAAAATGTACATTAGCAGCACATCTCTATATATTGTAGATATATTTGGGGACTGTATATCTAGCTTTGTAGTAGAAATACCCATAACTACTTAAATACAGAATTGGAATGGCAGTGTAGGCTGAGAGCTAGAAAAATCTCTGTCAAAATAAGGACTGAGAAATGGGGTCTGTTTTAAGTGAATTCTCAGTGTTCTCATACTGTGAGATAGCTGTCAGTTCCCTTTGGTTGACTTTCACATAATATTTCAGTGAAACTCTTGCCTTTATAAATCTGCAGGAGGCATTTGATTCTGTCTGTTCAAACTCTTTAGTTTAGTTCAAACTCTTTAGTTTAGT
>JAYRBT010000139.1:24856458-24878203 GCA_036023395.1 Myiotriccus ornatus | reverse complement strand
TACTTTGCTTTTCCCTACCTATTTAGTTTGTTATTATTTGCACAAATACTTTCCACTGTATTTCTTTGTCCAGTTTTGTATTTGTGGGTCACCTCTGTATTTGAAAGTGGGCTGGGTATGAAACAATTCCTTTGTGAACAAAGTTATGTGTTTGCTTCTGGAGGTAAGTTATGACTTTTTGAAACAGGAAGTTTTTAGTGTTTTTAATTGTAAACACCAGCTGTCTCCTACCTCTGTATTTGTATTTTCCTTCTAAGCTGCTTCTGTTTGTTTCCTAAGTGCTTTTTATTGGCTACTCAAATATCTGTGTGTATCTGCATGTTATTGTGCTTTGGTTAATAATAACATGAGAAGTATTTACCCTCTGGGTGTGCATTTTTCTTCCTAAATCAGCAGTCAGTAAAACAAAACTGTTTTGACTCTTTTTATTATTAGCATTGCTTAGTATTCATTTTAGTGACATCTATTTGCAACTTCATAAATAGGCTTGGGTGCTCTCTTTCCTCCTGGATTTGTGTGTTGCTTAATCTTTTACTTTTTCAGCCAATAAGCATGTTTCTGCTAAGATAAAATCTCAAGGAGGAAATAGTTTTAGAGAGGATGAATGTACTTCTTAAGTGGCTTTGCATGTCTATTTTGAGAAAGATAAAACGTCAAAAATAACAGCGGAAAAAACCTTTACATTCACTACTGAATTTACGCTACAGTTGACTCAATTTTGTCTGTAAGTTTTCTTTACCAGTACATGGATGATGTTTTTCTTCTTACTCTTCCTGAAACTTACCTTCATAGCCTGGAAACTTGAATGTCCAGGAGTCACACAGATAAATAACACTGTCATATAACAATTGTCTTCTATATCTGTGTCTCCAGTATTATGGTGGACATACGCTCTCTCCAGCTACTTGTGTATTTCTAGAGGAAAGGGAGAGAATGTTGCACCTTCTTTATCAATATCTGCTGAAGTGTGACAGGTGAACTCACAGAAATCCACAGGCTGATACAATTATGCCATTGCCTTGTTCTTCTACTTCCAATCTTCTTTGCAAAGGTGGAAGTTCCTGATGGATGTTGAGGAATGAAAGCATTTAATTGGAGAAAAGTCTACCAGATGATTATTGATCCTTGCACTGATTTAAATGCTACCAGTCCAGTTCAGCTTTTCATTTTTTATGAAGTAGTAGAAATAGCTAAGCAGCAAGATGACTTAATGGCTTGATCAAACAGCACAAACATGGAAAACATTTACTTTTATTAAAAGCCGTATGAGCAAAGTTTCCTGATGATAACTTTCCTTTGAAGATAATCAATGATAGCTTGTGTGATAGGCCTGAATTCCCATCTGTAAGAAGTCTGTGTGTAATAAATACACCAGCATTCAGTTGCTTTTGAGTTCCTGTGTGTACTTAGGATATATTTGTCCATTTGAAATGTATTTACTAGGTTTGTATTAGACCATTAAATAAGTGGTGTGTAAATTCCATTTATTCTTCTAAAAGAAGCATGATAGATAGTGTATACCAATATTTCGGTTTCAGTGTACATGTTAAGAAATGTCCAAGTGCAGTGGTGCAATGTTCATGCTGTTCGTGATGGCTGTTATATATAATTCTGTCTCAAGGGTCTTTGGACTGCCTTGATCCATTTCAGGTTTGTTTTGTCTTCTGTTTTTGTGGGGAACTTGGTTTTGTTTTCTTCTTTCATTCAACAGAAAACTGTTACTCAAATTTATATTTACTTCATATTGTACAAAGCATTAACTGATCAGGATCTGAGTTAATGCTTCTAACTTATTTTACATCTACCTTTGATGCTTCTGTTTTTCTGGTTGTAGCTGCCAACAGCTTGAATGACAAGTTGGGTTTATTTGTCATTTTTTAGATGAGTTGGTTAAAATGCACTTTTTATGTCACTCTCCTGGGAGTGAATAAACAATTCACTGTTTAATTAAACATGTCATAAGCTCATAATATTCTGGAAAATACTTTAGGAGTTGTTGCAAACTTCAAAACTTTCTCTGTGTATTGGTTATCTTTTTGAAGTTCTTTTGGTGCTCATAAACCGGGCAGGCAGCAACCAGAAAGTGGGGAGTGTAAGGAGACCTCTGCTTGCAGTGCTTTGGTTCTGCAGATTAAATTAACTAAAGGGAGCCTTTTTTAGCACTTTATTTACTCTGATTGGTTTTAAAAATATGAATACATTTTCCTACATTTTAGGACTTTTTATGGTAGAAGATAAAGCATTAAATCAAGTAACCAGAGTGGATAAAACACAAAATATAAGGCTTAAGAAATAATAATAATGTTGTGGTTGTTTTTTTAGTTGTAATATAAATAGCCATTATTTTAATTGAATGTAAATTCATTGAAACAAGTATGCTGCTTAGCCAAGGCAGAATTAAAGGAGTATATTTATAATAATCTAAATATTATTTATATAAGACTTAAACAGTTTGTGAGACACTCGCTCTAGATCATATTTAAGGATTGTGAGCATGTTTTGCACAGACTTGGTTTTCAGGTCTCCCTGGGGTGTGCTTATCTGCTGTGAATGTAAGTGGGGCAGCTGGAGCAGCCAGAGTACTCCCTTGCTGCAGCCTTAGGCTCAGGTTCGGGATTCACTGATTGTCCATCGAGTCCTTCCTCACAAGCCTTTGCGATTATACCCACTTTGAAGTTGAAAGCTGGGTGTATTTGACCTTATTAACCTCCCTCAATTGGGATTCCATGGCTGATTAACAAATGTGCTGAGGGGGAAAGGGTAATTGTAGTAAAATTAATTACTAAAAAAACAGATCTAGGCAGTTCTTTCCATCTGCATCTTGTGGGAATGTTCTTTTAAATTTTTTTATTATTATTATTATTTGGAAATTGTTTTAAAACCAGATTCTGGGATTGATAGCCTTTGATTGCCTTTGTTCAATTAAATATTAGAAGTTTCTCTTTTTTTCCCTTTTTTTTTATTTTTTTGTCAGTTTTGCTGTACTACTGGGGAGAAGAAATTTACTTTAAAATCATAAGCAGTACCCACTGTATGAGAGTACAAGGAGTATGGCAGCTATCTTCACCACTCCTTGAGGTGTGGAACTTAGTGACAAATGATCTGGTTACAAGACAAAGAGTAGGATCTATAACAAAGTAGTAAACTACAGAACAGTGCATTCAAGTTTGCTCATACTATTAAATAGTTTGAATTTGCAGCAACTCTTTTTTCCTTTATATGCCCAGTCTTAGACCCTGTGGTGTGTATCCCATGAGGATACACTGTCTATGGTAGCATTGGTAACACAGTCTGAGGTCAGTCCTTGCCAAAGTAAATTATTGGAATATTGAAATGAAAAATGGAGTCAAACAAGAAATTTCTGAAGTCTGTCCAGTATTACATCTGTCAAACTGTACTCAATACTCAGCTGTATCTGGCAGTCCAAATCTGAACTCCGCAGAGAGGCACTGTGGTTTTTACCTGTGCTTTTTCCACCTGCATTGATTGATCTGTTTTCTTCACTGATTATTGTTGGGTGATCTCAGTAGTACGGTGGCGTTCTTGAAAGTTTGGTGTTGCACAAATGTTTCTTTCCACTGGAGCAAAGCCTTATGTTCAAACACTTTTTAAATGAACATCCAGTGCATGGAGAATGTTAAGAAATAATTACATACCTCCATGTTTTAGTAATTTTTCTGGCTGTAGTGGCTTTAGGACCAGCACAGATCTAAAAACCTTAATGTTTTATTGAGCTTCTGATAAGCAAAATTAGATATTGCAGAGAGGAACTGTCCACCTGGTATTACATTTTTTATGTGTGTGCTTCTAGCGTTAGAAGGCTATGGAGTTTGGGAGAAATTTTCAAAGTCAGGTTTTGGAGGAGAAATAAACTCAAAGATCTTAGTGGTTTATCTCTGACACAAACTCTGATCAGGTGCACAGCTGTAGCTGCCTCCTGCCACTCACGGTCACTTTAATTCTGGCTTGCACCGACTGCTGTGTATGCCATATCCTGCTGCTGTGAAAGTTACGTCTTGGAGTACAGTGCTATGTAACAGTGTTATTGAGATATATTAAAAGTGAGTTTTCATTACATGGGGAAGGGGTGTATTATGTCAGCCTAAGGTGCTTACTCTACTCCTCAGTCCTCTGTCCTACCCTATTCTTTTCCCTACATGCATCTCTATAGAAGCCTGCAAGAGACTAGCCTTGAATTTAGGATTCCATCACAGTCCTTCCTCAGGCCAGACTAAGTACTCTGTGTTTTCTCAATTGAGACAGGATGTGGTGTCATTATGATCTAACTTTCTTAAGTGCAGTTAAGAGACTAGAAAAGACTTTCCTGAATGTAACTCTCTTGACTGGTGCTGTCCTCTTGCAGTTGATAGCCTAATACAAACTGGCTTGTGGCCTGCGTCGTTGTGTCACCATCATGTTAATCTACTAGTAAAATTGTTACAACTATGGGGGTTTTTTTCTCCTCATCTGCCATTATTAAGTGGAAAATCTGATTTTCAACTGTGTGTGACAGCATAACTGGAAGAGTCCCTACTGATTCCAGCCTTTAACCTGCAACAAAACTTAGTCCTGGAGACCATCCTGCAAATGCGAATGAATGCGTTGTAGGCTGATAGGCATAAATGTTACTGTTGATGCTAAAATGATGATTTTCATATAGCTCAGCAAAGCTTGGGCCCAGGCCAATGAGCAGAATGATACAGAAGTCCAAGGAGATTTATGTAAAAAGCACATGCAGCTTACAGGGTAACTGTTTGGATAACCATATTTTCAAACTTTTTGACACTTGAATTCAGTGCTCATCTTAATAGTCACCAGTTAAGACAGAGCCTTAACAGTATGTTTTGCCAGGCACAGTGGTAGATAACTGAACATGTCCCAGAGCTGTGCTCCCATTGTTAATGCCAGTTCAGAGAACAGGACTCATGAATAAATAGCAACTACAGAGGGATCCTGAAAAAAGGTGGGTTGTCTAAATCCGAGATCTCTGACATGAAGTGAGATGTGTGAACACATTATGAAGAAATTCCTCCTGCAGTTTGCATTGAGATGTGATATTAAACTCCTGTGGTTTTTTTAAAGAGGGCAAGGGAACCTCTGACTGTTTTCTAAAGCCACTGCAAGAATTTTTCTCAAATCAAAGGAATACAATTTCTTGTCAAGGAGAAAGCATCTATGAAGAGGGGAAAAAAGAGGCACTGATGGAAAGCAGGGAAGGCTGATAAGACCATTCTTGCCACTGCTTTTACTTCTAGTTTTGTTTCATGTTAAAGCATCTTGTGAGTATTTTCAGGCACGACTGGATTATGGCTCAGCTTTTTGTTTTAAAATGGTTCTCTGCGGTGGTGAGAAGCCTTTACCTTTTTTTTATTGCGTCAGAGGCAATAACTGAGACTTTGCAGCATGTCCGCCTAGCTGCATGCAGGGAACAACTGGTCTTTCAGCTCTGCTGACTCAGCTTATTCACTCAATTATGTTATTCTAGGGAGAACAAGAGAGGTTTCCTTAATAATGAGCTGCTTTGGCAAGAGAGCTCACTTATGTTTTTGTAGGCTGCCTACAATGTTGCATGAAGACTTTTGGAGGATGTTTATGATTGACAGTTGGCTGGAAGATGTTGTTTGCACGCTTCTTAAGGTGTGAGTTCTGGAGCAGGGACCTTTGGGGGAGTCCAGTTGGTGGAGGGGGTGGAAGAGTACAGCTTGCAAAAGGTATTTGCAAAATGAAATGGAGCAAACTTTATTAGGAGGTAGAGGGAGATACGGAGCGTAGAGAAGGTAGGCACCAGTGTCTTGACTCGGAAACGTGAGAAGCAGAATATGATGGCTAGGGAGGACTGAATCTGAAGTGTAAGAATGAATTTGCTAAAGAGGTTGTGTAGAGAACAGTGGCTCTCAAGCGCTGAAAAATTTTAGAAAAGAGTTCCTAAAATCTGGAAGTTTGCTGCTCCTCCTTTATAAACAATCACAGTTGAACATCAAAAACATTGAAGCCTTTTTGTATGACCCTTTGCTAATAATGGCCATTAAAATGGTGGGGAGGGGGTTGGCAGGCTTTAACCATTATCTTATAAGCTTCTTTAAAATGTTTTTGTAGTCTTCTTTCTAAATATACATGCATACAATGCTTTCAGAAGCAAAACATTATGTTCTAAAACTATGGAGTGACATCTTCAATGAAGCATGTTTCCTTCTGAAGGACTTTGATATTTTGGATAGAATGTTTTACTTGAACCTCGGATTTTAATTAGACTGACTTTCAGACTGAAGGTCCTTTTATATTAAATTATCTGCAGTAAGTTTTGCCAACTTCAAAGACAAAGAGGAGAAACACTGCATCTAGTCAGATAAAGCTATACTTTCCATGGATAAAAAGTTGCTTTATAGCTCCGGTATTTATCAGATGGAACTGTTAAGTTCAGGTTCAGCAGAACTAAAGATAGATGGTTATTTTCTCAAAAAAGTGTATATCTTCATTTAATAGCCACGATGAAATGCCTGTAAGAGATTACAGGCTAATAGGAAAAGAGATAGGAGCTATGATTGGATCAGCCTCATGTTCTGGAGTGCTTTAATCTTTCTGAACCTTGACTTCTAAATTGAGAATGGTTAAGCAGCTTTAATTCATAATATTAAAAAAAAATTAAATTCTTAATGCGTATTTCTTCCTATTAAGAGCAGTAAATACATATGGCTTAGCAATTCCCAGACCTATTTGAAAATTAATGGGATGAGAAGAGTAAGTACTTTGAAACTAAAGAATTTAGTGTATTGTCAGGGAAACTTCTGGGAGACAAGTAGACTCCAGACTTCAGCTTAAGTACTCTTTTTCCTATTACCATCTTGCTGATTAAGGCATCTTCCCCAATGAACAGTTTCTTGTAGCTGAACAGTCTAAAGCATGATTTATGCTCTAAGTTTGAATATACTAAAGTAAGTTTCTCTTCTTTGCAGGAAAACAGACAAAGCAACTTATGTACTAAGCTCAGTACCTTAGCACGAGTAGATGTGTTGGGGGGGACATGGGTGTAAAAATGTGCATGATTCTGATAATTCTTACATTTTCTAAGTACTGACAGAAAGTTCATCTCTGTATTACAGAATTATGGAATATTCTGAGTTGGAAGGGACCCCCAAGGATCATCAAGTCTAAATCTTAAGTGAATGATCCGTACAGGGGATTGAACACATGACCTTGGTGTTATTAGCACCAAGTTTTAAGCAACTATGAGCAGTTCTCAGTTTCAGAGTTGTTGTCAGTCTACAATTTCTTACACGGTCTCTAAACCCATTAGTATGCTGACAAGACTTCAGGAGTGCGCTACACAAGTGTGTGACAGGTCTTTTAACTGTTCTCTGGCACTGTCCTTAAAGGAGAGCATTTGCCTTTTTTTTTAAAAAAGGGGGGATTTTTAGAAATCATGTAGCATGTCTGCCTTGGAAAAGAGTGCAAAGATCACAGGAGGAAGATAATTTAAAGGAAGGAAGAAGCATCTTACATACGTGATGAGCATTTTAGCTTTTTTTTTTTTTTAGGCTTTTCCCAGTGGTTATCCAAGTGAGTTTTTTTTTTTTATTTGTCTTGTTAGTACTCCCCATAGAGTTGGGTTGTGGGATAATCCTTACCCTCCTTTCATTACTTAAAAAATTGCAGATCATAAATTCAGTGAGATATTGCAAGCAATTGTCCTGAAATACAACTACCTGCAACTTAATTTAGCTGGAATCAAAATATCAGTTGGATATTGTTCACAATTTGTTGGATATTTGTAAACAATTACTAAGAGTCTATCAGTGCCATAAACTTTCTCTGAGTGCAGCTAACCTAACTCAAAGGATTTGGTTTAAAGTGGGTCCTCTCCCTTCCTTCACCTACTTTGCCTTCTGGTTCTTCACAGCTGGAAAGTAATGCCTGCAGTGACATGATAAAGCCTAACAGGAATTGAAGCCAACAGTTAGGACAAATGTGAAGCGTCCTGTCAAAAATGTCAGCCTGTATCTTGTGCATCTCCTCTTACTTGGCCAGGCCTAGGCAAACAGTAGTCACTGGGGTGGCAGACAATAGCTGGAACACTGTTGTGGAGAGCAGTGGGAAAGGTGTTAAAAATTCGGAAGAATCCACAAGTTTTGGGTGCTCAGCAGCTGTGACAGCCTCTAGTGTCTGAACTCAAGTCCAGTGCCAAACTGTAGCAGGATGATGGTATTAAGAGAAGGTGTGAGGACTGGGTAGAAGGATTGACAGCATCATGTTAGCTCTGTTTAGCGTGTCCTGACAGTTCATTAGAAAATTCCTGTGAGAAAATGTCTGACATGAAATATAGTTGTTACCAGATAGAGCAGGTAAAGTCAATGTTTTAAATGTAATTAGGAAAGATTATCTTATAAATGTGTGCACATATTTCACTTTGCAATTTGAAGGAAATAAATTAGTCTGATAAAACAGTTGTTAGAGAAAGAATTGATTCAGCAATTTTATTTCCAGAAAGTCTGTTGAGTTGAGGAGCTTCAGCTTTGTTCAAAGTCTGATAGAGATGTTGTATCACTAAATATGCCATTTATGCAAATCTAGGTCAAAGCAAAGAGGATTGTAAAGATTCACAGTTGAATGTGTTTCTCCTTATTTTCAACCTAGTTAAAGGGTAAAAAAAATGCTTGTCCTGGTTATTAAAATCTAATAGCAGGACAGATAGTGTGTACCTGTAGAGTACTTTTCATGGCTTTATACTTCTAGATAAGGAGAAAAAGGTTTTATACTGGCTTAGGTGAATCTTGGATGTTTTGCTTTTTGCTGTAGACTTCATGCTTTCATCTTAAAGTTTCATTCTTTCCTGAGGCATTCATCCCATCTACTCAATTAGACAAAAATTGTGTAAATAAAAGTAGGAAATGGTTGTGTAATTAGAGACCATCATAATGTAAATGTTTCTCCTGAAGACTTAATTAAGGTCATCTCAACCAGCTTCACTGGCATAGACCACATTTATAACGCCTGACTTTCCTACCTGATTGTTTATTTTTACCTGTAGTCATGTGATCCTGCTTTAAGGCTTCAGCTCTTTGCAGCAGCCTTACTTCCCTTCCCTCCTTGGTGTTGCTCCACAATCATTCTCCTGAAGGAGAAGCTGTTGCCTGGGGAGGGTGTAGTGATGTCTGCCAGTTTTAGTCATCAGGCAAATTAAGCTGTCTCAGCCAAGTGTGTATTTATGTAATCAGTGTATTCTACATTGCTACCTTTCCTGTGTCTTGCAGATGTGTCTGTGTGAATTCCCCTAGTTATGGACTGCTGAATTCATTTGGCAAGTCTGAAGTTTGTGAGAAGAGTTTGAACTTTTTTTTCTTCCTTCTCCCCTTTGATTCATGTCCTTGGACTGCTCTTGGGAAAATGCAGATATTCAGCTGGGAGGTGACTTTAGACAGCAATTGGGAGTTGGGTGTGCCATCTGTTACACTACTGTTTTTATGGATACAGGCCTCCCTTAAGTATTGGCTGTTATGTTGAAACAAATAATACATTATCCAGAAACCATGTATTTTCCTCATTATAAAGCATCTTGACCTCTTTTATTCTGAACTTGAGAGGAAACTATGTGTTGACATTAGCAATTTGTAAGTCGTTTTGAATGCTATCATGTACAGTGGAAAAGGCAGTTTGATGAGCTAATATATTCCCTGAAGTATAGTTATTGGTGGGGTTTTTTTGTAACTTTGAGTGCTTTTTGATAACCTGCTTTGCAGAAGAAGTATTTCTTAACTGCTGGACTGTCTGGGAAGTCTTTTCTGAGACGTAACTCAGAAAAATGTATACGTCTCTCTGTTTTGTTTAGCATATTCTCTAAATTTGGAATAGTCCTCAGGTTAAATTACTAACTAATATGTTTAGAAACCAAAATAAAAACTAGAGCTAAAAACAGTAAATTCAACTAATACTAATTAGTAGTGCCTCCATCTTCTTCAGTGTTACTCCTGTTCTCTTGATTTTTTTTTCCATAGGCTAAAAGGAAACAATGTCTTGTATTGGTGTGATCACTGCAATCTAAAACAAGATTAAAAAAATGGAATATTTTAAAAGCAGAAAATTTGCTACTGTGATAATCTTTAAGAATATAGTGTGTAGAAATACTAGCATTTAGGAATATTTCTGAGTTATTTCACAGTGGAGATTCTCTTATGAAAAATAATTTCAGGTATTATCATGCTAGTTGCTTGAGACCAGGTGTGTGTATTTTATCATCTGTTCCATCCCCGAAATATATTTTTTTATATAAATAAAAATTTATATATATAAATTTCCCTGTCCCACAAAATTAAGGACAAATTTTTTAGATTATAAAACAAGACCATTTCTTATATTTCTGGTGTCCTGTTTTGTTCCTAGTCTTTGAGCTGGGGTAATAAGTGCTGTTTAGATAGCTCTGTGTCTTACAGAGACATCCCTGCAGTTTCTGTGCCAAGTTGCCAATTGCTACCCGTCTTTTCTGCTCCAAGCTTGAGACCTTTCAGCTTCTCTTTTCAGAGAGTGTTTTCTAACCAATTTACTTACTTTCTGATGCTGAGAAATGTTCCTGTTGGTGTTGTGACAGTGAATAATTCATTAACAAATCACAAACTGAAATAGTTTGTGAAATTGTCAAACTTCAACAGAAAATAGGGCTGTAGTTGTCAGATAGGCATTTGGCACTGCTCTGGACATTTTCTGTATGGATAGTTTGACTAGTTCAGACTTATAAGGAAAATGTGTGTTTCTGTCAAACTAGGTTATTGCACTTTGAGGTTATCAAATAAGTTTCAAATAATACCATGTCTCTAATTCTTTGACCTCTAATATATATTTTCTTCTTCTAAAGTCTAGGGATTCCATCAGGTTGGATGACCTGAAGGCAGAGGTGTCACCACGAATTTCAGCAGAAGATCTGATTGATTTGTGTGAGCTGACAGGACCTAGTCATTCCAAAACACCTATAAAGAAAACAAAACCTAGCAAGCCAAAGTTGCTGGTGGTGGACATTCGTAACAGCGAAGAGTATCCTTCAAATCTGAGTGCCAGTCTTGACAAATCATGCTTGCATCAATTACTTCCTCATTGTCTGCAGACAGCAAGATGTTAGAATGGTAAATAACAGAAAGGGATGTAGTATAGGTAGCATGGTAGAACTGAAGGCAGGGGGATTTGGAGGGAGTCCTGGTTTGCAGAGAAAAGGACAAATGTATTTTTTGCCTTCCCATTTTAAGCTGTGAGTTTAGTGAAATCACTTTGTACCAGTAGCACTAGTGCTTTAATGCTACGTTTTTCTTCATAACAGGTGTTGTCAACAGACTTTCCCCATTTAATATGAACAATATTTTGGAAAGGCGTGAGGCTTTCCCATTAACTGGAAGGAAGATAAAGAAAAGTTGATAGATCCTGTGCTTTGTCAATCCCTCAGTGGAAAATTGATTCCTATTGAGTGTCTTTATGCTAGTGTTAGGTAATGCAGCCATACAGCTGCCCTAACTTATGTTCTGCAGTCGCTGATAGTCAGAAAAACCTTAAAGGTATCTTGGAGCTACATTTTTATCAGGGTCACTACCTTGTCTACCCCTTACTCATTTGTCCCTTTTCAAATACATAGTTCTCTGCATGTGGAGTGTTTGGGGTGGTTTTTTTTTGGTTTTTGGGGTTTTTTGAAGTACTGTAGTTACAGGGCTGGGTTTGTTTGTATTTTGGAAGGGGCAGTCCTTAAAGATGTGCTTTTCCAGATGCACGCATTTTGGTCAACATCCATCTAAAAGTGGGAACAATGACAAGTTATTATTAGAGGTAACTTTTAACATTATACAGAGTATTTGGGAATATACTTGTTATTGGTTTGTATAATTTTTTTGAACATTGTTAATTTCATAATAGCAAAAGTGATGTAGATGGGGATTTTTCTTTTTTGCAGTCTACTCTTAGCTTGCTGTGTCGCAAGTTATAATTCTTAATGGGCAAACAGTACTCAAAAATAACAAAAGATTCAGAGTTGTTTAGCTTGGAGAAAAGGAGGCTCAAGTGGGGACCTTATTGCTGTCTACAACTATCTGAAAGGAGGTTGTAGTGAGTTGGGGGTTGGTCTCTTCTCCCAGGTAACAAGTGACAGGACAAGAGGAAATGACCTCAAATTGCACCAGGAAGGTTTAAATTGGACATTAGGAAAAATTTCTCCTCAGAAGGGGTGGTTGAGCATTGGAACAGGTTGCTCAGGGAATTACTATCTCTGGAACTGTTCAAAAAAGTGTGGATGTGACACCTGGGGACATGGTTTAATGGTGAACGTGATGGTGCTGGATTAACAGTTGGACTTGGTGATCTTAGAGGTCTTTTCTAACCTTAACTCTTCTATGATCCTATGAGTTTTAGTCCCCCTTTCACTTCGAGAAAAGAAGATCATTCCTTTTGCCTGTGTCTGGCTTATTCTTAAAGGTCTCCAATGACAGAGATTGAACAGGCTCCCAACATCTTTGCCAAGAGAAAAGATCTTCTGGTGCCTAACAAATGCTACTAACGTATCGTGTGTTTATTAGAAGAGTGTAATTTCTAGAGAATGAAGTGAATGATGGATCAATACCAGTATTGGGGCTAAAATATGTAGTAAAAAATCTAAATAATGTTTAAACCTAATTTTTTCATCTCACTTATTAAAACTTTAAAAATAATTGTATATGCAGAAAAGCACTGCCACTAACATTTTTTTCTATTACGTATTTACCAAAATTTTTGATGAGGTATGGTGAAGATAGAAAAGTAAATATACTTTTTACTGTGTAGAGTTGAGTTTTTTATTTACATAGTAAATGGAATTTTATAACATTCTAAATTAAAACTGTTATTTTCAAGAAATTACACTTTCATTGTATGCCAGACTTGCACCTGTAATGTGATGTGCTGTGCAGATAAAACAAAATAGTTGAAGGAATACAAAAAAGTAATTTTTCTTTTGCTTACATGTATTATTTTCAGGGATCAATTAGGGATTATAATTAAGCAGAGATTCATATGTCTGAGTAGTTTGACCCTTTATTTTCTGGACTCTGATGTTTTCTTTACTGTTGGATCTACATTGTTGAAAATGTGGTCGTCTTATCAGAGAACAGTGAAAACACGGGCTATTTTCTGAGAGATATTCTCTCTTGATGAAGAAATTACATTTTAGACTCAAGTTTAAAAGGGAAGTCTCTGGAAGTAAGAACTATGAAAGGCTATTGTTACAGCTTAGAAAGTTTTGATACTACAGAGTTAAATCCTGTTTCTATTTCTACATTCAACATCGTGTTATTAATTATTTAAGCTACTTCCTAGAAATCACCAAAGAGAAAGTAGAGGGAAATCAAGTAATATTAAATACCTATACTACAATCAGTGCACTGAAAGGTTATTATCTGTATACAGTAATGGATTTATTTATAAATCATTATTTATCATATATAATAATTCATAATCATATGTAATGATATATAAATCATTATTAATTGTGCAATTGGGGTGAAAGGCAAGGTGTTTACTTAAATGTTTCTATAGTTTTTCTAATAGCTTGATAATAGGCTCTACTCTACTGTTGTACTAAACCTATTCTACTCTAGCAGAGTGGATTCAACATTTCAATTATTTCAAAATCATTTGGGTTCTGTGAATTAAGTGTTTTTATAAGGCTGTCTTTCATGTTATGAAATCTTAGATTTTTTTATTTCTTGAGGAGCCACCCTGTAGAGTGGAAGTCTCCATTAGTTTGAATAGTGCACTGTAATCACTGCTGCTGTTTCGGTCTGGTTGTAGTTTATGGTAGTCTGAAATGTCCTGTCCTTTAAATAACGGGTGGACTGAAATCCTAATACCTATCTGATATAGGAGGTAGGAAATGTCATTATTAGAAAGGCAGACTGGTAGGTAGTAAAATTACCCTTGAGTTAATCGGTTTTTATGTCAGCTGCAGAAGAAAATATATTGTATGTAGAAAACTATTAAACTGTCAGCAGTTATGAATATTTGTGGGAAACCATAGGAATACTGTGTTCAGTGTCCTGTTCATTCTCACAGTAAGGAAACAGTCTTTGTCACAAAATTTCAACAAACTGTACAGTAGGATCAGGATCAGGCAGTCTGTATGTAACTGTGGCGCGCGTTTCAAAATGTAATAGACCACTGTGAGATGATTCAAAAATATGATCATTTCTTAAGTTTGTTTTTAGTTTTTTTCATCATCTATGCCTGTCATGCTAAATCTCCCTCTCACTTTGTTCTCTGAGTGATTTGAAAAAAGCATGAGAGGACTTCCCACAAGTATCAAACATGCTTCATATTTCATAATAGGATGCTCTGGAAAGCTAAGGGAGTTTTTGTAATGAATCTCATGTTACAAGGCCAAGAGCTACTAGCCCTCTTCCCCAATAAACAGCTTTGTAATGGAAGACTTTCTAAAGAAAAGGTTTTTATACACAAAGCGCTGTTTTGGCTGGCCAACAATTCATCTAAGGCTTATTTCATTTAGCACGTTAGCAGATATATTGGCAGCCTTACATTCATGTTTTGAAAGTTATACCTCCATACTTATGGTCTCTCAGTCTGTAGCACAAAATCTTGGCCTTTTTATTAACTGTCCTTAGTAATTAGAACTTCTTAAAAATATTAGGTCAAGGTTCTCTGAGCAGTTAAGTATACTCAGTGGTGTAAGTGTAAGCAATTAAATTTGACCAAAGCCATTTTCTGTCTAAATGATGATCATTTCAGAACCTGGTCAGTAGCAGGGAGAGTTATGTGGTTGTAAATGGGGTTGGCACAGATGAGAGAAGGAGGGATATAATTTTCCCTTTCAAAATAGGAATAAACTGACAACACTGATGAATGATATGTGATCATCTTTTGTTCTTTCAAACGTTTTTATATAGCCATAACAATAACGATCATAAAACCGAAACTGTTACATAAATCACAAGAAATTAATGCTAATAATAAGCTAAATCAATTAAAACTTGCCACTCTTTAAGGCAGCTTCTTTATTTAATAGGATTCTCAGCTTTAATTATAAATTTAACTAGCTTTCGGCAAGTATAGTAATAGAGTGACTAACCTAGATATTTGACATTGTGTATATTTTTGCAGAACTTTGCTTTTTTTCATCTCTTCAAAGCTGTTCTTGCTTATAGATGGGAAAGGGAGTGTTCCAGGCATTCTAGAAAAGTAATTCAGAGTTTTGTCAAGGTCATGGTGCATTCTCAAGTTCATAAAAAGCTAGGTAGTAGCGATCCAAATTAATTTTTATATAAGAGACTTTCACATTCAATATTTGCTTATAAAATTTCATTGGATGTTCATCCTCTCAAAGTAAAGGACAGTTAACTATGTCTCAGAGTTGTTTGCTTTTCAATACCCATTACACACTTGCTGTTAGTCAGACTACAGATAATATACATGGTGCTCATTGTCTGGGAATCTGAGGGCAAGTACATTAGAATTTCAATTTGGATCAAAATTGTAGAGGCCTTGGGAAGGTTGACAGGAGTTTTGAGGACATTTCTCAATAATCCCTGTTTAGCTTTGATACTTACTGCAAGTACTTCATTCCTTTTGTATAAAATCCCTCTAGAAGAGGTGCTCCACCTGGTTATTGGTATTTGACTCTTATTATCAGATTAGAGCTGATTAGAAGTAAAATTCCACAAAATTAAATATACTGTGGATATTGGTTCTTTAGCACCACGTGTTTCATTTAGCAGATCATTTTCTGTAGTGCTGTGCTGTGCCATACGTAGTGTCAGAAGTTTTTTCCTCCATATGAGTAAATAGCAAATAAGGTTTGTCAAAATATACTATCACAGAAGACCAACACTGCCATGTTGTGACAGCCAGGATGAAGAGCAGCTTCATCCTACAGCTGTGCACGTACCACAGATTTCTCTGCCTTTCAGATTTCCTTAACTGATCCTTCCAAGCTTTAACCGTGGCCATATTTCTGGAAGCATCAATGTCCCATTTGCGTCAGCATTTACTGCAGAAGGGGATCTCGTCCAGTGCCCAGCAACTGCAACGCTCCAGAGCTTTAAAGGAAGAGTCGTGGTGATTGTAGGAAATGCAGTGAAGAACACAGCTGCCGTAAGTATATTGCTATAACACGTATTTTTTGTACTTAGAAATACGTTAATGACATGAATAGACAATAGTGAATAAATGCTGGAAAATTTAGATTAGTAATTCTGTATGATGACAGGATTTGGGGCGATGTTTTTCTTGTTCATTTCTGCTTCTAGACCGACATTTCAAGTGGTCAACATCTGGGAAGATTCATGTTTTGAAATGTAATTATTTAATATTACCCTCTTCAGCTTTAAAATCTTTTTTTTTGTCATGTTAGGGAAGTGACATCAGCACTTCTAATGTGCATCAGTAAGACCTGATTTTCAAAATTGACTTGCATTTACTTTCTGTAGTGTTAGGAAGCACATACAAGGTAAGTTGGAGGGGGACAGATACCTTATGTAGTGCAAAGGAAATAAGATGTAATTCATATTGCTACTAGTAAGAAACAATGTATTGTTGAGTTTTTTAGAATCATTTGTTCATGCAGTTATGCTCAGTGAAGACGAGAATGGTTCTTACTGGTAACTTTTGTGCGCTATTTTTATTGTCAGTGCTTTTAGAATATTCAGACTTGCCTATTATTTTCTATAATGAAATATTTGATGGTGTTGAGAACCACCAGAATAAGAAGTATGTAAGTATTTCTCTTTTTTAAGACACTTTTAAGTAGGGTATACCTTTAGTTCACCGGTTTCTTAAGCCTGTTTACTCTAAGGACATGACCTGTAACTCTGATATGGCAAGAAGGGCTGTGGATCATTAAAAGATCTTCATGTGAGGAAAAGCAGAGGCATCAGCATGAGACATGGTGGTGGTTTTTATTCATATAAGGAGTTGTAGAGTGAGAAATTCCTTTCATTAACCTGCATTTTATCATTTAGAAAATAAACTTGTGATACATATCAGGTTTTTTAAATAGTAGCAGAGATGTCATAGAAAAGACTGTACAGCATATCTCACATAGTTTGTTAGTGAGTGTCTAGGTTTTTGTGTGAGATCTGGGCAAGTTTGTGATAAATATTTCAACATGAAATCAGTTAACTTGAATAATAGCAATACCTCACTAAATGCTGAATGCATAAATCCCTCCCTCAAAGGGACAAATGCAAAATGCATAAAATGCTAAGAGCAAAATGGAGATTATTTAAATGATACTTTACATGTTTGATGGTGGATTATGCAGCTGCTTTGAACAATTACATTTTAAATCACCAAAGATGTTAGTTTATCTCAGTAAGAGCCTATCCATCCACTAACCTCCTGAGGAACAGGAACAGAAAAAAAAAGAGTGCCTTTATGGGATGTATTCTACGTACTACCAACTCATTTTCTGCAAGTTTTGAAGGAACTAAAACAGGTTAAAGAAACTACCTGTAACAAATTTCCAAGTATGGAAAGGATACAGACCTTACAATGCAGGCTGTCAGTTCCACCAAATCCATGAAGATACTATTTTCTTCTATGAATGACACTTCTGATGCAAACTTAGGTATTTTTTTTTTAATGTTTCATTAAATGAAAATCAAATATTTCCTTTGCTGTGCAGCTAAAGAAAACTTGCTTAGTAAGTGCAAGTACTTCAGTCATGTGAGAGGTGCTGTCTTATCCTTTAAACCCAGATTTTCTGTAACTGAGACAATATTGACCCAGAATTTTCAGCATTATAGCTTTCCATAAAGGAGAAATGCTGCTTTGTCTCTTGATTTGCTTTTAGAGTTCTTGAAAGCCTAACTAAAGAGTGTAGAGCTTTAAATAGCAACAAAATACTGGATTGACCAGTTTGATCACAAATTAATTGAATACTTAAGCTTAAATACTGGTGGGGACTCAACACCTCTGTCACACTCAAAGTACATGTAAAGCCAGCCTCAGTTTTACTGTGTTGGTAAAACTTAGAACTTCTTTTTTTCATGGATAATTTTTAAGGCCAGTTTTAGTTTTACTCTGCGTGGTTGCATAGAACTGTCTGCCACTATTGACGCCAAAACTATGTAGCTTGAGGCTTGACAAGACAATAGTCATTACTTTTTAAATTTTACTAAGTATTCCAGGCATAGGAAAAATTTTAAAAGTGAATGTATGGAAGCAAAACCAACTTTAGTCCATGTTATAAGATGCTCAACTTAAAATGTACTTTTTCCAAACAGAGTTGCATATTTCCAGATGAAATGCAATGAGCCACAAATTATACCCTGCATCATAAAGGGGGATTTTTCAGAAGTGTTCACTGATACACACACCACTAAAAATATGGAGATTGGCACTCTTAAATGTTTGGTTTAAATTTATATAGGACTGAGAGGTGGGTTTAAGAGTGAAAAAAACACTTTTTTTTTAATAGGGCTGTTTGTAATTAGAAGGTTGAATGTTTCAATTGTGCTTCATATTAGTTGCCTACTTGGCATCACTTAAAAATAATTTAAAAAGCAAACTTGAGTATACTGAGCAGACCTGTAGAAAAAGCCTCTTCACACTTCATTTCTGTTTCTGTCTTTTATATTTGATTTGGAGCCAGATGATAAAACATTTAAATTGGAATGCTAATGCTGTCTAGAATTTGAGAGGTGAGAGGGAAAACTGAAAACTTCACCACAGCATTGTTCCAACAGGAGAAAAATTAAGCCAGCACTGTCACATACTGGCTCTGGCTCTGACAGCTCTGGTTCTAGTTGAACACTTCCTTAGGAGGAAATTAAAACAGGGTAATCCTGCATGTTAAGCCATTTGATTTACTAACACTAAAATCTGAATTAATAGATTGGCTGATGTACAAGAGCCTTACTGAATGTGCCATTAGCAGCATAAAGGCACTGTGAAAGCGATATCAGCTGGTGGTGCCTGGTTTGCACTTCTCTGGAGAATATTCTGTCCTTTAGGCTGGTTCTCACTTTGTGCCAGTCTTTCTTCTCCTAGGAGATTCTGGGCACTTGTTAATAGAGCAGATATTTTTTTGTCTCTGACAACAGCAGGAAACCTCCACATAAAAGGCATTATGCTGGAGTCCATCCACCCAAATCTTTCTTGATATTTAACTTTTAAATATGTTAAGTGGCAGCATCTCTTAAGTGAATTAAATTCCCATTTCCCACATCCACAGATAGATAAGTACTTTGTAAATTCCATTATGGGCAAGGGATCCTTACAATTGGAATGTGATAGTTAAACAGGCAATGAGTGCTGAACTGTAGCTTCTATTTTTGGTGTAGGACAAATAACATCATCTGATTTTCTTCACTTTCAAAGTCAGAGATACAGCAAGTAAAAAGGTGGATTATAGTTATGCATATGTAGGACAGGGATTGGTTTGGGTCTTTTTTCGGAAGGGTCTCATTACTTCATCTTCCCTGCTTCAGGCAACTTTGAGGTGCTAAGCCATTATCTGTTTCCATTTCAAACTTTTCTCTGTATAACTGCAATTATTAATTATTATAAATTATAATAATTGCTATTATTTATAATAAAATCCTATTAGAATAGGAGGAATACCTTCCTGATACTTAATCATTCTCTAGCAACTCAGGTTTGACAGTGACACACTTCTACTTGTGTAATGTGGTTGTTTCATGTGTTTCCCTGTATGTGTAATGTATGTATATTATTGTCAGTTAAATGCTATAACAGAATAAAATATACAGCACACTTTAATATGCCTAATAATCTGCCTAAAATCTCATTTATTTTTTGCCTTGAAAAAAGATAGTTAGATAAGCTGTAAGTCAAAGCTTAAAAAAACATGTCTTTATAGCTGGGAAATGAATTTTAAATTGTAACTTCTAATTGCTACATTGATTATTTTTTATCTAGATACATTATGCTGCTATAAATATATTGTCTAGACAATTTCTACAAGTTACTGAAACAAAGTAGTCATTCGTATTGCACAAATTATCTCCAGAGCAAAGACAAGAAGTCCTGAGTTTCCATGAGATCTTTCTGACCCTTTTCAAGGCCAGAGGGAAAGGGTCAAGTTTAGGATTCTTTTTGTATAACATATTCCTGGCCTGAAAAAAATTCTTTTTTTTCTATATGAAAGGAACATTTTGTCTCAGCACACTATCAAAAGTGAATTTCTTATATGAAGACTGAGACACATATGTTAAAGTGTCTGGTTACCACTAAATTTGTGTGATTTTGCTGTCATCTTTCTCAGAGCTTTTAAAAAGCCCTTGCCAGAGAAGCAAGTCCTTGCATGCTGAAGCTGTGTCTTGTTATAAGCCTGTCTTAAAACTACAAATGGATGCCTATGAAACTTCATAGGGTGATCTGAAGATTAGGTGTTGCATAGAATACTAAAGGATGGATGCATTTGTGCTTCTAAGGACAGACATATTTAGTTGAAAGGGCCTAATGAAACTTCTAAAGTGAAAGTAAATAGAAATTAGGCAATAAACTTCTTGAGATGTTTCCACCATGCATCTTTTATATTCTGTGTTTCCTTGTAAATAGTCTCTGAAGAAAAGTGATTGAACAATTGGAATGAAAACTGAAGATACTTTCTCTTTGCAGGGATGGAGGGGCTCCTTATGATTACCAGAATAGCTCTTTTTTGTGTTTGTTTTCTTAAGGCCCCATTCTCCCATCTGCATTCAGACTCATAGCTTTCTGAAATCATCAGGTGCCTCTTTATTGCCTTTAAAGAGGAAGAGATAAAGCTTGTATTTTGAAAATTTTTAATAGATTCACTAGTCAGCAACTATCCTGCTGGCTGTAACCCTACCCAATACATGGTTAAGTTTTCATTATTTTATTCTGTAAATTTAACCCTTCTTATTATTGTAACATGCATAATGTATGCATGTTTTCCTTCTTCGATGGAAAGCAGGCCAGCTGCTGTTGCCAGTACATGCTCTTCACACAGCCCAAGAAAGACACTTGGGCTGCCAGCCAGGAGTTGTGTTATGCTTGTGTTATACTTCTGCCCCTAACTGTGGCTTTGGTTAGTTTGCATTGGATGCCTCAGGTACAGCAGCAATGACCTAAATATTCCACTTTTCCAGATAGGTATGGGAGAGGAAAGGGAGAGAATGAAAGATGGAGGTTCAGGAGCAGAACTTGAGTATTCCTTTTTCTCCTCTGAAGCAGGTGACAAGGAAAGCAGGCTAATTCTAAAACTCAAAATAGGTTCTCTTTTTTTATTTTTTACTGAGGCCAGTGGTAACAGTCATTGGAAATTTTAGTTGTTTATGTGATGTAGGTGCTGTTTGGCCTGTGTACCTTACTACATAGAGGTGTGCACGCCTCTGCGATCAGGAGTCATGGAGTCATCTGGTTTACCTATCAAAATATGTCTGAGAGATGCTGGCAGGCAGGATCTCAGCTCTTCTCAATCATCTGGGAAATCTCTAAGGACAGGAAAGTTGGGAGAGTGGTGAACCTGAATCTTGGAGTGGTGCCATCAGGCTCCAAAGTTCCTCCAGACATCTGTCTTGGCTGTGGTTATGCTGTCTTTTTGGACTCCACTTCTGGAAGAATACTCTTGTCCTTGCTTGAGCTTGCATGGATTAGGTTGTATACATATCACTCAGAACTTACTGCATTAAAATATATAATTATCACTTTCTGGGGCTGTTTGCTAGCTCTTAAAACCACTCCCCGGGCAGATGGAGCTCGTTAGCCCTATAAGGCAATCCATCTACATCCTGAGGACCTCACTGCCACC
>JAYRBT010000139.1:24840413-24856358 GCA_036023395.1 Myiotriccus ornatus | reverse complement strand
AAAAAATCCAGTGCACAGGCTGGAAGGTGTAAAGACCTTCCCCGGTTCTTCGTTCGCGAAGTCTGGCCATTATTATTTATTATAAAACAGTGGTTTATATTTCCTGGTATTCTAATTCAAGGAATCTTAAATAGTGATAACTGAAAGAGAGATGGCAATGACATACAGATGTGTTATAGGTCTAGGAGACTTGTGTAAGGATATACCAGCCAGAATGCTACTGGTGAATCTGGCAATTCCAATATCCACTCTGCTTGCTGGAGCAATGTTGTTCTGCTCTTCTCTAAACTGTATCTGAATCAGCTTTCGAAAAGGTCAGACTGACTGACTGCTTCAGGAGGGATTGCATCCATTTCATGCAAGGTTCAAAGGCTTTTGTGCTAGAGCTTAAGGAGAAACTGGACAAAATTTGCAGTTTGGGTAATGTTAGAAAAAAGTATTGCAGATCACAAAGAAATGTTTTTCAAGTATTTCTTGGAACAGTTTTCAGGATCTAGGGCAATCTTTAGACTTGGGGGAGGAAGCTGAATCTTTCAGAAAGACCCATGCATTCTCTTTTATATTCAAGCCAGCTGTTACTCAGCTTTTCAAAATTGCATATTTCTGTTCACTAACAACTTTTTTTTTCTGTTGAGTCAAAAATAAAATAGTTTGGTTCCTGCATTTTTACTGTACAATCCATTCAACTGTGTTGTGTGCACTGCATATATGTTGGTCAGTACAAATTAGCTGTGTTACAAAATCTCTACAAAATCTCTGCAATTGAGTTTGAATTTTCAAGTGCTTACTTACAGCAGGGTATTTTTTAATGTTTCCTATCATTTCTAGGTGGAAAACTTAAAGAGCAGGTGTTTAAAATTTATTGCTTATTTACTCTTACTTTCATTCTCAGTAAAACTTAATCTGAAACCAGCTATTAAATATCTGTTTGTGTAGGCTTATTTTCAAATCTTTGCATATAAGTCCTCTGAGTTACTGCTGTGCTTTTGTACTGGTGGAATGGCCAGTCTACATAGCAAGAATTTTCCCTTGATCTTGTTAGAGCAGTAGTTTCTATGCTCCTTTTCCACCGCCCACCCCCACCTCTATAGTATATGTTTGCACCAAGTTGTACAGACTTTCTGTGGGGTTTTTTTTTAAAAACCCACTTTCTGTGGGTTTTTTACTTCCACTTTATGGTAATACTGTAACCAGTAACTAGGCACTGTTTTGTTGATATGGGAGGCTTTAGGTTCCTATCTTTCCCATAGTATTAAAGTGTCATTTCATTTATCTGGAGCCCTTTAATACCAGAAGTAGCTGACTAAAAATAATCTTGTGTGCTGAGTCTGCTTTGTGGCATATGGAGAGTGCTGTTTAAAAAGCTCTAGACTGATCACTTTGCCTGTGCTGTTCTTTCAGAGAGGTGAAGGTGAACTCTTGACTGAAATCATAAAGCAAATAGACTGCAGTCCCAGAGACGTTTGTGTAGCATGAGTTTACAAGTGAAAAACTATAAATAACCATGCGGCAATGGATGAATACTACAAAATTTGGTTGCTATTTCTCCTCTAACTTCTCAAGTATCTCTTTTTCTTCTGACTCTTTCAGAGGATGCTATTAATATTTATACCCTGGTAACATTAGCCACAGCAGTCTTTTTTGGTATTCCGGTGCACTGTGTTACTCCTTCTTCCCCCCTAGCGTGCCCTTTAATTACAGCCTGTCACAGGAATGTCTGTGAACGTGAATAATGTGTACATAGCAACCCTCATGGCTAGCCTGAAGGGTGCTGGGAACGGGGCTGCTCAAGCTGTTGTGTTACTAGACTCTCTGCTGTAGACAGTGTAAAAATGTGACATGCCTGGCATAATACATTCAGCACACTTGAAAGCTGTTATTTTACTGCTTGGAACAGGGCAGAAGAAACATTTTGATAAATGTGCCAGTGTACAGGTTATTAAGGTTCTTGATGGTACTTAAAGGAGCAGTCCTGTTATGCTGTTTGGATTGAGAGCAACACCAATGCAGGGTAAAATGTTTAATATTTCCCCGAATTTTGATATAATTTGCTGTGATCTTGTCTGGTTTTGAAAGCCTGACTTCTTGTATCTGCATGAAGAGTCTTAACTGACGGCTTTCAAATGCAGATTACAATTTTCTGGCTCAGTTATGCTCACCAAGAAGGGTGTTTTATGTGGAATTGATTGATGCATTACTTTATAGAGGAACAGTGTTTCCATAGTCTTCACCAAAGATATCATATAGTAGCCATTAAACAAGTTGCTCACATATTCATCCTTTAATATATAGAATTTCCTGTGAAAGTAGCAAGAGGAAATTCAGTTTAAACTCTAGATGCCCCCAGTGAAAACATGGTAACTGAGTTTGGGAAGTGCATTTTGAGGAAAGGGCACCTGAGGCTGAAAGAAAAAAGCTTGAAGTCTTCTAGCATCCCTTTAATCCTCTACCTCAGAGAGTCAGTAACTCCATTTCCCCATGTCTAAATGAAAACAGAAGCATTACGGAGGAATGTGATCCACTGGTGATATGGGGAAGCTGATGTATCCCAAAAGTTACGTCAGCACAAACATTTGATAAATTTAAGAAAGCATAATCGTCTTATAAATGACAGCTTATTTCTATTTATAGGAATATATTTCTGTGTAATGGAAATTTAATTGTGCACTAGTTTCATGTTTCAGTAAATCTCTCTTCAAAATGTAGGTGGTTTACAGTCACTAAGGATGACGAAACCCATTTGCTTATCCCTTCACCATGTTATCTTCTGTCTTAACAGCAACTCTGTAAATTGGGTTGTTAAGCAGACTGCAAATTACATATCCGGGTGCCTCTTAGTAAACTTGACACTTTATGACAGAGTTCATAAAGGAAATAGAGCCCACGCATGCAGTCCAAGATAATAGTTTCTGCTGTAGAAAGTCTGTGGAATTCATTCAGAAGAGTACTTTGGGCTTTTTTTGACACATGAAATTTTGTTCTTTTTGGATCACTGATTTTAATTTTTTTTTTCAGCTGTTTAGGAAGCAGGGTCTTTTTATCTTTCCTTATTCCTCAGATTCAAGATACTGATATTTGACATAAATTAAGGTCGAATTGGGGAGGTAATGTATGCAGCTATTTCAAATAGTCCTTCATCTCATGTCCCTTCATCGGTGCACATGCCAGAAATAACAATTCCATGTGTTTTGAAAATACTAGCTTCATACAGTATATTTTGGCATGGAAGGATACCAGGTGGTGTTGGAACATTTCAGAAACATGTCTGTGGTAGACGGGCTCCTCTGTCTGGGAGAGGAAGGCACAAATATGTACTGAGGAACAGAACTATAAAAAGTCAAAGCTTTAATAAGGAAGACTACAGTGCTAGTAAGAGACTTCTTCGAAATTTTACTCTTTACCAAAAGTAACTACTTCTACTTTCAGTGACACAATGTGGGAAGGTAAAACTGGGAATGTCTTTAATTGGATCAAATCCTATTACCACGTGAGTTAAACCCGGACTCTTCTTTGCAGTGCATGGACAGATGTATGTGCAAAGCTCTTGGAGGCTGTATTTGGAGTTTGATGGCAACTCTCAACTTATGTCAATGTGTATGCTTCTAGGCCCCCAACTTGCAGCTAATTCCCACAGTAGTGAGATACCAATAGTAGTACATTTCCTGCTCAATGGATTTTCCCTGACTGGATGTTCAGACGCAATATTCTTAACTGTATTTGCAGCCTTTCTCACTGAAACCAGGTAGACAACAGCAAACAGTTCTGTGACAACTTTAAAAAAAATTAAAAAGCAGTTCGTCTTGTGTTGTATCAACCACAGATTTTGCAGTGCTTGCTTCACAAAGGCCCTGAAAGAAGCGAGAAATTCCACACCATAAGGTTTAAAAGTAGCTTCTTGTCATGTGCAGTGAAGAAAATTTATTTCCAGCCATGCCTTGTTACTAAAGCAGTTCTAAAATACAGTGGGTCACAGGCCTTAATGCTCAAACCCTAAGTACAAAGCATTTGTTTGCATATTTTCTTCTAAGACTACATTGAATGGTAGTTATATTATGGATAGGGCATCCAAACATTTGGAGCAGAGTTTACAGTTTATTATCAGTAGTCAGAGTGGAACCTCTCTGTTGACACATGGAACATTGTACTCAGGAAATAACACACTGCTTCCTGTCAGCCAGAATGCTTGTTGCCATTTTTCATTTCTGCCAGCTATTGGTGTCCAAAACAGAGCACTATCCATTAGTCACAGGTGGAGAGCAATGTGAGGTGATAGATATGTACACTTGAAGTAAAGATGTCTGATAGTATTTCACTGGGAATATAAACTATTTTTGTAGTTCATGGTATACACAGCTGAGCGCTATTTTTGACAAAGAGAATTATCTTTGTCTCTGTTTTACTGTACACCAGTACAGTGATTACAGCAAGAGGTATTTGCACTCTCCAAGTGATATCTCTGTGTATATTACACCACCTTTGCAGCCAGGAACCTCTCTAGAAGTATGGCATTTACTTTGCTCATGAAAACTGGCATCCACACATGGTTTAATTCTACTACTTAGCTTTGATGGTTTGATTGTGGAGATTTTTTCATTTGTATCTTTGAATCCAGTACTGAATGACCCAAACTAATGGGGAAAGAGATGATTGATTGATTGATTGATCCTTTTGGTCTTACTTAGGCAAGTACCTGAAACAAACATAACAGCCAAAATGTCTACTGTGATCTATTACTCTGACCCAGTAAATCTTCAGCAGTTACAATTGGTCTTTCCGTGGTTAAATGCATCCTAAACACAAAGAAAGGAATGCAGTAGCTGGACACATAAGTGAGCAGAAATAAGTTCCTTGCATATATAAAATACCTTCAATGTGAAGCAAAAGTTCTGGCTAGGAGAGGTTAAAACTTTGTTACTAGGAACTCTGAATTGTTAAAGAGATTATTTCAGGACTTGTACTGGATCAAGTAGTCATGTAGTACATCCTGTTCTACCTCAATATATGTTACACTGTAACAGGTAATTAGGAGAAATGTAAACAAAAAAAGAAATCCCATATACTAAATTTAATTGGGGTGCCTACAGGTATTCTTGAGTTGGTAATTTAGTTGTTCATGAAAGTTAGTTATTTGGACATCCCACTTGCAGATAGGTTCTCAAATAGCATCACAAATTATTTTAAAGACTCAAAAAGGGAATTACAAATGTTTACATAGCCCATTTGGAAGCACTCAGTGATTTTACAGATGATACTAGCTTGCCAACCAAGTAAAAAGGAGCAATCTCAAAGACTGGAAGGGCAGGATAGTCTCTCACAGCTTTTGCAAGTAAAGTAAAACTATTAGTTTCCCACTGATAATCTATTTTGGTGGCTTGCTTTTTAATGCATTGCAGTCAGTATCTAGAAGGCAAGTTTGACATGTAATAAAATATTGTTCCTCTGTTTTTTTATTTTGATACATAATTTTGATATTTCCTGTCATAATTATTTTTATATACAAAATACAGTTTCTTCATCACTGCGGTAACGTTTCACGAGGTTACTACATGGAAACTGGCAACTGCTGTGTTTGGTTTATGGAATGAACTAGTTGGTGAGAGAGAGTCATCACCTCTCCAAGGGTGGGGGAATATGTGCTTGCACTATTCAACCTGCCTGTGGGCAGATTGGTGGGGACAGGGAAGAGTACAGTTGCTAGACCCCAAATTCATGTCTGACATCTTGTGAAGTCAAATTACATCAGCCAAGTTTGACAGGTAGGGAAATGACTGCACCATCGAACTCATGATTCTTGTACACTTGGGAACCTACAGAAAACAGCTGAGAGTTAGATTAACGCAGGGAAAAATATGTTAGTTCATGCTTTGAGAGAGGTTCCAGTGATTGCTGTAAGGTTAAACAGTCCTGTTAGAATGAAGTAAAATCCTGCCTAAGCAGAGATAAATGAAGTTCAGTGTTAATAGTGTGATACTTTCATGACCACTAAATTCATCCCAGCTGTTTCAACAGACAGGCCTGGGCTCCTGTGCTGGTTTAGGTGGTGCAAAGAAAGGGCTTCTAGGGTCTAATAATTTTTTTAAAATTTTTTAACTTACCTTACTTAACACAAAGCTATTTCAATTTAAGAACTATAATGTGTGGTGTGCTAATGATATATTCATTTCAGTTTGCAGCTCATCTAGTGAAAAACAAGTACCCAAGGGTCTGTATCCTAGATGGAGGAATCAACAAGATCAAGCCAACTGGTCTCCTCACTGTTCCTTCTCCACAAATATAAGTGACTGTAAACATTCAGGACAGTCTGTCTGAGTGGGAAAGTGTTACCATACAACATGGATATCCTGAACCTAAAGGGCATTGTGGCATCTTCACTATACCAGCTATCCTCTCTCAAGCTACCTTTTCTCAACACTGATGTAGTGCATGAGTGGTTGAGCAAGTCTGAACACAGAAACAGTAACTCATGTGGCATTTGGAATCCTGTATTTCTGCAGAACAATATCAGCTGGCACTTGATGGCTCTGAGCTGCACTTAGGTTATTTGAAAAAGTATTTTACTGTGAGTATTGAAAGTAACAAGCTGAAACTGTACCCTCTGTGTATCCTGTGAAAAAAATGTGTTCTGTGATATTTTAAAGGAGTAATTTCTGTATCTTGTGACCTGCTTTATTTTTAAGAAAGCATTTTTTCATCTTGATTGGAAATAAAGATGTGTCCCAGATTGAAAGTCACTATGTAAGAGCTGCTGCTGCGTCAATTCAAAATGTATCAGGAGGTGGAAAAGTTCTACTCCTCTGTGGAGAATTTAACAATCTATTTCCATAAACATATCACATGCAACAATTTCTGAAAAAAATTTTGCTTACCAGAAAGGTGGGCTTTCAACAATACTATGTCTTAGGACTATAAATCATTTATTCTGCAAATAATAAGTAGCATGTTTTCATTTTAGAAGCTCAAGCCTTAAAAATTACATTGCAATTTTAGTTTTCTTATGAAAACATTCTGGAGAATTGGAAGTACAAAATTCTCTTTGATATCCTCTACTCTTTGAGCTAGTGGTGTCAATTTTGTTATTTTTTTTAAGTCCTTAAACATGAACTTTAAAACTGACAGATTGAGGGAACAAACCTGTTTCTAAACTGGATGCAAGTGCTGTAGATGAGTGAGGGCAGGCTTCCACGAAGGGCATGAGGTGACTGTGTAATAAAGATGTGGGAATTACTTTGCAGTGAAAAATCAAAAGTATTTAAAGCACTTACAGAAACAAGAATTGGCATCTCTCTGTTGCTGAGAAGCTAAAGATAAATCTGATTCATAGAAGTACCACCTTTCAGGAGGTGTGGAAAAAAAAACAAAATACCACCCTAATCTCCCCCTCAAAATCCCGGGTTAGGTTTGCTAGCTTGTCAGGTCCATTATTACAAATAATGGGGGAGGTGAAAGAAAACCTAGGAAAAGAATCTGTCTTCAAGAATGCTGCTTGAAAATAGCACCTTTAATCCAGGAAACCAGTTATGATAATGTAAGAGTGACAGTGTGGCACTGAAATTAAATGGGAATTTGGAAGAATTTGTTTTAGAAGACAGGAAAGCTTTTTTGTGTGTTTAAAGCTTAGAAAACACCGGTGCAACATGAGGCTTGATTATCACTGAAGTGTGGGAATTAAAATGTATTTTGTAAAATTAACAAAATAATACCAACGATCTGTTCACCTGGTTACAATCACATATTAGCTTGCATTGTGAATTTGACATCGTGCTCTTTGATTAGAGCATCATCTGAGACATGACAGTTTCCACGATGCAAGCTCACTGTAGGGTAATAAGGATTTGCTCTAGGATATATGATTATTTTATGCCTTCTTTGAGGGTTTTATATCCTGAATAGTTTTTAATTTGCCAAACATAACACTGCAACAGCTAACTTTATTTCCGTTTTCTTCTGTCACAAGAGGTTTCCAGCACTGAGAGTTCTGAGACAAGTGGTCAGTGAGAAGGCTGTGAGCAGTCTCTATAGATCACAGGCAACATGATCGCTTATTCTGCCGAGTTTTTTTAGTGGTGGTGGTTGTGGGTTTGGGGCTTTGTTGCTTTGGGAGGGGTTTTTGAACTGAAACCATGGATGATGAGACTTTGTAGAAGGTGCAGAAGGAGGAAGTCTTCGTTCTCACCTGTACGATGACTGGAAGATTTTATCCTGAACCCTCCGAAGCTGGTCCGTAGCACTATGTGCTGTCTACAGGGAGGTTTCCTCTTGCCACAGTTAATGATTTTGAAAACTCTATTGGATAAGTATGATGGGTGGAAAGAATATGGGGGGAGAAGGATACCTTTTAGCTTGCTTTAACTGAGCTGGGGTTTAAAAAACACCCTTGTGTCTAAAAAAAACCTGTGGAACATGTTGAGATATATAGAGAGAGAGATTTGGGCCGCCTTCTGTCCCAGGGTTAGCATAATATAGTGAAGCTTTCAAGAAGTTTTTTACTTTTAAAATCCAAGATGTGCCTGGCAGAGTGACCAAGTCGAGGATCAAGAATGAGACGCAGGGACAGATCATCAGGTTCTTGTGTTAGCAGAGGTTTTCCAAAACAATCCCTGGTGAGGCCCATGGTGCTCAGCTGACATTAAAAATTACCTCAAAATGGAATGGAGCAGGGAGGTTAATAACAAGCTTCCTGATACTACAGAATCATCCACTGTGGTTGGAGTTTTTTGGTTGGCTGCATGGAGAATGATAAAGATCTTGTGATACTTGGTGTCCGAGAGGTTCACTATGGAAGGGTATACACTGGACCCTGCAAAGCAATGTATTAACCACATTTGACAGTGAATTCATTGACAGAGAAGGCATTGTTGTGCATGCCTAACAGCAGCCAGAAAGCCACACAGGTTATTGTGATTGTAAGGAAGGAAATGAACAAAACAACTATGTCATCAGAGAATTAACCCATACGGTACATTTTGAACACAGCACAAGTGCTTTATAATACAAAAAAAAAAAAAAAAGGTACAGAGGATTAGAAAGGACTCAAAACAGAGTCAGAAGACCATGATGCTGTTAGCTATGTTGACCGAAACTCTTCGGCTTGGAAAAAGGCAATCAAAATAGAATGTTGTACCTTTTGCCAAATGTACGTCCTTAAAGTGTGGAATTTGTCACCAGAAGAGGCCAGTAATTAAAGACATAGTCATAAAGAAGGATTAGGCAGCTTTGTGGAAGAGCTGTATCTCTGATTGTTAACTGCAGCGGTTGAGAAACAGCATTCAGTGCAGGACTTCTCCGATGTGCTGATTAGAAGAGGCTGGGAGGATACACCAGAGAAAGATTTCATCCCCTTCCTTGCACTTCCTTTTCAAGCGTTGGCCCTGGTGAGTAGCTCTTGGGCTGCACCCAGTACAGTGGTTCAGGTAGTACCATATTTAATTCCAGCTGGATATTTCCTTCTCTACACAGGTACTCAGAAAAGGACTGTAAGCACAAAGAATAGGATGCCTTTGAGAAAACGATTTAATGTGAACCGAGGTACTTGTTCCTTTGATAAGAAGGACAGGAAGTACACTGTATCTCCTACAGATATTTTCATGCTTAGAGAAGCCAAGTTATTTTTTCACTAAAAATACCTAATATTTAATGGATTCAACAAATCCCTTCCAATAAATACAACTGGTTTTATTTTCTATTTAAATGTTGAATATCTGTGGATTTCAGTCTTTGCTTTCAATTTGGCTAAGATTCATAGCCTATGTATTCCATTTGCTTAAGGATATGTTTTTGAGAGAAGACTTTAAAGCTGCCATTAAGTAAAGATTTACATTATAAAGTAATGTTTGCCTGTGTTTTTCAGGAGACATTGCGAAAGAGGATGTGTGTAAAAGTGGAAAACATCATGAACTGCTGAACAATATTGAACTTTTTTCCCATATAAATAGAGCTACCTGGAAAGTTCTGTAACAGCTGGTTATGACTTCCAGTTGCTGATACACCTGCACTTAGAACTTCAGTCAGCGTTCTTTATACTGTGCTAATAAATAGGCCTATTATGACTATTTGTTTTAAATTCAGTTACTTAGGACAAGTGCTCAGGCACAAAATCGGCTTCTGATCTCCTGTTCCATAGACAAGGGAAAGTCTTGCATTGTGTGGTAATTTGTCATTTCATAATTTTATTTAGTTTTTGCAGCATTTTAAGAGCATAAAATGTATTTGTTCTGTTACCGCACCAATTTTGGCACAGTTCTGGTGGGCCAAGCAGTTGTCAGGTTTTGTAAAGCTCTTGAAAGGTTTCTCAAAGCCACATTTTCCAAACATGTACATTTCTAGCAGCACAGTTTGTCCAGATGTACCGTTGTCATTCTCTGTTTTAGGATGCAGCTGGATGCCATAAAGATCTAGGAGAAGAACAAAAACGATATAAATGTTCCATGTCGATGTCTTCTGCTGTTAGCAGAAAAATATCCTAACTAAATATTTCCCACTGTTGGGCCTGGAAAATCGAGCCTCTCCTAGTCTGTTTTTTCCTACCATTTTAAAAACTTCCTGAATCTGTCCCAGCCTATAGCTTCCTGTGAGGACAGCAATATTCCCAGAGGGAACCCAGATAGGCTTCTAGGGAGAACAGACCAAATGACTTAAACCTTTTGGCTGTCTCAGACCTCCTGATTATTGAAGACTGTGAAACAATTGCAGCTGACACTAGTGTCCTTCTTTAGATAAGATACAGTCCTTTGAGGTTTTTACTGCAGTTTGAGTTTCTTGGGTTCGTTTTTGTTTTTACAAGTGGATATTTGTCCTATTTGGTCCACTTTCTCTTGGAGCAAAGACTAAGGCTATCTGTTCTTATCCTAGGAACCTCCCTCCTGGGCCCATCTTTCACACTGTTCAGACTGAGTTACTGGGAGGTCTGGGAATTGTGTGGGACTGAGTACTGAGCCTTTTAATCTCCCATTTCCAGTTATCTTTTCTTTGCTGATGAGTCAGACTGGCCTTTCCCATTGTTATGTTAGAAACTTAACTACCGCCGTCAGTCTTATCTTGCTATTTTTAGTTCCTTCTCTTGGGCCCAACTTGTGAAGATTGACTGAAAGAATTATTATTCTTCCCAAAACAGTGTTTCTTTCCAGGACAAGTAATGTAACTTGATCTGTGCTGACTGAGCTAACATCAGATTTGTATATTTGACTGGCAAAATTGCAGATTTTCCTTTTTCTTTGAATCCCAAGCTATAATGCTAGTATTGTCAATCTTTTGCATTTTCAGCCTTGGTAAAAAGCTGATGCCAGAAACTGCGGACTGTTTTGGAAATAGTGTTTAATTTTTCCTTTAAAGTAACCATGAGACTTTAAATTTGCTGTTGGTGTACTGCCTTTTAAATAGTAGCAGCAAAATACCTGTTTGACAACAGTCTGTGTTTCTGTGACAACAGTGTCTGTATTCCTTTAATTTAGGTTGAAAAATTCTTTTTGTACTACCATTAGTATGAACATAATTCAATATTGTGGTATGGCTGTTTTATTATATCAACATTTAGTTAACCAATGGTATATAGAGTTTAAAGAAACTTTAAAAACATAGAATCAGTAGAGTGTTATTACCACTGAAGCAATATGTAAGTTTGCTTGGTTGGGTTTTTTAAAGCCTTTTCCCAGAGTCTGTTTAACCATAATGTAAATTCACGTTCAGATGAATTTCTGATAGTGGTCTTGGACATAAAGGTAGAGAGACCCCAGTGCATGCACTCTTGTAATTCACATATTTTCTTCCCTGGTGATAGGTCCCTATGTGCTTTAGGAGCACAGATACCAAGTTTCCAGACACAGTAGTTTGTGTAAAAGAGCAGATACAGTACAGCACTGTGGTAACTCATATATTTAATGGGAACAACCTAGGCAAACGTTGTAGATCACTTTCCTAACTAAAGCAGTATTAAATGTGTCTACTCTTTGTCTATCTAGAATTATCTGGCATTACTTCATTTTAGAGACAACATCTGGTGGTATCAGCTGTTGCCAGCTGAGCTGGACAGAGGAATAAAACTGAGACTACAGAACAGGTACATGGAATAATTAAGGGGCAGTAAGAAATCCAGTGATTATGGAAGTAGCTTGAGTTATCAGGCCATTATTCCCTTCCTTCCTACAAACTTTTGATATGCACTGTATAATCTGGGTGACTCAGTTCCCCTCACTAAGACAAGGCTAATAACGCTTCCTGATTTTACTCAGTGTAGAAAAAAGAAATATAGTGAATACTCTGACCACAGTACTTTGTGTGAATATGAAGAAAATGCACACAGCAAAGACCAAATGCATTTTTCCTAAAAATAAGCTGTTTCATTGGGAAGCCAAAGATAGATGAGATGAGTTCTCCATCACTAATTTTGTAAACAATCCTTTTACTAATAAGTACTATTAATGAACGATTTCAGCATTGCCACAGACAGTTCACACCACCTGTCAAGAATACAGTGATACTGATGAGGAACCCTTCATATTACAAAGCTTGTTATAAATTTTGGTTAGCTACATCCAGCAATCATGTTAATAATGTATAATAAACACTTTGGTGCAGTTAGGCTATAATAAAATATGACATATTATCAATGACTAAAATGCTTTGATTTTTCTTTAATATTAATGAAGATTGGTGCTTTCTGTAAAATTAACCAAATACCAACTTTTAAAACCTGAGAATACCAGGAATAAAATAATAGCCTCCCTTACAAAGCAGAGGTCAGAGCATAATAAGGAAGTGGTTTTATTTTTGATTACCAGTTCTTTTTTGCCATTTAGCAATTCAAGTGAGTTGGTGTTGTGTGCACAGAGTAAGTGTAGATTGGTTTGCATAGTGCTTTTCTGTCCTGCTATGGTTTCTTAAGGCATGTAAACTCTGCCTGCCTCAGCAGTCATAAAATGTCAAATTCTTTTTGCTAACAGTTTTCTCACAGGTTCCCAAAGGGGAAATACAGACACTGAGGCCTGCATGAAGGTATAGCAGGGGGATCTAATCTCGCTCATGTGTTTATATGCTACACTAAAATACCAAAAGCTAGAAGGTCTCAAGCTTTTTGGATCTCTTCCTGTCCCATGCACCTTTTCTCCAGATTGCCATTAAAAAGGACTTGATAAGGAACAAATAATTGTCATTAACTGGGATAAATATAGACTAGAATTTTGAAATTAAATGTCATGGAATCAATTGTGTGATATTTAGCCTTTACTATTAGTCATAATTTTAGATTAGCGTGTGATACCTGCTGTTACTCAGTTTGTCATAGTTTTAGACTGTCAGTGTTCTTATTTAAATTGAATAGATTCATCCTCTGGGTATTCCTGACATGTTCTAACAGTTGTTGAAAGACAGGTTTTTAGCCTTAAACTTTTCTCATGAGGCATTCTCACAGCAAGCTGACACAAAACAAGTCAGAGTTTTACTTTGTTGGGTTTTTTTAAATCACATCAATAAAAAGAACTTTATCTTGTTTGGGAGCTTAGTGTGTAGTTCTGGCATGAGTAAGGACAAGAGTAGAACAATCTATCTTCTGCTGTGTAATTATAATTATTACTTTAGAAGTATTAAACAAACCTCGAGTTTCAGAAACATACTTTTAGTGAGCACACAATATTCAGCTTCCACAAAAGGGTTGACTTTCTTACCATTACATCAGTTAATTTGATTTGACTCTGTTCAGTTCCTACCCTAAATGCATTTTTTCTCAAATCCTTCAAAATTTGAGTGAGCTATCTCTGATTAGAACTCTTTATTTTAAGTAAAGCTATTATTTCAAGCAATTTTTTTCTCCAAATGATATCCTCAAGAGAGGAACTTGGTTGCTCTCAAGTATTACATATCCCGAGTGAAGAACTAGTTCAGTGCTACTCTAAAGGCAGCTTTTCAGCAACAGGAACACTCCTACTACTGGTCCAGAAGGATGCCACATGTCCAATACATACCTGGAAGAAGGAACATGGAGAATTTACTTTAGAATAAAACTATATGGATACATATATATAGGTACAATATGTGTACAACTGTAATAGTATAGTTAGCAAACAGCTCTCTTTAAATTGATGTCTGTTAAAAACTGCCAGCTCTTTGGAGGATCAACTAGGATAGCTCGGTGAAGTTGTAGTAATTAAAATTTCTCCTTTGCAGTATTTGTACAGGTGTGCAGCACATGCACATGAATCCAAGGGCTTCACTAAAATAGGTAAGTCCTCTTACAACTTCATGCAGAGAAGTTCTGCAATTACTTTTCAAGGAGAAACCAGCAAAATGGACAGTTAGAACCCAGTGTTGTTACAATATGTCTGAGCTCAGTTGTTCCAAATATCCCTACTGCTTTTGAAATGCTTTGTGTCTTCTTGGTCCTATACATGCAAATATATATCTGCCCTACATTTCTTCTTAAAAGTCCTGTAGGTAAACCAGTACTTGCCCTTGGCTCTCTGTCATCCTGCCCGATAGTGCTTTTACTGTGTACTTTACAGGCCCTCTCTCCCTCCAGGATTTCATTCAGCTTTTCACAGGCCCTTACCTTTAGCTCACCTGCCCTATTGGAAACACGTGATGGGTTTTCTTTCTGGGAAGAGTTTTTTAATGCACTTCTTGTGTCTCCTGTTCCTGGAAACTACTTGTTCCTTATTAGCAAATGCCCGAAGCCACTGACATTAGAATCCTGGGCTTGTAATGAAATGAGATTGCTGCTGTGCACAGGGGGAGGACGGGAGGGAGAAGTGGAAAATTCCTCTCAGTGCCTCCCTTAGAAAGGCAGCCCTTTCATAATGAATCACTGAGAGAAGTCTTCATGATGATGGATGAGAACCAGTGGGGATTGCAGAAGAGAGTTGAGGGCATTAGGGATTTATTCTCTAATTACTCTTTCCTGGCGAGGTAGAATAATTGACACCTGGTGCTGGTGCGTCAGACTACTGCCTCTTCCTCACTGCTTGTTACAGGAACACCAACATCCCTCATGGTCTGGGGCTGCTCTTGGGTTAGCACATCCCAAGACAGTGTCATGAACTGTCACCTCCTGTTTCGGCAAAGACAAGGTGGCTGCCTTTTTTTTTTCTTTTTTTTTTCTAAAGCAGTGGGAAAAGACAGGCGGTGGAAAAATGCAAGCAGCTCTACTATGCATGCTGCACTTGGAAGTTGTGCAATAAACAGTCACAGTAGCAAGTAATCTAAACACACGGCTATTAGGAATTCATTATACTGAACTTGAAGATAGCCTGTGTTTTCTGGGGGTCATCCTGTGTATTCCAAAAGAAAAAAAGAAATCTCAGCCTTCCTTTACTCTCTTCTTTATTCAAGCTTCTTCTCATCTTACCTCTTGTCTGTGGTACCCCACTCATGTGAATCCAGGACTGGATGAATCCTGTTAAGTTTGCAGTAGGACAGACCTCGTGTGCTCAGCAAAATTGATCAGAATTTGAAGTACTCAAGGCTGAATAAATACCGTGCTCTGGCCGTGGCAAACTGGTTACTGTGATGCCATGTTACAAAATGGAATGTTAGTGGCAAATGGAAATTTTGTTGGTTACAGAGCCCTGGAAGTTTTTTGCCTTTGGGTCCTGTGCAATTATAAATAGATATGTAAACTGAGTACTCCTCATTTTCATACTTTGTCTGCATATGTGTGTGTGTGTTCTAGGAGGGAGAGGGTGCCCTGAAGTGCAGAAGTCATTGGCCAGGAAAAATCACCACAGACCCTCTGCTACTCTTGGAAAGCCAGGACTGCCCTTTCTCCCAGGTCTTCCTAGAAGCATCATGGGCTGTCTCTGGTCCCCCGGGGATGTGGGGATGAAAGGCCTGATTCTTCTGGAGCATTTCTAAAGCCAGCTTCCCATTGCAGCTGCAGCCCTTCTTCTCCAGTTTCCATGGCAGGTGGCCCCCAACCAGGCTTTTTACCCTGCTAGGTGCTAGGATTAAAGGCACTATTAA
>JAYRBT010000139.1:24805198-24840313 GCA_036023395.1 Myiotriccus ornatus | reverse complement strand
CCTGCTAGGTGCTAGGATTAAAGGCACTATTAATCCTATCACCTAGGAGGATAAAAAGCCTGGTTGGGGGCCACCTGCCATGGAAACTGCTGAGAGCGTTGGGAAACCCTTAACTGGTACATGTAATGCAGCGTATGTATCTATTTCTCTATAAATATAGAAATTCAGATATCTGCATGCATAGTCAAGAGGAAGTCTCTAAAAATGAGGTGAAGTCTGGCTAAAGAAAAAAGGGAAGAAGCATTAGTCCTCTAGATTGCAGCCCTTTATGCTGTTTGGTTTTTCGTTTGTTTGTTTTAAATGTTTATAAGGAACTGGGACTGAACCAGAATAGAAGTAAGAACTGCTGCTTAAATCCATTGCTAAACATTCTGTAAAAGGTAAGAGTTTCTGAACTTTTTCGGAACTGTTAACTTCAGTCAGGAACTTAAAAAGATCACTGCAGAACCACGACTGGGGGAGTGATAAACTGCTAAAAATCTCTTGTCTACAAACAATGATGTTAGCATGTACCCTCCCTAACCTTTTGCCACTAGCACATAGGACCCTAATTTCTTTCTATGACCTTCAACTTTTACTGGAGTTGAAGAAATAAAATCATTTAGTTGTTCTGAGTTGCAAATTACAAGAGAATATGCCCAGCAATTTTTCTCAGAGTTTGGCTTGATGTTTTCAGGACTTTGGTTTTTCAGTGCACATAAATATGTGTTGTGAGAACAAAAATTACGCCCTAAGCATTTTATCCTGCAGTTTATGGGGCGATTGGTCATCCATAGCAAGCAATTTATATGGAAAGTGCAGCAGTGGATGAGTCACCAATTTGGATGGGAAACTGGGCAGAAGGGACTGTGAATTTTGACTCAGTATGAGTAAGTTCAAGGTATGCTTTTTTATCTGTGTGAATTTTTATCTAAAACTTGAGCCAAGCAGACTGTCCCAGGGATCAGGAAGTAATGATTCCTGCGCTCTTACGCTGAGCTAGGCTTTGCTTGAGGTGCGGGGAGAAATTCACCTTACTGTAAATTTTTGCCTAGCTGGCTGTCATTACTGATGTAGGGACAAGAGGAAAAGGACTGAATGCTTGCTGCAGCCAGCTGGTGGGCATAATTGCATGTTGACTCTATTGTCCTGATACATTAAGGGTTAGGATAATCTCCATTGTGCACCTGTTCACTTGCAGCCTTACCTGTTCGTGATGTTGCAGTGTCTTAATAAATTACTACAGCATTGGACTTCTGCAGTTTTGTGCAGAAACATATCAGACTTGTGTCTGTTCCACAAGGTAGGAACCAGGTTAACTAAAGGTTATTTTGTGCAATAGAAGCTGCTTCTTGTAACACATGGCCAGTTTTCAGAAATCTTCAGTTACACAAAGGTCTTGCAAAAATATGAACCCTCTGTTAAATGTCTAAGTGGGACCCAAATTCCTGAAAATCAGACCTCCACACTCACTGCTAAACACTTAAAAATTTGGATTTGAGCTTGGAAAATTTGTCTTTATAAGGGTCAGGATTTACATAGAGTCTGTAAGTGGTTTCAGTGGGAAATGCTGGCAGAGCCATCCCTCTAGTGTTGTTAACCAGTTTTGCAGACCACCCATTCTGCCTGTGCAATAGAACAAGCCTAACTGAGGCATTCCTTAACAAAATTTGTCCTTACTGATTTCATTTCCTTGATTAAAAGAAAAAAAAAAGAAATGTCTGCTGTACCTGTTTTCTTTGTGAAATCTTAGACTGACTACAAAATCCTCTTGAAGTCTCTGCTGATCCTGCTTCAGACTTCATTTTCAGGGCAATGGTTTTTATTAAGAAACCTTAAGAAGTTCAGGTATTAGCAGTCATGAAGGTTGCTTTCCTGTACTGTTTTACTGATTCAGCAAGATACTTACAAAGGTGATCACAGGAACCATCAGGTTGAAGATAATGTCACGACTCCCAGTTTTAAGTTAGAACTACTCTTAAATTCCTTAAATACTGTATTCTGATCTGGCAACAGAAAAAATTATCAGGGACAATCAAAATGTCAAGCTTTCCCTGAATCCACTTAAAGACCTGAGCGTCTTTTGCTGTGTTACTTTTCTTCATTAAACTAAAATTAAAAATACCTCCTATACCCAGAGAGTCTTAATCACGCTAAGGAATAGCTGTTGGAATAATAACAAGGGCGATACTTCGAGGGAAAGAGGAGTCGGTAGAAACAATCAAAAACAAAATGGAGAAAAGCCACCCACCAAAGACATTTTGAAGGGGTGTAAGCAACCTTGAGAGTGCACAGCAATCCTGGAACTTCTCACGTTCAAATAGCACACCCCACGTGTGAGCAGTCATTGTCAGAGGTAGGAGGAGCCTTTCTCGGCTGTGGTTGTTGCTGTTGCAGCCTACAATTAGGTAATGTTTTGTTTAAGGGACAGGCTCTATGGGAGGTAGCGCTTGTGTGAAGGCTGCCTTTACTCATAGATTTAGAAATGGCGTAGCTTCCAAGGAAAAAAATTATCTCATTAGCTCTTGGCAAGCAGAGGTTTGCAGCCAGAACACTAAACGTGTGCACAGCATGGTCTTTGTCACATAATATAGTTTGTAATTGCTGATTACTTTTTGGCTGACGTTGAAAGCCTGTATGTCAGTCCTCACCTGGAGTGTGGAACAGCAAGTAATCATCCTCTCCCCACCTCCAGCCTACTTCAGTGTGAGCTTCACGGAAGTCTTGGTTCAAGAAAGGCTCATGACCTTTGGTCATATACAGCTCTCCAAAACTATGAATTAAATTCCAGAAGGATCATACTGTCAGTAGGTTTAGTGTATGAGTGCACATATACTTAATACATTTCAGAAGTGGGTTTTTTTTCCCTCCCTCTTTTATTTTTTTTTTTTTAACACATATTTGAGTGGTTGGTGTTTGGGGGGATTTTTTGGGTGTTCTTTTTAATGTTCCTTGTGGAGCTTGGGAAACCATGGGATTTCTCATATGTAAGTGCATCCAGCATAGGGTTGTTCTTGCTTGCAGTCAAGCAGTAACAATTATCCAAACATATTTTGGAATATTTAGAAGAAAAACAGTATTTGGACCAAAAGCCATTATTTATTGTAGCTTTTAAAATTGAAATACTAAGGAAATTGCAATTACATCGTTGTTATCAAGGTGATTAAAAGTTTGGAAATCTCACATCAGTGAGAACAAATAAGTGTTCAGAAGACAGAGATACTGAGCAGAATGGATGTTCTACCCAGATTTGTCCATCAGTCATTCAAAATCATTCAGCAATGTTGGCCTGATTCCTTCTTAGGCCTGTCCTGCATGCTCCCAGTTTTCTCCGTGTATATGAGCACAGGCTGTCTTTGCCTGCCTCACTTCCCAGGTGCATCTGCGCTCCTGAAAGCAGAGATGATCTTTTTAGAGTCTGGATAGTATGTTGTGTTATCTGGTATTCCAGGTGGATAGCAAAGGTTTGTTTTAAAGTGAATGCTTCCAAACCTAATGACATAGCGAGTAATTATAAAGGCAATTTCTCTGAAATCAAAGAACAGTTTGAAAGAGGGAGAGGAAAAGTGTGAACCTTACATTCCCTGCATTTCTTCAGGATTGTCTCCTCCATGTTGGAACTCCATTTTCTGGAGGAACCTTCCAATCTGGTGGTGTTGCCAAACCGGACAGTGGTTTGGCAAATAGTAAAACTATTCCTAATACAACTTTTCTAATGCAGCTGCCCCTGTGTTACAGCAGCACAGCTGTGGATGGCAGACTCCTTCCCTTCTCTGAAAGCAACAAGCCTTACACACACAGCCTTGCCAAAAGATGTTGCTCTCACCTGTAAAAATGGCATTTAGTAGGAGAAAATGTTGGCCAAATTGACAGAAATTTCTACGATTTTTTTTGGAGTCAAAATTGCTACAGGGAAAAGCTATTTCATTATGCCCCTGTGCCCTATAAGATAGACTAGACTTATTTTGTGGAAAGCTGGTGTAGGGTTATTCAGAACTCATGACTGATTAGTCAGGAGGTGAAAACAAAGAAGTATTTTAGCACAGACCAAAGTTTATAAAAAAAAACCCTGATATTTATGGATGTCCAGTTGACACCTCATACAGAGTTGCTGCTGGGGAAACAATGCTTGTGATACTGGGCAAACCTGTGACTGTCTTGTCTTTATGTGCTCAGCTTTGACTACAGGGTAGAGACGACTTAAAAATGCACCAATGGATGGTGCCCATAATAGGCTCAAGGCCTGAAATGTCTTTTCTATTTCAATTTTAAATGTTTCCTCCTGAATCCTCCCTCTCTGGTGCAATTGTTCTCAACGCAACAGCAGGACTGGGAGGGCAGGTGAGAGGTGCTTATGCTGCGTGAAATGAACCCACAAGTTGGTACCACAGTGAAGCACTTCTTCCCTTCTCCAAGGCTAATTAACAAAGCTGGTGCCCAAAGGGACATCCCTGCGCACATCTCTAAGTACACCAAGCAAGATCCTGCGCAGCTTTAATGAAAGTGGAAGACAGCCTTCATTTTAAAAGAAAAGAGCTTTAGGGAACAGCTTTCCTAAAAGGGGCAAGTCTGGGAAACTATACTGCCTCGCTGTTGTTGAGTTGGCTCATACTGATGATTCCTGGGTTGTTGACATATGTGGAACACCAGAGCTGCGAAGGGAGAGAGCCTTGGTGATGCTGACAGATTTGCCCTACAGAGCATCTTGTGGCAGGGTTTGTTTTGCTGAAGGCTGGAATTCATGTGTATGCTGTACATGACATATATATTCTGTTTTGACAGAATGAGTGTGTGGGAAGCTCTTTGTACTTGCAGGGTGCATTATTAAGGTACAGTGATTTATGACAATAGATGTAGGGATGATTTGAACTGTAAAGGTTTTCTCTGGGGAAATCTGAGATAGCAAGGTAGATTAATGCTTTCTGTGCAGATTAATTATACAAAATTATGCTTAATTAAAAGGAATATTTTACTGTGGCTTAATCAAAAAATCCAGAGTCTTCAGTCTCCAAGTGGGCCTCTTCAGATATCAGTAGGGCTGGAGAATATTGGCAGTGCAGGTGGGAGTTACAGTCAGGTATTTACTGGAAGAGTTTGAACTTCAGACCCATTCAGAGGGGAAAGAAAGGCTATGGGAAACCTGGGAGACCTGCGAAGTCAAATAAAATGTTTGTGTAGGCATTCAGAATGTACTGTCAGCATGGAAGGGTTTTTACCATTAAAAATAGAGCAGAAATTGTACTCTTTCTTCAGTATTCACACTACTTCCACGTAACAGACAGCTCCCCATCTGTAACCACAGAAAACATGTGGGAGCAACTTAATATGTACGGAGAACAAAGGGATTAATGTCAAGTGTTGCTGAAGTAATTTGTTATCCAGAAACTCTCAACTAGTGCAAGTCTGGAATGCATCCGTTCTCCCAGTGTTGCGCTTGTGTAATTATTTGTTTAAGAGGTATTCACATGTTTACTGCCTTTACCGAAGCTGGTGTTTGCTTTGCAGAGACCCACAGGTAGGTCTGGCCTCTTTGTGAAGTCTAAGGCACAGTCATGCGTAAATGAGGTACACTTTTCATGGAAGACATTCAAAACCTGATGTGCAGAACATTTTGTGCAAAAGAAAAGATTATCAGATGTACACTTTTGTCTTGTGGACGGTCATTTCACACAACAAGTGTATTGTAGTACACTCATGACATATGGGTACCCTGAGAAATAAACAGTATATTTTATATAAGGTAGTGGATTCTCTCTTCGAATTTCTTTGCCCCCTTTTTTGCATCTGTCAGGTGTTTCAGTTATTGTTTACCAAATGTATCACTGATGGCAGCATTGTGTTGTTTTTCCAAGCCTAGGGTTTTTGGTTTTAGCCAGCGTTCATATCCTGCTCTTTCCCTTAATGTCTTTGGGGTTTGCATACAACCGTTGACCAGGACTTCAGTGTCTTCAAGTGGCAATCATTCAGCTTGGAGTGGAAAGGCAGGATGCTAACTAGAATCCTGAGGGATGCAAGTGTCCAGTTTTCCCCTGTGACACAGATTCTGATTCATGCCAGCCAGTTACTGTCTCTCTTCTCTTTCCTTCCTCCATCTCTGGGGGTATAAATGTTATTCTCACTCAGCCTCTGATCAGGCCTGATGATTTCTTTACTGCTAAAATTGAACACAGGAAATCTTCGGACTTTACTGCAGCAAGCTTGATAGTGAATAGCTGCAAAAAAACCCCAAAAAACAAAAAACATTTACAATAGTAACTCAGATAACTACTCAAACAGTGGAGCAAATGCAATAGTCCTACTCAGCAAAGATTATAATGCATTTTTAGCTGAGAGTCAAGCTGGTTACTGTCTCCTGTTGTTAAATGCATCTGTCAAGAGCAGCAACGTAGATTTGGACACAGAAGAAGCAAAGTAAAATGAAGCAATCCAGTCTGCGTGTTTTCTGGATGTGTCTCATACCCTGTGTCTTTTGTTAGGATTTGTGGTGAGTAAAAAATTGTCAGTTAGAAAGAAAACCATTTGAATCTGATCTGCCCCTGAATGAACACTGAGGTGATATACTGAAGCTGGTAGTAAATAACATTGTTTTGGCTAGAAACTTCCATACTGAACTGTAAGAGAAAACTTGACTGTGCTCCAGTGTTTGATTTGTCTGTCTTTCCAGCTCTTTAATACAATGATAGCAGTCACGTTTGTTCCGCATGACTTCTGTACATTGTTAGGGCTTGATTTTCTGTCATTGTTCTGCTATGCTGCTGTTCCTGCAATGAATTCGCTTATTGTTATCTCCTCTTTTCGTTTTCTGGGGTTATTATTTTTGCCACTTCTAGGTGCATGCTTTTGTGGCATTTCTTGAAGGCATTTCAGGGAGTGTATTCCAGTGCAGGTCACTGGGACGATACAATAATTTGTCACTCGATAGCATGATTTTGGCAGAACTATCTGAGCGTGAAACTTTGCCAAACTGGGCATTAAAGGGCAATGTTAACATTTCCTCATGTGCTATGAGCTGATGTTAGTGTGAGCTGCGAGAATCCTATTTCTCAAGCTGAGCTGAGCTGGGGATGGTTGGCTTCACTGCTCTTTCTTTTAACCATCAGTGAGACACCGTGAACATATGGATACAAAACTTGGTTTGGGGAGACTGAAAGTTTATTTCTGCCTGTACCACTGAGTTGAGGTTGCTCAGTTAACTTCATTAGAACTTTTTTTAACTTCATTAGAATTTTTTTCTTTTTCCAGTGTGTGCCAGATTTTACTGTCTCTTTACATCATTTGCCATTTGGGAGACAAATGTATTTCCCTATATGCTTATGTGAAGTCCAGCTGTGTTTGGTTTTCTGGATGTTATTGTTGTTCAAATTATAAATATATTGCAGTTACCAGGTATTTAATATCAATATTTGAAAAGCCTTCATTAAATTACTTTTTCTGAGATAAACCTGTTCCTAATATGTCCAGCAAATGGAGCGTATGAGGATTGTACCTCAGTACAGAGAAATAGGGTATTGCTAATTAAATTATCCTGTTGTTTGTATGGGGATCCAGAACTAAATGACCCTATGCAATGCTACAGGCTTGTGGAAAAGTGACTGGAAAGGACCTGGAGATTGACACCAGGCTGAATGTGAGTCAGCAGTGTGCCCAGGTGGCCAAGAAGGCCAATGGCATCCTGGCCTGTATCAGAAACAGTGTGGCCAGCAGGACTCAGGAAGTGATTGTCCCTTTGTACTCAGCACTGATAAGGCTTTTTAAAGTAGTTTGGGGACGAGAAGATGCTGCCACTGAGCTGAGTAAATGTATGAGGTGCAGAGGTAGTTCATCGTGTGCTGCAGCATTCGTGCTGTCAAGAGGACTGATAGCTTGAATGTTGCAGCAGTGGCAGGTTTGTGATGAGCTCGTACATTCAAAGAACAGAAGTTGGGAAACTGTACGCGATGACTGACAGGCTTTCTAGTTGCCTTTTGCCTGTTTTAAAATATTCTTAATTAAATTAACCTCTTCTTAATGAGAGACTGCAGTGCTGTGCTAACAGAGCAGTCGTGCTTCCTGCTGGCAAGGGGCATCAGTGTCAAATGATGTTCGGATGGGAGAGAGCTGGTGCTCACCACCTGATTTACCAGATGTGAAAATGACTAATTTATTCAGCTCTTGCTTTAACTGGTCATTAGGGTGGAAGCATGATGACAACTATGTTCCCTTTGCCGTTTTGCCAGTACGTTCTTGTGGAAAAACACACCTGCTCTGCTTGTAGCAAGGAGGCATCGTAGAGCAGAATTATGGTTAAAGCAAAACTGAGCTTAGTTTGAGTGAGATACAGCATGTAGTGGTTTAATTAAATGGTGAACTTTTCCATGAGAGTTTGAGTTACTCCCCACTAGAAAATATCTTGATTTGATTTATTTTTTAATTTTTTACACAAATGGTCAAGAAATGGTGCTCTATCCAGCTGTACCACTGCTGTGTCAGATCCATGGATTTAGTTTCCTTTAAGAATTGTCTCTTGCCCCCTTAAAACCTACTTGTTTTCTGTTTTATTGTCTTCTCTTCAAAAGGGAATTATCAAAGGTGATAACTATTTAATAATTTATGAAATGTTTTCTCTGCAGGGTTTAAATTCCCCATGAAATGTTTTTGGAAAAAAAGCCTTCATCAATTGCAGCAGAATAAGAAAAACTCTCTGTTTAAACTGAAAGAGGCAAAGTGGACACCTAAGTCCATGAACTGAGGGAAAAGAGCTCTCAAAACTGAAAAAATATATCTGGTATATATTTTGCCAGAAATCTGGTCAGGAGATTGCCAATTGCACACACTGAGGAGTGTGGAAATGCTGTAACCTCCTCTGTGATGCTGGGTTAGCAACCTGATGCCCTTCCATTGCACTGCCCTTGTCTGCTGGAGGTGTGAAATAACTGTCTGAGCAGAAGAACGGAAATTAATAGGTGATAAATTTATTTTGACACGGATGAGCTGTGTGATTCAGAGGAGGAAAATTGCAGGCATAATGGATTCAGGAAATACAGTGAAGCAGTCAAAACTCAGAAGTTTGTGAAGCATATTTAGATGTCAGCATCTCTCACAAGTCTCAATAGCTCATACTGCTGCTGAAAATTAAAAAGGGCAAGTTTTTCCTCAACTGTCTGGAGGTTTGTTGGACACATTGGGGTCAGGATTTGGAGTTAACTACATTTAATTAGTCTGTTCTAGCTTGGTAGCACAGACAGCAGTAGCTGTACTGACAGCAAAACTCTGCAGATTGACACAAACTATTTAGATAGAGTCCAACCTAGATAAACTCACATATAATTTTTCCATGCAGGTGTTGCTGTGTGTTCTCAGGCATAAAGTTTCTGCTCTGGGCTTAACAGATTATTCCTATGAATGGCTTATCTTTCATTATAAACTTAATTGAATAACCAAGACATTTTGAGGAATATATAGATTTCAGGATTATAAAAATTTCCAGAAGGAAATTCCATCTTTTTGCCAAATGAAGTGTACAGTAGTTACATTTCAGAGAGATGTGCTTTATCAGGGCATTTATTCATTCCAGGCCAAACACTATGAAAACTATGAAAACTACGGAAACTTATGGGTTCATTTAGAGAAAAGATTGTTCAAAGTGGCCCAGACTTTCACTGGCAAAACAATAACAAAAATAAATACTGATAACGTTATTATTGAAGATATATCCATTTTTAAGGGGGGAAGAAGTGATTTTTAGAGAAGATATTCTGAGGGAAATAATTTGTAAAACGGATCTCCTCATGTTTTGGGGGTGACTGAGTGATGGTATTTCTCTCCCACCCACCCTCTCCAATCTCCCTTTTCCTCAGTTCCAGGCACTTAACTTTTCATGGAGGAGGTTGGTGTGACACCTTTGCTCAGCTAAATCTTTGCTCACAGTGATTCCGATCAGAAATACTGATTTCTTTTTTTTCTACTGTCATGAGCCACAGTATCTCAGATTTACAGGGGATCCCTTCTTTTCTGTATCAGAGAGGGTAAGAACAGAGCAGCTGAAGTAAAATCCTGCTTGCATTCTGAAATCTGACATAATTTAGCATGTGAAATGTTGATTGTCATGTTTCCATAGGTATTGCATAGCAAACCTGAGGTGCTTAAGGGGCCTCCCATTAGGCCCTGAGTGGGAGAGTATTTATCTTGCATATTGACCTTGGCAGGGCCTAAAGTGAAACTCGTATACACTCAGGAGGCAAACAATTTTATAACGCTGAATTGCAGAGCTTTAAGTGCTGTTAGCAAGCCATGCTGAATTCATCTGAGAGGGAGGTTTCTTTTGGATGATGGCACTGTACCAGTCAGAAGGGTGTTGCGAGGCTCAGATCATTTTTTTGTTGAAAACTATCTGTTCAGACAAAAAATATCCTGAAGAAGAGATGAAAAGACCATTTGGGGGTTTTGTCTGTCAAAGCAAATTACATAATAGGTGGGATTCCTCTGAATGGAAACCTCCCTGTTCATACAGCATCTAGTGTAAGATCTCTCATGGATCACAATGGCACAGCATAAAAGTATTAACTGATTATTGTAACATCACCTATTTGGGCACTGTTGACTTTCCAAAAGCAATCTGTCCCTTACAGTGGCACAGGATTTTATCCAGTAATTCTTTAGATGTTTTCTAGTCAGAGAGCCCAGTTTCTTCTTTCCTGCTGCTTTGTGGCATCACTTTTGCATCAGCACAAAGGTGGCGTGAAATACACCCTGACCCAAAACTTGGCATGCTGATGCTCACAGTGATGAATTGCATGGTAGGAAGAGCAGCCAAGAGGCATCTCTAAGAGACAGGAATCCAGGGTTGCTGTCAGGCTTTGGCACAGTATCAAAGTATCCCAGAACTGTCATGTAAGAAGCCTCATTGCCTGACTACTCATTGCACAGTCTGTAACCTTCTGTTATTTTATACAGTAGGATTGATTATATAGTTTACATTATTTTTTAATATAAAATGACACTGTGTAATTGTTCAGTGTTAGTGGAAATCTGGGACGTGAAGTTTCCCCAGCAATGAGACAGAATATTGGTAGTGGTGGTTTACCTGCATTACCTGGATGTTGTTACTTATCATTTATTTCTTGAGCATTTTTTGTCTCTGTAGCAGTCCCTGCATATGATTCCTGCTGTGGGAAATAGATGGATCTCAGCCTGAAAGAGGAGAAAGGGCTGTAACTGAGGGCTTGGCAGTGGGCATTGGGTGCACTTAAGTCCTCTGACATTTGAAGTTGCTGTAGAAGCAGTTGCAGGAAGACGTTGCCAGTGCCATGAACAAAGAAGATTGTGATGTTTGGGAATGGATTTGGTAATAAGACTGCATCCATGCTGCAAGATGTTACAAACAGACGTTATCTTGTTCCAGTTTCAAAGCCTGTCTAGCAACAGCAACAGGGAGCTTGGCACAGGCCTCTGTGCTCTGCTGGTGAGCCCTGTCTGAGCACTGAGCTGGTCTTACTGGTGTCAGCTTTGGGAACACAGTACTGCCCGCAACTACCATGCTGCCTGAATCTCTGCAGCTGTCTGAAGTAGGAGAAGATCACTGTAGGTTAGAGGAATGCTGAGAGCAGCATCAACAGCGGCAAAGCGACCGAGCAGTTTGAATAACCAAGAAAGATCAAAAGAGGTGCAGGACTTAAGTTCAGCCAGGTGATTAAGACACGACCTGAACTGTACAAAGACATTTTGGGTGGTCTCCCAGGAGGAGGAGCTTTAAATTAGCTAAAACAAACCTTCAGGCTGAAGGTCGGGAAAAGTCTGCTGCGTGAGCTCTCCAGGGTCTGTTTACATCAGGTACCACCTGGAAGTGCCGGGCTCTGCCTCTTTGTGCCAGGAAGAGTTTGGGCATACACGGAGGTACAGTCTGTTTGCCTGCTCTGAAGAGGGAGTCACCTGGGGCTTTCAAAGCACACCAGGCAAGGCAAAACAGCAGATACTGTTTCAGAGGAGTTCTGCAGGAGAGGGGCGATAGGTAGGATGAGCTGTTAGGCTAAACAAACTTTGCTTCCTGTGATTTTGGCTTAGAGCATGGTGGGTGTGTATACACACTCCCCATGGTATTTTTAACTAGCTCATGTTATGTTTCTTTGAACCCTTTTAAAACGTCAGGAGACTGAAGGCTTTTGTTTTAGCAAACAGAGCCTGACAAACTGTTGAGGATTTCCACCTGCGAAATGGGGAAAACCTGGCACTAGGGGAGGTTTTTCCTTCTTAGGTAGTGCTTGCTGCTATAGGAAGCCCCCGAGAGGCGTTTGGGAGGTCCTGCTTTCCCAGCACTTGCCAGCTTTGACAGTGCTACTCATGCAACCTTGTTACATGTTTTACCTAAACGCATAAATAAGTATGTATTTTTGATGTATATATGTGATATATATATATTTGAAGTATATATGCTGTTCCTTCTACATCAGTAAATGTGTGTACTGGAATTGGCTGCCTAGAAGCATGTTCAGCTTGTTATCTGTTGTACTTCACTGTAGATTTTTCAGCAGAGGTTTTCATTTCCAGTGTCTTTGAGAACAAGTAAAGAGTCTAGAAATGTAGGTAAACCACTGTTATTATTGTAAACAATACTGACTAGAGGAAAAAAAGGCTTACTTTTTTTCTCATAGAATTTTGCCCTTTTTTGTTGAAGTCCTTCCTGTTTGCATTCTGAAATAGGTATAAGCTGTTGATAAGTTTTTTCTGTTGTTTTCTCATTCATCAATTGTTAATATTTGGCTTTAGAGAGCTCTGCAACCCATCACCTTTTTTTCCTTCAGTTTGATGTGGAAGAAGCAAAGTTAATGTTGTGATTCTGACATACATGAGAATTGAATATTATTTCTCAGTAAATGAATGATGCCAGAATTCATGGGACAGAAAATCAACTGGTGAAAAAGAGCATAGTTCTGTTTGAGCTAAAACCTTTATTATAACTTTGCTGTCAATTGCATTCATGTGAGTGTCCTTTCCTAGCGTAGCAGTAACACAACATAGCTGTGCTGTCTTAAGAGTCAGTAGCTGAGCTCCGGGAGGAACGTGGCTCAGACGGGCTGTACCGATGGGTGAAGCTCTGACCTGCACGTACCTCACAGTATCTTACCTTCATCACTTCTCCAGGACAGAGTAGTTTGAAGATGGGCTCATTGAGTAGAGGGAAAAGAGTGTGTTGACATGCAGGGGAAAAATCCTAAATTTCAAAATCCACCATTGCCAGTTGCTGGACTCACTGTGTGTCAGTAAGTCAGCTTTTGACTTGAAAGAGGCTTTTGCCTAAGGGTGCACTTGCAGTAGCAGAAGGAGTGTGACAAGATGCAAACCAGAGCCATGAGGGGTTGCTCTGGAGCTTGGCACGTCTTGTGGCCTCACAAACGTTGCTGAGGGCAGCAGGAACAGAACAGGTTAGGGCAAGGAGGACAGATGGCTGCAGACTTACTCTGGCAGGTAGAGAACGTGGCACAAGGCAATCCCTCCTTCATAAGAGCACATTGCCACTGGCTCTTCTCTTGGCTCAGGCAGCAAAAAGCTGATTTCACCAATAGGAGGTGGCCAGAAGGCTGGAATGTGTAAAAGGATGGGACAAAAGAAATGGGGTCGGGAACTGGGAGTGAAAGGTTGATTTCTTGGTAGTGTTCTCCCCTAGCATGGACCATGGGCAAGCAGAAGTAAATTGTGTGTGTGAATAGAAAATAGATGCTTCTTGCTTACTGAGGAGTTTAAGTGAGGGTTCAGATGATGAAATCAGGGGAAGGAGGTATTTGTCCTAATTTTAATCTTTGTTTATATTTACATATTCTTAGGAAAAAATGTTCTGTATTTTATACCGGAGAGCAAGTACAGAGGAGAGAGAACAGCTAAGTGCTCCGTGTTTCTGCCTGCTATTTTAACAAGAGGTCTTTAACAAGACGTCCTCAAGCTGATAAGGGTTTGTATCATCATTTACTATAGACTTTGTTCTTCTTTCAAAATTACTAGCTAAGTCGCGAACTCATTTTACCTGTCATCTGCTGAGATGACGGGAACGGTATGATTGTCACAATGTTGGTGCCCCTTGGTGAATTTAAGCTACTAATCTTATTGGTTCGGGTGTTGCGAGTGTTGTTATTGCATGGATAGGTAACAGTACTTCGCTTGAGTTTTGGTTCACTATTTTTGCTTTTTGAAACATTGGCAAGAGGTAAAAGTTTTTCTTTTCTTTTTTTAGTATGCAGAAGGTCCAAGCTGCAACATTCAGGGCATGTGACGGAGTCAGAGGGCAGGAACTAAGATGATTTCCTGCCAGCTCTGAGCTGCTGCCCAGGGAAAACAAGTGAGAGAGGAAAGGGTACAAAGAGAATAATTTATTTTTTTTTCTTTTGACAGATGGCTAATCTATCTGAATTTGGAAGGTCATAGTCAGTCAGGAGGCATAGACGGAGTAATAATAGCAAAGTGTGTTTAAGAGAATGCCCTGCTGCTTTATGGCTTTTAGGAAAATACCACAGGAATGAATTTTTTAAAAATAGCTCAGTGTTGCAGGCACAAGGGGCGTGACTGTGTCTGCAGGAAAAAGTTGTAGCTGTTTAGTTCCTAAAGTAAAAAAAAATCCTGTTTGCTTAATATTTATCTCGAGGAGTGAATTGGCCTCTTGTGCCAGAGAAAACAGTGTTTGGGTTCAGCAGGTCCTGAGGCAAAGAAACTTTATTATTGTTTGGGCAGGAGCTGGCAAACGCTGCCAGGTGCAGTGCTTTATACCTCAATTGAATCTTCCTGGTAAACAGGGGGCCTAAACTTAAAAGTATGCAGCTGAGGACAAAGGCTTTGATAGCCTGTTTTTCATCAAAAGCTCAAGATCACAGCAGCAATACAGAGTTGAAAGAGAGAGAAAAGTTGGGGGTCTCAGAACAAACTGGAAGGGGTAAAAGTACAGCTGAAGAAGCTTCAAGAGGTGTGTGAGGAGTAAGAAGAGGAAAAGGAATGGGGTTGAGAGGCAGCAACCTGTACAGAGGGTGGAAAGCTGCATCCCCACATGGTGTGCTGTGGTGAGCACATGCAACTCCAAAGCACTGCAGACACACACACCCCCACCATGGGCAAGATAAAGAAACACTCTGAAGTTCTGAATTCACAGCCTTAGCTACTTGCTGCTTAATCAGAGGTTTGGTTATGCGTAGAAGCAACACCAGTGCCTGCTCTTCTGTCGGTGGAGTGTACCTGTCAGGATATCTCAGCTGTTGTGGCTGCCTTGGCTCTGTGACTTGGTTTGAATCTGTTCACACCTGGGGCTCCAGCCCTCCCTGAAGCCGGGGCAGTGGCAGCTGCAGTGGGTCTCGCCAGGAGTCAGAAACCACACAGCAGCAGGGTGTGCTGGTGCTGTGATGCCCATGCCCTTGCCATCATGCTGTGCATCTGAGACACCTAAGAGGGCCAGCATGTGTGCAGGGGGCAGCACAGCTGGGTTAATGCAGGCTGTGCTCATCCTGGTTTATCCCTCTGGAGACCTGAGCTCATGGTAGGAGAAAATGGCACGTCTAGGGCCCATCCAGAGTGACGCTGGCTCAGCACCAGGTCCACTGGTGCAGGAGCACCATTAGCTGTGGGGCTGCAGGCATAGCCTTTGCACTTTGCCTGGGAGTTAAAGCCCTCAGCTGGAACTGGTAGCGAGCAGTACAACGTCTCCAACAGCCCAAAGGGTTGGAATGACTGGAACCAGAGGAGGCAGCTTGAGGTTTTGCATTTTACAAGTGAGAGTGCCAGTATTTCAAGTACAGTGCTTAATACAATTGCTGGTAGGTCTGTTGAAGAGTTTTTGACAGGTTGGTGTCACTGTGGGCTAGACTGGAAGCTCTGCAGCAAAACAGGAGTGTGCTGAAATGTGAGGCCACAAGAGCTCTCCCTTTGTCTTGTCCTGATGCTGCTCTGGTTTAGTGTCAGCGCAACTGCACTTTATGAAGGATTTTGAATGCTGGTATTTGTTGTTTACCTAAAGAATCTACGTTGTAGCTTGTCGAGCACTCTGCTTAGGAGACAGGACTGATGTTGTACCTAGATAGGAAGAAAAACAGCTGTAGCACAAAGTAGGATGTGCCGGAGAAAGAAGGAATGTTGCATTCCAATTCTTTGAAGGCAAAAGTGTTTGTTCATATTCAGATGAAGGAGAAATAGGATTTTAAATGATAGTTCTTACTTCAAGTAAAAACTCCATTTACTACATCTGCCTCAATTTTTGTTGCTGGAGCACACGCAGTGAGTTTGCCAACTGCTTGGCAAGGGGCAGGGGAAATGCCTATTAAAAATTAACTAGAAACTGAGATAAATGACATACAAATAGCTCAGGGAACATGGTGAATTCATCGGTGTCTAATATACTTGCTTGCCTCATGACTGCCCAAGTTCCTTTGTAACGTGTTTTGATTTTCTTAGCTTTCTGTACAGCAGCTTTCGAGATGCCCTGTTCCACAGTTCCTTCAGGAGAGAATGTCAGATGCATTTGTGTGAGCAGCTAAGAGGAATCATTTCAGTCAGAAGCACGGTGTTTTGTATGGTATTAATGATCTTGTGCCTGTTTTGTATGGCCTGATATTGTGCCACAGAAGCCAAGGATAGAGGGGTCTGAAGTGCCTTGCCTGACTGTGGTGGTGGCAAAAGGGCCAAGTGAGAGGTCCAAGCTTCTGGAAGTTAAAGACAAATTAAATTTGCCTGTAAGTTTCTGCCCTTCAATAATGCTGCATAATGGAACCTTTTCATTGTATTGCTGCTTTTAACTAGCTGCTGTTGCAGGTTAGGCCCATTGACCTGAGTCTGCTGTGGCTGTGTATCAAGAGGACAGTGCATAGCAGTGGCATTTGAGAGTAGGTTCAAGTAAGTGATGTTTGCCTGTGTTTGGGTGCACGATATAAGCATTTGCTCACTTCTCTTACCTATCACAGGGGTGCGTTTACTCACCTTACTTACAGCAGTATTAATAGTGGTGTGGAGAGGTGCACAGAGAATTCCTACTCAACCCTTGAATGTATTCAGGGAGATCGCAGGCAGCCTCACTCCTTGACTGAAAGGCCAGTGGGCAAAGCCTGATACCACTGCAGCAGCTTGTGCCTGTTCTGCTGCAGCTCTGTTCGGTTCCAAGATGTGTCTCTTCCCCAAAGGGAGTTGTTGCCACTGAGATGGGAAGCATGGGTTGCCTGTATTGAGTGTCAGCGCAGAGCCATCATTACAAGGATGTTTTTAATAGCAAGGTTTGAAAAAACCCCACATGTATTATTTTGCATGCTGCAGGATTACCTTATAGTTGCTGTTGGCAGCCTCATGTGGTCTAGAGGTGCTGTGTTCCCAGGCTGTTCCAGGTTCCAGGCAGACTGGCTGTTGGAAAAGTAACCAGTTTTAGTCAGTGCACTTCAGGGCCAGAAATGGAGTCCAGTTGTTTTGCAGTCGCATTCTGGTGAGATGCAGGATTGCTTGCATTCCCCATTTGTGCTCCTGTAGTTTTACCTGTAGTTGCCTCTTCAAGAGTCATAGTTTGCATCTGTTTGCCACACACTCAGGATATTGCCCTATTTGTTATGGATTTTTTTGTGCAGTTTGCCACCTGTGTACATTAGGAGCTAGTTGCAGTACACAGGGGATTTTGGTCAGAGCAGCTAGTCCAGAGGGTTTCCTCCATTGAGGGTCTCTCATTAGGAAAGAAGCAGACTTCCATGCCGGGGAAGGAAAAGCTCCTTACTTTCATCAGAGGACATGAAAGTTTGAGTTTGCCCAATGTCTGTAGCAGCACAGGTGATACCTCTGGCAAAACTTAAGAGAAAAATGAAGACAGTTGCACTCAATTAGGGACCACCCAGTCCCGTCCAGCCACAGAGAGGGGTAGTCATCATGCCAAACACACTCTTTGGACTAACCTAGGAAGGGATGGCTGAATGAAAGACGAAGAACAGTGCTATTGAGAGCTTGAGTGAGAGGCCTGTGGGTTTAAGCTCTGTGGCCAAGCCATATTTGAACCCTTACAATTTTTGTCTAGCTCTCTAACTGCCAATGTAAGCTGATCAAAGGCCGTCTGGTGATAAAGGCATCCCTCGGTGCACTACGTACTTTTCTCTGCCTATTTTCCATATTAATGTAATATTTTTCCATGCCCCAGTCACATATCTTTATTTGACAAACAAATTACTCTAATAAAACGCTGGCAGAGCAGTTCACAGTGAGTTTCCTAATGACTGTGTGAGTGTGCCAGAGCTGCTGGCAGATGAGCTGCCAGAATAACAAGGTCTCCTAACACCCCACAAAACTGCCAGATGTACCTTGTAATTAAGCATCACTCAGTTCTAAGAGGCAGCCTTCAGTTACTGAGTTCAGCCAACTATAGTGTCTTTAAGCAAGCTAGAACCAGTGGCATTTGACGGGAGAGTGACTGAATTGCTCACAGTTCAATGACACTTCTACCTCCACAATGAAGGTTCCCGGTTTCTATGTAAATTGACATGATAGAGTTGTGGAGTTTATCATTACTGAGCAGTTTCAGTGTGTTTCAACCCTGTGTACACACTTTAAGGCACTAATGGCTAAAGACTATTAGCAAGAATCATGTATATTTGATGTTTGAGAGAGGCTAAACACTGGGAAATGGAAACTTTGAAGAACCCCAAGAAATCACAATTTCGACCCTCCAACTGATCCAGGAAACTGTGGTAAGATGACAACCTTCTCTGAGCTAACTCAGAACTTCAGAGGGATAGAAGTCAAAGTGTCTCTCTAGGACACCCCTCTGAATTCTGCTAATCAAATATCTTGCCTTTGACAATCTTATAGTTATTTTTCTAATTTAAAAGCATAACTGGTGCTGCTCAGTGCTAATGTGGGTTTAGTTTTCTACTCACATTGTGCTGGATGGGCTTTGCTGAGAATTCTAGAGGTGTCATCACCAGCTGAGGCGGCACACGTTGTGTGAGCTCCCAGATGAGAAGCTCTTGCACTAGATCCGAATCCAGGGGTGTGAGAATGCATGTCACTGTGCCACTCTCGGTATTTTATCTACATGGAAAGATCTGGAAAAGGGGGAGAAAGTTTAATTGCACTTGGCATTCCAAAATGGTGTTAAGATCCAGTGAGTAAGTTTCAACATTTGCTGGTCTGAAATAATAGGCAAGAATCTTGTTCTTTTAAGACAGCCAGCTATTTTTTTCCTTGATTTAAAATTTGGATGTTGCCTTTGATATGTTACCTATCAGGGTATACTTTTGGCTGCTTATCTTTTTTTCTCTCAGCACTTCTGCTATACTTGTATTATTGTGCTCATCTGTGAATAAAATCATCTTTAAGTTGGCAGTGGTTCCTTTTTTTGGCAGACCCACTTTGGAGCAGATGTGTGACAACCTGAGACATGGGATCTGAGGAAAATATGCTTTAGGAGTGGACTGTGCAGTGTTTCAAGCGGGAGTGTCTATGTGGATACAGGTATTACATGGTATCTAACCTCAGGGCCAGAGGACAGTCTCAGGAATGTTTAACTGCTAAAATGGTGGCCTCCATGAAGTTCATGGAGAATTTATTTCTGTTGATGTTATTACAAACTGAACCATTTTGAAAGGAGAATCTTTCTTAAACCAAGTGCAGTATTATATGACTATAGCACCAAACCCATGTGGTTTTGCACTGTCTGTGGAAGCTTAACATTACCGGCTTCCTTAGAGAGGAGAAAGATGGGCACTAAGATACACACCCAGTCCTTTTGTCGTTTCAAAGTCAATTTTCATTGAGAGGCTTTTTTTCCCTGTTCTTTGCAGTTCAAAGACACTGGTACGGAACTGGAGCATATGCATGCCACAGTAATCCTGCTTCATACATTGGAGAATTCTGTCTTGAACCATCCTAACAGGGGGAAAAAATCTGCTGAGTCCATTTCTTCAAGTTTTTTACCTACAGCAGGGGCAGAGGCAAAAGGCAAGGGTGATGTGGTCCCTCCCTTCTGCTGGGGCACCAGTGGTGTCAGAGCAGTGATGGTGTCTTCCTGAAACTCCTGTGAGTGTCAATCCCAAACTTTAGTGTTTGCATTGCATGGAAATGCAGTAAAATCATTCTCTGCGTACACGCTGTACTTTGTCTTTCCAGGTGTTTGCCACACCCAAAATAAATAGCAAAACTATTCAGGATGAGAGCCTGAAATGAGAACATGGTCTGTTGAAATGCACAGCAAGGAAAAACCCAGGAGAAAAACATGACAGAGGACTTTACCGTCTGAACCTCTTCTACCCGTAGAAGAGTCGTTTCATGGCAGTGGAGGTTTGTTCCTGAGTGTTGGGGAGATCTTTAACAGCTGGATTGCAGGAAAACAGTGAAGTGGCAGAACTTGGACCATATGTGCAGAATGAGCTTAAAAATTTCTTAAAGAAAAGATTGGTTGACTCTGAACATCTCTTGGGAAGCAAACTGAGGAAAAACAATGATGGAGTGCCTGATCTGTAGAGCTGGGAATTATTTCTGTCTTTATCCTGAAAATTCAGGTCCAATTTGCTCCGTTGTTTGGCATGTTATTGGGAAATTGAGGGATAAATCTATGCTTTTGACATATATCAAGCATATGTAACCATGATATCCCATCTGGCTCTCTGCTGTTAAATTAGAGATTTCTTAGAAGAAAAAAGGCAACCTAATGTGAACCCACAGTCCAATAAGCACTTGCATCCAAGTAATTGGATCAACTATCCTGTAATCCAGTAATGTTAGCCAGGCTGGTTTTCAACTTAAAGAAGAGAGATAAATAAAATATAACCCACTTTTTTTTTTCTCCCTAAATAGGCCATCTCAGCTTAGAACAGGCCATCAGCATAGAACACTGTCTAGAGGACAATCTGTTTCAAAGCAAAGGAAGAGGTTTTGGAAGAGGTTACACAAGTGCACAAGGACAATTGGTAAGAGCAGACCAGCTAGAATGTGATTTGATTCATTTTGGTTGTATCATCCTGAAAACCCACACCAAGATGGTTTTTGAACTCTAGATGTGCTTCAGTCTGTACTGTTGAACTTGTCTTTGTGGTCCCTGATGGTCTTTAGTCTGTTGGCATCTTCCTCTCAAACAAATGGAGAATTACAGACATTCCAAATGCATTTCTTCATGTATCACTAGGTCAGTTTGATGCAGTAGATGAGGTCTGAGCACACATTAATTTTCAAAGCTTGAGGAGATTTCTGTGATCTTTCAAGCCACTACTGAAACTTACCACTAAAATGTCTCGTATTTATTTCTAAAGTTGCAGGTTTACACCAATGCATCACTCAACTTTTTTTTTTTTAATTGGTGTGGAAAATCTGAAATGTCATCAAGCATTCTGTGACTACAGGACATCAGGAAAAAACAGCAGGTAAGAAAGTATTTTAACCACCAGGAAAACTCTGATAATTTTCTGTCTGAGATATAGGACTATATAAATAAAAATTGCATAAGATTTAACTGGGCCTCACTTGCTAATTAGTAACCCTATATGTCTTACATTCACAATTCAAATTTTAAAGACTGACAGCTGTAGTTTATCTTGTTGCGTATCTTTAAATGCAGAGTGAACAGGTTTCAAGGTGACTGTCACAATGCATAGCTTGATCCAAAGTCTATAATTTTAGCAATGTTTCTGACAATTACCATGCCTCATTTGCAGGGAGAAATAACTTCTAATGGGGTATGTGTATAGAGAGAGAGCTGGCCCATGGGTTGGAGGCAGGTGCTTCTGTGGCACCTTTCTTCCAGGAGAATGGAGCAGGATGATGGAAGTCTCCTGTCATCAACATTTTTCTGCTCAGGGTTGTCTTTTCATGACTATCTGACTCTTATTAGGGTGGTTATTGTAATCTTCAAATACAGTAAAACCAAGGTTTTGACCTCCAAGTCTCAGATACCTTATTTATGCCTGCCTTCTGAATTAATTCAGATTCTGAGTTCTAGGGACCATTTGTAAAAGGGGCAAAAAACTCTGACAGTGTTGCAGAAATAGGAAATAGGTTGCTATTTTAACCAGGGAATCTTAATAAGTGTAGCAATATGTGGTAAAGACCATCTTCATCCACTGTACAGTTTGTACAGGTTCAGTAGTGTGAAAACTATGGGAGCTGCTTCTTGTAAAATGATGCAGAAGCTCTTAAATTACCTGTGAAAATTCTCTTTAAAAAAGTTAAGTTGAAAATTGTCGTTATACCTTCTGAATAATACATATAATGCTCTCATCATATTATAGTGAAATATATTTTGATTTTTAAATCTCGTAACAAGACCTATTTCACTTTGGTTGAATTGTCATCTTTTGGTTCATTTCACTGCAGTGAAAATGAGAATTTCAATCTAAAAATGAAAACAAGGTTTTCAATTAGTAGCAAGTAACAGTCTCCTTTACTGATTACTTTAAAATAAAGACAAAGTATTTCAACTATTCACAAATATTTCTGACATATCACAAAGTAATGTAAGAGAAAAAGATCATAATCATATTTGAAGCAAAATAGTTTAAAATTTAATGTTCACAAATGCCTTGGGTTTTTGCTTTTCAAAATGTTTGCTGGTACAGTTTTGCAGGAGATTCTCTGTTTGATCATGTACATTTCTGCTATACACACTCTGCTTTGTCCTGGTGGACAAATGGGAAAAGTATTTTCAAAGTGGTACTTCATCAGAAACATCTAATATGACATCTAATGGTTTTGCAATTTTATCTCTGTGGACTTTGTGTAAGACTTTGCATGTATTTTTTTAATGATGGTTTTATAACATGATATGCAGCTGACATTTATTTTACACAGTATTTAAATATTCAAAAGATCTGAGACCCATTTCTTCTGTATGTACATTTTGAAGCTTTAAGGCTGCACCATTAACAACATTTTACCACTCTTGTCATTTTCTTAAATGTTGCAATTACTTTGTCAAATTTAGAATTGTTAGCAGTGATTATGATGTTCCCTATTGAAAAAATCCCAAACCAAACTGAAGAATTTCCTGGGAAACTGCACACCATATGCATGATACATAACTAAAAAATTAGTCCAAACTTTTGATAAATACTTATTTCCAACTAGAGCTAATAGTTATTCTAATTCTAAAGGATAAAATGTTTATTATATACAGAAGACTGGATGGAATATGGACACTTAACAAAGATCACTCAAGGCATTTCATGGTCTGAACTGTTTGTACAGTGTTAATGCAGCTGCCCTTTTTTGCTTAATGTTTAGGCTTGTGCCACCTGTGGGAAAGGAACATTCCTGATGGTGTCAACAGGCTCCACCTTACAAGATCCAAGTTCATCTTCTCCCAGCTGCTCAGTTTTCAACTAAGCCAGGAGATTGTTACAGGATTGAGAGCCTTGCTTCTGAGCTAGATGCAAACTGGTACACCATTATCAGATGCCAGTTTATATCAGGTGAGTGTTTGGTCTTTTGCCTTCAGGACATTACAACATGAAGAACTGCACCAGCATTTTTCAATGAGCACCATAAACTGACTTTGGTAACTTGGCATCACCAGCGGTATTGAAGAACATGCTGAACTCCTGTCTTGTACAATAAGAAAGTACAGCTGCCAATTACCTTGCAACTAGAGTCTGTAAATATTAAAAACATAAATATGTTAACCATACACATATACACAAAACACGGCAGGAGCAATATTACAGGATGCAATGCCTACTCTAGATGACTGGGTTTTGTTAATATAGATGCAACAGCAAAATAAATGCTATTTAATACAAAGCAAACTCTTCTTCAAAGGTCAGTGGCAGTAAGCCAAAATTCAGGTCCAGGCTTTCACTGATCCAATGTGACTCAAGCTAGATCAATCCCACTGTCTGTTAAATCTAATCAGTGAAAGACTAGCACTATGGGAAGTTAATGATTGTCAGTTAACACTAAAACTTGGAGCTGGAGCTTCCTTTTGCCACAACTTTGTAATTAATTCTCCCTTTTTCATGAGTGCTCTTTCTGTGAACACTCACCATAGGGGATAAAGTTATTACATAGAAACTATGTAATTAAGGGTAAGGATTAATAGAAAGAACCAGCCTGAGATTGGATTTCCTGAACCCTGGGAGGTGCTCTCCATGTATTTAAGTGAAGTTTCCATGAGATTGCACTTAGCAGACCACTAAGAACTTGTTGCTCTCCCACTTTTTCTTCTCATTCATGAAGTTCTGTTTCAAAGCTTGGTAGGAATTGCATGAGAAGGGTTAGAGGAGATGACTGTGCTGGTCCATTGTCTTTGCTAATGCTCTTCAGAGCAGCGTCCTCTCCTCAAGATCACATCATCTAGCCCAATATCCCCAGTTCTTCCTTTCCCTTTCTCTCCTTTGAAAATAACCTAGGAAGAGAAACAGAACACTTTGAGAGGGTGTGGGAAGGAAGTAAATTGAAAGAAGCATTGGTTTAGAGAGCCTCAACAATAAGAAAGCAAAAGCCTAAGAAAGCTCAGGCAATTATAAGTGACTCACAAAAGCCTATTTACTCTGCTTAGAATTATGGCTGCATTTTCCTATTTTTGATCCTCTCCCTTCTTCTCTTCGGCAGGATCTTTGTGAAAAACCAGTAGTTCAGGACAGAGCTGCTCCAGTTAGGCCATCTGCTGAGGTGAGATGAACTTCCACAGAAGAGAATCTTGAGGGCTTTCTACATATCATCTCTGCACTGTTTCCACTGTCCCTCATGGAAACATGTAAAATCCAATGTGTTCTCAAAAATGATGCCTAAAAGAGCAGCTTTCCATTGCTAGAGCACATTGCAACTGCCTTAGTTGTGGGAACTAGAAACACTCATCTTTTATTTAACCAATTTAGGGTCCTGCAGTCTCATGATAATCTTCAGAAGCACTGGTTCCTTGTGAAATAGTGGCAGACCTTTGGACATGGATTCACACAGATCATCAGCAGTCCAGATTTAGCCTGAGCAGAAGAAATTTGACACACAGAAAGCCTGACTAAAAGGATTGGAGCATAGATTAAATATTCAGAATGGCTCTGACTTTAAGAAACACAGTAGTAGTCACCTGTGCTTCTTCTGTGAATTCCAAAGCCTGAATTGTTTATTATGGTTTGATGTTTTAATATGTTTGACCAAGACTTAAAAATTATTTGACGTCTACAGCAAAACGTTGTAAGTGTCTCCTGTTATCACTGAGTTGGAAAGAGTTAACACTGCCAGAAACGTGACACTTAGCAAGAAAAAAGGTAAGAATATGGCAAATATATTGTTCAGCTGTTACAAATGTCCACATTCTCACTCTGACACTCATTTACAGCTAACAAACTCAGGTGCCTTTGTTACTGTTGCTGAGGTAAAGTTTTCAGAAGATTATCTGTAGTAATTACAGCCTTAATATTAATTTTAGGACTATATACTGTGTGTGTCTTGTAGTCTGCTCCCACCATGAACATTCCGATGTGTGAACTTTTCACACCACCTGATATCTAAGTCGGAGTAAAGACAGGCCCTGAAGCACCCAAGCCAGTTCTTCAGATATGAAATAGAATCTACCATCAAAGGTAAGCAGAGGCTGAAGAATAACACTGAGCTTCTGATATCAGTTTATCCCCCAATGTTTCTAAGACTTCCAGGTATTAAAAGATTCTCCACGGCACTTCAAACATCTTCTTTTGATTGCACTAAACCATTCTGTGTTACAGGCATAGTCAGGTCATCATTTACCTCCTTGGCCGGATCAGCTGCAGTAGGTATGCTGCAGAGCATAAAACCACATGTGACTGCACATGTTAACCTCCCTGCATTACCAAAAACTACTTATTTTCAATATCTTTCCCCTGGTTTAGCCAGTTATGACTAATCCTCAGGGGATGATGCTTCCTATTTCACGGCACTGCATTATTCAAAGCATTGTTCACATGGAATCTTGATACAGGCTTTTTTGAAGTCTGTGTACAGTTTGGCTCTGTCCGTTAGGCTGCTTTTCCTGTATGGTGATTCCCTTAAAATGGGCTGTACAAGGTAGATCAGGAAATCACAAAACAGCCTGTCCTATGAGCCTATTGGTGTAGGTGGGATTTCTTCTTTTTTTTTTTTTTTTTTTTGCATAAAACTAATTGAAAAAAAAAATTACTGTCATATCCTTGATATGATTCCATTGGCAGGAATCAAAGTAGTAAAACACAGACTGAAATTGGACCCAGAAGACAAATGAACCAGTGCGACACCATTTAAGTGCCTTCAGCTTCTCATGAAAAAAACCACAAAGCAACACAAGCATCAGTACTCACACTCTTGATGCCTAGTCCTCGTAGAGTTAAGTGCGTCTGTCTCCAGCCATGGCCCCCGTTTCTCCCCCAGACAGCTGGTCCGTGAGCACCATTTTTCCTTACAAAGACTTGGAGGGCACCAGAATGCAGTCCAGGCACCTTATGCCTAAACGACAGGCACAAGTCTCTGGCCTGAGCCATGAGATCCAAGGGGAGGATAAGATGTGCCGCTCTTCCTTCTTTGCCTTTGGGATCAGAGATGGTAAGATATTGTCCCCCTGCAGTGGAAAAAAAGAGTTAGTTGGGGGGTTTTTTGGGGTTTTGTGGGTTTTTTTGTGTTTTGTTTTGTTTTTTTAAATGCTACTTGCTTGCAGGACCAAATGCAAAGGAGTTATTAAAACATTAAAATATAAATAAATAAATAAATAAAGGGCTTCACAAGGTCCAGTGAGTGTTAAATAAGGTATATAGAACCAAGACTGGTGCATCTGCCTTCTGCAGGGTAAGATTTACAGTGCTGCTCTTCTCTTTACATTAGTACCTGACTACTAGGTGTTGCCCATCTAATTTCTTTTTGACAAGGCAAATAATACCTCTGTTGAAAACTAAAATTTCATGTATTCCTTCATTTCTGACAACCCCTTGGTGACTGCATGATTTTAAACCCACAGTGACATTAAAGCCACCATGTGAATTTAGGCACCTTTCAAGCTGCAGTGTTTTGCTGCCAAATAGACGAAGAAAAAGGCCAGAATAAATGCTATCGTATAACAGAGCTATGATTCTGTTCCTTTCCTTTTGTTTGGGAGCTGTGTTAACAGGTTAAGTCTCAAAGCATAACTATTTGCAACCATGGATAGCCTTTTTTATTTAACCATAATTTAAACTCTTGATCTGGATTAGATACAGAGAGCTATAAGAAGTAATGATTTCAACATGGTTGTTAACCCTGAAGTCTACTCTAACAGTAGGAGGGTTGCCAGTGAACAAACATCTTAATTCAAAACCCTAACATTATCTCTGATCATGTATGAAGCAAAGGTGCCTTCCAGAAAACACTTGGAACATGAGAAGCTGAGAATCTCAGGTATGGCAACATCCATTAAATCTAAAAAAAAAAAAAAAAAAGGCATCTTCCACACTGGCACTCAGAACTACACTGAATGAGACTTCACATCTTGAAGGAAACCCAGACTTGCATTTGTTCTTTGAACTTTTCATTACAACTTTTGCAAGGTGGATGATAACTTTAAAATCTGAAATTACAAAATGGAGGAAGATTCACTTTTAAAAAATAAAAAAATAAAACAACTTCTTATCTTACACTGAACCCAAGAATCCTTTTTTTTCCATGAGATCAGATTTTAGATTTTTTTTTAATCAAAAATCCAAGTTTAATGAACTTAATCAAGAAATCATCCCTGTGTTAATGAACTTAGGGTAAAGATGGTATTGAGGGTCCTTAATTGAAACTGATGATGTAGAAATATTTGGAGTTTGTAATATTGTTGACAAACACAGTCTTCACTCAATTATAGGATAAAAAATTATTTTCTATTTAAATTGTCTCCCCGCTACTACTCAACCCAAGCTGTACTTTTTAAAAGCTTCTCTTTGAAAGTCACAATGATTTCCCTTCAAAAGCTGTGAGGTTTAATGACAATTAAACCAGGGCTTGTCACACAATGCCAACCTTGTCTCCAATTCACTACTTCTACATAGGTTTTAAAATATTTTGGTCTCAATGAGATTTAACGAAGCAAAGTATTATGGTGCTCTCTGGGCCCCTAGATCAGCATCTGTTAAAGCCTTTTGGTGGGTATTCTTTCAGATTTGCTTTTTTTTCTTTTTTTTTTTCTTTAGTGTTGTTTTTGCATCGAGGTCACTAACTGCTAAAATAAGCATAATAAGAGTTTAAGTAACTGTACCTGTTTGCTGAAGATACAATTATATCACCATAAAAGTACTGACTTGACTTATTAACTGTATTGGTTTCAGATAGTTACTGTGACTGAATCCAATCAATAGGAAACAGATTTAGGTAAGCACAAAGCCAACCTATTTGTAGACAAGCCCCTGCAGGAAAAGGTCCACTCAAATCAGCATTTTCTGCAGGCAAGATAAGCTTATAAGGCTTCAGCACAGCACCTTTCAAAATGCAGATTCTGATAAACCAATACATAGCAGACTTTGAAAGGTGAAAGCAAACACTCAGGAACAAGCTGTGAAAATAAATCCTTGCAACAAGGTATTCCAGACAGGAGAGAGTGGGTGGGTGACTTCAAGGGACTAGTTTTAACAGGTTATGTCAACAGCAGCAGAGCATACACAGGAAACAAAAAGCTGAGCTTGTCCCTGACTACTGGAAAGCAACACAAGAGAAATGTCTGACAAAAAAAGCCAGTTAAAAATCATAGTTCTGGAACTTAATATATATTAACAGCAATTTTTGAGTATAGATAATAACTACGCTTTGAATGACTTAGAAAGAAAGCACTTTTAAAGCCATTGTTTAAAAAAAAAAAAAAAGGTATGACTTCTGTGTGATTGTTTTTTAAATGCCAGTCTGCAAGCAGGAGACAGCTACGTGTTTTCTCATCTACAGGAGGAAGGAGCTCTGCTCTCCAAGTCACTCACAAGACTTTAAGTGTCATAAGGAGCACCCAAAATACTGGAGGATGCCTGTGGGGTGGGGGGGGGGGCCTGCCCAGCAAGTGAAGACAACACTTCCCCTTAGCGAGCTAAACAGCCTGGAAAAGGTGCCAGGTCACCTGCTGCGGTGGCAAATGACTGTCTCATCAATGGCAGCATAAGGACAGGCATCTGTGATGAGGTGGTGCGTAAGGAAAATGGCTCTCGGTGCCCTCACCCTCCTTCATCCTAACCTATAACATTTTACCCCCTGAGAGCGTGGTTCCTTCCTCAGTCTGCCATCCTCTCACATAATGTGAGCATTGTGCACTTCAAAGGCTGCTCTTCTGGGTATGAAGTAATCCCATCATTACGGGGAGCCTGGGATGTGTGTCTAATCCCCGCACCACACCGTGGGGCAAGCACTGCTGGGGGAAGGGTACGCAGGCAAGGACAGCCAACCTCTCAGTGCCATACAGTAAAATCAGCAGGGGACAGGATACATGCAAGCTTCCAGCAGTGGGGATGTGCACTTCTCCTGGGACAGCAGAGGTGTGTGAGCGGAAGGGTTGTTGCTTCAGCTGACCAGCAGTGCCGATGCCAGTTCTCTCCTATTCTGCAAGCTGCTAGTACACACTCCCCTGTAATATTCTTTGTAAGGTCACTTTTTGCCATCTCAAACAATCCCATTTTCAGAAGCCTCTGCATATGAGCGTTTAACTTCTCTGCCTTCCAGTTACTTAACATTTTTTCTATGTACAGGTTGCTTGGAGTAGAATTCAGTGAAATCAAACTGAGAGGTTAATCTAGAACATTATATTTGGCAACAGAACAAAGACTGTTTCTAGCACTTTCTGTAATTTTGCTAGTGATAGAGAAATAATTATGTTTACATGGCGGTTTGAAAAAAAAGCTTTGTTTCACCATAAATAAAAGTTGTTCTCTAGTTCATGTTTTTGTTCTTTCATATTCTTTTAAGAAAGATAAACTTTTGCTGAACACATTTAGTACTCCTTGGGAGACATTCCTAATTTAAAGATAACAGCTATGATAAAAGTGCAAGTTTTCAATTGCTATTTCATGCTGGGAATCCTCAATTTTGATTTTTATACACAGAAGTGGTGTGGGTGTGAAATATATTCTGGAACTAAAGGGAACAGAAGCTGTGTAATTTGTTCTAATGCAAGAACCATCATCAACCTCAAGCCTGGGTGGTTCTGGTTCTCAAGCCTGCAACTGCAGGATGTGATCCTACACAGATAACTTACCCGACCCATCTCTCACTGGTTCCCAGTGCAAGTCATCATCTTTGTCCTTGATCCATCCACAGAGTCCACTATCAAAATTACAGCTGTGTACCAGCACACCTGGCAGAACAGAGCAGGAGATCACAAACAAAAAAAGTGATTTGAATTGTTTTGGTTTTCAACTTCCCATAAGGCTGACGCCAGCAAGTAAATATGAAAATTAAATGTAGAAGAAGGAGCCCCAGAAAAAGAATCTGAAAAAATACTAAAACAACAAGAAAGACACTTTTATTATTAACAGTTCATACTATTTTTGTGCTAAATTTGTTAGGAAATAAAACTATAAAGGTTCACATAGGGAGTGGTTTGGGGCTTTTTTCTTTTTACAACACATAGTTTAAACAAGAGCCTTAAGACGTAGGAGTCATGTAAAAACGTATCAACACCCAAGAAATCAAAAAATCCTAAACCCTAGGCCTTGAATACAAGACATGGTCTTTACCTGGGTCATCATTTGCTTCAAATTCATCGGCAGTAATCCCTCTTTCAATTTCAAGTATTTCAAACAGATTATTGCTCACTCCAGGCTGGCGTGGAACTGTGAGAAAAATGAAGGAGATAAGGAAGTAGGTCACTAACTAACTTTATCTTTAACAAAAACCAGCAGAGCAGCTTTGGGCATTGTGCTTTTCTTGAAGATTTCAATATGTTTAATTATATTAGACATGAAAACTCATAAGCTTTATGCCTATGTGATTTATGATTTATGTCATAACATTTAAAGGTGATTCCAAGTCTCCTAAAGGCTCTTTGAATGAAAACTCCTTTTTAACCAGGGGGGGGAAAGCTTTAACCTTGAAGCGCACTATTCCTCTCTAAATGTATTTTTAGAGATAGTGGTTCCTCAATAAAATAAAGCCGCATTAAAGCCCTTGCTCAACCCTTCCACAGACATTTACAGGAGAACCTCAACAGGAGGCAGCAGTACTTGAAAAAGGTACTTAAACTTTGAAATACAGCTGAAGGTACATCCATCTATTTGCAAAGAAGTAGAGCTCCCTAAACAATTATCAGGATTGTACTGAGAGCTGAGAAGAAGGAGCTCTAGTGGAAGCTGGAATTCAACTGTAATTATACTTTTTGCTTTCCAGCACGGTCTGTCCCAGCTGCATGGAGAAGGAACAGCTCTTGGTGATTAATAGGCCCAGAGGTTATTAGACATTCAGCATCCAGGACAACCTGAAATTTAAGAGGTCTTTGTGGGAGTGATGGCTGCCAAAGTCAGGTGGCTGCAAAGACTCCCACACAGTTCTGAAGATGCTGTGCCAGTCTGTGTAAGTCTCCAGAAATAACATGCAGTTGTCTTGCCCGATGGACAGCTGTCAGCTAAACAGATTGCACTGGATAGAGCTGTCTTGGAAAATTCCTCTTTTAGAGGCAGGTCTAGTGCATAATTCATAACAGTAGTAATGTGTTTCAGACATGTCCTTAGATGTTATAGGCACCTGTAACACCTAAGGTATTTGTAAGGGCCTTATCTATTAAAAACTTGACACGTTTTCCTTTTGCAGTGCTAAAATAACTATCTTAATGCCTCAATAGACTTCTGAGGCAAGAGAGAACAAGAAAAATTGAGACAACTGAAATAAAGTACTGTTGTTTTCAGAAAATCAAATCAAAAGGTAAGAAGGAACTTCTTTTGCACTAGGACAACATGTACTAGTACTGCTGCACAAGTTCCTTCAAATTCAGAAGACAGAAAAGCAGAAGATTTTTGAAATCAGGACAAAATAAGCAAACAGTAATGTATTTTAAAAGTACTATTCTAGGCTAAAGATCTTGAACTGAAATTTTTTATAATAAAAATAAATAATTAAAAAGCTTAAAGTCTGTAGGAAATTGATTAATTCCTTATAATAGTAATTTTTTTAATCATTAAGTCTCCTTATTTTTTGTTTTCTTGTTCTTTTTAATACTTTGTAGATTTTAGATAATGTCTATTTGCAGTCTAGGATATTAATGCTCAAAACAGCTTCAGACTTAAGGTTGACTTGGGTAGTAGAGGACTGTTAATTTTTAAAGATACCTTGTTTGCAATAGTATTTTTGCTCTTTTGTTTCACCTGGGATTTTTTGCTTATGTTATTGAAAACTTTGAGATTTTACATGAAAGAAACCTTAGAAATGTGCACAGTCCACACCGCCCAGCCCAATAATTGCCCTGCAGTACACTGACACACAAATACCATATTCAATTATATAAAGGAAAATAAAAAAACCTAGCCACTACTCAGGCAGCAAAGAATCAAACAGGAATGCTCCAAACCCATGGTTCTCCCTTAATCCCTCCCAGCAGTACACTGCTGTCTTTCCTTGGAGCTCCGTCTCATAAAAGGGTGGGACAGTTGAAGGAGCACATCCTACAGCGGCAGCGACACCTGCACTGAGGCGCTGATGGTGACACAGGCTGTCCCGACGCGTTTCAGCAAGCACACCCTTACACTGTTACAGTTGTGGACAGCCACGAGCAGTAGCTTATGGAGTAGACACGCCTATGAACTGTCTGTGAGGACCCAGACCACCGCCACTGGGGCACACACGGCAGCTGTCGGCACCATTTAAATTCAGCTGCAGTGGGTTTTCTCAGGAATGCTAAAAACTGGTAATTCCATTTTTTTGGACTTACCGCAGCCAGCCAGCTGGGACAGCAAATTTTGTGGGAGTGTTTAGTTACAAAGTCTGCTAAAATAACAGCACCCTGTCAGTCACTTACTGTCATTTATGGCAGGGCAGGGCTGTGACTGAAACTTTACTTTATGCTAGCCCTCGCATTACGACCACACTGCAGGCTGCTGCTCCCTATGGAATGCAGCAGTCCCCACACATGAGACACATCTATGCTGCACACCCAGGGACTACCACCTTGCCTTTCCTCATCTCAGGCTGCACTAAAGGTGAAAGATACTGTTTATTTTCTATACTGTGAAGAACAAGTTGGCAATTTGCTTCAGAAGTGCTGAGCACAGCATCAGTAGATACAGTAGCTGCTAGTTTGGAACAGACACACTGAAGTGTCTTTACATCTGCTGCATCCACACGACACAGGGATGGAAAGAGGTCAGCCCATGGGAGCAGACAGAAAAGCAGGTTGCCCTCTCCCTGGGCTGCAGGATGACTCCAGACTCCAAAGAACCTCACAGACATCACTCATGATCCCCCACGCACTCACCAGCAACGGGATGCTCTTCTCATCTAGGGAAACACAGAACAACACACTGCATCTCCATATCTTCCTGTTCTTCCCCAGCACCTTATGGTTTTTCTTAGGGACCAAAGGCTCAGGCCACAGACTCAGAGATAGTTATAGGGTTCTAAATGAGCGCTGTGGCAAACAGCATTGAAAAAACCCACTGCCATGCTTTAAGATTTGTAGGATACTCAGGGGTCACAGTTTCAGGGTATGTGCTTGCCCTGTGCACCCTCTTCCCAGTCTATCGTAGCCTTTGTTTATGGAAAATACTGCAAGAAATACTATGAATTTGATTTCCAAACTACTACAGTTTACTTCCTAAAATACTATTTCTAATGCACTGCTATTTTATACAAACCTGAGTTACATCTGTGCACATGTACAAGCATTCTCCTTATAAAAGCTGATCTATTTGCCTAAGATTAAAGTTTTAAAAAAAAATTCCTTCAAAAATTTCCCTTAAGTCCTTTCCAAACACTGTTTTTATGAACTTCTAGAAGAATGTGTTGCAGTGCATTGAACCAGCCACTTCAGTCCTCAGACCTAATTAGAGGAATGTGCATTCAATCTGAAACAAGAGTTACCATAAGAGATTCAGGATGCTAAATATGATCCAGGTGTACACTTTTTTTTTTGCTACAACAACTAATATGTTGAGTGGCGATCGTGGGAGAAAGTATTTGGCACAATTATTTCTTGCAAGCTTTCCAAGCCCTTTCTGTGTACTTTATATAGCGTATCAGTGTGCTTTTCACTTAACTTCAATGGTTTGATAAAGCTTGTTAAATATAAACTTGGCTTCTTTTTCTCTTGGAGAATTTTATAAGCTGAGCAAGCCAATATATCAACACTACCATATTCTCAAAGTTCATAAGCTAAGTTCTTCACAGATGCATGAATCTGGGGGAAAATATTAAATAACTGCATAAGAATGATTTCTTTCCAGCTTTTTAAACATTCGGGAAAACAACAGGGTTTTTTTTTTCTATTTACTTGCTGAGTTTGGGAGTGTAAGAAATTGCATGTACATATATCAGCTTGTTCATAATAAACAGAATAATTGCTGTTTTGGTGTTACAAAACAAAAAACAGAGTGCAACTTCATGTTATTAGTAACTGGTATTACTATTAATAATGCAGTTCTCTGGCTTACAACAAACACTGGTTTTGCACTGTAAGTACACTTGCATATCCAGACAATAATCATGATCAAGCTTCCCAATTGTAAAAAATAACAGCAAAAAAGGACAAGGAATTTTTTGACTGAATAGGTACGACTGAAAATGTTAAATCCCACTTCCAAAAAATCCCCACAAGTAACAAGGTCTCACACAGAACCAGCAGAAAACAGCTGAAAGTAAGGGTAGTCCAGAGGTCAGTCAGACTGAGAAAACAAGAATAAATCCAGTTTTCCTCCAGGGAAGATTTTGATATATGCTGGGCTAAAAAAGAAGAGGCAACAGAGAGAAACACTTCACCCTTTTGTCTGGACACAGAGTGTCCAAGATATGTTTCCTACAACTTTGTAGATTTAAATTCTGCAGTAAGATTTATCTCAGAAAGGGCTTTCATGGACTGTCCCACCCATCACAGCACCATTTGCATACAAGGGGAGAGATGCTACCACTCTGAAGTCCAATCTTGAATTTCTCAGGCAGTTAAAAGGGTCATTAACTTTGACCAAAGTCAATCATCTTACTACATATCTTTCCAGATTTTCTGCAAAGTAACCTGCCTGTTTTTCTATGAACATCCACTCAGGAGGTGCAGAGTGCCAACTGAGTTTCAGGGAAACACAGCTAAAACTAGTAGTCTACAGAAGC
>JAYRBT010000139.1:24761753-24805098 GCA_036023395.1 Myiotriccus ornatus | reverse complement strand
TGAACATCCACTCAGGAGGTGCAGAGTGCCAACTGAGTTTCAGGGAAACACAGCTAAAACTAGTAGTCTACAGAAGCTTGTATATCAGATCCAGGGATAAAACTAACTGGAAGATTGATTGAGGGTGTGATTTGTAAGACTCCTAGATTTTATGACTGAACTCCAGAGTATCAACAGGAACAAAGTGCCTATCTTAAATGCTTAAATATTAAAACATTTTAAAAGGTGCCAGAACAGTGAAGACAAATGACATGCTACTCTAATGACATCAAGGAATAACAAACTGGCCATTCTTTTCTTTTAGCATTTCCTTTTTTCAACAGCTTCAAGGATCACATAACTGCATTTAGTGCACTAAGGATTTTTCAGTCATTGAAAGGAGGAAAAGAAAGAATCAAGTTTTAATCTTTAAATTTTTTAATAGCTGTTATAAGTTTCCTAATTCCAATCTTTCCCGGTCCACTACGGGCTAAGAAGGAAAATTACTGAACTATCTCTTAATACAGATAAGGCATTCATGCTCTGCTGATATCTAGTATTATGCTTTAAGTTTATGCTTTTAATGGTTATCACCCAGATCCCAATGGTAGCAGAAATTCATACTCCTAGTGAGAAGTTTGTTCTGTTTGTTAGAGACTTATCCATCTGAGTAACTAGAAAAGATTCCTCTGTACTTCACTGTAGTTTGTATCAGTCTTGAAATAGTTAAATATTAAGCCATCACTGCATTCCTCCCTCATTGCCATTCCTCCCATATCCATATCAGGAGAAGATTATCCTTGGTGCCAGATTCCACTGTCTGCATCAGACTAAGTGGTTCAAAGGCCAAGTGTAGGAATTCCGTTTTAAAAAATACTAATTTTTTCTTCTCTAAAAAAGCAGCTCCCCAAAGTCACTGCAGGCATTTTTAGAAAAGCAGTAAAGCATCTAAAGGAAAGCAACAACCCAATAACTTCCACAAATCGCAAAGGCATTTAAATAACATTATCAGCGTTTTTATCATTTGTGCTCTTTGTCACCACTGAACAGACCAATTTCACTGGTCCTCAGCTGATTTCAAGCTGAGCAGTGCATTCAGGAGAGCTATGAAGTGAAAGCCTAGGACAAACTTACTCAGTGTGTGGGACAGCAAGTGAAATAACAACAAAAGGAGGAAATAGGCAAGCGACGAGTCACCAAGGGTCAGCCCAGGAAAAGATTAGATTTTGAGAGATACAGGAAAAAAAGTACCCATGCCCTGGCATGTTTCCTCTCCTCATGTGGACCAATCCTAGACCCCTACAATTTTCAGGATTTAGTCTGGTAGACTAGGACATCTATCACTATACAGAAACCAATGACCCCTTTGCCATAGATTGCCTAACAGAAGTACCACCTATTCCATGGCAAAGCAAAGCAGTGTTTACTGTCATGCTGCTTTGTCAAAGTCTGGCTAAGGCTTCAGAGGCCCAGGGGGAAAAACAGAAGGAAAACATCTATGCATCACAAGATAACCTAGTTGAAAACACAACTTTAAATATTGAGGTCTTCAGCAGGTAATACTGGCTGGAAGATCAGAACTGCCAGTGGGTGCTGGGTACAGTGCTCTCTGTGCTGGGTTCTGCCCATCCCTGTGTGATAAAACACCACCTTTTGTGACTGTTTCAGATACAACAGCCCTTGGCGACACAGTAGAAAGCAGCCATCTAAGATGAGACAGTAATTCCTCTGAAGATTTTCCAAAACTAAATACTGAAATCCTATTTCATTATCTGAGTGGATCTAATATCAATTTTCTCCTCTGTTTTCCAAGACAATGAGAGTTACAAGACTACTGAGATGTTGCCTGCATTCTCCAGTGGGAAACAAGTACAGGCAGTAAGAGTGAGGCTTTTTCTTCTCTTTTCAGGCAGGCATATGGGAACCACGGTGTGAATTCATTTGTGAGAATTAGCTTCTTTGCTGCCTCGACTGAAGAAGCAGATGATGTGTGGAAATGAACCCAAAGAAGCTCAGCAAAAGCCAAACGAGATTAGCTCATATCCACAACCCAGGAACACTGCAAAGACGTCTGATGTAGGTGAGACACAGCAACAGCTTTAAAGAAGCTGAAGGAAGTAGCTCAAAACTCCCCTTCCCTCAGGAAATATAGAGGCAAGTGAAAAATCCACAAACGTTTTTGGAGGTGGGAAGGATTTGGCACATCCACATAGCAGATAAGAATCAAGTCAAAGGTTAGCTAAATGTTACTAGTTATTCCAGTTTGAAATTCTGTATTGTCCCAACATCATGGTTGCTAACACCGTGTTTGGCTGCAAGGAACCCTTTTTAAGAGGCACTGGATTACACTGGGTGGGAGCTCTGCCATCCTGAGCTTGCAGTGCCTCACACTGAGCAGTAGGTTTCAAATCCTTAACAAATGCTTTTGTGCACTCCCTACATAAATGCCTCTGGGCAGAGAGAAGGCAGGAAGGGACACCAGTGACCACTACCTAGATGATACTTTCAAAGTGTCCAGAAGAGAAAAGAGGGAAAAAAAGAACAAAAAGGAGAGTGGAAAGGAGAGAAAAAGATCAAAGAGAAAGGATAAAAAAGATACCAGCTTTGCTAATGATTACATTACTAGCATCATCTAGAGCACAAGCGGAATATGTTTGCAGTCACACAGTTATGTCACACACTGGCAGGGGATAGAAAAAAAAGATATGGGATTAAAGACAGACATCTGTTGACTTATCTGAGGAGCTATCTGTCCCTGCATAACATACTGGGGCCAGTAAGAGCTGCTGGTGCTTGACCCGTTGCAATCCTGCTGTGTTGTGCACTTAAGCCTTTGAAGCTATGTATGTATATCACAAACCTCAAAGGGTGGCAGCTGACCTAAACAAATAGTTGATAAACACTTCGCAAAGATCCTGTGTTTGTTACATGTACCATAATGTAAGCTTGCAGTCAGATCAAACCAAACTTAAAATGCTTTTCCTTTCCTGCTTTTCCAAACCCCTGTATCTGAAGCACATCTCTTGAAAGCATTAGCTTCAAAATCTAGCCTCTAGGGACAATACGGAAAAACTAATTGTAAATAATAAGTTTTAAACAGAGAATTGTCATGTCTCCATGAAAACAGCTGAAAACTATCCCTCTGCTTTAGAATTCCAGAGAATACTTGCAACACAAGACACCTGAGAAGCACGATGCTGGAATCTAGAGTCATTTCCACAGAACTCTTTAATTTTAACTGTTGGTTCACATTACACAAATTTTGGGAGTCTTTACTATGTATTTCCTTTTACAATGTCATATAACCATGTTTTAATATTTTTAACTGAATATAGATTGCTTAAAAAATAATCTTGAAAAAGTAAAAAACACACTCTACTAAGTAGTACCAGGATTTGTCTTCTAAATTTTAAACCAGCTTCTGTCTCCATTTTAAATTTATCTAACTGTCCATAACAGATAAAATGTCACAGGAAAAACTTTTCTACAAGGAACAAAATATTTTGCTGTTTAATGACCTACTACAGCAAAAGCCCAAGACTTTCCCAGACAGGTGCCAAAGTAACCAGAAAAAAACTCCCAAATTGCTTGTGCACCTGCTCTGAGACAGCAAACTTCTCCTCCTGCAACATTGCTTAAGCAGTTTTATTGTACAACAAGCTGAAGGAGAAAGGTGGATCCAACACACCCTCCCCATCTCTAAAATTAGCAGCAGAACTAGAGATGAAATCAGGTGTTGAGTATTTCTTGGCAGATATGCATAGCTCTCTAAGTGCCAGTAACGTCTGCTGTGGTATGCACTAAAGCTGGCATGAAAGTGCTGTACGTTTCAGAGAAGCTCTTAAAATGACACGTGTTCATGCTATGAGAATCTTTACTATCTTCAGCTTTTCATGTATCCCTTTCCATAGACACAGTCCATAAAACTACCCTGTTATTTTTATGCAATTTTCCCACTGCTTAGTCATGAACATCTGAGAGTATTTGAATTCATACAATTTAGGTCACATAAAAGTCTTTAGGTAATCAGACATGGTCCCCTTTCTCACCATTCTTAAAGATACAGAAATATGCTAATAGTGACCCTCAACTCCCTGAATTTGAATCTACTGACTATTTATGAGTTGCGTTGCATTTCAATACTTTTCAATAAAATGTCTTTCATTTCCCTGAAACCTTCACCTGAAAGCATAATTTAGTACTTATACAGGACAATATACTCAATAATTTTAGAAAGAAAAAAAAACCAGAAATTTTTAGATTAACAGATTCAGAACTTACTTCCCACATTTTTTGTTAGGTAATAAAATCAACTATTTTTGCAGCTTTACCACATGACCATTTCATGCCTTTGTTCTCATTGGTATAGTGTTCCAAACAAACCAAACACTATAGTGCATGCTTTCACCTCACTGCATCTACAGGTCCGATAAATGAAAGGATATGTAAAATTACTTACTGAACACATCTCCTCGGGGTTTCTGAGGATCTGGCTGGATCCTGTTGTCATCTGTGACTCCTTTCGAAGGCGTAGTTTCAATGGGAACTTGTGAAGGTTCTTCAGTTATTATAAGAGGAGGTCTTTGTGGTGGCAGTGTAGGTCTTATCGTTGTAGGTTGAGGTGGTGGTGGAGGTCTCGTTACTGGCGTCGTTACTGGCCTTGTCGTCACTGGCACATATCCAGTGGTTGGTCTTGTTGTCACTGGCACGTATCTAGTGGTTGGCTTTGGTGTCAGCCGAGTTGCCGGTCCAGGTGTAGGCTGGGTCGTTGGTCTGGGTGTAGGTCGAGTTGTTGGTTCAGGTGTAGGTTGAGCCGTTGGCCTGGTCACCGGCTTTTCTGTAACAAAAGCAGGGACATATGATGGTCTGAGGGGTTGCCTTGTGTCTCCAACATCAAGAATCCTATTTGTTATACCACTGTCTCCTTTAAGGAGAGTGCCGTTGCCTTTGAATATATGATATGGACCAGGTGGTTCAATAGGAAAACACTAGGAGTAACTGCAAAGAGAATCAAAATGGGACCATAATGGACATTTGAGCCTCTCACACCAGAAGCTTAACAATCTATTTCATTATGAGACAGAGAGACTTTGCTGAAATAATTTTTTTCTTCTGAATGTTTCCACCAGTTAGAAACATACGTTAGTATCAGCACTGCTGAGTTATCATATCCCTTTAGATAGCACTTCTCATTGCAGCAATTTAGATGATTTAGAATAACTGAAGACCAAAAGACTTCCATCCCCACCTGCTCCCAAGCACTACGTCTCTTTCAGAGTTAGTAAAACTTACCTAAGAGCACTGCTGATTAAAAAAGCACAGGCAGGAAGCCGTGGGTTAAGCAGACCCCTAAACTGGACAAGTTCATAATCAGGAGTGGAGGCAGGTTTAGTAAGACTCCAATGTTACGACCATTTTGGTCACAGATGGGCAGACACCTTCGGCTTAAGAAAATTATCTTTTAGACCCCTGCTTCTAAACTTTTCTCCTTGTCAATAAGTAGTAACCATTTTGCAGAGATTGAACCTAAGTCAGACTTCACTTAAATCTTTACCTTTGCTAAGCATCAGGAAACTGAGTAAATTACATTTTTTCAGACTCCACCAAAACTAGGAGAACTGAGCACCACCTACACCACAGTGACAGGACCTACAGTACCATCTCCTCCACTATTTCATAAAGAAAGGACAACAAATTTTAATTTGGTTTCACAAGGAGAGTTTCGGCAGACATGAAACACACGAACATCTGTTTTGCTATTTATAATTTTCTGTTTGTTAATAAGCCTTTTATATCTCAGTGGAGATCTTAAAAGGCCCAATAAGAACTCTAGTCACATATTTTGTTTACAAGTGTTTCAAGTATAACACACATTTAAAATGAAGAACTACTGTTTGTTAAGCAATGAATTGTTTGATGATAGCAGGTAAAAAGGTTTTCCCTCTGGTCACTTGTGTATATTAAAATACAAAACATACCATAGAACGATGTCCCCGTAACACATATCATATGTGACCACATACAATTGCAAGCACTCCACTTGTGAAAGATCACCTTTTACCATGATAGCTACAGCCAAAGGAAAAAATGGCATTGCTCTTTAAAGCAAACAGAATCAAAGACAAGATCCCACAAACGAACACAGGGTCCTTGAAAAGATTCAGCAGATGTCAAAGAGCAGCATGGTCCTGCGGGATGTCAAATGTGGGGCCTATTCAGTACCGGGGGGATGGCTGCTTCTCCCAAGAATGAGGTGAGGAAGCAAATTCTCCAACAGTGAATTCTTTTAAAGAAACCCTCCCTCTCAGCTCTGCTCACATCTGGGAAGCAGCAGGGAGTGGATGGGGCGAGCTGCTGAAATGGGCCAGTTGCGGAGTGTACACAACAACAGGGTATGAGTAATACACATTGTTTGATCAGACCTACCCTGCTTACTCAGTTCTTCTCATCCTGAAGCAATCTCTAGAATCAAGCTGTGAATAGGGAGAGGTGAATTTCTTTCTAATTATGAAAATGTCTCAGGGAAAGGTATTTTTACCAAGGCATGCTAAGACTTAGAAAACTCCAACTACATTCCCCAGCCCCTTATTAAGTATTAAAAATAGCTTAGAGAAACTGAGCCTGATAGTGCAATACCTTAAGGTTTACAAAATGGGATACATTAACTTTCAGAATCTGTCTTTCAAAAGGAGTATTACATACGTATGCAGCTTGTTCCGTTGTCTCTGTAACCTTCTTTACATTTGCATTTGTAGGATCCTGGGGTGTTGTAACAGTGTGAAAAACTACCACACTGATGGTGGCCAAGGGAACATTCATCTATATCTGCAACAGAGATTTACATTAAAAAAAAAAATCATTTGCTTCAAAGAAACTTGACTTTGTGCTTATCCCTGCAAAAACATAAACATTATGATGATTATTTTAAAAAAGTAATAAAACTGAATTGCCAGTGGGAAAAGGAAGGTAGACAGTCACAAATAATGTGGTGATACAAACATTAGGGTAAAAGGGACTACTGGGCAACTTTCATATTGCTTGGCTTATACCTCAGCATCAGCTTCAGACATGCCTTGGGACAGACTGAAGTTGAGATCATGAAGATCGCGATTTTAATAACCACTTCTTACAGGTGACATAATAAGGAAAGAAAAACAGTGTAGGAATATTCTAGTGCTCTGCATTGAAATTTCTCTGAAAAAATATACTTAAACAAACATAAAGCAATGGCTCATTATCTCCACATGATCACTTTTCAGTGAAAGAATCATAACCAGTTGAGGACCAGTCTGAAACTACGGCAGTGGAACCTAGGAATATCTTTCTCGAAGGGCATACATGAGCTGCATTCCAGTCTCATGTCCAGACACAGACAGGTTATTTCCCAACTCCTGCCTTCTCCCCACCTGTCTTCAGGGGAAGGAAAGTTGGGCAGTCTGGGTTGGAAGCAGCTGGGGTGTGCCCATTTTCTTATCTTGGATCTTGGGGCAGACCGATGTTACAGCTCAGACGTAGCCTAAGCTCATACACTGCTCCAAGCCTACATCTGCCACTGCACAGTGAACCCTGCAGGGACAACGGTTTTGGAAAGGAATTCCTGGGGTCATCAGCTCTTCTCTCCCACTAGCTTCCACACAAGAACCAGTTAGAAGAATGTGGGCTAAATACTCTTTCACATTCTATTTCTAGAATCCACCCCTTCTTAAAATATTGATGCAGTGTAAGACAACCTGCTTCAATATTTCAGCCACAAAAAATAAAAATTCCTCCTAAAAACATTAATTTCATTTTAGAATATGCAGTTTTATGACATGTATGTAAGAAATAACTTGTTTTTACCATGGCATTGGTATTTGCCTCCAATGTATATCAGATCAAAGCCTTGGTGACACCTGCAAATGTAGCTTCCAAAAGTATTGACACAGTGCCTAAATCTTGGACAGACAACTCTCCCAGTAGCACATTCATCAATATCTGTGGAAACAAAGGAACTGTATTATTCTTAATAGCAGTTAAAATACAGTCTATGCTGTCTAAATGAAACTGATTTCACGTAATGGAAAGCCACAGAATAACCAAATTATTTTTCATAGGGTCCCTTGGTCAGCCAGCAGTAATACCTGAGCGCTGCTTCTGATTGTGCCATCTTACTTCAGTTCTTGGTCACATGCCCAAATTTTTATGCCTCCTATGTGAGGAGCCTTTTCAAATGCTGCTGTGAGTAACAAGAGATGTATCGGCATAACAAGCACTGTTACTGAATTTTGAATGCTTGCTCTATGCACTTGCTATCCTCGTACCTTCCCCTTGGAGATGAGATGTTTTCCAATTCCCCGCAGAATGGTGTTACAGCTTCCTCAAGGCCTCAAAGCACTCATCCTTGAGACTCTAATGGTATTTGTCTGAAGAAAATCTATTTCATGTTATTTGTATAACTTTCATTTGCTGCACTAGGCCCTGCCTGGTTGTAAAGCACCTGGATTTATAGGCAAGGAATTATAACTAAAACTAGCCCAGTAATTCTTTTTCTGAGACATGCCTGAAATATTGTTCCTGTAGCACAGGTCATACGTGCACATTCAAAGCACACAGTTGGAAGCAGTTTGTTTTCTTAAAATCTCAGGTGTCCCTAATCCACAACCTGCCCTTTGAGCCTATCGGGGTCTCTTCATCTGTTCAGGACTTGCTCTAAACAAAGGGAGTTCAAGCTAACGCTAGGACTGCACTATTTCTGTCTCTCCTACCAGTTAGCTGCCACAGGTCAGATGCTTTTCGAGTACCCATTCTTTTCAGTCTCTTATGCTGCACAGTGCCTGTGCTGTAGCTGAGGCCTCTTTCACGGAGAAGCTAGTTACTTAAGTGACCTTAAAATATCTCTGAGGTGCTGAGATACATGGCTCCCAGCAAGACCTGAAGCGGTGCTGCTGCTCTTCATGCTGACTAACAAGACAGGCAGACGCCCAGGGAGCAGCTGATGCTCACCCAAGGCTGCTTTCACTGCCTGCGAAACTCTCAGGCGAGGTCAGGCTGACACACAAAAGCTGCTTGCGCTACTACCACTCATTCTGTAGTCCTTGGATACTGAACTAAAGCCTGCTGAGTGCTAGAACACTAATTCTTCACTGAGGTAGAGATCTGCCGTGCACGGCCGCCTCTGACGCACGCAGCTCCTGATGTTTCTTGGTTATCTACAGGGCACAGTTCAAGCCTTTGCTCTGCAGCTCTATCAGGCTCTTGAGCTATGGGAAAGCAAGATTTCACTATCCACGCAATTCTTTTCCCAAAAGCAGCACTTCAGCTGCAGATGTCAAGAGTGCAAAACAAAGCCGAGTGATTGATGCCCTGCTGCTTGTAAAAGAGGCCTGAACAGGGCAGAGAGAAGCCTGAGTCTCTTCCATCACACAGAAAAAAATGTTACCACAAAGCTGGTTAGTTAGGGCAGCCACCTGAGGCAGGGGAGAGGTAGCTTCAAATTCTTCAAGATGTGTTGTTTCCCACAGCTAAAAGAAGTGACCTACAACCATGAATTACTGGCCAGATGGATTCTCCCAGTAGCTCCTGCTGGCACTGTCCCACTCTGCATGAAGAATTACTGAGGACAAGAGGGATTCAGCCCCTGAACTCCCACACTCCTGGCCCGTCAGACTGTTCTGACCTAGCTGCAAACCTCCACTCTCCAAGGAGAGCACTGCTGGAATGGTGTGGTAAAGGCCTGAATGAGAAAGAAAACAAGACCAATGCTGGGCACCTCTCCACATGCCTGGATCTTCCTATAAATCTCTCTTGATTTGAATCTATTAGTAACATTTTAGGCTTTGAGCTGTTAAGTTTTACAAACTCTACCACATTCTTCACTAGAATTTAATTTACAAGTCACAGTTTTTTACTCTTTATTAAAATATTATTCCAAGGCTACAAGTTTCAAACTCTTGATTACTGTGAATTAGTTCTGTTCTTCGTTGGTTTTTTTCAATCTTTAAACCACAACTTTAGAAAGTAATTCAATAAGGAAAAGAATAGCCATTGAACGTATCTCAGAATGGATTATGATCTTTAAAACCTAATGTAGCTTGTCCTGCTTTTTCCTTTCCACACATTCACGTTTTTGCAAATTCACATCGAGCAAGCAGTATGTTAAACGATGAAAACAGTGTTGCGGTATTGTTTAATTTTCTAGGCAGTTATACCTCTTAAAGATACAGGACTGAACTGCTAATCAATACACTTTAGAAAACTGACACAAAAATAATGGAAAAATACAACAGTCTTCCACATGCATTTAATATGAGATGCATGGATACTCATTACTGGGGGGGGAAACCAGGTTTTGATCACTAGCTAGAAGATGATGCAAGAGTGTTTATGATTCCTGTAGTTCTCAAATAGTACAGTGACTGTGGCATCTTTCAAGTCAATTCACACCTGGACCAAATGGTGTAAGGCTGTTTCCCTCCGCCTGCTACAACCCGCTGTGGTTCATACCTGCTTCCTAAGAAAAGCAGGGATGAAGAAGTGAGTTGTGTTCTCATCTCAGTGCCAGGGAGCTGCTCCAAAGGCACCTAATGCAGACAGCACCTAATGAGTATGATAGTTACTGTTCAACAGAGAAGGAGAATTACAGTCTTGTTTCTTACTTGCTGTATGACCATATTACCAACTCAAGCACAAAACAACTAGGAGACTGATTTAAAAACTGATTTTTAAGTTTAGAAGGTCATGTTTTCAAATTTCTATACAAACATGCACACAAAAAAGGGAAGTAATTTATTTTAGAGTGAAAATCATTATTTTCAGTCCTCAAATAATTTCAGACCTTCTGAAGCTGAAATGTGTATTCTGCTAATTTCATTAAATTAAAATACCCATCCAAAAATCTGGCAACACTGACTGATTTATTGATTAATTAATTAATTAATTAATTGTTTAATCCACATTTTCACTGATACTTTGCCAATTTATTTTTCACTTTGTTGTCATTTAGTTTATATGATTTACCTTCACAGCCAAATTCGTGGTTTTTTAATGATTGTCTGGAAGGAACATTTTAACAAGAGAATGATCAGCATGGGTTAAACTAAGAATAAAATAGTGCCTAGAGGAATTTCCACCTGTGCTAAAAAAAGGCATTACATTCCCAGCTGTCCTTCAAACTCTCCTCAGACAAGGATTTCATGAGATGTAGCCAATGCACAGTTCAATTTTCTTACTATCATCTACGCTTCTATTTGTACTGCAGCATTATCCAGACCTTTGCTGGAGCTAACAACTTCCCCAAGAGCAATGGACTTGTATGCACATGAGCAAAAGGCATGGCCCTAGTCCCAAATAACTTCAATTCTTGGAAGCATTTAGTACAAATTAAACTTGATAGAGAAATGGCACAAAAAGGGTGCACATCATAAGCACTTCCTACCAAAAAAAGGGGAGTACCTTATGTTATGATGTGGAAAGAACAGACATCTCCAGCTGTAACTACTTTCTCTGTATTGGACAAGCCTGTTCTGAAATTTTTCTGCAAATTTTAGAAAGGGGTTATGAGATCAATATGAATCATGTACTCCCAACTGAAATGTGGGTACTACACAGTTCTTCACCTTTCTGGGAAAAAAAAAGTGGGTTTTTTTAAAACTACTCTGAAGAACTGAAAGAGCTTCATATGACTGGGTTGAGTGCTAGTCTTTGGCATTAAAGTACACTTTGTTTATCTCAAAGTATGAAGTTTGCCTAAATATAAAAATGCACACTAGGAGAATGTTGCAAGCATTTTTTCTAGCAAATTTCTCTACTTGATATAACTTCCTTGAATTTGTACTTAAAATCACTCAGCTCACCATGGCATGGCACAAATATCTTCCAAAGATCTCTGTCTGCCATAATGTCTAAAACGCAATTAAGCATAATTTAATCCCTTCAGCATGTAACAATGGTGGAGGTTTTTTTCTCCTTTTTTTCCATTCTTTTCCGTACATAAGCATGCCAATTATGTACTTCAGAAAACCCCCAACTTAGTATGGAGCCTGCTCTTCACATCAGAAGATCTGAAATCTGTCCCTTTCTTTGTCAACAAATTCTTGGTCAGCACAGGTCAGGCATTTGGAGAACCACCTGCCCTGTGAACAGCCAAGACACCCTAATGGGTGATTAGGACATCCACATTTTCTTGCATTCTTTCGGGGTTGTTACTGGTTATGGAACTGTAGCACTGCATAGGTTATAAATAATAAAATCACTGGAGCATCATATACACTCAGGATGTATAGTTAATGACTAATAAAATCACACGTCACACTGTTCTTTAGACCATAGTAGAGTCTGATTAACCATAAGCACCTTTTCCATGTCCACAAACAAGGAAACAAAACATCTCACTTTTACACACTCTGAACTCCTGAGTTTATTTTAACCTGGAGTTTTCACAGTATGGAAGAAAGATAGCAGATTCAATTCCATTAATACTGGGAGCATGCATAGACCTCTGCCTTGTTGCACTATAATCTCAATGACTTTTACAAATTATCCCTCTACCCCCTGAGCTAGGCACCACCATGCTGCGTATGAGGGAGAGCTGACCTCCCATTCCCTTTTTATGCAGGCAGGTATTTTGGAGTCTTGGGCCCAAGGGCTTGGATACCACACAGTCTGTATGGGCTTTAGGCAGACAATGAATCTTGCAGGACTGGAGGAAAACACTGGCAGTCACTGACACAGACCACTTGATCAACGTGCCTCATTATAATTCTCATTAGTAACATCTTTAAATCGCATGTACAACGCATTCTAATTTCATCTGAAACTCTCTTGAACTCCATTAAGTGTAAGGATAAAAACACTGTGGAGAGAAAAAAAAAAATTTAAATCTATATTTGATCACCTACCTATGCAAGTCCTGCCATCAGGCCCAAGCTGCAGCCCTGGAGAAGGACAGCGGCAGCGCACCTCCCCTTTCAGCACATCACAGCCATACTGACAATTTGCCATCAAGCAAGAAAGGGCATCTAGAGAAAAACAGTTGAAGATATTTAGATAAGGACTCTGATCAGTACTAGAAAATTACTGAAAACTTCGAAGAATTAAGGTGTCACATAGTTATGACAGAAGTGGAAAAATGCTTGTTGAATTTGACAGGTATTATTTTGGGCTTCAAAGAGCAAATGCACCTACTAGTATAATTTGTCTCCTCAAAAACTGCATCTCCAAAGGATGGGGTGAGGGGGGGAAGAAAAGAGAGAAAACCACTACAATTGTAGCAAGTCGTGTCATAGAATGGAGCCCCCATGAGGAATATAAAGCCCAGTATGTAACAAACTCTCCTGGACAATACTGCCATTTTAAAATAGGAGCATCTCTAATTAAAGGTAATTTCTCTTCCCTTCCCTCTGTCCAGGCGTTCAAGATAACCACTTTTATGGGAGCAAGTAGGAACCTGATCTCCAGAGAGATGACAGTACAGTTTTATACCAGTCAAACAAACAACATCTGCAGCATTAAAGATTTTACATTCATAAGGACATAATACAGCAGAACTGCAGGTGTCTTGCTGCAATGAAAACTGCAGGCACTTGTCCTTGAAGGCCAATTAACAGTGATTTACAGCACTGAAGAATGCATCTGGGGAAACTTGTAATAAAACTAATAAAATCAAAATAATTGCTCTTGGTTTTCTCAGCCTAATTATATTAGGGGAAAAAAAAAAAAAAAAAGAAGCTCATCTTGCGCAACTGCCTAATTTCCAGGAAGATTAATCTTTTACTTTGGAACCCGTCTCCATTTCATAGAAGTTTCCCAGGGAAACTCAAGCAGGGATTTTGAGAAGCTTGGAAAAGAAAGCAAGCAACAAGCCTTGCCGTACTTGAGCACGTTCCATCTGGCATAAGCATGTAGCCGTTCAGACAGTAGCACTTGTAGCTGCCGTAGGTATTCATACACCGGTGTTTGCACGGCCGTGGCTTTAGTCCACACTCATTCAGATCTGAAATGAAGGGCACAAGGGAAGAGGGTGGGAAAAGAAAACACACAAAGCGTGCGCGACAAAACTAACTAGCTCAAGTTGCTGGAGAAAGGAGGAAAAACATGGCAATTAGCTAGTTATATGCAGTTCAGCCGACAGCAAGTGTCCAGAACGTTCTGTGCAAAGCACTGTTCCTCCCTCCTGCCAAGTGGCTTATTTTCTTTGGTTTCTTCGATATCCTTTCAGAAATGATAGCATTAGTATTAGATGATGTGCCAGCCATTTCACGAGGGAACACACAAGCTCAGGATGCCGACATCTTGCCACTATTCATATTGATGCCATGTCCAGGACCAGCCAGCACTCTGGAGGAGCAGGAGGAGGAAGAAGAAAGCAAATGTCACTCTGTAATCACTATCAGCATTTCTGATAGCAATTCAGTGATTCACTATCATGCTTCAAAATTAGTTGCAGAGGAAGGTAGGAAAGCTGATGCTAACCTACTTTAAACGATCTCACAGAGAAGATTTTTTATTTACTATCTAAAAAATACTGAAAAAAAAAAAAGTATCTGACATAAGTTATATTTGTCAAGGGCTATCCACAAAGGACGATATTTCAGATTTACAATTTAATACAGAATTTAATACAAAATATTCAGCCTACAATTTCCATATTAGTAGACAGCGCTTTAAACAAGAAGTAAAGATTGAGTGATTTCCTTCAGAACTCTCTTCCAAGAATGTGTCGATATTAACTGAGTAAACCAGAATAATATGTTACTTAGTTATTTGTATAGTGATTAACAAAGATGACAACAAAGGTGAAAATAATAAATCTATTCACAAATCCAGCCAGTGAGTACTTAAAAAACTGAGTTACAGATCCTCATCTTTAATGTTGCACAATGCTCTCTGGAGCTCTGTCACGGAAGGAAAATTGCCATTATTTCCAGAATTTTTCAAAGAGCCATCTCCCACTATTAAGCACTATCTCATCAAGTGTCAATCCCTCATCCATGTAGCAGAAAAGCAAGCCTTGGGGCTCCTACCACGTTGTAGACCCACACACAGTAGCCACTTCATAAAATAACTGAGGAGGTGACAAATACTTTCTGTGGGCTAGAGGTGAAGGCTCAGGGTTAAGGTGTTAAAGATGTTAAAACAGAAAGATAAATTTACCTCTCATTAGAATAAAGTCAGTAATTTGTTGATTGCTTTTCAGACTAAAGTATAAAACTTAACAGGGTCTAGTAAATGGAGTGAGAAAAGTTACATTCACGGTGGAGAAGAAATTAGAGAAAACATTGCTTCTAGAAAACTATGCCTGGAATTTTTCTAGTTCCTGATGTTTGCATTTTAAATTAATACTGAAACACTGTAATAACTTAGTTTTAGAAAGCAAGATTTTTCACCTTATTCTTTTAAGGCCAAAATATTCTTAAACGGCATTCTAAAACTGAGAAATACTTTCCCTTTCATTTTGACTGATAAAATGCAGAGCCATCAAGAGAAAAATAAATGTATCAGACTAAAAGTCACTGATGTAATCCAAAAGCAGCCACAAGTTTGTTGCCTGTTACGTCACTGCTGCTCCAGAGAGCTCCTAACAGTGTTTATGTGTGTCGTAAAATCTGTTGTCTTCTGACCTACTTTGTTTTCATCTTCATGGGGTCAAGGAATAGCGAGTGAGGTATTTGCCCTTCCCCTCAACCCTTCCCCTAACTGATGGATATGACCTACTTTCCTTCATTTTCCAAGGCCTCGGGAAGAGCAGCATGTTTAGAGACAAGTATACTTCCTGCTCCCCTCTTCCACAAGAGGGTAGTGATAAGGGATATAATTTTCCCTTTCTTCCTGTGGAAGGCTGACCAAGATGTTTCTAAGAAACCTGAAGGGGAATGTTTGCTCCTCAAGTGGTGAGGAGGATTAGGTGATCATAAGCAGGACTTCACTGAGGGAAGATTGCCAAAATAAGGGCCAGAGCTATCCCTGATAAACAAGGGGTGATGACCATCTCCACAGTCCTCCTGTGGATCATGCGCTGCAGAAAGAGCACTCCATTTCAACTCTCACTCTTTGTGAGCTGGAAAATCTTTCAGGAGTTGCTAGGAGAACATACGTCTCCCAACAGGCACCAATGCCCCAGTAACAAGAATGTACCTGCTGGGTTTGAGAAAAACAGCTGTAGAAGAATGTACATTTAGTCTTGTGGAAAGAGATTTTCTGCAGGATAGCGTATGTGCCTAGGTCAAATGGGAATGCAGCAGGTGATTACGTTAGAGGGGAAGGACAAATTTTCATTGTGAAAACCTTTGAGTAAAAAAAGCTTTACATAACAATGTTCAATAGTTAACAGATGAAAGCTCACATTTTGGAAGTTAAACATCTCTCGGCAGCACCAAAAAAACCTGTTTTTTTTTCCTTTTTCTGTAAAACATACAAGTCGGCAGCTCCTAACAGACACTATAGCTGCATGAACATATTTATTATACATACAATGTGTCTGTTAAAAAAAATGATTGTTAAATTCAAAAACTCTGCTAGCATTTGATTTCAAATCATAAACGTATCCCCAATGAGTCCACACAATTGAATATACTGAGGTTCACTGACAACCATCATTTTGAGATGTAAAGTAAGAGAAAGTAAAAAGTAAGAGGGCAAAAAAAAAGTTCTCCATGTGTAAAATACGTGCGTTTTTCCTCTTTTGTACAAAAAGCATGACTTTACAAAATAAATGCGTAACAGAGCTAAGTATAAAATACTTAACTAGAAGTAGGAACAGAATAAGGAAAGGTAACACTGAAATTAAGTTGACAGAGCAGGATTTTAACAATGCCTTGTGGTAACTTCTAGTGCTTAAATCTCCCTCCAATTCAGCTCCTACATTTAGATACTCCTGAAGATTTAAGAAGTGTCTTACTTCCAGAGTTATGACCACAGACTCAAAGTTGAAAATCATAAAAATTTATGACTGTTCCCAGTTTACCATCTTGCAGTATAGATTACATTATGAGCCTTAAATAACTGGATCTTTCTATAGGACTCTGAATTCTACACCACCATTTGGTAAAAAATATTCTTAGTACAGAAATGAAAGCTCTGGTACCGACAAATAAACAGCTACTAGTAACAAACTCTGAGAATAACCTGATATTAAAAAGCAGGAACAACCAACTCTATTACAGTATCGTATCACATGTTTTCTATTTGTGGAAGTTTGGCAAATTATTTCTATTGCCTTCATTTCATTATATTTCTGTCTGTGAACAAATGCTGTCAGACTCCTCTGATTCACATCTTAAAAAACACCTTGAAAAAGTAAAAATTTTAACTTTGGCTGATGTAACAGAAACCTAAGGTCACCAGAAAGCAAAAACAGGCTGTTAGCACAACTCCACTTAAACCTAAATCTCCTGTGTCATTGGTTTTCACTTTTGCCTTTGAAACTGGTTATTGAGAGAAAGATGTTTTTAACCTTATGGAGTCAGAATGAATGTTATTGTTCAGGAAAACAAGTACTGTCAGTGCTAGGGCTGCTTAAGAGAAAAGCCAGCCTGTGTGTTAGAGCATACTGCTCAGCCCATCCAATTTTTCCCCAAATGTGCCTTTTCTTCTTTTCAGCAGTGCAGACAGGCACTCAGAAACCACATGACAAGCGTCACACAGTTCCCTAGGAGGCACATTGTACAATTCCTGGCAGGTCCTACTAGTTCTACATAAAGGTCTGTATGAATATGCTGACAGCTCCCTTGATCCACCTCCACTCACCCATGATCTGTAGCAGCATACTTCCCTAAGAAACTGGATGTGCTGCACATGGACAGGGGGAGCACTGGAGTATTCCTGCTATTTATATACTGCTATTTAGATCTGTCTGAGTGTTTTTTATTCCTTAAGTAAAGGCTACTTTTCAAGAACAGGTTCAGGCAAATGTCAGCAGCCGAAAAAAAATCAGCCACAGCAACATGGCTCTTGAAGAAATGCCGGTTACTTATCAATTGTATATTTCAAGCAACCTCTATAAAGACATCACAGTAGAAATGTCTATGCATCAAAAGAAGAAATAAGAAAACAGCAGAAGTCGCCTTTAAAAAATTGAAAGCTAAAATGTCTAAACTCAAAGGGTAATAAAAATAATTATTTTTATGATAATTTCTTTTTGTCACTTACAATCTCCCACCGGCATTTAAAATATAAAGTGTAACACTTAAAAAGTTTAACAAATCCCTTTATTTCTTTGTGGGGATGTCCACTCACTGTCCTGCACCTGGGAATTTCATTGATCTGCCATTTAATTTCCCACATTGCCTACAATTGTGCAGTCAATGCAAAACCAGCACTCTTAATTTCAAAATAACATAAGACAGTAGTGCACATAAAAACAGTTTTGAGCACCATGGAAAGAAGGTTCATAACAAACACAGGCTGCTGAGTACAAGTATTTTATTTTTAAAGAAGTGAAATAAAAATGTGAGTGAGTACAAGGAAAGGACAAGTGCCTTTTGCTGGCAAATCCGGATGTGACTTCTTTGGTTGCTGTGTGGCGCCACACACGATCTTGGACCAACTTCAGTGAACACTTAACAATGGGGCGTTTATCCCTAGCAAGATGCAATACACTCTGTTATTTTTAATTAGCTTCTGCAGACTCCTGCATTCAGTCTTCCTGCCTTTTTCTGCCTATTAGCTAACTTGGATCAAGCAACACAGAAGTCAAATGTTCAGTACCTCACTCACTCAACTTTAAAAATAGAAAACCAAAGACCAGAAACCAAGTACAAGAATTAAACTGTTATCACCATGCTATAAAGAGTAGATCAACTTTCATTTCCAGCAACTACCATCATGCTACCACGTCAAACTCACGAGAGATTTGTAACCCCCAAAGAGAGTTTTGTTCACATCAATTAGAGTGATTAATCAATAGCTGCCAAATGCAGAAGTTAACATTCATTTTCTTCAACTTCCAGCTTTATCTAAATCAGTTTCATCTTTCTCTAACCTGATAAACAATTTCCATTGCTTTCACTTTACAAAGGAACTCAGAAAAAAATAAAAAAAAGAAGAGCAGAGGAAAGAAACAAATGACAGTGACAACCACGAGTGTGGTGGAGTCAAAACTTTTCAGAATACAGGCATAGAGCATCAAGGAAATACAATCAGCTATTTGCTCTGCACGCTAATGGCATTGCAGGTTCAGCTTTCCCATCACAGCCATCGGTCTATTACCCTCCACCCTCTTTCCAAGAAATTGCACCACTGCTTGAAGCTGTGCAGGTAGAAGGATCACACCACCTGAAACACAGGACCACCTCACCCCTTGACACTGTAGTTATTGCATGATGATCCAGGGGTTGGAAGTGTTTCACATGGCAAGGAAACATACCCTGATCCCAGGAAGAAGCTCGAGGGTCTCAGCATGTAATAGAATAGCAGCAGTCACCTGAACTGGTGTGCATTTGGGGCACCACAGTCAGTAGGCATCTCAGAAACCTCATGCACCTCTGCCAGGGCAACTTTGTCACCAATACCATGCAAGAATATTTGATCAATACTGCCTAAAAGGTTTCCTTTAATCATTTATCAACAGTTTTTTCCTTCCATAGCATTTAGTGGCAAGTACATAGTTGAGTTCAAGATTGCAGCCTCCAGCAGTTTGCACAGCATTTTTTTTAATATTATTAAAGTAATTAGTACATATAAAAACTGTTCCATATACATATAACAACTGCTAGTTCACTGCACTGTTTTCTAAAAATGTTCTAGACTGACTAAAACACGTATAGAATAAGATCATAACAACACATTCTCTAAAATGTCAGCCCAGAGTAAGGGGATAAGAAGACAGGGTAATTTGAGAGATGACAAACTTTTAAAAAAACTGAAAAACACAACGTTCATTTCCACATCAGTTCAGGAGGCATTAGTAAATCCAAAAATAAATATGTATGTATTTTTAAAGAAAATAACTCTAAAATTCAGCACGTCATAAGAAAGTTAGCCAACATCAGGGGACATTTTTCAACAACAAAACCGTTCTAAATATCACACTCTTCTACCATACTTCCTCAGCACTCAGAAAACGCATTAACTTTTCCTGTAGGCTGAGACACCTGGAAAAATGAACAGTCTCATGGAGATATCTTTGCTTGTATGTTTGACGCTTGGCCATCAAAATCTAATAAATCATGTTATTACAATTCTGTTTTATACTCTATGATCTTTACACCATGACATGTTTTGAAAGTAATTTTCAGGAAAAAAACAAACAATGCAACTACACTGATAATTCAATAAAAGAACACTTAATCTTTACACCAGCTCTTCAGTATGTAGTACAGTTTGTTGCTACCTGGCTAGATCAGGATTAGAAAAACAAAAATGAGAATGTATGAACGATGGGGTTTTTTTTAACTAAACAAATACTATTTCAGTATCCAAAACTGATAATTGTGACTTTATAAAATAACAATCCTGACCACAAGTTTTAAATAACTTTTTTCAGATTCAGGAGAGCATGTAAATACACACTGTACATTATTCACATGGATTTCAGCTTAATGAAAGCCATTTTTCCCCTGTATCATCCCACTGCAGATTGCATTCTCTCTACCAATGTCAGTCCCAATTAGAATAGCTACAACAGTAAGAGACCTGGTATATGAGTCCATTACCCTATAAACACAGGTGACACACACAGCATTGGCAGTAGGGGGTAGAGGGATCAACAGTACTTCCATGACTTCGAAAATAAACTATTTCTTACCTTGGTTGCAGGTTTTTCCAGTGTATCCTGGGTGGCACTTACACTTGTTTGGCCCAACGCATTCACCGTGTTTGCACCCTGGCTGGCATATAGCTGCAAACAGAGGAATACTCATTATTTTTCCACTCCAGTTACAGCTGACAGCGCTTTACTTCGAAACAAATGGCAACGACCTAACAAATAGTACTGTTTATACTCCTCCCATCAGCAACATGATTGCTTCAAATACCACTGGTAACATCAGGTGCGCTTTCAAAAACAACCGCCACCCCAAGACTTGTGGGAAGAGGGAGACACTTCTAAGTAGTCTGTTTTTGTACAACACCACATTGTGCTGTTTCTGGGGCATTAAACCCGTTAAATACCTTATCAGCAGGCAGGCACTGTGCCTTCCCTTGCTCTGTGTATGTATGTTCTATGATTCATGACATTAAATTTGATAAACTTGGAATATGCCCCAGCTACATAGAAAACGTGTGCATCAATGTCACTGGCAACACAAAAAGCCACTGTGCAGTTATTAGTATTCAGCAGCAGAGATCCCAGCATTCACTGCTTTCCTCTGTGACTACAAGGCAATGCTCTTTACCCCCTCATTGAGCAACATTTTGCCTGAACCTCTCCCTTTTGGGTGCTTGGATTCTGGAATAGGAATTACTTCTTTTTCTCTCTCTCTCTCTCTCTTGCTCTGGAGGAAAAAAGAACTGGGTAAAAGCAACACTGACTGTAATATTCTACTTTATCACTGCACACATCCAACTCACTTCTCTGAACGTTTCAAGCATTTATTATCCACCCTGCTGTTTAGATACAGTCTCAGAATGTATAGACTGTAGCTCAGAAATCACGGTCTATTCTGCTTCCAGAGTCAAATAAACACAGAACTCCAGGAAACAGTAGTTAGGAAGCCATTTTTTGGTACCTCCCTCAATATAACATGAACAAAATTCATAAAGTAAACTTTTAGAACTTCAATAACACAAAAATAAGCATTGCTTTTGAAGAAATATAAGAATTCATGCACAAATTTAGTCATACTGATGTAGGATTAGCTAACAGGAGTATTATCAGAGTGCAATGAATCCTGCAAAGCTCCAAAAACCATTTGACAGATGAAAATTTTAAACATTTCCAAGCTCTCTTTATTAGAAATGTTTTTCTGTTACTAAACATACTGTTTCAACCTACTGGAAAAGTGAAGTATTTACTATGCTCTATAATATTGTTTATCATTATATGATAAAATGCAGATGCAAAATTCTAGTGAGCTCACTGTTTAAGCAAGACAGACACAAAATAGACAGAACTTAAATAGCCTGTAATCAGGATTTATCTATTTACCCTGGCTTTAGTTCATTTTATAAAGTAACAGTATGATTTGCCATTTGCAAAGTAACTAACTAGATCCAGCTGTATTAATTAATCTAACAACAGGCTGTATCATAAAACTGGATGTATTAAGGATGTAATTTAACAGAAATCTCCAGAACACACTCAAAAATGTAGCTTGCATTCCAGCCAAGCTGTTCAACAGGGTTGAATTAAACAAAATTAAAACAGAAACAAGAGATTAGTTTTGGTTGTGGAAGAACTATGCAAAATAAATCTCTGACATTTTAAAATCTTTTCCATAAGATTCAAAGCATCCAGAATCAGCAGTTCCCTCAAATACATCCACAGAAGCAACTGTTAGCATAGAAGGAGTATGCTCCAGTTTTAGAACTGCATTTGTCCTTTATTATCATTTTTGTTTAAACATAGTATATACATATAGTCAGTGATACCCCCTCAGAAAATAAAGCCTTGTTTTAAATCTACAGCACTGCTCTTGACAGATCTTTCTAATACGATGGTGAGGTCTCTTTCCAAAAAACTGTGTTAAGGAATATCTTAAAAGGTAACAGAAAAGGGTGTTTTTAGTTAATGTAAGATTTTTTTTTCTCTCCAATAAACACTGTCCAGAAAAAAAGAAATGGGATTCAGATTCAGAAACACCTCTCACTGACAGTATAAGGGAAAGGGGCTTCTTAGACTACTAAAAGGTACGTTTCAAAAAGTATGCTGTGCCCTTAGGGAATGGACAGATCTGACTGAAGAGCAACTGGTATATCATGAGAAAAATCTAGAACATTGTACTTGGAAACATTTACAGTTTTTTTCATCACTATGATCATAAACAGAAAAAAAAAGTATCTTCTTTGTGCAAGAACTCAGACACTGAGGTTCTTATCTTCCTGACATTACAGACCCAAGTCTAATTAGAGGTGATGGTGGCAAAATGAAAACTATGAAGACCAACTTCAAAGTCACTAGGGAAAAAGAAAATATGATCTAAACCACAGGAGAAAAAAAGAAATTACTATAAATATGTTTTTGAAAGTTTCCATTGAATTTCAACTGCACTTTAGAGAAGATCCATATTGTGAAGTAGGATACAGTTATTTAAATAAGTCCTTTTTAAAAAACACAAAGTACCATGGGATCAGCTTGGTGTGAAGTATAACAGTTCAGTAGCTGAACCAGTGGCAAGTTCAGTTTAGCTGACTTTAAAGCCTGCACACCTCCTTCAGTTGCATAGAATGTACACTGGTGGCAGCTTAGATAGAGAAAAAATCCCTCATGCTTGAAGATGAAAAGCCTTATAAAATTCAGTAATGAAATAAATGAGATTTTATTTTCATTTAGAAATTAAAATGTTCCTCTAATTCAAAAGGTCAAAATCATTTGTATTTGTATTGGGAATCAGATGTTTTCCTTAATTCTCGCAGTTACCCAAGCAGGTCATATATTACAATGAACAAAAATTATGTATAAGCATTTGTTTAAAACAACTTCTACATACATGAAACGTGCAACACAGGCCAGGTTATTACATCATGAAATTGGATCCATGGGATCTCCCAGATCTAGTCCAACACATCTCAACAAATGTTACCTCCACAGTAGTCAAGATATAATGTCTTGTATGACATACAAGTGGGTAACTGCTGATCTAGTCTACCTTCTAGCCTCAAGATATAATTAAGAAATGCACTTAAATCACATGTCAGATATGTCTCTTTTCTGTTTTTAAAAGTCTCAGTTAAAGGAGATCTCAGCCCCTCAACAGTCTCAAGAATCTCCACTACCCCAAGGAAAGCTTGCTAATGATCAGAAAACAACTATCCGTAAAATCAGTCATCATAAAATGCTTTTTTTTTGCATATTAAACAGGTACTTGGAAACCTTTGTATGCTGCCAAATACTGTACTTGAAGAAATCCTGCTTATTAGAGTACATTCTATGCTATTTGGCTATTTAAGCACTATGCATCTTATTTATACACAGCTGACATTCAATACAATGTTACGAATGAAGAATTTCTATATACAGAAAAATGGTTGGCAGTAAACGTAGCAACATCTGTAGCACAGCCAACACCACAGATAAATCTCATGGCATTTCCTATTAGGAATCCAGCCACTCTCACCAAAGGTATTGTTTACCCTCCCATTAACTTTAATGGGGCTTTGCAGGGTGCTCAGGACCTAAAAATCAGATGGCGTTCAAGCAAGCCTGCATGCCAGGCTGAGATTCCACCAGGGACATCTGAATGCCCTTCCCACTTAACCCTAACCCCTACCAGAGTGACCAGGCCCAGAGAGGAGGGCCAGCTCCAGCTCTGCCATCTGCAGCTTGCAAATATTCCCTCCCTTCTCCAAAGGAAGAGATGCCCCTGCATGGCAGCAGATAAATTCACTGACTCACAACGGGTTCTATTTGAACATTCCAAACAATGATATCCAGGTATAAAACTAAGCTTAAGCCTGAGTTTCAGCATTTCTTTTAATAGCAGACAACTATTTCAGCTGTTTGGTATGAGTCTGAGCATACACTACGTGTGCTGATGTGACTGGGTGTTTTAATTTTTCCACTCTACTTGTTTTCTTGCAGAATTGCAGATACAGTAGAGCAGAACACTCTGCTCACACACAGACAGGTGGAGTTTATCCATTTTTTAAACAGAAGTAGACTCCTAAGTAGCAGGGAAAAGAAGTCTCCCAATGAGTATTTTTTGCACCTTGACAAGTAAAAAATTCCTCCACAACCATTATTTCCCTCCAATCGACCCACAGTTACAATGACTGAAATAAGCCATATACAAGGACTTCAGCCTGTTATGTAATACTTGTTTCCCTACTAGGCAAAGAAGAAATGTAGACAGTGAAGAGATACACCAGGTTGAGGAAGTCACTCTCTTACACACCTAGGGCAATGAAGTACAGAAGATAAGAGTGTGATGAAGGCTGACAAAAAGAAGCAAAACCTTTCTACTCTATAATAGCAACTGTTCTAAACAAAAGTTAAATTTACACTTGTATAGAAAAGTGCCACTAAAAATGAGATTGCTAATTTATTTTTGAATCAGTATCAAGATAGACCCACCACTTCTCCAAGCATTCCTCTCTGAAAACTGTTAATCTGTACTCCCATTGGGTAGTAGTGTGGGCTGAGACAGACAGAAAAAAATTCCTAAGCACAGCTGTTTTCAACTTCAGTCAAATATTGCTTATTTATCCATGCCACTGAATAAACTACAACTAAACTTCCCTTTTCATTTTGTTGACCAAGTCATTCAAGATACATCAGCAAATAAACTCTGGACTCAAGAGTATTCATTTCACTTTGATCATTTTAAATTCTTTGGGGGGGGGGGTTGAATGTGAAGATTTGCTCCTTCTCAGTTCCCATTAACTTCAGTGGAGTCGAGCAGGTATCCTGAAGTCTTTTATCTGGCCATAAATCTAATGGAGTACCCATTTTAAAGGTTGGCAAGAACTACCTTTTTCCTACAAAATAAGGTGGAAAATACCACATTTTAAGCCTCACTTAAACTTCAGGACAAATTAAACTTTCTGTAAAAATAACACAAGAAATTGAAACATGAATGAGAGGTTTAGGCTTATGACTGGTTGTTTTTGGGGTTTTTTCTATTGTGGAAGAGAGGCAGGAAGCATTTCTGGTGAAATGCACATGCTGTTAGCATGTGTTATGCTTGTGTAAAAGCCAGAAGCCACCAATCTTCCCAGCCACTGATTGCTGCTGGTGGTATTTGAGTATGACTCAACCATTCTGAATTATTATTTTTTTAATTGCCGCATAAATAAAACAAATGAAAAACACATTCAACCTATTCATTATGGGTCTATAATGCTGTTTTTTTAAATTCCATCTGTATTTTCTCCTTGCACACAGTTCCCTCAGAACTGGTTTGAAAGTACCCCTCAGGCTTTGTCAGTTCCTCTGCACTAAGCTGTCCACCTTTCGATGGCATGGGTGACTACCACATGCTGTTCCCCTCTATTCCTTCTCATGTTGAATTTTAATGTTAACGACTTAGTTCTTGATTTACCAATCACTCTTTGGTGGAGTCCTAACCAGATGGTTGCAATGCCTGGTTCCTACCTGCCTAACTCCTCCACTTCATTTGTGGCCAACAATGGAAATCCGTGAGCTTTCTTAGTGGAGTACCTCTAGCAATTTAACTTTTCACTGTTTTGTTTTTTTTCCAATAGTCCTAGCTAAGTCTTTCATCAGAACAGCGTTGAGTATAATTCTTATGTTCTTTTTTCTGCTTTGCCTCTTAACTTCTGTTCCTTAATGGAGGGTTTCTTTGCCAGAAGTTGCCCTCAGTCTTTCATTGCTGTCTGCATCCCTCCTCTGAAATCTGCCTCAAAATGCCAAGCTGCAGATGTTCAGCCTGTCCTTGAACTTCTATTTTCACCTCTTTGAATCTAAAACTATACATAAAATACCTTCATCTGAAACAACCTATGCTGACCATCTGCCTGAACACTCGTGTTTCTGCCCTCTCTTCTAAAGTAACATACACCCCCTTATTTATTCTGACTCCAGATACCAGCTCCTTAACATTCAATTTGCTCAAACACAGAAAGCAATTTGTGCAGCAGCCCAGAAATGATTACATACTATTTAGTTTCACAAACCTTTACTGGATCCTCTTACACTGATGATTGCAAAACTTCCAATCTCAAGATTGCTACTTACGTTCCCCTAGTGCCAACTTTATAACAAGACTTGCATGTTGGTGAAAGAAACTTTCCTCTCTGCTGCCTCCCTCAACTGAAACTGGCTGCCTTTCTCCCATGGTGCTAACAGATCACAACCTCAAGTTCTATCATACTTTTCTTCCTCAGAGTCAGCTTCAGCTTGCACCTGTCTCTTTCTATTTTACTTTTTGCAATTCTTTGTAAATTATGCACTTGTATAAACACACACAGGAAAATTAACCCACCTTGTTCACGGTAATTTTGATCTAGGATCCCAAAGGTATGACCCAATTTGTAAAACAAATCACTGTAGCTCTTTCAGAGTTGAAATATTTCTTTTTTGTTCAACTACATACTGCAGCTAATCTCAAATGCAGGAGAATGCATAAAGCTTAACCCACCTCACAGTTACTAGTAGGTGATAAAAATGCATCATATTCACAACTCACATTACAGAATTGGTTCCAAAAAAGTGACTTTGCTTCCCAAAGAAGTGTATTAGTAGTCACAACATATATCTCTGCAGAGCTTAATAAACCTGACTAGGGCATCTGGGTATTAATTTTCAGATAATTTCATCTGCACAACATTCCTTACTCTATTTTTTGTGGAGATAATAAATGTCCTTGGCCAACTTCTATAACTAGAAACTGATAATATCATCGGATAAAATGGTAGTATCGAATGCCTGAATATTTTTTCACAAATTACTTGCCCTTATTTGTGCCGTCCACGACAACAAATGTTGCCAAAACGCACTCTAAAGCTTCCATCTAAAACATACAGTTCCATTAAGTATGCAGCTCCTAATTTTTCATGCACAAGTACTACATTTGCCTGGGTAAATCAGTTACTCTGTTTGCACATATGATTCCGGTAACAGCACATTAACATGACAAACTGCAACCAGTGTGGGCTATTCTCTGCAGTGAATTCTTTGCTTGGCTATGACTGCTGCCAAATGTGTTTCTGAACTGCATGGACAAATCCAGACCCTGGTTCATGAATGCCTTGCTATTCAGAACAGCACTAAAAAGCATGCATAACTTAAGCATGGGCTAACCCTGAAATCAATGGGATTTAATGAAGTCAGTGGAAGTTAATCTAATGCTTATACACTTAATACTTTAAATTTGGCTAAGATCTGATCTAACACATGTAAAATTAGAAAAGAAATATGTCATGCTTTGTCAATCTTTCCATGTTTGCATTTCAAGTGGTTCGTTATAATTGCCTAAAGAATGGTGCTCTATCATCTCAAATGTCTGTTCATTACCAGAAATCCTTCTATGTGTCTACTGAATTCCAACAGGTAGAAGCAGGCTAGCATGAGTGTCTCTATGCATGGTGGCAGAAGACAAACTGGGCCCTACTGCTATTTTGTTTATTCGAACATAACATGCCCTGGCTTCAGCAGAGTAACTCCTGTATCACAGTAACAAAGCTGACTTTCCCGGACAGATGAATAGCCGATTGATGTGCTCTCCCCTCTCTGAAGACAGGTACCCCCGCCACAGGGATAAGCAAACAAGACATATTAATTCCTGAGCAGCAGGAGACTACAGCCCTGGGTACCAACGCAAACTAGCGCTGATCTCATTTTGATCTGACATGCCAGGTTGTACACTGCTGCAGACCAGGGGCTTTAGTAAAGTCTCCCTGTTCTGGGAACAACAACCTGTAGTGGAAGTCCAAAGCAGGCAATGGGGGGCAATAAGTGCCTCAGCCATCCCAAATTAACCTCCCACTGCAAATGATTCAATACTGTGAGAGCAAATTAGGCTTCCTAAGTCTGACAGCTTGTAAATACGATGCTAAGAGTATAAACAATTTGCAGGAAGGAAAAAATACTGCCCAGGGCTTGAGGGTAAAATAAAGGAAAAGTAAAAAGGAAAAAGTGTAATAAGTTTAGAAAAGAAGTACCTCATTGGATAGGGATAAAATAGCCCTGTTAATTTCCTTCCCACCTTATCTTCCCCAAATCAAATGTTTTTTTAAAAAAAAAAATCTCTATATCTTCTTGTCATATAATTTTCATGTACACTAATGACTTAGAGGGCATAACTCCAAGTCATAACCTTGCCAAAATTATTTCAAGAAATATATTCAGCTAACCTTTGGGCTGGCACCTTAGGCTCGCTATTCTCTGCCTTAAGACGTAGAATGCTGCAAAACAAATATCCAAAAAAGAAATTCCAGCTTTTTTTTTTTTTTTTTCTGTAAGGAGGATGGACTTGGCTGGGGTTTTTATCAACTTGTTACATTCCCGGAGAATTACACACATTCAACATTCAGAGCTTTTCTGAAATAAAAAAAATTCTGGTACACATTTAAAAGTGGAAATACCTTACATTAATATTTCATTATGATATTTAACAAACGCATTCTGATATATAAGAGTAATTAAACATAATGATGTGATGCTATTCTTATTCAATCAACGAAGGAGCTACACTTTGTCATGTTTCATATGGTGAGTAGTTGTAAAAACTCTCATGTTTCATGGTTTAGGTTCAATGTTTCCATCAACAGAACACAAGGGCTTTTCTTAAAGAAACAGTATCCTTTCATTTAAACACAGGTATATTTTTAATTTAATGCTGCATCTCCAGAGCAAACATAAAACCTTAGCATCTGGATGTTAATTTGAGAGCAATTAAAATTACACTCATTTATAAGTATCCAAACATCTGCAACCAATAAACCTGTTGGCAAATAAATTTACTGGTCATTTTTATAATATTTAAAAATTTAATGCCATCTTAATTAAAACTAATACTTAGAGACCTTTTCAGCTCTTACTACCACATGAAACAAGATATGCTACAAAATTTAAGTAAGATGGAAACAGATATATATTTAGGCTACTTTAAATCAATTTATTTGCCAATAAATTGATGTTAGCAGGATATCTTGTTAGGCTACATAGCCTTATTATAGAAGACTGGGACTTAAGCTCTTTGTATTTCAAGATGTATTTCACCCACACTTACAGGTTTTCTCTGATTGCAACTTCTACTGATTTAAATAAGTTTTAATTAGAAAGTCCCTTAGCATTTGATACAGAGGAAAAAGTCTCCCCAGATTGTTGCTGGGCTTTGAGAGAAGCTCCAGATACAAATATACTAAAGTTGTAAACAGACAAATCACATTCATGTTGAGATTTTCTTGGGAAAAAATGGGCTGCAAAACTATCATTCCATGTATGAAGTGCAGGAGGGACACAGCAAGGAGTAGAAAAGGATACTGTATCTTTAACATAGTAAAGTCATAACTGCTTTAAAAGCATAAAGGTTCTAAACTGAAAAAAAACCAAAACAACTGAATAAAAATAGCAAAACTTCATTTTTTTTTTCTTGCATAGCAGTGTAAAGCAGTACTGCAATTCTGTATAAAATGTCTTTTCTTTGAAAAGTACCAGAGATGCACAAAAATATTGGTCATTTTATAAGAAGCAGACATTCGGCACATCAATATTCATTAAACACTGTCAACGCAATGTATTAATGCAGACTGTGTTCTTGCAACCACAAATTCAGCAGCAAAACTCTTACTGACTAAGGATGTTTCTGCTGATCAGCGTCCTAGAAGCCAGTATTTTCACAGCTCATTATCAGCACAATCATGGTTTTATTTTTGTGCATCATGGACTACACAGAATTGCCGTTCCCACTGAAAGCATTGTTATGTGAAAGAAACAGAAGTCCTAAGCAGCTCATGGCCTCTTCTCCCATTGATGTGTGGAATGATTTATGTGGGTAAACATAAACATCAGTTATACAAAATCTCCTTCTATGCATCAATGAGAGCACAGCCACGTCTTCCTCCCCCTCCCACTACCTTGCATCTCTGTAAATACATTGCACAGTCTTTTAGCTCATTAGGACAGGAGCAGCAGCACAGACACGAAGTTTCTTCACAGCTGTTATAAAAGGCAGAAGCATGCACAGTTCCCAGCAAAGCACTCAGTTACACCCGCATCTGCTATGTATCAGCTTGTACAAGCTCCCATTTGCGCTTGCAAGTCCTTCTAAGAACTTCCTGACATTGGATACTTTCTACTAGGCTTGGCTAAACCTACATGCCAACCTGACATCCTTCACTTAACATTTACTAATGATGCAAAGCTAAGGGGAGGTGTAAACTGATGGTTTGACTTTACTGTATACCTCCTGATTGCTCTGTCCCTAGGCTTTTAAACCAATTGCCAAGGGTTTAGTGTAAGGTGGCGGGAAACTACTTCGATGACCTGTTCAGGGTTTGCTCCCTAAGTAGAGCACTCAAACCTCAGCACAGGGACATAACCATATGGAGTTACAACAGATGGGTGCTCTGAAAGAATACACTCATCTTCACCTTCTCAAGGTAGACTTCATAGACTTTTTTATCATCTCAGAGGAATTACACACAGAAATGAGTGACATAATCAAATAACATCACTGTGTGTAAAATCCATGTTCACTGGGATTTTATTCCTGTTAAGAAACGTCTGTTGGTCAAACTTGCTGTCCATCAGACAAAATCTGCTGACTCCAACAGGCTCCTGCCAACAGAGGATATGACAGTAGATCTGCATCTGTTTATAGCAGCTGCAGATCCAAACTTCTATTCTGTACATAAATGAACACAACAAAAGGAACCATTTTTGCTATCACCTCTAGCAAAGGAGTTGTCCAAACTGTAAACCAGAATGATAATTCAAGACCTTTTATATTGCTTTTCTTAAAAAATTCTTGCTTAACCTTTTAAATCTATGCTGAAGTATTATCTCTTTCTACTAGGTTGCTGGCTGTTAAACTGCAGCTAAAATTTTGAAGCAGTCTTTACACCTTTAGTGTACCTTGACTGCATACGACTATCGTAAAAATCAACTACAAACAGACACACAGCAAAGTACAAAGGAGGTGTATTTCGTTCATGAAGGACACATGCACGGAAACAATTTGTGCAGCTTTTGAAAGAACTACAGGGATATATTTGTAAAACAGCTAAAAGCAAGACAGGCAGAACATTAGTTCTAAGAATAATTTTCAGGAAACCAGATTGGATTAGGGGCAAAAACATCCACTAAGAATTATTTTTCAGATAACCGCTAGCATGGCCTGTAGGAAACTGAAGGGAAGATCTTCCACTTTCATACTGGGGAATAAAAAGCATCATACTGCTTCTCACATGAGTCTCTGCATGAACTTAGGTCATCTTCTATCTCGTATTTTGGTTTTCTGATAGGCTGAGTGCAGCATGTGAATATACATTCACAGTTGAATTCTGTACACTGGATTATCAGCAAGGGTCAGTCAGCACTGGTTCCAAGGACTTTCCTGATGCTTTGTGACCTCTGACCTAGCAGAGATACTTGAAAAACAAGGTCCAGACTTCTCTTTTCTTGAGAAACACTCAGAAAAACACCCGTCCCTGACAGCAGAACACTGTCACAAACGTCTTATTAGGGGGATAATATAAGAGGCTTCAGCAGGTCTCCCAGACTACAACAGCTAAAACAGAGGAATGGACATGATTGTTTTCTATTCTGCAGTTGACATTTCTCATCCAGTTCAAAGAACCGAGCTCCAGCCCTATCACTGCTGGAAATTCTCTTCCCTCAGGTATTTCAAATAATGAAAATCAATGCTGAATAACCCACATTAAAAAAAAAAAGTTTAATGAACTTCCTAAGGCAATTCTTTCTGCTAGCATACAGAAAGTACATTTGTACAAGATGCATGTCCCAGCTTGGTTTCACTGTGTCCTTTAAAAACCATTGAATGGGTTTTGGGTTAGGACAATACACTCAATACCACAGACGCAGCTGTCTTACTTTTATTTAGGAAATAAAAATGCAAGTATTGATACCTGCTCTCACCAGAAACACTCTGTCACTGGAAGTCACCTCCCCTACTCCGAGAAAAGAAATCCAGAAGAAACTCTTTCTACCCTCACTTTTGCTCTGGCCTATAGTTTTGCTGTTGCACAACAATAACAGATAAAAAAGCAAGACAACAACCTTCTTTTTACACACATCTCATCAGGTACTTTATCAACATACCATCTTACACAGAGGTAGGCTTTTGTGTGGTTACTCCCACTTAACAGCTATTACTCCCACTTTTACTAATTAAGGTGCAAGTAAATCCCACAGGCTGGGCAACAACGTGGGATTTTTGGACTAATTTCAACTGGGATATATAATATCTAACTTTAAAGCACTGATGCTGTGAGTCCCTCAGTGTAAAGGATCAGCTCTACTGATGATGAAGGCACTTCACGTGAACTAATAGTTGGTGTTTAAACAACGTTTCTGCTGCTTCCAAATTAGCTTTTCTACACATCAGGTAAAACTAATGAAACTGGTTTATATACCAAACCCAAACCTCAGAGAAGCTGCTTAGTTACGTTAATAATGAAATATATCCACAGTTCTAAATCTAGGCCACTAAATAAATGTGGATGGATTTTTAATGTACAAAGACTGAGAAATGCCAATGAATTTGAGTTACATTTGTTCAGCTCTTTTGAAAATATGGCTATATGGGTAAAAATCTCAATATGCATCCAGCTGCCTAAACCTTGATCTTACTTCGGTGTTCACAACTTCCAAAAGAGAAAAAGAAAAAAAAATCCAACCCGTTTCAAAGTTCTTGATTATTTCAGGTGGAAGGACACCTTCTAAGTGCCTTTGCTGGAATTGGAAAGGGCACTGGGGAAGGGAATTTCATGTCACTGCAGAGCGAATATTTCTACTAGCTGAGATATTACAGCTGCCACTGACAGGCTTTGGAAGCAAGTTTACAGACAGATCAGACCTACATGCACAGGCCTTGATTGGTGTAATTTATTAAGAGGAGACAGAGGAGGTTGTAAAGGAAGAGTGTAAATTAAAGGAGGGGCCCTATTTCAGCTTCTTCCCACATGTTTATAAGAGCAGAAGGCAGCTGAGTTATGCTGACTTGCGTTACTAAGCAGCAGTAAGCACGACTATGCTCTACGTGCACTCCTTTGTCAATCAAAGGGATGTAAAAGGAATAACGCCACACTTCACAAAAGCAAGTTTAGCTAACACAGTTCAGTTTCCATTTGCAACTGTATGGATGGATTATGGATGAAAGATCAGGAGCACGGAACCACCAAGGCTTAATAAATTACCACTTGTCAGCTATGCCACACTCCTGCCCCGTTAGAGCTGACATAATACAGGCTTGAACATTTGCCACAATTAAACCTTTATCTTAAATCACACAGTTGGTGTAAACTAACACAGTTTTGCTCAATAGCTGTGGGTAGAAGGCATGCCCACATGCATTTGGTGGAGCAGCTAAGTCGGACAGCAGAAAATATATCCAGGTATGTTAGTGATCACTTGCCCACGGCATGTACCCTGTCATGTATCAGAGCCTGTATGTCTGCTACACTCTGGCTCCAGCTTGGCTCTCACCTTATACTTGTTGTCAGAAGGATAAATTCAGAGGTAATTAGTGCCCACAGAGTAAATTATGCATGAGTAAGCAGGTGAGAGTCCAAAGGTGCTGTAGCGCTTTCAGGCATACCAAGGATGGCTCAAACTAGTCTGAAAAAAAGCAGTTCAAGCTCACTAATAAAGAGCTCAGCACTATTGCTGGAATATTTAAAGATTCTTTTTTGGAGTAATTTGTAAACTGTGTCTCTCTACTAATTTTTAAGCCTGACTCTATACTTGCTTTCATTGTGCAAATACAACTTATTCTAGAAACAATGAAGAAAATGTGTATCTAGCAGAGAAAGTCTGACATCTATTTATGCCACTCATTTCACAGACAGGACTCAGAGATTTGCCTTTATCCATAGAGAAAGCTGAAGAAATAATCATGTACTTGGCTTTTTGGAAAATTTTCAGTGATACCCCTTTGTACAGTTAAATACCCAAGTTTTCCTTTGAGGCCAGGAATGCTGCTTTCTGTGCCAGGGCAATCCTTCATACTGGGTGCCACATTTCCAGGTGGAGAGTTGACTACAGATTTTCTATTTGGCTGTAAGCATTAGAAAGATTCACTCTCACTTAGTGTAATCTCCCACTCCGTGAAATGTCTGGAATTTTCACCACCCACAACTGGGTCAGATTTTCTTGCTTTATTTTACTATGAGTTTGGCTCCCATTTAAAATCAAGAAGGAGCTGTCATGGGTTTAGTAAAGTTTTCACCCAGATACCTGAGTCTTTTCGGAATCAGCAATTAAAAATTATCAGCACCCAGTATGCAAAAGAAAAAGAGGAAAAAATGCCTTTAGACACCTAAGCGATAAATGTATTCTTTTGAAAGTCTGGTCCCAACTACTGGGGATGATCACAGAAAATACACCTCTACACATCTTCTAAATGTGCATGGAAAACAAATCTGTGAATAATGGACTAAGATGCAGGGGAAGGAGATAAGAGAATTCACCTGGCTTTAACCTTAAAAAAAAAAAAAAAAAAAAAAGGCATTTATTGTACCTGGAAAAGCTGGCACTAAAAATACTAAAAATTACCTTACTGACAAAATTCAAAGAGCAAAAAATAAAATATACTTTCTGTGTATTATTACTTTTATTTCATTTTCAATTTTTAGTTTATTAATCTTTTGATAGTATTACTTTATGCTATTCCTGTCTCCCAAGATCATAAAAATACAACCAAAAATCAGAATTGGCAACAATGAGAAATCAACTTCCACCTAAACATAAGCCGCAATTTATGGTCACAACACAGGAGACAGACTTGCCCAAGAAAAGGGCCACAGTGAGACAGTGGTCTGGGCTTTTTTGGGCTTGGTTTGGTTTTTTTAAACAATGCAAATTACTGATATTTGCCAGTTAAGCCTCCATAGCCTCAAACATTTTAACGTGCAATAGTCTTCAAATAAATCTGCATTATGAAAGGTGGGAATAGGTTGTTGCCTCTGGAGTAGCCTCAATCGGTCTTCTACTCCTTTTCCTTCCTTCTTTATAAATATTCACCTCAAGGAAAGGACTACCTGTTACCAGTTAGGGCCCTAAAAATCAAAATGATCTATGGTATGGCCTGAGAGGTATCAGCCTGATAACTCTGCATTAAAGAAATAGTATGAGGGATCTTACGTTCCAGAAGTATCTTACATAGTGTTTTACATGTAATCTTATATACATATTAAACATTGCGGGATTTTAACATATTTGGGAAGAAAGAAGCCAGTGTTGCTGTTTACAGATTTGAACAAAACCTTTGCTGAGAGTTGCATTGCTGATGCTGTATCTATCTTTTGCCTAATATTTGCCACCTGCAGTCACTGCCCTGCAGGCTAAGCAACTTAACCTGTTTTCCTTTAAAAATGGCTTGGCAGAAAATAATCTAGTCTGCATATGTTTGTATCTAAATAAAAAAAACTAAGGACCAGTGTCTATAGGTTTGGTCCTGCATAAATTTCAGGGATGTCACTCATGTATGCATTGTTAAACACATGAGCGAGTGTTCCAGCATCAAAGGCTATAATTTTAACAAGCTGAGGTCTCAATAACACTCCTAACAATTTTAACTTCTACACAGTAGTAGCTGCCACCACAAAATACCTTTTGAAGATGTAGTTAATGATGAAGGCTTATCTACTTCTTTATCCCACTATTATATCAAAGATTCTAAATAGATGAAAGAATCTCAGAGATGTTCCTCTTCACGTGTGACCCAGTAAAAGGATGTTGTCAGGCAGATTTACTCCCTCAGTTTGGGGGTTAACAGAAGTATGTTTGAACTTAATACTAATTGGAACATCAATTTTCTAAGTGAAATATCAGTAATTTGGGTTTCCTTCTTGGAAGCAAATACTCTTGCCCCACAGTGCTTGTAACATGACACAGCATAGTTACATCAGGTTATCGGATAAGAGCATGAAATGAAGCGGAAACCAAACCAAAGTTCCCAAATTCTCATTTCCCTAACTCAAGTTCACCTTACTTGATCGCAATCATTTTTAGTACTGTTGAAACAAGCAGAATTTCAACGTGACAACATCCTTCTAAGTAAGTCAGACTCACACATGCAAAAACCTAAGCCCTGCGTTGTAAGAATGTGTGTGAACATGTGAAAGACGTGACTAGGTGTGTCCAAGCCTTTTCTACAAGTGACTAGAAGCCCCAGCAGCAATGATACTCACGCTGGCATTGTCCCCAGGACACTCGGGCCCAGCCCCAGCAGCAGTCAATTCTGCTTCCAAACCGACAGAGTCCTGCAGAGGACACCATGTGTCTGGGCCACCTGAACAACACAGTTCAAAAAAGTCTGGTGAAACATTTTGAAAGTAGCTAAAATCATCCTAGAGTAAAAAAAAAACCCACTCAAGAAACAAAAACAAACCAACAAACAAAACAAGTAACCAACCAACCAAATAAAGACAATGACCAGCAACAACCTCTCCAGCATAGAGATACATAATTTTACTTAAAAAAAAAAAAAGTAACTCCTCAGTAGAGCCGAGCCAATAATATTTCTATTATTAATACTTTGTTTAGTTCAAAAAATGTAAATTACTACAGGTGAAGAGGGGGAAAGACAATTAGAGTAACTCAGCAAAGCTTGAAAAAACATGCTTTGCAGTATGCTCACTGCTGCCACTCCCAGGCTGGCATTAAACCGATTCAGAAGTCTGAAGCAGAATTTTTAATATGGAATAAACACCATCATAAAGTTTCGGCATTTCGGTTTATTTCACAATATACAGCCAAATTTTCCGACTGATAATGGCCAAATTTTCTCACTGGAGCGTTATGGGGAAAAATCAAAACAAAAGCTTCCCGGACAGTTAAGTACGAATCAAATACAAAGGAAGAGCTGTAGTCTTCCCTTGTCCCAAGGAAATGATACCACGGCTTCAAGCAGTTCTAAAATATTGACATGAATCAGTAATGATTCTCAACGACAAGCTGAAACCCCGTGGGCGCTGCACTTGAACAAATCCTAAGAAAGAAATCCCTGGAGAGGAAGGGGGTCGCTCTGGCCGATTCCCACGCACACGGCAGTGTCCGCTCCCCGCAGCGCCGCCGATCGCGACACCTGTCACGACACGGCGAGGCCCGGCGGGCACGCGCGCCCCGAACTTCGTGTTAAAACTTGAGTCGCGATCCTCGCCGTCGTCTGCCGCAAGTGCCTCCCGGCGTCAATAAGCTAATTTCCCCTTCACAGCACGCGAAGCGCTCTGTTTTTCAATTCGTGCAGGACGCGGCCCTGCCGGCGCAATGAACTTCTTTTACACCTCAGCCCGAGTTTAGGCTGCCGAGCAACGCGCGGCACTCGCCGAGGACGGGGGGGGCCGAGAGAGCCCGTCCCGGGGAGCCCCGGGAGCGGCACCGCCGGCACCGCGACTCCACCGCGGCCGTGCCCCCGGGCACCTCTTCCCGGCTGTGGGGGGACGGGAGCGCCGGGACACATCCCGCCGAGGGCTCCGGGCGGGGCCGGTGCCAGGCAGGAGCCCGAGGGCCATCAAAGCGCCCACCGTCGAAGCTCCCCCCCCGCCCGCCCGCCCGGGAAGGAGCCCGGGCTCCCCCCGCTCTCCCCGCGGGGGCTCCGACCTGGCCGAGGAAACACCGGCTCCTCTCCCTGCCCGGCCGGTCCCGGCCGCCGCCGCCCCCGCTCGCCCCGCGCCTACCTTCTGTCAAACTCGCCGGCCGCCCCCAGGGAGAGGCAGGACGCCAGGAGCAGCCTCAGGGAGAGCTCCATGGCCCGGCGGGCGGCTCCGCTGGCCGCCCAGGCGGCCCCGGGGCGGGCGGCGGTGGCCGGGGCGCTCCCGCTGCCGGGCGGACGGGGATACGGCTGCCGCCCACGCCGGTGAGCGGCCAGGGCTCCGGGGCGGCGGCGGCAGCTCCTCGTTCCCCCTCTCGCTCTCCCTTGCCCGCCTGGCTGCCGGGCGGAGGAGGCGCCGCACGGGGAGCGGCAGCGCCGCCCGCCCCCGGCAGAGGCGCCCGCGGCCGGGCCGCCCTCCCGCCCAGCGGCACCTGGAGACACCTGGGGCAGGAGGCAGCGGGAAGGAGCCCCTGCGCCTTCGGACGGGGGCCCCGCGAGGCAAAAGATCCGCACTCTGAGGGCGCTAGGGGTGGGCTTTGTTATTATACTCTTTTCTAGCTTGAACTTCCTGAAGTAGGACGGCTACGCCCTCCTCTTTGCAAGCAAAGTCCCCATCTGAAGTCAAGAGCGTTAATATTTTGTCGTCTTCTAAGCAACCAAACCTCCCTCAGAACAAAGCTTTTGGAAAGAATTACAAGGTGTATGGGGAGGGGTGGGGGGGGTTCTGGCTCAAACACTCCTATTACACAGTTCTCAGGTGTTGGCATGTGCAACATTAGGTGCACCAGTCCCTGTCCAGAAGAAAAAGTGACAAGTTTAAACACTAAGTGCGCACTGTGTAAGGACATCCTCACACCACTACCAACAGCAACGACTGCATCTGTACTCTACATTAACATGCTAAAATACAGACTATTTTTGTTTGGTTTCTGTGAACTACCGTTCTCGGGACTTACCAAGGCACACTTTTAATAACAGCCTGTCACCAATTTAGGGTCAGAGCTGCTCTGAGATCCCAGATTATAGACAGATAGGGTCAACAGCTTGGACTGGGTTGCAGAATTGTTTTTGATTTGTGCCTAAATCAAGGCTTAAGCTCATCAGCTGTTCCTACAGGAGTCTGGCAGTAGCTTAGAAGCAGAAAACAAAGATTTTCTCTGGGTTGTGTTGCAGCACAAAGCTGAACCCTTGAGGAAGCATTTGAATGCCAAACACAGCTTAAAGCTTCAGATTTGAGCTGGTCGCTCTGTGCAGAACATTTCCCACCTTCAGAACACTTCACAGATGATTCAAGCAACACTGTGCAAAGGTAACCACTTTTTGCACAAAATACAAATTGTGCCAATAAGCTTTCAAAAGTTACACCCTCCCCAGAGTGGTTTTACCACTTTCTACTCACATTTGAGCAGAAAGCCCTGTCCAATGCTCCTTCCCCTCTTTTTGTCATCTTTTCATGACCATATGATCCCATGCTAAGCATTCTGATCACAGCCTCAACTTGGAACTTTTCAGACACAGAAAAAAACCAATTGTAAAAGCTACAAGGTGATGATTCTGCAAGGTGCTTAATACCTATTCTCAGATAACAAGCAAGCCCCCTTAGAGGATTCAGATAGATATAAAAACTGCACTGAGGACCAAACCTCATTCCCTTCATTCACATGAGAAGCTGATAGTCAAACAGTGAAGATAACAACACAGTGCCATTTGGGAAAGACAGAAGAGCATCTGGGTCATGTTAGATCCTTGCTGAAATATAGAGCTGATTTCCAGCTTTTGACTGATCACTCTTTTTTCACGCATTTGTGTGATGTGATAAAACAGACCATACATAATATGAAGTCACTGCCAAGATTTAACAGGCAAAAGGGGAGGAATCGTATTGGTGATAACCACAAGGATTTCTTTCTGGTAACAGCATCTGCCTGCATTTCTCCAACTTGTAGAAAAAGTGTCCACAAATTACACCACAGCCAAGTTCAGGGCGAGTGCCAAAAGCAACATCACTGTGAATTAAGGTCTAGGGCAACGTGACACTTTACCTCTGATGTCCATGTCATAAAGTCAGTTCTCTTCATGCACTGCTGCATAAATGGTACTTACGTACACAACAACTTTAAAGCACACACTGCCCCTTTAAAGCATGTACACTCACAAATAACAGTAAGATCACTTAATCTCTCCAGACTGCACTGAGTATTTAAGATTTCCTCAGCAGTCTGTTTGGCAGTCCTGTATGTTAATACTAGTGTACTGCTCACATGTGGTGCCTACTGCAATTAAGATTGTCTGCTCTTGGTTAACTTTTGCTGCCTCTACAATTTGTTTTGGAACATAAGCCTGAAAAAAAACAGTTAACCACTCACTGAAAGACCATATACTGCACTTCCATACCCATCAGTGGGACTGAACATCCAGTCATTTATGAATTCATTTGCTTTGGCAATGCTTCATCAATTCTATTGGAGTTTTCTTAGCAGGGCAGTTTCTCATATCCATGCCAGTAGAAGGATTACTGAGTGAGCTGTCAGAGAACCAAATCTCTTGTCAAGTTAAAGGTGTATAAAGTTGTGTGGGTGTACATCAAGGTACTATACAGAAGATGGAGAAGTTGTTGGTAGTATTACTAGGAGCACTTTCGTGCCTTGTGCTTAGTGAAGCAGGGTGAAAGTCTGGAAAAATGTTGAAGCAATAGGGTGGTCTGTCCTGATGTTCAGCAAGACTTCTCTCACAACAGTATAAGTCCACAAGCTGTGCATCAAATGCTCAGATGGATGAGCAGAACAAGTGTTCAAGAAAGTTTTTTCTAAGGTACTGATAAGACACTTGATTGAGCACAATGTGATAGTCAGGGTTTTAGCTGCAAATTAGCAACAGTAAACAGAAATACAGAGGAAGGTAGTATTTTCTACAGCAATGCTGCTAATCTTCTGCGTAAAAAAGGTCAAAACACATAGAAGAGTAAATTTTGACTGAAAAAGTGTTCATTTTATGCAAGCATAGTGATCCTTCCTGCTTATTTTACTCTTCTTCATTTCCCAGTAAAGATCTTTACATACTTTGTACCAAAGAAGCCACACTATCAGCCACAATCCTTGTCTCACTTTCAGTCTCATGGATATATTGAGCTCAGGTTGAGACCCTTCTATGCATATCAAGACCTAAACTTGTAAAGATATGCTGTGTTGAGAGCAGAGGAAGAGTCTAAAATACTTGCAGCTGAAACTACTTGCAGCTGACCATGCCATTAGCAAGCCCATTAGGTTCTGAATTATCTATGATTTCCCAGGGGATGATGTCAGAGGTATATATTCTATTGCTGTTATTCTACACTGTAAGTGATACAGGCACATGTGGCTGCACACAAAACTGAATTTTGGTGATAAGGTGGCAGAGGGTGAAGAAATGCCTGTTCTAATGAAGTGAAGCTTACTTATAGTTTTCTCCAGTAACACAAACCTTTCTTGTATGCATGAGATCTGCTCCTCTTGAAAAACACTACTTTTACTTCACATGGGCTGGACTGTGCCCAGCAGTCTCAAGTGTTTCAAGCTTCAGCTGCAGGGCTGAGTACAGGTTTTTAAAAGCTCTTTGTTGCTATAACCATTCCCACGAGGGAAAACCAACAGAACAAAAGCAGTTTCTGGAATACTCCCTGGCATCAACTGGACAGACAGTATTAAAAACAAAAGACCTGAAAAGATACAAGTGGCAGATATATTAGGCTGACAGATATTGGTAAATACAGTAGATGATAGAATATGGTAGATATGACAGAAATCACACAGATACAACTTTAAATTTTATCTTCATTGTTTCAGGCAGCTGTGAATTGGGCAAACACACAGAAGAGATTGTTTTCAGAATATTCTACTGCCAAGTAACTTTTCTTTGAGGGAGGCATTAAATGAGTAACTTCTTTCAAATCCACTTTTCTCCTTGTTGTCCTAAAACACAATATGAATATTAATAAATTAAGTCCTCTATTCAGCAGAATCAGGCAATGCTTTGTGTAACACTCCCATTTACATAAACAGAAATTAAGGAACAGAAAATTACTTTTCCACAAATCAAATAATCTGTCATCAAACTAGGAACAGATCTCCTGTTTTCCAATTTCATAGTTAAACCACAAATCCATCCTTCCTCCCTTCTAAGTATTTCACCCTCACTGAGGCTAAGAAAGTTAACCACAAATCCCACACTACTTCAAGTCACTAAATCACACTATGACATGTGTAGAAAACACTTGATTTGTAGTTAATGGCAAGCATGATCATAGTCTGCATTTGTGCTGCTCAAGTAACATGTATACTTCCTGCAAAATGGATCAGAAGAAATGAATCCAAGTCCAAATTATCTATGAGACTTTCAATGTCATTACTTTTTCTCTGGGGTTATGCAATTCTGTTTTTCAACCAGCTTTATATGTGGTATATTTATAAGTAGTATTTATAAGGTAAATATTATCTCTGTCATATGCTAGGTAAAAATATCAGTCTCATGCTAATAAGAAAACTATGAGGCATCAAGAAAACACAGCAATCCAATCAGCTAAATCAATCTTGGTACTCCACCTCCCTCTTAGTACTCCACCTCCCTCTTAGTAAATGTTCTTAAAAGGGTAAAAAAGTCATCAAGCCTGTTGGACACTGTAGTATCCCACTACCTTCTAAAAAGATAAACCCTGTGCTTTGGATACTAGTTCAAAAGATTCCAAATGCTTTTCCTGCATCAGGTCTTCCAAATTAATTTGCTTTTTCTAATAAGTTTTTTTCACACATACTTGATCCCTTTTTAAAAACTATGAGTGGTATTTGTTTTGAAGTTTACTGCATTTCCTTACAGTGTAAAGAAGTTATTTTCCCCAATAAATAAACAATAATTTACCTTTCAAAGCCCAGTAAAATTTCATATTCCCTTCTGCCTATGTATAGAATCATAGAATCATAGAATCATAGAATAGATTGGGTTGGAAACGACCTCCAAGATCATCAAGTCCAACCCCTGATCCAACTCCAATTACTACATCATGGCACTAAGGGCCACGTCCAATC